>CM051240.1:4614785-5214785 GCA_027917425.1 Gastrophryne carolinensis | reverse complement strand
GATTAAAGAGGAACTTTGGACCTTTAAACTACTAGTTCCTGATAGCCTCCAACCTCAATAGCTCTTTTATGTTGTTATCTTCCAGATCGCCATCATCCTACTGCTTTTTCCACCCCCTTAGTGTCTTAGCTGTCTGTGACATATGCGGGAGGAGCTTAGCCGTCCTGCCGCCCTCCCCCTCTATCGCTAGTCACGCCGACATCTCGCGGTGCTTCTGATCTTCCTGCATCGGCCCTGGCCCTAGTTGAGGACTTCTTATAGACTTTTAGGAAACGGAAGTGACACGTGCAATGTGCAAACCAATTTGCATATCCAAAATATCATGTTCTAGAATTGGACATCACCCCCATTAAAAAAAGTACAGTGTATTTATTTAAAGACTGGTTGTATTTATAATAATATAATAATATATTAATAACATATTTAAATTTCACATGTCTCTAGCAAAGTTCAATATAATAGTTTTGTTTAAGTAGTGAAACACAAATGAGGCTCCTTGTGAAGGATCAAACATCATGAGCCCGCCTAGTGTCACTGCAATGCCGGGATCACACGCTATGGGCTCCTCGTCTTTACCAAAATCTGACATTCCACTCGCTGGTGTTCAACATAGGGGCACGTACCCGAAAGAGAACGATGTTTGGAATACACCAACAGCTGGGTCTAATGGGTCTAGTATATTATTTTAACAGTGACCTTTTTGCTTTAAAAATGCTATATGTTGTGTTGTGTAATTTTTTTAATAACACTTGATCTCTTCCTTGGAGGTACTCTTGAAATTCTTGTCTCCAGGGGCTACTTGGTGTTAAAAGTTTGAGAACCACTGCCCCTATAGGGTACGGGATGTCAACCTGACACAGTTTTACCCAGACACTCCCTGGTCTACACTGACATGGGAAGGGACAGTGTGGTCCACCTGGCCACTGACTGGGCACCGCATGCTCTCACAACCCTGACAGCAGATGTTGACTTTGAGACTCCTCACCTCGGCCGGTTCCTAATTGATTAATGGTCAGAAAGTAAGTAGTCAATACACCCAATGGTAGTTTGCTTTTATACACCTCGGGGGGGTTTCCACTTTTCCCCCTCGGGCAAACTTTATTTATACAAACATGAAAAAATAGAGGCTTATGTAATAATGACTAGTGATGCGTCATCTTTATAAAAGGAAGTGTCTCTAGACAGACTTTAGGATTGGTCCATCCGTATCGGAAGGGCACATTCCACACAGGCGCAGTAAGCATTTAGTTATCTAAATAAGTCAGCTCTCCTACGTCAGCTAGGGTGTGGTACTCTTCTTCAGAAGCCATATTGAATTCATAATTTGAACTTAGATTTTATTTCATATATATTTGTAGTAGTAGGGAGCTTTCACAAATCATAATCCCAGGGTTCCTGTCCACCACAGAGCCCTGCTAGCTCATCAGCTCTAGTTGAGCCCCAGTCCATTAACAAGGTTATACCAGGCCAGAAGCCGGCCCCTGTAGCATGTAACAGTGAAACCAGAAGCACGGGTATGTGCATTCATGGATTAGGATAAAAGAGCAGCTTGAGAACTCTAATCTCTGAGAGCCCCATTTGGGACATACAAGGTTTAGGGCAACCTCAGGTAAGCCTGCTCCTAATTTATCTATTGCATTGTATGACCCAAATGGGGCTCTCAGAGATTAGAGTTAGGACTGCACCCCACAGAGGCACCTTGGCGCTGGTGGTGCAGCTTAAGCATACTTCTGCAGATGTGTGTGACCGAGCCTCTGTTTTAACCAAATTTAGAGACAGATGTGCACATTGCAGATTTGCAAGAAAAAAATCTCTTTACATTGGAAATATCCCCAACAAACTATATATTCCCTGGAAGTACACACCTCAAGCTTTCTAGGTGTACCAGGCTTGTTGATATGGGTGTAGTTTTCTGGGAATAATCCCTCATTGAATTCTTTGGTTGCACAGGGCTTCCAAAAAAAAGAAGAAAGACACATTTTTCTAAAAAAAAAACTACATGCAAACTTGCAAAAACATGTTAAATCTGAAAAAGCAACATCCCCTGAACAGAACAATACCCAGCATGCATAGGTACTGTCAAGGGAAGTGTTGTCAAACACCCCAAAGTAAAGCATAAGGGTAATTTACCTAAAAAATGTCAGCCCTGCAGACAAAGTGTGCGCCTTGTGCGCCTTGTACTTTTTCAACAAAAACAACCCTTTACCTGGAATATCCCCCACAAACCATATATTTCCTGAAAGTACACATGTTAAGCTTTCTAGCCATACCCAGCTTGTTGTAGTGGGCTCATCTTTCTGGAAGTAATCCCTTGAAGAGCCCGAGGCTGATTCCATACCTCTAGGCCATGACTGCCCTGGTTAGTAAGACAGCAGGTGAGTTTGTCAATGGGACCAGTATGCGGCATTACTTGCTTTCTTAGGAACATTTTTAATTGTGAATTTTTGAAAGCAAATGGCCACCACAGCTTCGGAGATGACACTGCACATGCAAAAGATCTGAGGCACGATGCTCCACATGACCTGTAATGTTCCTCTTTAAAGTAAAAATAAAAATAATGTGCATATATCACCAACGTATGCTTGCACACACAAAGGAATCTGTGCATTTTAAAAACTACAACCTAGTGAATACACTAGGGGGCAGAGAGTGCACACCTGACCAGAACGGTGGGCGGCTCTATCCAAGGCACTTGGAGGCCTTGGGTGTCTTACTGAAATGGCTTTTACCTGCCAGGAATTGAACCTGCATTATTTCAGTCACAAGTTGGTTGGTTTTACCACTAGGCCACTTGCTTTTACAACTTCTCAGAACACAGAAGCTATTCAAAGTAGTTAAATATTTTAAGATGCTGTCAATATAGAAGAAGAACATGAAGGTAGATTCTCTGGGACCTCCCCCCCCTCCATGTCCCTCTCCTCCATTGATGTCACTAGTCACATTCAGGGGAATTTTCCCTTGCCCCGGCAGACCTGCATTAGCTTGGCAGGACACCAAGAAAGCAAAAGTGGGGACCTGTGTCACCCTCATTACAGATGCAGGTGGAGCAGCTGCAATAGTGGCTCCCTGGCATCAGCAGACCAGTGCCTCGCAGACCAAGGAGGCCCCTTGGTGGCTCTGAAGAATGTGGCCTGCTGTACCAGGAGAGGATGCAGAAGACGGGAGAAGAAAGATTTCAAGAGGTGATTGTACCAGTATCCTGGAATGGGGACCCCAGAACAAATCAGCAAGATTTGGGTCAAATCCAGCTTGGACCTCAATAGTAGAAATGGGCAAACCCCCCAAACTTTGGGTTCGGCAAGTTTGGTCAAACTTTGAATAAATATTCAGGTTCGGGGACCTAAACCTCAACCCAGTCCCCATTGATTGAACTCAAAGAGTACCCGAACTTTGTAATGAGGTTGTGGCAGAGGGGGTGCAGAGTGTTCAGCAGAAACATAACTAAGCCCCGATCCTCTTCTACAAAAAGATGGCTGCCGACTCCCATAAGTGAGGACACTTCTAGTGTCTCGCACTAGTAGTGTCCTCACTCATGGGAGCCGGCAGCCATCTGTTTGAAGCCCCGGCCGGGCAAGTTTTGAGCAACTCTGCTGCAGCTGAGCCACAGCTGGAAGAAGAGGAAGAGGGCTCAGGTAAGTTCCAGCAGCGCTTCTTAGGTGAAGCTGGTTGATGGGCTACAAAACAGTTCACCAGCCAGAGGTAATCCATAAAATCTTCAAATTTATTGTGCCAACCTTTAAAATTCATCTGGTATAATCTCATATCCTAAATGCATCAATTGCTCAACAGCCCATCAACCAGCTTTTAAGTGTTCGGGCCGGACACCAAACTCAAAAGCGGATTTCTGGCTAAGCTCCGTGTTCGGGGTTGGAAACCATAACTCGCAAAGTTCGGTAGTTGCAGCCTGTTGGCATCACAGTAAGAGAGGTAGAAGTTTCAGTAAAATAAAATCCACTTGGAAGGCAATGATAATACAATAAACAGCTTTTAAAAAGTTTTGGGCAAAAAATAAAAAGATTTTTAGTCTTCTCTTCTACCTCCTCATGAGACCAACATGGATTCTTCACATTGTAACGAGACATCTGGGAAATGTTACTGAGATTCTCGGGACACTGCTGAGCCCTTTTATATATGAGCTTCTGCCGAGCTGGATTATAGGCATCTCTTTCATGAGTATCCACAGGACATCTGTATAGACCCAAATGAGGTAATGGCACCACCACCTGACTTGTACGAGGCGCCTATAGACTTCCTTCTGCACTCATCAGGAGACATTCTTATATGTAGAGCATTGTACTCCTCCATTTGATTAACAAGTAGGGAATACCTGAATACAGCAATCGTTCCCTCTGCGCATTAAATGTTTAGCTCATTGTGTTTCTAATATGCAGGTGAAAATATTTGATTGAACTCGATAGAAACATAGAAACATAGGGTAGGATGGCAGGGGGGTGTGGTTATAATTGACTGAAGTTCCGCTTTAACAATGATTTTGTATTTTATAACTGTGTATATTAGAATAGTTTTATGTACTGGTATTGTTTTTTACCCTGATTTTTATTTTTGAACTTCAAAATAATAGATGGTGAACATCTTTTTTTTAGGAAGAGAGATGGGAATCTTGCAAATAATCCTCATCTCAGGTAGTGATGAATCAAAACTTCGTCATTCGAGCAGATATTTTCCATGATGTTCCTAAAATAAAACAAACTAAAACTTACTGCCACGCATTGTCACCAACCTGCACACTGGATCCCCCGATCTGGTGGCTGACCATGGGTTATGGGCGCTGTCTTAGTAGTGCTGGAAGCCAGCTCGTGCAGCTAAAAGCACAGCTGGCTTCCCCCGCTCCCTTCTGTTGTGCGGGTGTACTCACCTCTGCATAGCCTGGCTATCACTGTGCAGTGTATAGCACAGCAGGAGGGGAACAGGGCAAGCCAGCCACGCTGTCAGCTGTGCAAGCGGGCACAGTGACTCACTCCAGCGTGGCTTGCCCATGCCATTCTCCAGCCAGGTGGAGGACACAAATCCTTTGCCCTGCCAGCTTACCCGCCAGCTGGTGGTAGCCCAGTGCAAGGTGGAGGATCTGTGTTCTCGGAACCATTGTAGAGCGCCACTGGAGGATAGCGGGGGAAGGCAAGTTTTTTTTTGGTTCATTATTTTAGCAATTATAAAATTAGAATTTCTTCTTGAAACTTTGTAAATTGTTCGTAATAATTTTGTTTAAGAATTTCGAAGAGAAATTGTGCTTTTTCCCCAAGCTGGACAACTCTTGCTGGACAACTCTTGCTGGACAACTCTTGCTGGACCACTGTTGCATGTCTATTTTTCCCCATTTTTTTGTTTGAACTTCTTAGATGGATATTTTTTATTCATAATAAATAAAAATACAGCTCCAGGTTGCTTTAATTTTCTATACACCAAAGAATAAAGACAGATAAACAAATAAAAACAATCTATCTTTATGAGAAATCAGACAATGTCAAGTGTCTTCTTCTTCTCCGGCCTGTCTGACCTCCCGAGTCTCCAGCTGCCTCTCTTCTTCTTCTTCCTTCTCATCTACCTTCTGACCCTCACCTGGAATTTACTGATCATCTCCCTCATAGTCACAGACTCTCACCTCCACACCCCCATGTATTTCTTCCTGGGGAACCTGGCCAGCTTGGACCTCTGCTGCTCCTCGGTCACAATTCCAAAAATGTTATTTGACCTTCACACTAAGAACAGAATGATAACTAAAATAGCTTATCTAACCCAAGTCTACTTTTTTGTCTTCTTTGTTAGTGCAGAGATTTTTTTGTTGGCCGTCATGTCCTGTGACCGATATGTCGCCATCTGTCGGCCATTACACTACATGCAGATCATGCATTGGAAAGTGTGTGTATACTGCGTGTGCTCAGTGTGGTCCCTCAGTTGCTTTTACTCTTTGATGCACACGCTATTGGCCCTAAACCTGACATTTTGTGGATCTCGGGTTATTGAGAGCTTCTTCTGTGACCTGCCCCAGTTGTTTCAGATCACCTGCAGTGACCTCTTTATCAACATTCTACTCACCCTCATCTCAGCCGTCCTTCTTGGAATCGGGTGTCTGTTGATGACCTTCCTGCCCTATGTCTATATTTTGAGAACTGTCCTGAAAATGAAAAGTAGGGGCAAGAGAGGTAAAGTCCTGTCCACGTGCTCCTCTCATGTCTCGGTGGTCTTTATATTTTACGGAACCCTCTTCTTTAATTATTTTCATGGTAATAACGCTCATGTTTTTATTGACAGAGTTGTATCCATCTTCTACTCGGTGATCACTCCTCTCCTTAATCCTCTGATTTACAGTCTGAGGAACCAGGATTTTCGCTCAGCCTTCCGAGGTGTTTTTAGTAATAGTTAATCTATAATACAGAGTAAGTTATTCATTCAGCGTGAACATGTCTTCCTTTACAGGCAACTTCTTCATCGGAAACTCAAAATCACAGAAAACACACTCAAACATCGCAGAAAGATGTGAGTCAGCTATAAGCTGTTTACATTTTTATAGATTGCTCATGGCTGCTATATATATTATCATAACAGGTGTAGCTCTTGTTACATTTGTGCACAGTAGGGAGATGGGCTATTACTAACAGGGGGGGGGGTGGCTGGCTTTGCAATGTAAGATAATGACTGATCTCTGCTAATTACATTGACAGAAAGAGGAAAATGAAGCAGTACAGGGTAATAAAAACTTGATATTCAGTGGATTCTGTAATACTGCCTCTGTAATTGCAACAAGATGTCCCTAAGAAATATGTGTCCCTGGAGCAACGATAGAGAGTCCTATTCTGCTATACCTTACCTGCTGCCTAGAACAGGAGTGCCCAACCAGTGGTACTAATAACACTAGTGGTGCTCAAGACCCTTCCGGGTGATACTCAGGGTGGTTGCAGATTGACCTGCTCCCTAACCTAATCTGCTGCCATACTTACTTTACTCAGGTACAACACTGCTCCAAATGGTGATGCAAAATGTGACTTTCTGTGCACTTTAAATGGCTGTTATGGTGGTAGATGAGGGGTGCGAGCTTCCTGTGCCCTGCTTCTCGGGCGCAGGGAGGAGCAGGCTTCCCCTGCCCAGTTTCTCAGGAGGCAGGCTGGGATGTGGTCTCCCCCTGCCTGGCTTGTTGAGCAGTGGGTTGAGGCTGCGCTTATTTTATCGGCTTCTCTGGAGGCTGGTGGGGTGCCATGTTTCCTTGATGGGCTTCCCTCCTTGAGGGTAACAAATTCCTGTAAAAACAAAAAAAAAAAAATTGCATCCATCATCGTTCCAGTGCTGTGCCCTTGGATTCAGTGGCAGACGGCTTACCCCCCGTTCCCCTCTGCTATCTGCCAGCTGTGCAAGCTGGCTTCCACCCCGCACAGTACCTGCAGCCAGATAACTATGTGGGGGAGCCATTGTAGAGCACTTCAGCACTGAGAATTGGAGGGGAGGAGCATCAGTCACTTAC
This sequence comes from Gastrophryne carolinensis, assembly GCA_027917425.1. NCBI lineage: Eukaryota > Metazoa > Chordata > Amphibia > Anura > Microhylidae > Gastrophryne > Gastrophryne carolinensis. Next base: position 5,207,311 of record CM051240.1, on the reverse strand, counting down.
CTGCGCACTAGATCGCCTGTCACACTGGCCCTGAGGCCCTCTAGGTCTTTTTATGCTTGGTGCCTGGGCTGATAGCCTTTGGGGGGGGGGGGGGCATGTTAAAAATAAATAAATAAACATGAAGATCGTCCAAGAAAGACTAAATCATTTAAATGATAATAAGACTTCAGGACCAGATGGATTTCACCCAAGAGTTCTTAAAGAACTCACCTCAGATATCTCATCACCCCTGTATGGATGTTGACGCCTGTTGTCCTGAGCAAGAAACATGTCATCAGAAGTTTCGCCATTCTACTATTTTCTAAGTAGACTCCAATTTTCTAATTGTTACAGGTTATGAAACATGGGTCCACCACCATGATCCCAAGAGCAAACAAGAGTCCATGCAATGACAGCACAAGTGGTCACCAACGCCCAAATACGTTTTGTCTGCAGCAGTTGCAAACCGATACAGGCCAGATTTACGGTGCGCTTACCTGATGCCTGGTCCTGTGGCATCCTCGGGAAGCACAGGCTCGGACGGCTGACCCGGGACTCCCCCTGCCCAGCATCCAGATCGAGCAGTGCCACCTCGAGCGGCCTCCTCCTCTGCTTGCTTCCCTGGCAGATCTGCACGTGCTCGCGCACGCAAGAGCACGGCTGTATTATGCTCTCCGGCGGTGCTGCAGACAGTGTGGCCACTGGAGATTGAATTAAAGGGCCAATGAGCCCAAAGGTCACTGTGGGCAAAACATCCTAAAAAGTTTAAACTGGGCAGTCAACCCAAAGACTGTTAGAGCACCAATCACTTGGACCCCCCCTTGTCCAATCCCGTTCAGTTTAGCCCTATAAAGGTTTTACCCTTCCAGTGTATCACTGCCATTTAACGTTTAGCTGGGTGTGCTATTCCTGAGTTCCTGTATTGAGAACCGTTGCTGACCTTGCTAGTCTGAATATCCTGACCGCCGCCTGTACCGACCTCAGCCTGAATCACGACCATGAACCCGTCTCATCCCTGGTGCCGAGAAGCTCTCTGATCTCTTGGTTTGACCATTGGCGTGATCTTTGACCTTGCCTGGTTTCTCCCTCTGAGTTCCCTGAACAGTGTTGCTGTACTTACCTCGGCTACCCGAGTTCGCCCAGTCTTACCTTCAGTTCACCCGTCTTCAGCCCCTGTAAGCTCACATCCTTTGAGCGAATAAGTCCTAGGGGCAACCACGTCCGGCGAAGCGTTTAAAGCATCTCGGCAAACGGGGGGCTTGTCTAAAGGTGAAGCTAGCTGCGGAGATTGGGGGTTGTAGGCTCACAAAGAAGACGGGTGTCCCCGGGGTTTGACATGGGGCAGATGTTTTTACCTGCTTCAGTGTTTCCTCATGGCTGACCACCAATTGGCTGCCCCTTATGACCACCAGCAGCCAAATGGGTTTGTCAGGCTTGTCAATGCACGGTAATGTGCAAGCCCATATGGCAAACTCAAATGGCCACTGGTGGTGGAATGGGGTGGCAGAATGGCAGCAAGCTGTGAGGGAATGCAGAAGTAGATGATTTTGCCCTGTCGCCACCTTGCATAGAGTGGATGTGCAATGGGGCAAAATAAGGATGTCTCTATGTTACAACGCTCTGAGATTTCATGTACTGAGCTACTATCAGTCACCCGAATGTCACCTCTGCCTGAGGTAGGCTGGACAGCAATAAAACACAAGTCCAAGGGTTTTACTAATAAACCTCGGCCGGGGTATAAACCACATTTCAAGGCATTGTAGATAGAAGATCGTTAAAAAAATAGATTAAACCGGACCTTCAGCATAATTTAATGAAAAGCCCAAACCCTTAAAAAACTATTTCCCAGCATCTAACATTAATATATTTCAAGTTTTAAGTCGCTTACTTATGAATCTTTCCCCTGCTGGGCTTCAACTCTGTCCAGGACTCTAGGATGTCTTGCCTAAGACGCATCACATACTGAGGAGAGGGGGCAAAGTGCAGGGGGCGGGGTTATAGCTGTGCTTGGCACAGAAAGAGCAGAGCTGTGGTCAGGAAAATCCCACAAAGCAGAGCGGCATTGTCAAAAGACACTTTCTCCTCCTTCATGCGCCCCCATCTTGGGTGTTAAAAGGCTCAAAAAACGCAATTGGTCCAGCTAGGATCATTTTTAATGTGGGCAATCTGTATGTACAGGGGGGGGGGGGGACATACAAGATAGGCTCTTATTCAGCGTGAGGGTCCGGATTAATATGGGCAATCTGTATGTACAGGGGGGAAACATACAAGATAGACTCTTATTCAGGGTGAAGATCCAGATTAATGTGGGCAATCTGTATGTAAAGAGGGGAAACATACAAGATAGGCTCTTATTCTGGGTGAGGGTCTGGATTAATGTGGGCAATCTGTATGTGCAGGGGGGGGGACATACAAGATATGCTGTCATTCAGGGTGAGGGTCTGGATTAATATGGGCAATCTGTATGTACGGGGGGGGCATATAAGATAGGCTCTTATTCAGGGTGAAGATCCAGATTAATGTGGGCAATCTGTATGTAAAGAGGGGAAACATACAAGATAAGCTCTTATTCTGGGTGAGGGTCTGGATTAATGTGGGCAATCTGTATGTGCAGGGGGGGGGCATACAAGATATGCTGTCATTCAGGGTGAGGGTCTAGATTAATGTGAGCAATCTGTATGTACAGGGGGGAACATACAAGATAGGCTCTTATTCTGGGTGAGGGTCTGGATTAATATGGGCAATCTGTATGTACAGGGGGGGCATACAAGATAGGCTTTTATTCAGGGTGTTTGCTATCCAACTAAGCACAAAGTGAAGCCAAATGAACAACTGAGGATGTTATAGGAACTAAAGCGGAGTAACTGGCACAGGAGTCCAATAGTTGTGCTGACATTTGAGTCTTAATGACACCTATAGTGGACTATTAAACTCTTTGATTGAGGAAATCATTGTTTCCAGATAAGACGGTGGACAGGTGACTAGGGGATAAGAATATTCCAACAGAACAGGATTTTCCCTCTTTTTTTCATGGAGAACCACTTCACATTTTGCAATTATCTCAAGTACTGTACAACTGCTACCACCTCTATTACAGACATTTCCAGGAGGGTGGAGGTCCTATACTGCCCCAAAAATGCTCCACTGCCAGCAATACAGCCATACCAAGATGCTCTGCTCCTGTAGCTTGCCCCCCCCCCCCCCCGGGCACCTGTCACATCCTATTGAAGCAATAGCTTGTCTACTCTGCTGCATGCCACCCCTAAGTGAGTACCACCAGAGGGGAGCTTGTGTAACACTAATGGTACCAGTACCACTGTCTGGGAACCTCTGCTATGGAGAACACGGTCGGTATCTCCTGTGACCAGCTTTTTGGGGAAATTGAGATCTTCAGGATTAGACAATACAGTTTGTAACTGGATTGAAAACTGGCTGAAGGATCGTGTGCAGAGAGTCGTGGGTAATGATCCCTACTCTGAATGGTCTCCGGGTGTAAGTGGTGTACCCCAGGGTTCAGTGCTGGGCCCTCTATTATTCAACTTGTTTATACATGACATAGAAGATGGGATTAGAAGCACTGTCTGTATGTTGCACAAAGATATGGAGCACAGTGCCTATGTCTATTGTAGATGGTCACAAGCTTCAGGAGCACAGTGCCTATGTGTCTATTGTAGATGGTCACAAGCTTCAGGAGCACAGTGCCTATGTGTCTATTGTAGATGGTCATACGCTTCAGGAGCGCAATGCCTATGTGTCTATTGAAGATGGTCACAAGCTTCAGGAGCACAGTGCCTATGTGTCTATTGAAGATGGTCACAAGCTTCAGGAGCACAGTGCCTATGTGTCTATTGTAGATGGTCACAAGCTTCAGGAGCACAATGCCTATGTGTCTATTGAAGATGGTCACAAGCTTCAGGAGCACAGTGCCTATGTGTCTATTGTAGATGGTCACAAGCTTCAGGAGCACAGTGCCTATGTGTCTATTGAAGATGGTCACAAGCTTCAGGAGCACGGTGCCTATGTGTCTATTGAAGATGGTCACAAGCTTCAGGAGCACGGTGCCTATGTGTCTATTGAAGATGGTCACAAGCTTCAGGAGCACGGTGCCTATGTGTCTATTGAAGATGGTCACAAGCTTCAGGAGCACAGTGCCTATGTGTCTATTGTAGATGGTCACAAGCTTCAGGAGCACAGTGTCTATGTGTCTATTGAAGATGGTCACAAGCTTCAGGAGCACGGTGCCTATGTGTCTATTGTAGATGGTCACAAGCTTCAGGAGCACAGTGCCTATGTGTCTATTGTAGATGGTCAGAAGCTTCAGGAGCACAGTGCCTATGTGTCTATTGAAGATGGTCACAAGCTTCAGGAGCACAGTGCCTATGTGTCTATGGAAGATGGTCACAAGCTTCAGGAGCACAGTGCATATGTGTCTATTGAAGATGGTCACAAGCTTCTGGAGCACAGTGCCTATGTGTCTATTGTAGATGGTCAGAAGCTTCAGGAGCACGGTGCCTATGTGTCTATTGTAGATGGTCACAAGCTTCAGGAGCACGGTGCCTATGTGTCTATTGTAGATGATCACAAGCTTCAGGAGCACAGTGCCTATGTGTCTATTGAAGATGGTCACAAGCTTCAGGAGCACGGTGCCTATGTGTCTATTGAAGATGGTCACAAGCTTCAGGAGCACAGCGCCTATGTGTCTATTGAAGATGGTCACAAGCTTCAGGAGCACAGTGCCTATGTGTCTATTGAAGATGGTCACAAGCTTCAGGAGCACAGTGCCTATGTGTCTATTGAAGATGGTCACAAGCTTCAGGAGCACAGTGCCTATGTGTCTATGGAAGATGGTCACAAGCTTCAGGAGCACAGTGCCTATGTGTCTATTGAAGATGGTCACAAGCTTCAGGAGCACAGTGCCTATGTGTCTATTGAAGATGGTCACAAGCTTCAGGAGCACAGTGCCTATGTGTCTATTGAAGATGGTCACAAGCTTCAGGAGCACAGTGCCTATGTGTCTATTGAAGATGGTCACAAGCTTCAGGAGCACAGTGCCTATGTGTCTATGGAAGATGGTCACAAGCTTCAGGAGCACAGTGCCTATGTGTCTATTGAAGATGGTCACAAGCTTCAGGAGCACAGTGCCTATGTGTCTATTGAAGATGGTCACAAGCTTCAGGAGCACAGTGCCTATGTGTCTATTGAAGATGGTCACAAGCTTCAGGAGCACGGTGCCTATGTGTCTATGGAAGATGGTCACACGCTTCAGGAGCACAGTGCCTATGTGTCTATTGAAGATGGTCACAAGCTTCAGGAGCACAGTGCCTATGTGTCTATTGAAGATGGTCACAAGCTTCAGGAGCACAGTGCCTATGTGTCTATTGAAGATGGTCACAAGCTTCAGGCGCACGGTGCCTATGTGTCTATTGAAGATGGTCACAAGCTTCCGGCTGACTTGGACACTTTGAGTGTCTGGGCTCCACTTGGCAAATGAAGGTCAATGTGGAGAAATGTAAAGTGATGCACTTGGGGTCTAATAACCTGAAGGCCACACATGTCCTCGGGGGAGTAATGCTGGGAGAGTCACTAGCTGAGAAGGATCTGGGGGTACTGGTAGATCACAGGCTAAATAACAGCATGCAATGCCAAGCAGCTGCTTCCAAGGCCACCAAGATACTATCATGTATTATTAGAGGCCTGGAGTCACGGGATAGGTGAGTAATTTTGCCTTTTTACAAGGCACTGGTGCGCCCTCACCTGGAATGTTACGTCCAGTTCTAGGCACCCATTCATAGAAAGGACGCTCTGACTATGGAAAGGGAGCAGAGAAGCCACCAAACTAATAAGATGAATGAAAGATCTTAGTTATAAGGAAAGATTACGGGAATTAAATCTGTTTAGTCTTGAGAGGAGACGACTGAGGGGGGGCATGAGTAACTTATAGTATAAATATATAAATGGCCAATACAAAAAATATGGGGGGAGCACAATTTTAGGTAAAATCTTCTATAAAGACAAAGGGTGCTCCCTCCCTTCGACTGGAAAAAAATAAATTTGTCTCCGGGGGGCGACAATCATTCTTTGTCATAAGAACTATAAATCTATGGAATAACCTCCCACAGAAGCTTGTTACAGCATCAACCGCTGACAGCTTCAAAAAGGATTAGATGCTTATTTAGAAGAAAATAACCTTAACGAGTTACTATTAGCTGTTAACAGTTAAAAAAAAACTAAAAACTAAAAAAATAAAATAAATAACTTCTCCCTATAAAATAAAATAAAACATAACTTCCCCGACCCCAACACTATTGGTTGAACTTGATGGACAAATGTCTTTTTTCAACCGTATTAACTATGTAATTATGTAACTATATAACCAGTGTACTTTATCATTGCTTAATTAATTATTGTATTATTTATTTATTATTTATTTTCATACATTTGCTTCTGGGCATTTAAAATACAGTCAATGTGCATAAGCTCTTCTTTCAAAACGACCTAAATAAAGGAGAATATGGGGTGGGATGTACATAGGAAGAGAGACGGGAGGGCGCTGGACACATCTCATACAGTAATTCAATGTTATTGTTGGCCAAGTACATGGTGAGATGAACGAGGAATTCTTTTTGGCATCTACACAGTGCAACAGTTAACAGTTAACTACAGTTTACATAGAAAAGGGAACATAGAACCCGAGATACAGATGCTCTTCCATAGTGCAATTGATACCGGCTTTGAGCCTGTTTGAGTAGTTACAATTGGCTGACTGTAAGTAGAGATGAGCGAACCGGTTCGGACGAACCGGAATTCGCTCCGAATTTCAGGGAAAATTCGATTCGGCACGAACCCGAATTTTTTTTGGTTCGTGCCGATCGAATTTTCCCTGAAATAAAAAAAATAAAAATGCCGGCATGGTCGGAGCGTGGAGGCCGGCGCCACTCTCAGCTGTCATCAGAGGACGCGTCATCAGAGGGCGCCTGAGAGCGGTGCCGGCCTCCACGCTCCGACCATGCAGGTAAGTGTTTGCTTTTTAAACAAATGCCGGCATGGTGGGAGCGGGCTGGCCGGCTGCGCTGTCAGCGGGCCGACTTCCGCCGCCCGCTGACAGCGTAGCCGGCCTGCCCGCTCCCACCATGCCGGCATTTTTTTTTTTTCAGATGAGCGATTCGTGAAAGTTCGATTCGGGCGAACCCGAATTTCTTGGGGAAATTCGGCGAATCGCCCGAATCGAACTTTCAAGAAGTTCGCTCATCTCTAACTGTGAGGCCCAATATGGAGTCCCAATACCTTTATATTTATTAATATAGAAGTTACAATTTAAACAGAATGAAAGATAAAGATTATTTTAGTGTAATACTGGAATTCTTTGTTGGGCCCGCGAGGAGCTGATTAGCAGCTCATAGATTGTGAAATAGAACGAGTCGTGAAACCTCCGACAATCATCCTCTGAAGACCTATTACTATGTGAGAAGTGGAGTCTGGCCTCCCGGAGGGCAATGGGAATATATTCAATATTATTCATTAACAAACACAATGTGTCTGGTGTAATACAGAACATAACACACCAGGGGGTTACATTGTATTTGCTTTACTTTTCTGTTTTAATCTTAAAAATGAAAATTGTCCATATAGAAAGAAATAACAGGAAATAGATTTAAGTATTAAAGTTCATGACATATAAATGGCAGCTTTCTTTGTATAAAGTATATGACTTGTGATATGGCTCGATATGCTGTGATATATATGCTGATATAAGCCCATGTCCTCCCCCTAATGATATCACACTGGGTGACTGGCCAGGAAGCAGCAGAGATGCCACTGGCTGGTCATGGGCAGGCCGGGTGCTGGTAAAATCCCAGGGCTGATTTTTGGCCCCAGTCCACCACTGCCATAGCAAAAGTCATGGTGGTTTAGAAACTGTGGTCTGATAAGAGTTCTAGGCAGTGTTATTGAATTGGATAATAATGGTGCCCGGTGAGGTATTTCTATTCCTGGGGTGCTTATTACCCTTGAGTGCTCTATGCAAAGATTGCCAGGGTGGAACTATACGCTAACAATAAATTTCCACATTACAGAACCTACTGTCCCCAACGCTCCTTGTAGACAGCGCGCCAGCACCGTGGCCCCAGTCTGATACTCTTGTCACAGGTGCTTCAAGTCAGAGGAAGGAAGCTTGTATTGGGGCCCCTTTCTGTCATGGGTAGCAGCTGTCTCCCCTGCCTTTATGGTATGTATGTGCATGTAAACGGGGCTAGGATACCCATGGCTTAGAAATCAGGCTGTCGGCCGGGAAAAACATGTTCATGTTCCAATGAACATCAAGCTCGTTCCCACCTGCACTACGCAGAAAGAAATGCGTATAACCAGATTAGCATACCAGCAAGCCTCTACCATTTAAACAAGTAGTGCAACCCAGTTTAATTATATAAGAAAAAATATATGATATTTCCCCTAAAGTTCTCTCCTGGTGGTTGGTGTGTTGCCTGAAGTCTTCCGAAGTCTTCTGAGACTTGCTCCCAGTCTTCTAGGGCTTCTTGGTATTCCCTGAGCTTGACTTGAACACCTCTTTCTTGCTTGAGGAGGTGGCATCTTCTAGTGGTTGTTTTTAATGGGGAGCTAACCTCCCAGTCTAAAACTATGTCTCCTAGACAGGACGGGCCATTTATGCCCCTTAAAAAGTGCCTCCCTGGGTAAATCCTAGCATTACTGTAATGCACTTGAATCTAGCACCTCCGAGGTATAAATACTCCATCTCGCTAACACTTCAGGGGTATTACACTCTCCTGAAAAATAATTGAATGTTAACTCTCCTATCAGGCAAGAGGACAATAAGGATGATTCACAGCCTTTTTCACCTGCACTTACACATGGAAAAGCCTGTGTATGTGTAATGTTTTCATCCATTTTTGAGTTTCTCATGCGTTTTATTCTTTCTATTAGCGTTTTTGTGGTTGGGTGTAAGTGTTCTCATTAGCGTCTCTAATGTGTAATTGCTTCGTATTGTTTTCGCATTCATGTGTAAAAGCCGTAAGGGCTTCCACATGATTCAGAGTCCTGATTACACGTGCGAAAGAGGGCTATAAAACGGGATGTTTTCAACTACACTTACAGGCTCTTTTTCCTGGTGAGTTTGAGTTTTCGTGGCGTGTGGGAAAACATAATGGAGTCCTTAAGGCACTGGGAGGAGGCTGCCACCTTCTTATAAACACCCCCCCCCCAAAAACACATTAGTATATATTTTATAATAAAATGTAATCTATTTTTTAATATTTTTTTAATTTTTTTTACTAAAAAAAAAAAAACATTAACACTCAAAAAAAACATTATGAATAAAAAATTAAAAATACATTATGAATAATAAATAAAAAATACATTACGAATAAAAAATCACACAATAAAAAATTAGGGTTCTGAATTAAGACTAGCACCACATATTGCAATTTGAGTGTCTATGTAGCTCCTTGAGGGTAAAGCGCCGGTAAAGACGATGCTACATCTAACAACAGGACAATGATCCAGCGAACAATAGGTAGCGCAATTACTTGATCCTAAAATTGCTGAAAATGTATTTATACACAAGCAAAAAAAAAGACTTTAAAAATAAAATAAAAAAAATAAAATAAAAAACAGTAAGTTTAAAAATATTACAGAATTAAAAATTAAATAACGTTGTGTTGTATTTCATTTAATATTTTAAACAATAAGAGTAATATTTACATTATATCCATGTGGGCATCCCAAACATTCAACTAGGAAGAAGTATAGAAGAATGTATGGCAGGCATGAAAGTGATTAAGGTAAGCATTAGGAAGAAGTAAAGAAGAAAGCATGAAAGTGGTTAAGGTAAGCATTAGGAAGAAGTAAAGCAGAATGCATGGCTAGCATGGTATGCTAAGTAGCTTGGAAAAGAAGAGACTTGGCACAGCAATAAGTAAGTAATGGTCTAGCAGGGCCAGCGTCTGTGTATACATTTCACAAAAAAGAAAATAGTACAGAATTTAGGGGCTTAATAAAGGGTAAAAACTGTATTTTTCCGATGGGAATGAGGAGGACTTCATTGGAAACTCAAACATTTTGTGGCAAGGTATATGATTAGAGATGAGCGAACTTTTGAAAAATTCGATTCGACTGACTCGCGAATTTTCCGACAAAAATTGTTTCAACCCGAATTTATTCGCGACGAATCGCTATTAAAAATGGCCTCCTAGAGCCTCAATAGGGTTGTAAACCATTCTGCCTTGCTGTAACACGCATATAATGCCTGCTGGGTTAGTGAAATAATACTGTAAATAATTATCACATGCAGATCAGAGGTATCGCTAATAGAATCGCAGAGCGGCACGATTGCAGAGAGTTGAGGTGGCATCACTATGAGGGGCCCCTATATTGCCTGAAAAACACACCCTGGAGCTGGCAGCAGCAGGAGCCCAAAAATTAGCTGAATCACACCCTGGAGTTGCAAGCAGCAGCAGCCGCCAAAACATTGGTTGAAAGAGACACTGGAGTTGGCTGCAGGAGGCCAAAAATTGGATGAATCACACCCTGGAGTTGCAAGCAGCAGCAGCAGGAGCCCAAACATTGCTTTAAAGAGACACTGGAGTTGGCTTCAGGAGCCCAAAAAATGGATGAATTACACCCTGGAGTTGCAAGCAGCAGCAGCAGGAGCCCAAACATAGCTTGAAAGAGACACTGGAGTTGGCAGCAGGAGCCCAAAATTGGCTGAATCACACCCTGGAGTTGCAAGCAGCAGCAGCAGGAGCCCAAACATAGCTTGAAAGAGACACTGGAGTTGGCAGCAGGAGCCCAAAAATTGGCTGAATGACACCCTGGAGTCACAAGCAGCAGCAGGAGCCCAAACATTACTTTAAAGAGACACTGGAGTTGGCAGCAGGAGCCCAAAAAATGGATGAATTACACCCTGGAGTTGCAAGCAGCAGCAGCAGGAGCCCAAACATAGCTTGAAAGAGACACTGGAGTTGGCAGCAGGAGCCCAAAATTGGCTGAATCACACCCTGGAGTTGCAAGCAGCAGCAGCCGCCAAAACATTGGTTGAAAGAGACACTGGAGTTGGCTGCAGGAGGCCAAAAATTGGATGAATCACATCCTGGAGTTGCAAGCAGCAGCAGCAAGAGCCCAAACATTGCTTTAAAGAGACACTGGAGTTGGCTTCAGGAGCCCAAAAAATGGATGAATTATACCCTGGAGTTGCAAGCAGCAGCAGCAGGAGCCCAAACATAGCTTGAAAGAGACACTGGAGTTGGCAGCAGGAGCCCAAAATTGGCTGAATCACACCCTGGAGTTGCAAGCAGCAGCAGCAGGAGCCCAAACATAGCTTGAAAGAGACACTGGAGTTGGCAGCAGGAGCCCAAAAATTGGCTGAATGACACCCTGGAGTCACAAGCAGCAGCAGGAGCCCAAACATTACTTTAAAGAGACACTGGAGTTGGCAGCAGGAGCCCAAAAAATGGATGAATTACACCCTGGAGTTGCAAGCAGCTAGGGATGAGCGAATCGATCCGGACGAACCCGGATTCGATCCGAATTTCAGGAAAAATTCGATTCGGATCGAATCCGAATTTCCCCGCGATTCGATCACTCGAAGTTTTCCTTTAACATCCATTCATTTACATTACAGGCATTCTAAGATGGCGGACGGGACATGTCTGGACATGTATCCCGCGCCAGTGCAAGCTGGGGCAGTCACATGCAGCCTATCAGCAGCCAGCAAGCCCGGTGACGTCACACAGCGGTATTTAACGGCGGCCATCTTGCTTTTCCTCATTTCTCTATTGCATTCGTGACAGACAGACAGAACGCTGTGTAGCTGAGGCAGTTAGACAGGCTGGAGACAGGGACAGACAGGGACAGGCTGGAGACAGGCAGGAGACAGGCAGGAGACAGACAGGAGACAGACAGAAAGCCAGGGAAAGGTAGGAAAAACGGAGCTGGCTGACAGGGAGATTTTTTTTTTTTCATCCAGCCTTTGTTAGCGTTTTCAGGCTGCTTATAGTAACTAACTGTGCATATATACTGAACTGATCTTAAGTCTGCTGTGAGGCATCCCATTCTGTGACTAAAGCAGCCTCTGTTTAAGACCATATAAGCATTTGCTCTTATCATATTTGAAATTAGGCCTGATAAAGACACTTTTGCTGGCCAAAGCACTACTGGACCCTGCCAGCTCGATTCCTGCCCGGGGCATCCCATTCTGTGACTACAGCAGCCTCTGTTTAAGACCATATAAGCATTTGCTCTTATCATATTTGAAATTAGCCTGATAAAGACACTTTTGCTGGCCAAAGCCCTACTGGACCCTGCCAGGTCGATTCCTGCCCAGGGCATCCCATTCTGTGACTAAAGCAGCCTCTGTTTAAGACCATATAAGCATTTGCTCTTATCATATTTGAAATTAGGCCTGATAAAGACACTTTTGCTGGCCAAAGCCCTACTGGACCCTGCCAGCTCGATTCCTGCCCGGGGCATCCCATTCTGTGACTACAGCAGCCTCTGTTTAAGACCATATAAGCATTTGCTCTTATCATATTTGAAATTAGCCTGATAAAGACACTTTTGCTGGCCAAAGCACTACTGGACCCTGCCAGCTCGATTCCTGCCCGGGGCATCCCATTCTGTGACTAAAGCAGCCTCTGTTTAAGACCATATAAGCATTTGCTCTTATCATATTTGAAATTAGGCCTGATAAAGACACTTTTGCTGGCCAAAGCACTACTGGACCCTGCCAGCTCGATTCCTGCCCGGGGCATCCCATTCTGTGACTACAGCAGCCTCTGTTTAAGACCATATAAGCATTTGCTCTTATCATATTTGAAATTAGCCTGATAAAGACACTTTTGCTGGCCAAAGCACTACTGGACCCTGCCAGCTCGATTCCTGCCCGGGGCATCCCATTCTGTGACTAAAGCAGCCTCTGTTTAAGACCATATAAGCATTTGCTCTTATCATATTTGAAATTAGCCTGATAAAGACACTTTTGCTGGCCAAAGCCCTACTGGACCCTGCCAGGTCGATTCCTGCCCAGGGCATCCCATTCTGTGACTAAAGCAGCCTCTGTTTAAGACCATATAAGCATTTGCTCTTATCATATTTGAAATTAGGCCTGATAAAGACACTTTTGCTGGCCAAAGCCCTACTGGACCCTGCCAGCTCGATTCCTGCCCGGGGCATCCCATTCTGTGACTACAGCAGCCTCTGTTTAAGACCATATAAGCATTTGCTCTTATCATATTTGAAATTAGCCTGATAAAGACACTTTTGCTGGCCAAAGCACTACTGAACCCTGCCAGCTCGATTCCTGCCCGGGGCATCCCATTCTGTGACTAAAGCAGCCTCTGTTTAAGACCATATAAGCATTTGCTCTTATCATATTTGAAATTAGCCTGATAAAGACACTTTTGCTGGCCAAAGCCCTACTGGACCCTGCCAGGTCGATTCCTGCCCAGGGCATCCCATTCTGTGACTAAAGCAGCCTCTGTTTAAGACCATATAAGCATTTGCTCTTATCATATTTGAAATTAGGCCTGATAAAGACACTTTTGCTGGCCAAAGCCCTACTGGACCCTGCCAGCTCGATTCCTGCCCGGGGCATCCCATTCTGTGTCTACAGCAGCCTCTGTTTAAGACCATATAAGCATTTGCTCTTATCATATTTGAAATTAGCCTGATAAAGACACTTTTGCTGGCCAAAGAACTACTGGACCCTGCCAGCTCGATTCCTGCCCGGGGCATCCCATTCTGTGACTAAAGCAGCCTCTGTTTAAGACCATATAAGCATTTGCTCTTATCATATTTGAAATTAGCCTGATAAAGACACTTTTGCTGGCCAAAGCCCTACTGGACCCTGCCAGGTCCATTCCTGCCCAGGGCATCCCATTCTGTGACTAAAGCAGCCTCTGTTTAAGACCATATAAGCATTTGCTCTTATCATATTTGAAATTAGGCCTGATAAAGACACTTTTGCTGGCCAAAGCACTACTGGACCCTGCCAGCTCGATTCCTGCCCGGGGCATCCCATTCTGTGACTAAAGCAGCCTCTGTTTAAGACCATATAAGCATTTGCTCTTATCATATTTGAAATTAGCCTGATAAAGACACTTTTGCTGGCCAAAGAACTACTGGACCCTGCCAGCTCGATTCCTGCCCGGGGCATCCCATTCTGTGACTAAAGCAGCCTCTGTTTAAGACCATATAAGCATTTGCTCTTATCATATTTGAAATTAGCCTGATAAAGACACTTTTGCTGGCCAAAGCCCTACTGGACCCTGCCAGGTCCATTCCTGCCCAGGGCATCCCATTCTGTGACTAAAGCAGCCTCTGTTTAAGACCATATAAGCATTTGCTCTTATCATATTTGAAATTAGGCCTGATAAAGACACTTTTGCTGGCCAAAGCACTACTGGACCCTGCCAGCTCGATTCCTGCCCGGGGCATCCCATTCTGTGACTAAAGCAGCCTCTGTTTAAGACCATATAAGCATTTGCTCTTATCATATTTGAAATTAGCCTGATAAAGACACTTTTGCTGGCCAAAGCCCTACTGGACCCTGCCAGGTCCATTCCTGCCCAGGGCATCCCATTCTGTGACTAAAGCAGCCTCTGTTTAAGACCATATAAGCATTTGCTCTTATCATATTTGAAATTAGGCCTGATAAAGACACTTTTGCTGGCCAAAGCCCTACTGGACCCTGCCAGGTCGATTCCTGCCCAGGGCATCCCATTCTGTGACTAAAGCAGCCTCTGTTTAAGACCATATAAGCATTTGCTCTTATCATATTTGAAATTAGGCCTGATAAAGACACTTTTGCTGGCCAAAGCACTACTGGACCCTGCCAGGTCGATTCCTGCCCAGGGCATCCCATTCTGTGACTAAAGCAGCCTCTGTTTAAGACCATATAAGCATTTGCTCTTATCATATTTGAAATTAGGCCTGATAAAGACACTTTTGCTGGCCAAAGCCCTACTGGACCCTGCCAGGTCGATTCCTGCCCAGGGCATCCCATTCTGTGACTAAAGCAGCCTCTGTTTAAGACCATATAAGCATTTGCTCTTATCATATTTGAAATTAGGCCTGATAAAGACACTTTTGCTGGCCAAAGCACTACTGGACCCTGCCAGGTCGATTCCTGCCCAGGGCATCCCATTCTGTGACTAAAGCAGCCTCTGTTTAAGACCATATAAGCATTTGCTCTTATCATATTTGAAATTAGGCCTGATAAAGACACTTTTGCTGGCCAAAGCCCTACTGGACCCTGCCAGGTCGATTTCTGCCCAGGGCATCCCATTCTGTGACTAAAGCAGCCTCTGTTTAAGACCATATAAGCATTTGCTCTTATCATATTTGAAATTAGGCCTGATAAAGACACTTTTGCTGGCCAAAGCACTACTGGACCCTGCCAGCTCGATTCCTGCCCGGGGCATCCCATTCTGTGACTAAAGCAGCCTCTGTTTAAGACCATATAAGCATTTGCTCTTATCATATTTGAAATTAGGCCTGATAAAGACACTTTTGCTGGCCAAAGCCCTACTGGACCCTGCCAGGTCGATTCCTGCCCAGGGCATCCCATTCTGTGACTAAAGCAGCCTCTGTTTAAGACCATATAAGCATTTGCTCTTATCATATTTGAAATTAGCCTGATAAAGACACTTTTGCTGGCCAAAGCCCTACTGGACCCTGCCAGGTCCATTCCTGCCCAGGGCATCCCATTCTGTGACTAAAGCAGCCTCTGTTTAAGACCATATAAGCATTTGCTCTTATCATATTTGAAATTAGGCCTGATAAAGACACTTTTGCTGGCCAAAGCACTACTGGACCCTGCCAGCTCGATTCCTGCCCGGGGCATCCCATTCTGTGACTAAAGCAGCCTCTGTTTAAGACCATATAAGCATTTGCTCTTATCATATTTGAAATTAGCCTGATAAAGACACTTTTGCTGGCCAAAGCCCTACTGGACCCTGCCAGGTCCATTCCTGCCCAGGGCATCCCATTCTGTGACTAAAGCAGCCTCTGTTTAAGACCATATAAGCATTTGCTCTTATCATATTTGAAATTAGCCTGATAAAGACACTTTTGCTGGCCAAAGCCCTACTGGACCCTGCCAGGTCCATTCCTGCCCAGGGCATCCCATTCTGTGACTAAAGCAGCCTCTGTTTAAGACCATATAAGCATTTGCTCTTATCATATTTGAAATTAGGCCTGATAAAGACACTTTTGCTGGCCAAAGCCCAACTGGACCCTGCCAGCTCGATTCCTGCCCGGGGCATCCCATTCTGTGACTACAGCAGCCTCTGTTTAAGACCATATAAGCATTTGCTCTTATCATATTTGAAATTAGCCTGATAAAGACACTTTTGCTGGCCAAAGCCCTACTGGACCCTGCCAGGTCCATTCCTGCCCAGGGCATCCCATTCTGTGACTAAAGCAGCCTCTGTTTAAGACCATATAAGCATTTGCTCTTATCATATTTGAAATTAGGCCTGATAAAGACACTTTTGCTGGCCAAAGCACTACTGGACCCTGCCAGCTCGATTCCTGCCCGGGGCATCCCATTCTGTGACTACAGCAGCCTCTGTTTAAGACCATATAAGCATTTGCTCTTATCATATTTGAAATTAGGCCTGATAAAGACACTTTTGCTGGCCAAAGCCCTACTGGACCCTGCCAGGTCCATTCCTGCCCAGGGCATCCCATTCTGTGACTAAAGCAGCCTCTGTTTAAGACCATATAAGCATTTGCTCTTATCATATTTGAAATTAGGCCTGATAAAGACACTTTTGCTGGCCAAAGCACTACTGGACCCTGCCAGCTCGATTCCTGCCCGGGGCATCCCATTCTGTGACTACAGCAGCCTCTGTTTAAGACCATATAAGCATTTGCTCTTATCATATTTGAAATTAGCCTGATAAAGACACTTTTGCTGGCCAAAGCCCTACTGGACCCTGCCAGGTCCATTCCTGCCCAGGGCATCCCATTCTGTGACTAAAGCAGCCTCTGTTTAAGACCATATAAGCATTTGCTCTTATCATATTTGAAATTAGGCCTGATAAAGACACTTTTGCTGGCCAAAGCCCTACTGGACCCTGCCAGGTCCATTCCTGCCCAGGGCATCCCATTCTGTGACTAAAGCAGCCTCTGTTTAAGACCATATAAGCATTTGCTCTTATCATATTTGAAATTAGGCCTGATAAAGACACTTTTGCTGGCCAAAGCCCTACTGGACCCTGCCAGCTCGATTCCTGCCCGGGGCATCCCATTCTGTGACTACAGCAGCCTCTGTTTAAGACCATATAAGCATTTGCTCTTATCATATTTGAAATTAGCCTGATAAAGACACTTTTGCTGGCCAAAGCACTACTGGACCCTGCCAGCTCGATTCCTGCCCGGGGCATCCCATTCTGTGACTAAAGCAGCCTCTGTTTAAGACCATATAAGCATTTGCTCTTATCATATTTGAAATTAGCCTGATAAAGACACTTTTGCTGGCCAAAGCCCTACTGGACCCTGCCAGGTCCATTCCTGCCCAGGGCATCCCATTCTGTGACTAAAGCAGCCTCTGTTTAAGACCATATAAGCATTTGCTCTTATCATATTTGAAATTAGGCCTGATAAAGACACTTTTGCTGGCCAAAGCACTACTGGACCCTGCCAGCTCGATTCCTGCCCGGGGCATCCCATTCTGTGACTACAGCAGCCTCTGTTTAAGACCATATAAGCATTTGCTCTTATCATATTTGAAATTAGCCTGATAAAGACACTTTTGCTGGCCAAAGCACTACTGGACCCTGCCAGCTCGATTCCTGCCCGGGGCATCCCATTCTGTGACTACAGCAGCCTCTGTTTAAGACCATATAAGCATTTGCTCTTATCATATTTGAAATTAGCCTGATAAAGACACTTTTGCTGGCCAAAGCCCTACTGGACCCTGCCAGGTCCATTCCTGCCCAGGGCATCCCATTCTGTGACTAAAGCAGCCTCTGTTTAAGACCATATAAGCATTTGCTCTTATCATATTTGAAATTAGCCTGATAAAGACACTTTTGCTGGCCAAAGCACTACTGGACCCTGCCAGCTCGATTCCTGCCCGGGGCATCCCATTCTGTGACTAAAGCAGCCTCTGTTTAAGACCATATAAGCATTTGCTCTTATCATATTTGAAATTAGCCTGATAAAGACACTTTTGCTGGCCAAAGCCCTACTGGACCCTGCCAGGTCCATTCCTGCCCAGGGCATCCCATTCTGTGACTACAGCAGCCTCTGTTTAAGACCATATAAGCATTTGCTCTTATCATATTTGAAATTAGCCTGATAAAGACACTTTTGCTGGCCAAAGCACTACTGGACCCTGCCAGCTCGATTCCTGCCCGGGGCATCCCATTCTGTGACTAAAGCAGCCTCTGTTTAAGACCATATAAGCATTTGCTCTTATCATATTTGAAATTAGCCTGATAAAGACACTTTTGCTGGCCAAAGCCCTACTGGACCCTGCCAGGTCCATTCCTGCCCAGGGCATCCCATTCTGTGACTACAGCAGCCTCTGTTTAAGACCATATAAGCATTTGCTCTTATCATATTTGAAATTAGCCTGATAAAGACACTTTTGCTGGGCATAGCACTACTGGACCCTGCAAGGGCATCCCATTCTGTGACTATAGCAGCCTCTGTTTAAGACCATATAAGCATTTGCTCTTATTATATTTGAAATTAGCCTGATAAAGACACTTTTGCTGGCCAAAGCACTACTGGACCCTGCCAGGTCCATTCCTGCCCAGGGCATCCCATTCTGTGACTACAGCAGCCTCTGTTTAAGACCATATAAGCATTTGCTCTTATCATATTTGAAATTAGCCTGATAAAGACACTTTTGCTGGGCATAGCACTACTGGACCCTGCAAGGGCATCCCATTCTGTGACTATAGCAGCCTCTGTTTAAGACCATATAAGCATTTGCTCTTATTATATTTGAAATTAGCCTGATAAAGACACTTTTGCTGGCCAAAGCACTACTGGACCCTGCCAGGTCCATTCCTGCCCAGGGCATCCCATTCTGTGACTAAAGCAGCCTCTGTTTAAGACCATATAAGCATTTGCTCTTATTATATTTGAAATTAGGCCTGATAAAGACACTTTTGCTGGCCAAAGCACTACTGGACCCTGCCAGGTCGATTCCTGCCCAGGGCATCCCATTCTGTGACTAAAGCAGCCTCTGTTTAAGACCATATAAGCATTTGCTCTTATTATATTTATATTATAAGACACTTTTGCTGGGCATAGGCTTACTGCTGCCTGCCAGGTGCACTTCTGTTGAGGCATCCCATTCTGTAACATAGCATACCCCTCTTTATTTACACTAAGCAGCTCTCTTATTTACACTAAGCAGGCCTGTTGGAGGCTGAGTGTTACTGCTCACTTTTGGTGTGCATTATATTCTGTTTTATATAGACCCACTGCTGCCTGGGGGTTCTTAAAATATCACCTACTACCACGCCAGTTAGACTATGTCGGGCAGACAAGTGCCTGGAAGTGAAAAGAGGAGTGGCAGAGGCCAAGATTCCGCAGGCAGAGCTCGCATCAGACTGGGGGCCAGTAGCAGCAGGAGTCACGCTGAGAGACCTAATCTGCCAGTATCTGCTAGCGGTCGGGTCTCCACCAGTAACGCATCTGCCGTGGTAGATTGGCTGACGCGCTCATCAACAACATCATCACAACTTACATCTGAGACCCCCAGTCTAGGGTCGGTAGGTTCCTCTGACACAACCCTGAGTTGGCATGCCCCGAGAGCAGTCCCTGTCCTCCCATTGCCTCTGTCCTACGCCGTTCCCTCCCCCAGCGACGTATCCTATGCTTTGGGTTCAGCTCCACTCTTTAGTGAGGAGGACGATCAGATACAGGAGGACAGTCAGCAGCTACTGCCCAGCCAAGAAATGGAGGTGGCTTCTTTAGCTAGGCAGACAAATAGTGATGTGGACAGTGTCGTGGGTGCTGCGAGCGTTCCAGCTCCTGCGCCAGACACTGTTGACGAATCCACGAACATCAGTGACGTACAGCCACAACCCGGTGATGATGATGATGATGACGATGAAGCCGATCGCACTTGGGAGCCGGGTGATGAAGGGGCTTCATCGTCATCATCAGGAGAAGAGGGGCGCAGGTTGCCCCGGAGTCAGCAGCTGAGGCAGCAAGGTGGTAGCAGTCAGCATGGGGGCACAATTCCAAAGGCTGGAGCCGGCCGGGGCCGGGGCCGGGGTAGAGCACCTGCTGTGCGGCAGTCTACCTTATCGGGAGGTAGTGGAGCAGGGGTTCCTGGAGTTGGCAACAGCAGCAGTGAATCAGTGAGGCCAGGGGGTGGGAAAAGTAGCTACTCGGCAGTGTGGCAGTTTTTCCTGAGGCATCCGCAGGAGGGTAACATGGCCACATGCAAGATATGTAGGCAAAAGGTGAAGCGTGGCCAGGGTCCAAATGTTGGCACCACGGCCCTGCGTCAACATATGATGCGTCACCATAAAACGACCTGGGAGAACCGAGGCTCCCAAGGGGTGGTCCAGTCTGCTTCCTCACCAAGTGAGCTCCCAATTTCTGCCAGCCAAGGCTCCAGCACCTCAGCCGAAGGCAGCTGTGCGTCACACCCATCCTCTGTCGCTCCTGCTCCTCCTCCTCCTCCTCCAAGTCATGCATCCCGCCAGCAATCCATCAGCGAAGCCATGTCCAAGAGACAGCAGTATGCGCCCACTCATCCTACGGCGCAGAAGCTGAATGTGCTCCTGTCCAAGTTGCTGGTGCTGCAGTCGCTCCCTTTTCAGGTGGTGGAATCTGCACCTTTCAGAGAACTGATGGCTTGTGTCGAGCCGAGGTGGAGAGTCCCAAGCCGTCATTTCTTTGCCAAGAAGGCAGTACCAGCGCTGCACACTTTTGTTGAACAGAAGGTGGGCCAGTCCTTGAGCCTGTCGGTGTGTAGCAAAATACATGGCAGCGCCGACATCTGGAGCTGTAACTACGGTCAGGGGCAGTACATGTCGTTTACGGCCCACTGGGTGAATGTGGTCCCTTTGCAGCAGCAACTTGGACAGGTCACGCCGCTTCGGCCTCCGCGCTCTCTGCCCATTGGGCCTGTGACACCGTGCGACTCGGCCTCCTCATCCTCCGCCATCTCCTCACCCTCCACTGTAGGCTCAAGTCTCAGTGCCCCTCCAGTCTACCATGTGTGCAGGGCACGGAGGTGTCACGCAGTGCTTCACATGGTTTGTCTTGGCGAACGGAGTCACACAGGGGAGGAACTGCTTAAATGTATTCATCAGGAAATCCAAACATGGCTTACTCCGAGAAAACTTAAAATGGGAATCATGGTTACCGACAATGGGAAGAACATTTTGTCTGCGCTGCGCCAAGGAAGCCTGACCCATGCCCCCTGCATGGCTCACGTCTTCAATCTGGTTGTCAAGCGGTTTCTGAAGTGTTCCCCCCATCTGCAGGACATCCTAACAACTTCACGGAAACTTTGCATGCACTTCAGCCACTCCTACACCGCCAAACACACCCTTCTTGAGCTACAGCGTCAGAATGGTATCCCCCAACATAGTCTGATTTGCGATGTTTCCACCCGTTGGAATTCCACCCTTCACATGTTGGACCGATTATATGAACAGAGAAAAGCCATCACGGATTTCCTGATGATCCAAGCAGATAGGGGGACTCCCCTGTGTAACTTCAATGTCAACCAGTGGCAGCTCATACGTGACACCTGCCGTTTGCTCAGGCCCTTTGAGGAAGCCACTTTATTTGTCAGTCGGCAGGATTACGGGATGAACGACGTGATTCCACTGCTTCATGTACTACAGCACATGTTGGAAACCATGGCTGGTCAGGGCACTGGAGACATGGCGTTTACATCTTACGGCCACATGAACCCCCTTGGAGCTGAACTGGAGGAGGAGGAGGAGGAAGAGGAGGAGGAGGAGTTGCCCAGCGAAACACAGTTTAGGCTTGGCGAAATGGCTGGTTTATCTAGTCAGCGGACAGGAGAGGAGGAGCAGGAGCAGCCAGAGGAGCTAGAGGTTTTTGAGGAAGGAGAGACAGAGGACCCGGGCACACCGTGGCAGTATGCAGTGGAGATGGAGACAGGTAGTCCATCCGAGTCACTTGCGCAAATGGCACGAAGCATGCTCACATGCTTGCGTAGTGACCCCAGAATTGTTTCCATCTGTCGGCGGGATGACTTCTGGCTGTCCACCTTATTGGACCCTCGCTTCCGGCACAAAATGGGGGCATTTTTTAAACCCACCGAGAGGGAGGACAAACTCAACTACTACAAAGACATTCTACGTAGGCAGTTGGCCGATGCCTATCTGCGCCATGGTCCATACTCTCGCAGGTCTGACTCGAGGGGACCTCTGCGCTCACCTTCCACTGCCATGGCCGCTGGGGGGGTTGGCAGCAGCAGCAGCAGAAGCTCCATCAGCAGCAGCAGCCTCAGTCTTCAGTCGCTAATGAGTAGCTTTCTACACCCGCATAGTGAGGCTACTCATGAGCAGCAGGAAGACCTGGAGCAGGACCTGAACCAGCAGGTCATGTCATACTTTGACATGACCATGCCAACACACCTTGAGGATCCGCTGGACTTCTGGGCAGCCAAACTTGATTTGTGGCCGCAACTAGCAGAGTTTGCCCTGGAAAAGCTGTCCTGCCCGGCAAGTAGCGTGCCATCTGAGCGGGTGTTTAGTGCGGCGGGGGCCATAGTTACGGCGAGGAGAACTCGTCTGTCAACTAAAAATGTGGAGAGACTCACCTTTGTCAAAATGAATCAGGGATGGATCAGCCAGGATTTCCACCCACCAATGCCTGATGCATGCGACTAGATTCAGCATGGTGCCACGTTTTACACTTTCCAAATGGTGCAAAACATATTTATGTCTTTAGGCCATTTTTTGGGCTCCTGCTGCTGCTACTGTCAACTCCTGCCAACTCCAGGGTGTGATTCATCCAATTTTTGGGCTCCTGAGGCCAACTCCAGTGTATATTTGGGCTCCTGCTGCTGCTGCTGCCAACTTCTGCCAACTCCAGGGTGTGATTCATCCAATTTTTGGGCTCCTGAGGCCAACTCCAGTGTATATTTGGGCTCCTGCTGCTGCTACTGTCAACTCCTGCCAACTCCAGGGTGTGATTCATCCAATTTTTGGGCTCCTGAAGCCAACTCCAGTGTATATTTGGGCTCCTGCTGCTGCTGCTGCCAACTTCTGCCAACGCCAGGGTGTGATTCATCCAATTTTTGGGCTCCTGAAGCCAACTCCAGTGTATATTTGGGCTCCTGCTGCTGCTGCTGCCAACTCCTGCCAACTCCAGGGTGTGATTCATCCAATTTTTGGGCTCCTGAGGCCAACTCCAGTGTATATTTGGGCTCCTGCTGCTGCTGCTGCCAACTTCTGCCAACTCCAGGGTGTGATTCATCCAATTTTTGGGCTCCTGAGGCCAACTCCAGTGTATATTTGGGCTCCTGCTGCTGCTACTGTCAACTTCTGCCAACTCCAGGGTGTGATTCATCCAATTTTTGGGCTCCTGAAGCCAACTCCAGTGTATATTTGGGCTCCTGCTGCTGCTACTGTCAACTCCTGCCAACTCCAGGGTGTGATTCATCCAATTTTTGGGCTCCTGAGGCCAACTCCAGTGTATATTTGGGCTCCTGCTGCTGCTACTGTCAACTCCTGCCAACTCCAGGGTGTGATTCATCCAATTTTTGGGCTCCTGAGGCCAACTCCAGTGTATATTTGGGCTCCTGCTGCTGCTACTGTCAACTCCTGCCAACTCCAGGGTGTGATTCATCCAATTTTTGGGCTCCTGAAGCCAACTCCAGTGTATATTTGGGCTCCTGCTGCTGCTGCTGCCAACTTCTGCCAACTCCAGGGTGTGATTCATCCAATTTTTGGGCTCCTGAAGCCAACTCCAGTGTATATTTGGGCTCCTGCTGCTGATGCTGCCAACTTCTGCCAACTCCAGGGTGTGATTCATCCAATTTTTGGGCTCCTGAGGCCAACTCCAGTGTATATTTGGGCTCCTGCTGCTGCTACTGTCAACTTCTGCCAACTCCAGGGTGTGATTCATCCAATTTTTGGGCTCCTGAAGCCAACTCCAGTGTATATTTGGGCTCCTGCTGCTGCTACTGTCAACTCCTGCCAACTCCAGGGTGTGATTCATCCAATTTTTGGGCTCCTGAGGCCAACTCCAGTGTATATTTGGGCTCCTGCTGCTGCTACTGTCAACTCCTGCCAACTCCAGGGTGTGATTCATCCAATTTTTGGGCTCCTGAAGCCAACTCCAGTGTATATTTGGGCTCCTGCTGCTGCTGCTGCCAACTCCTGCCAACTCCAGGGTGTGATTCATCCAATTTTTGGGCTCCTGAAGCCAACTCCAGTGTATATTTGGGCTCCTGCTGCTGCTGCTGCCAACTTCTGCCAACTCCAGGGTGTGATTCATCCAATTTTTGGGCTCCTGAAGCCAACTTCAGTGTATATTTGGGCTCCTGCTGCTGCTGCTGCCAACTCCTGCCAACTCCAGGGTGTGATTCATCCAATTTTTGGGCTCCTGAGGCCAACTCCAGTGTATATTTGGGCTCCTGCTGCTGCTACTGTCAACTCCTGCCAACTCCAGGGTGTGATTCATCCAATTTTTGGGCTCCTGAGGCCAACTCCAGTGTATATTTGGGCTCCTGCTGCTGCTACTGTCAACTCCTGCCAACTCCAGGGTGTGATTCATCCAATTTTTGGGCTCCTGAGGCCAACTCCAGTGTATATTTGGGCTCCTGCTGCTGCTACTGTCAACTCCTGCCAACTCCAGGGTGTGATTCATCCAATTTTTGGGCTCCTGAAGCCAACTCCAGTGTATATTTGGGCTCCTGCTGCTGCTGCTGCCAACTTCTGCCAACTCCAGGGTGTGATTCATCCAATTTTTGGGCTCCTGAAGCCAACTCCAGTGTATATTTGGGCTCCTGCTGCTGCTACTGTCAACTCCTGCCAACTCCAGGGTGTGATTCATCCAATTTTTGGGCTCCTGAAGCCAACTCCAGTGTATATTTGGGCTCCTGCTGCTGCTACTGTCAACTCCTGCCAACTCCAGGGTGTGATTCATCCAATTTTTGGGCTCCTGAGGCCAACTCCAGTGTATATTTGGGCTCCTGCTGCTGCTACTGTCAACTCCTGCCAACTCCAGGGTGTGATTCATCCAATTTTTGGGCTCCTGAGGCCAACTCCAGTGTATATTTGGGCTCCTGCTGCTGCTACTGTCAACTCCTGCCAACTCCAGGGTGTGATTCATCCAATTTTTGGGCTCCTGAAGCCAACTCCAGTGTATATTTGGGCTCCTGCTGCTGCTGCTGCCAACTCCTGCCAACTCCAGGGTGTGATTCATCCAATTTTTGGGCTCCTGAAGCCAACTCCAGTGTATATTTGGGCTCCTGCTGCTGCTGCCAACTTCTGCCAACTCCAGGGTGTGATTCATCCAATTTTTGGGCTCCTGAAGCCAACTCCAGTGTATATTTGGGCTCCTGCTGCTGCTGCTGCCAACTCCTGCCAACTCCAGGGTGTGATTCATCCAATTTTTGGGCTCCTGAGGCCAACTCCAGTGTATATTTGGGCTCCTGCTGCTGCTACTGTCAACTCCTGCCAACTCCAGGGTGTGATTCATCCAATTTTTGGGCTCCTGAGGCCAACTCCAGTGTATATTTGGGCTCCTGCTGCTGCTACTGTCAACTCCTGCCAACTCCAGGGTGTGATTCATCCAATTTTTGGGCTCCTGAAGCCAACTCCAGTGTATATTTGGGCTCCTGCTGCTGCTGCTGCCAACTTCTGCCAACTCCAGGGTGTGATTCATCCAATTTTTGGGCTCCTGAAGCCAACTCCAGTGTATATTTGGGCTCCTGCTGCTGCTACTGTCAACTTCTGCCAACTCCAGGGTGTGATTCATCCAATTTTTGGGCTCCTGAAGCCAACTCCAGTGTATATTTGGGCTCCTGCTGCTGCTACTGTCAACTCCTGCCAACTCCAGGGTGTGATTCATCCAATTTTTGGGCTCCTGAGGCCAACTCCAGTGTATATTTGGGCTCCTGCTGCTGCTACTGTCAACTCCTGCCAACTCCAGGGTGTGATTCATCCAATTTTTGGGCTCCTGAGGCCAACTCCAGTGTATATTTGGGCTCCTGCTGCTGCTACTGTCAACTCCTGCCAACTCCAGGGTGTGATTCATCCAATTTTTGGGCTCCTGAAGCCAACTCCAGTGTATATTTGGGCTCCTGCTGCTGCTGCTGCCAACTTCTGCCAACTCCAGGGTGTGATTCATCCAATTTTTGGGCTCCTGAAGCCAACTCCAGTGTATATTTGGGCTCCTGCTGCTGCTGCTGCCAACTTCTGCCAACTCCAGGGTGTGATTCATCCAATTTTTGGGCTCCTGAGGCCAACTCCAGTGTATATTTGGGCTCCTGCTGCTGCTACTGTCAACTTCTGCCAACTCCAGGGTGTGATTCATCCAATTTTTGGGCTCCTGAAGCCAACTCCAGTGTATATTTGGGCTCCTGCTGCTGCTACTGTCAACTCCTGCCAACTCCAGGGTGTGATTCATCCAATTTTTGGGCTCCTGAGGCCAACTCCAGTGTATATTTGGGCTCCTGCTGCTGCTACTGTCAACTCCTGCCAACTCCAGGGTGTGATTCATCCAATTTTTGGGCTCCTGAAGCCAACTCCAGTGTATATTTGGGCTCCTGCTGCTGCTGCTGCCAACTTCTGCCAACTCCAGGGTGTGATTCATCCAATTTTTGGGCTCCTGAAGCCAACTCCAGTGTATATTTGGGCTCCTGCTGCTGCTACTGTCAACTCCTGCCAACTCCAGGGTGTGATTCATCCAATTTTTGGGCTCCTGAAGCCAACTCCAGTGTATATTTGGGCTCCTGCTGCTGCTGCTGTCAACTCCTGCCAACTCCAGGGTGTGATTCATCCAATTTTTGGGCTCCTGAAGCCAACTCCAGTGTATATTTGGGCTCCTGCTGCTGCTGCTGCCAACTCCTGCCAACTCCAGGGTGTGATTCATCCAATTTTTGGGCTCCTGAAGCCAACTCCAGTGTATATTTGGGCTCCTGCTGCTGCTGCTGCCAACTTCTGCCAACTCCAGGGTGTGATTCATCCAATTTTTGGGCTCCTGAAGCCAACTCCAGTGTATATTTGGGCTCCTGCTGCTGCTGCTGCCAACTCCTGCCAACTCCAGGGTGTGATTCATCCAATTTTTGGGCTCCTGAGGCCAACTCCAGTGTATATTTGGGCTCCTGCTGCTGCTACTGTCAACTCCTGCCAACTCTAGGGTGTGATTCATCCAATTTTTGGGCTCCTGAGGCCAACTCCAGTGTATATTTGGGCTCCTGCTGCTGCTACTGTCAACTCCTGCCAACTCCAGGGTGTGATTCATCCAATTTTTGGGCTCCTGAAGCCAACTCCAGTGTATATTTGGGCTCCTGCTGCTGCTGCTGCCAACTTCTGCCAACTCCAGGGTGTGATTCATCCAATTTTTGGGCTCCTGAGGCCAACTCCAGTGTATATTTGGGCTCCTGCTGCTGCTACTGTCAACTCCTGCCAACTCCAGGGTGTGATTCATCCAATTTTTGGGCTCCTGAGGCCAACTCCAGTGTATATTTGGGCTCCTGCTGCTGCTACTGTCAACTCCTGCCAACTCCAGGGTGTGATTCATCCAATTTTTGGGCTCCTGAGGCCAACTCCAGTGTATATTTGGGCTCCTGCTGCTGCTACTGTCAACTCCTGCCAACTCCAGGGTGTGATTCATCCAATTTTTGGGCTCCTGAAGCCAACTCCAGTGTATATTTGGGCTCCTGCTGCTGCTACTGTCAACTCCTGCCAACTCCAGGGTGTGATTCATCCAATTTTTGGGCTCCTGAAGCCAACTCCAGTGTATATTTGGGCTCCTGCTGCTGCTGCTGCCAACTTCTGCCAACTCCAGGGTGTGATTCATCCAATTTTTGGGCTCCTGAGGCCAACTCCAGTGTATATTTGGGCTCCTGCTGCTGCTACTGTCAACTCCTGCCAACTCCAGGGTGTGATTCATCCAATTTTTGGGCTCCTGAAGCCAACTCCAGTGTATATTTGGGCTCCTGCTGCTGCTGCTGTCAACTCCTGCCAACTCCAGGGTGTGATTCATCCAATTTTTGGGCTCCTGAAGCCAACTCCAGTGTATATTTGGGCTCCTGCTGCTGCTGCTGCCAACTCCTGCCAACTCCAGGGTGTGATTCATCCAATTTTTGGGCTCCTGAAGCCAACTCCAGTGTATATTTGGGCTCCTGCTGCTGCTGCTGCCAACTCCTGCCAACTCCAGGGTGTGATTCATCCAATTTTTGGGCTCCTGAGGCCAACTCCAGTGTATATTTGGGCTCCTTCTGCCCCTCATAGTGATGCCACTTCAACTCTCTGCAATTGTGCCGCTCTGCGATTCTATTAGCGATGCCTCTGATCTGCATGTGATATTTCTTCAAAGTATTATTTAACTAACCCAGCACGCATCCTGTGCGTGTTACAGCAAGGCTGAATGGTTTACAACCCTATTGAGGCTGTAGGAGGCTCAGAAATAGCCGTTTTTAATAGCGATTCGTCGCGAATTTATTCGGGTCGAAACGATTTTTGTCGGAAAATTCGGCGAATCAGTCGAATCGAATTTTTCAAAAGTTCGCTCATCTCTACAAGCAGCAGCAGCAGCAGCAGGAGCCCAAACATAGCTTGATAGAGACACTGGAGTTGGCAGCAGGAGCCCAAAATTGGCTGAATCACACCCTGGAGTTGCAAGCAGCAGCAGCAGGAGCCCAAACATAGCTTGAAAGAGACACTGGAGTTGGTAGCAGGAGCCCAAAAATTGGCTGAATGACACCCTGGAGTCACAAGCAGCAGCAGGAGCCCAAACATTACTTTAAAGAGACACTGGAGTTGGCAGCAGGAGCCCAAAAAATGGATGAATTACACCCTGGAGTTGCAAGCAGCAGCAGCAGGAGCCCAAACATAGCTTGAAAGAGACACTGGAGTTGGCAGCAGGAGCCCAAAATTGGCTGAATCACACCCTGGAGTTGCAAGCAGCAGCAGCAGGAGCCCAAACATAGCTTGAAAGAGACACTGGAGTTGGCAGCAGGAGCCCAAAAATTGGCTGAATGACACCCTGGAGTCACAAGCAGCAGCAGGAGCCCAAACATTACTTTAAAGAGACACTGGAGTTGGCAGCAGGAGCCCAAAAAATGGATGAATTACACCCTGGAGTTGCAAGCAGCAGCAGCAGCAGCAGGAGCCCAAACATAGCTTGAAAGAGACACTGGAGTTGGCAGCAGGAGCCCAAAATTGGCTGAATAACACCCTGGAGTTGCAAGCAGCAGCAGCAGGAGCCCAAACATAGCTTGAAAGAGACACTGGAGTTGGTAGCAGGAGCCCAAAAATTGGCTGAATGACACCCTGGAGTCACAAGCAGCAGCAGGAGCCCAAACATTACTTTAAAGAGACACTGGCGTTGGCAGCAGGAGCCCAAAAATTGGATGAATCACACCCTGGAGTTGCAAGCAGCAGCAGCCCAAATATAGCTTGAAAGAGACACTGGAGTTGGCAGCAGGAGGCCAAAAATTTTCTGAAAGGCACACCCTGAAGTTGGCATCAGCAGGATCCCAAAATTAGCTGGAAGGCACCCCCTGGAGTTGGTAGCAGCAGAAGCAGGAGCCCAAACTTTGCATGAAAGTCACCCTGGAGTTGGCAGCAGCTGCAGCAGGAGGCCAAAAATTGGCTGAAAGGCACACCCTGAAGTTGGCATCAGCAGAAGCCCAAAAATTGGCCTAAAGACATAAATATGTTTTGCACCATTTGGAAAGTGTAAAACGTGGCACCATGCTGAATCTAGTCGCATGCATCAGGCATTGGTGGGTGGAAATACTGGCTGATCCATCCCTGATTTATTTTGACAAAGGTAAGTCTCTCCACATTTTTAGTTGACAGATGAGTTCTCCTCGCCGTAACTATGGCCCCCGCCGCACTAAACACCCGCTCAGATGGCACGCTACTTGCCGGGCAGGACAGCTTTTCCAGGGCAAACTCTGCTAGTTGCGGCCACAAGCCAAGTTTGGCTGCCCAGAAGTCCAGCGGATCCTCAAGGTGTGTTGGCATGGTCATGTCAAGGTATGACATGACCTGATGGTTGAGGTCCTGCTCCAGGTCTTCCTGCTGCTCATGAGTAGCCTCACTATGCGGGTGTAGAAAACTCATTAGCGACTGAAGACTGAGGCTGCTGCTGATGAAGCTGCTGCTGCTGCTCCTGCCAACCCCCTCAGCAGGCATGGCAGTGGAAGGTGAGCGCAGAGGTCCCCTCGAGTCAGACCTGCGAGAGTATGGACCATGGCGCAGATAGGCATCGGCCAACTGACTGACGTAGAATGTCTTTGTAGTAGTTCAGTTTGTCCTCCCTCTCTGCGGGTTTAAAAAATGCCCCCATTTTGTGCCGGAAGCGAGGGTCCAATAAGGTGGACAGCCAGAAATCATCCAGGCGACAAATGGAAACAATTCTGGGGTCACTACGCAAGCACGTGAGCATGCTTCCTGCCATTTGTGCAAGTGACTCGGAGGGACTACCTGTCTCCATTTCCACTGCATACTGCAACGGTGTGCCCGGGTCCTCTGTCTCGCCTTCCTCAAAAACCTCTAGCTCCTCTGGCTGCTCCTGCTCCTCCTCTCCTGTCCGCTGACTAGATAAACCAGCCATTTCGCCAAGCCTAAACTGTGTTTCGCTGGGCAACTCCTCCTCCTCTTCCTCCTCCTCCTCCAGTTCAGCTCCAACGGGGTTCATGTGGCCGTAAGATGTAGACGCCATGTCTCCAGTGCCCTGACCAGCCATGGTTTCCAACATGTGCTGTAGTACATGAAGCAGTGGAATCACGTCGTTCATCCCGTAATCCTGCCGACTGACAAATGAAGTGGCTTCCTCAAAGGGCCTGAGCAAACGGCAGGTGTCACGTATGAGCTGCCACTGGTTGACATTGAAGTTACACAGGGGAGTCCCCCTATCTGCTTGGATCATCAGGAAATCCGTGATGGCTTTTCTCTGTTCATATAATCGGTCCAACATGTGAAGGGTGGAATTCCAACGGGTGGAAACATCGCAAATCAGACTATGTTGGGGGATACCATTCTGACGCTGTAGCTCAAGAAGGGTGTGTTTGGCGGTGTAGGAGTGGCTGAAGTGCATGCAAAGTTTCCTTGAAGTTGTTAGGATGTCTTGCATATGGGGGAACACTTCAGAAGCCGCTTGACAACCAGATTGAAGACATGAGCCATGGAGGGGGCATGGGTCAGTCTTCCTTGGCGCAGCGCAGACAAAATGTTCTTCCCATTGTCGGTAACCATGATTCCCATTTTAAGTTTTCTTGGAGTAAGTCATGTTTGGATTTCCTGATGAATAAATGTAAGCAGTTCCTCCCCTGTGTGACTCCGTTCGCCAAGACAAACCATGTGAAGCACTGTGTGACACCTCCGTGCCCTGCACACATGGTAGACTGGAGGGGCACTGAGACTTGAGCCTACAGTCGAGGGTGAGGAGATGGCGGAGGATGAGGTGGCCGAGTCGCACAGTGTGACACGCCCAACGGGCAGGGAGCGCGGAGGCCGAAGCGGCGTGACCTGTCCAAGTTACTGCTGCTGCAAAGGGACCACATTCACCCAGTGGGCCGTAAACGACATGTACTGTCCCTGACCGTAGTTACAGCTCCAGACGTCGGCGCTGCCATGCACTTTGCTACACACCGACAGGCTCAAGGACTGGCCCACTTTCTGTTCAACAAAAGTGTGCAGCGCTGGTACTGCCTTCTTGGCAAAGAAATGACGGCTTGGGACTCTCCACTTCGGCTCGGCACAAGCCATCAGTTCTCTGAAAGGTGCAGAGTCCACCACCTGAAAAGGGAGCGACTGCAGCACCAGCAACTTGGACAGGAGCACATTCAGCTTCTGCGCCGTAGGATGAGTGGGCGCATACTGCTGTCTCTTGGACATGGCTTCGCTGATTGATTGCTGGCGGGATGCATGACTTGGAAGAGGAGGAGCAGGAGCGACAGAGGATGGGTAGGACGCACAGCTGCCTTCGGCTGAGGTGCTGGAGCCTTGGCTGGCAGAAATTGGGAGCGGCGTGCCACTTGGTGAGGAAGCAGACTGGACCCCCCCTTGGGAGCCTCGGTTCTCCCAGGTCGCTTTATGGTGACGCATCATATGTTGATGCAGGGCCGTGGTGCCAACATTTGGGCCCTGGCCACGCTTCACCTTCTGCCTACATATCTTGCATGTGGCCATGTTACCCTCCTGCGGATGCTTCAGGAAAAACTGCCACACTGCCGAGTAGCTACTTTTCCCACCAACAGGTCTCACCGATTTGCTGCTATTGTCGCCAACTCCAGGAACCCCTGCTCCACTACCTCCCGATAAGGTAGCCTGCCGCGCAGCAGGTGCTCTACCCCGGCCCCGGCCCCGTTTGGCTCCAGGCTTTACAATTGTGCCCCCATGCTGACTGCCAACCATGCTGCTAACACCTTGCTGCCTCAGCTGCTGACTCCGGGGCAACCTGCGCCCCTCTTCTCCTGATGATGACAATGAAGCCCCTTCTGCACCCGGCTCCCAAGTGCGATTGGCTTCTTCATCGTCATTATCACCGAGTTGTGGCTGTACGTCACTGATGTTCTCGGTTTCCTCAACAGTGTCTGACGCAGGAGCTGGAACGCTCGCAACACCCACGACACTGTCCACATCACTATTTGTCTGCCTAGCTAAAGAAGCCACCTCCATTTCTTGGCTGGGCAGTAGCTGCTGACTGTCCTCTATCTGATCGTTCTCCTCACTAAAGAGTGGAGCTGAACCCAAAGCATAGGATACGTCGCTGGGGGAGGGAACGGCGTAGGACAGAGGCAATGGGAGGACAGGGACTGCTCTCGGGGCATGCCAACTCAGGGTTGTGTCAGAGGAACCTACCGACCCTGGACTAGGGGTCTCAGACGTAACTTGTGATGATGTTGATGAGCGCGTTAACCAATCTACCATGGCAGATGCGTTACTGGTGGAGACACGACCACTAGCAGATACTGGCAGACCAGGTCTCTCACCGTGACTCCTGTTGCCACTTGTCTGCCTGACATTTTTATGTATTTCAAATGCGCAATAGGTACGTTAAAAAATGTGTTTACTTTAAAAAGCAGAAGCTAAATAAAGTGAGGAACTGCTTCTCTGCACCAGATACTATGAAAATTGGCAATATGGGATACCCTGCGGCCTAGTGTTTTGGCAGCAGGACAAAAACCAATTCAAAATGCAATAGCTGAATTAAAATGAGGCTGAAAAATGCTTATTTAGTATAACAGATAGGGTGCTACGTGCAGGTTTGGGATACCCTGCAGCCTAGTGTTTTGGCAGCAGGACAAAAAACAATTCAAAATGCAATAGTTTGATTAAGCTGAGGAGCAACAAGCATATTTAGTATAACTGATAGGGTGACATGTGCTGGTTTGGGATACCCTGTGGCCTAGTGTTTTGGCAGCAGGACAAAAAACAATTAAAAATGCAATAGTTTGATTCAGCTGAAGAAGGATGAACAACCGTATTTAGTATAACAGATAGGCTGCTAAGTGCAGGTTTGGGATACCCTGCGGCCTAGTGTTTTGGCAGCAGGACAAAAACCAATTCAAAATGCAATAGTTTGATTAAGCTCAGGAGCAACAAGCGTATTTTGTATAACAGATAGGCTGCTAAGTGCAGGTTTGGGATGCCCTGTGGCCTAGTGTTTTGGCAGCAGGACAAAAACCAATTCAAAATGCAATAGTTTGATTAAGCTGAGGAGCAACAAACGTATTTAGCATAACAGATAGGCTGCTACGTGCAGGTTTGGGATACCCTGCGGCCTAGTGTTTTGGCAGCAAGACAAAAACCAATTCAAAATGCAATAGTTTGATTAAGCTGAGGAGCAGCAAGCGTATTTAGTATAACAGATAGGGTGCTAAGTGCAGGTTTGGGATACCCTGCGGCCTAGTGTTTTGGCAGCAGGACAAAAACCAATTCAAAATGCAATAGTTTGATTAAGCTGAGGATGAACAAACGTATTTAGTATAACAGATAGGGTGCTAAGTGCAGGTTTGGGATGCCCATGTGGGCTGGTATATTTAAAGCAGACCAAAAAATATTAAAACTAAATTAAAACTAATCCAGTTGTTAGAAATGCTTGTGTGTAACAGATAGGGTTAAATAAGCCACTGCATAGATGGCATGCACAGTGGCAAGGCAGATTTACAGCACAAAGAACTGAAATTGAATTGAAAACTGATCTGGCTAATGAAAAAAACAAATTTTCACTGTCACTTCTAAGCTGTCCCTGGCTGGATGGTTCCGGTCTTTCCTTATCTTTCCCTATCTTTCCCTGCCTCTGTCTACCTCTCTGTCTGCCTCTCTGACTCTCCCTACCTATCTCTAACTCTCTGTCCCTGTCTGTAACCAGCTGTGCTCTGGCCGCAATAGAACGCTGAAATGCGCACAAGGAAGATGGCCACCGGTTTATATAGCACGGTGATGTCACCGGGCTTCCTGGCTGCTGATAGGCTGCATGTGACCTTCCCATGATACCTTGCCCCAGGGGATATGTCCGGACATGTGCTTCCACCATTTTAGAATGCCTGTAATTGAAATAAATGGAGTTTAAAGGAAAACTTCGATCGATTGAATCACTGGGAAATTCGGATTCGTTCAGAATCGAATTTTTCATGAAATTCGGAATGAATCCGGGTTCGTCCGGATCGATTTGCTCATCCCTAGACATAACCATAGGGGTCTCGCATGGAAAAAGGGATAAATAATGTCACTAGAGGGGTCACTAGCATCTCTAAAGGTTTCACCAGTATCACTAAATGCTTTTCAAAAGGACTTGGTCAGTGTGTGATGACCCCTTTCGTCACATTAGTGGGAGATCTCCGAAAACGTTCCCCACAAATGTCACACCCAATAAGTGGGATTATACCTCAAATAAACAGAAGTGTGGGGCCTCACATAGCGTAAAACATTCCAATTATTGTGCTAAAAGGAGCCAGAAACATACTCACAAGTGTTGGAGACATACAAGCATGGCTCTTAAAGATGGCGCCAGAGGAACTAAGAGAAATATGGCGTCCTGTCTTGCAGCTTGTGAACAGAAGCTGTGTTGGGTATGGTAAATCACCTGCTGGTCTCTGAAGGAGTTGTCCCAGCTGGCTCCGTTTTAGGCCCATGTCCAACGTCACATCCGGCATGTGTCCCACCTGACGCTTTTTTTTTCCTGGACTTTGACCAATGCGGCTGTATTGAGCACACAGAGAATACTGTCGCCTTCACCGTGACCTTTAAAAGGAATCTCCTAGCACAGTCTATGGACATGTACCTCGCAGCTGTAGGTGCAGTGTGGAAGCTAAGGGTAGGTACCTGAGGTGGTGCCGGAGCATCCCAGAGGCGTGGCACTTGATAATGACAGTTTAAAACCAGGGATCCCTTCCCATGGTATCAGTAATAGGGATCAGCCTGGGCCAGTGGTGATCTAGGGGTGAAAATGGGTGCATGGTCGGTAGGTTGGGTCAGCAACAGGTGAACAAATCAGACATGGCCAGGTTGGCAGTGTCAGCAACAGGTAAATAGATCAGACTTGGTCAGGTAGGCAGAGTCAGCAACAGGTAGGTAGATCAGCCATGGTTGGGTAGGCAAATTCGGCAACAGGCAGGCAATGGTTAACAGGAGGGTTATTGGTGCTACTGATTAAGTCAAATAGTAGACTTCCAGTCTGATGACATGTTGAGCTATGCCGTTCCTGTGCTGATATCACTGCCTGGCACAGCACAGACTGAGAGGCTGCAAGTAAACGATGGCAAGGTATGTGCCAATCATTGAAGTGACAATCCTGTTGCCTTGACCCCAACACCTTGGATCCTGCCCCTTCTTTCCTTTCTAAATAATGCTTTAGATGCAGATATTCGGCTGCATTGAACACACATGGATTCCTTCCACCTGGACACCCCAGTTTCGGTCATTTTTCCAACAGGTTTACAGATTTGGGACCACTTTCTAAGCTTTATTGATTAGCAGTCACCCCCCAGAAGGAATTCTCACATTGGCTGGACACCCCGGATTCCATCATTTCAGTTCAGCATCCAAGTTGTGTTTTGCACTTGTGCAGATTAAACAGCTGCAGGAGAGCTCAGCCTACGCATTGCGTGTTCACCTTTGCACTAGGGGCACTCAGCTCGGGCCGCTGCTCAGACTTCTCACTTTAAAAGTTTAGGAACTTTTCCAATGGCCCTCTCGCAAGGACCGGAATGAGACTTCAAATAAACACAGGAACTTTTTGGCTCCAGTCAGGCCATGACCAGACCATGAGCTGCTGATAGTTGCTCCCAAATGTGCTCCCCAGCCATTCAGTACATGTCAGGTGAGGCTACAGCCTGGCAGGGAAGGAACCAATTCAAAATGCAATAGCTGAATTAAAATGAGGCTGAAAAATGCTTATTTAGTATAACAGATAGGGTGCTACGTGCAGGTTTGGGATACCCTGCAGCCTAGTGTTTTGGCAGCAGGACAAAAAACAATTCAAAATGCAATAGTTTGATTAAGCTAAGGAGCAACAAGCGTATTTAGTATAACTGATAGGGTGACATGTGCTGGTTTGGGATACCCTGTGGCCTAGTGTTTTGGCAGCAGGACAAAAAACAATTAAAAATGCAATAGTTTGATTCATCTGAAGAAGGATGAACAACCGTATTTAGTATAACAGATAGGCTGCTAAGTGCAGGTTTGGGATACCCTGCGGCCTAGTGTTTTGGCAGCAGGACAAAAAACAATTCAAAATGCAATAGTTTGATTAAGCTGAGGAGCAACAAACGTATTTAGCATAACAGATAGGCTGCTACGTGCAGGTTTGGGATACCCTGCGGCCTAGTGTTTTGGCAGCAAGACAAAAACCAATTCAAAATGCAATAGTTTGATTAAGCTGAGGAGCAGCAAGCGTATTTAGTATAACAGATAGGTTGCTAAGTGCAGGTTTGGGATACCCTGCGGCCTAGTGTTTTGGCAGCAGGACAAAAACCAATTCAAAATGCAATAGTTTGATTAAGCTGAGGATGAGCACAGCACAGACTGAGAGGCTGCAAGTAAACGATGGCAAGGTATGTGCCAATCATTGAAGTGACAATCCTGTTGCCTTGACCCCAACACCTTGGATCCTGCCCCTTCTTTCCTTTCTAAATAATGCTTTAGATGCAGATATTCGGCTGCATTGAACACACATGGATTCCTTCCACCTGGACACCCCATTTTCGGTCATTTTTCCAACAGGTTTACAGATTTGGGACCACTTTCTAAGCTTTATTGATTAGCAGTCACCCCCCAGAAGGAATTCTCACATTGGCTGGACACCCCGGATTCCATCATTTCAGTTCAGCATCCAAGTTGTGTTTTGCACTTGTGCAGATTAAACAGCTGCAGGAGAGCTCAGCCTACGCATTGCGTGTTCACCTTTGCACTAGGGGCACTCAGCTCGGGCCGCTGCTCAGACTTCTCACTTTAAAAGTTTAGGAACTTTTCCAATGGCCCTCTCGCAAGGACCGGAATGAGACTTCAAATAAACACAGGAACTTTTTGGCTCCAGTCAGGCCATGACCAGACCATGAGCTGCTGATAGTTGCTCCCAAATGTGCTCCCCAGCCATTCAGTACATGTCAGGTGAGGCTACAGCCTGGCAGGGAAGGATCATGGGAAGAGGCAGACATGGCTACTCTCTGTAACTCTCGAGCCACCCTCTGTCCCTCTGTGCTAAGCCCAATATGGGCCTTAAAAAAATAAGACACCTCACCTGGTCACCAAAATCCTTCCCTCATGTTGGCAGGTGGTGGGATTTTGGCAGGTGGTGGGACTCTGCATGACAGCCATAGACTTGGGTGACAGCTGGGCTGGCTTGACAGACCAGAACATTCACACTGCTGGTCATTGGCTGACTAGAGCCAGTAAGTTCTCGTGCTGCATGAGGTTGGGTGACTGACCTGTCATTCATGGTCCCAGCTTTAGTTCAGATTGCCTGCCCCCCTCTTAGTAATTTGTTTTTATGTTATTGAATAAAGGGGGTGGGAGCAGCTCCATCACTAATATTTATACAAAATTATTATTATTTGGGGCCTGGGAACCAATTTTCCGCTCAGTTTAACCCTCTCATCATCTAAGTATTAAGCACCAAACATGTCCAGCTGTGTGGAAAGACAGAGATTTGGTTGCATATATCTGCAGATACATGTTGAAGCCACACTGCCCCAACAAAGCACTCTGTGTCTAGTGTGGTCCCTACTTAATTTTGAGTCCCCAACATTGGGACATGAAATGCAGTAAAATATTTGAGAGCTATTCACCTGGGAAGCTGCCGGCCTCCCTTTAGAACACTTCACAGGGAGACATCCATATTGAATGAATCCCTCCCTGCTTGTGCTCAGCAGGGAGAGATTCAGGCAACCAATCTCTGTCTTTCCACATAGCTAGACATGTTTGGTGCATGATACTTAGAGGATGAGAGGGTTTAACTGGGCGGTAAATTGGTTCCCCAAATAATAAAAATGTTGTATAAATAATAGTGATGGAGCGGCTCCCACCCCCTTTATTTATTTATTTTTA
Source organism: Gastrophryne carolinensis (assembly GCA_027917425.1). Taxonomy (NCBI): domain Eukaryota; kingdom Metazoa; phylum Chordata; class Amphibia; order Anura; family Microhylidae; genus Gastrophryne; species Gastrophryne carolinensis. The sequence goes on along the minus strand of CM051240.1, from coordinate 5,168,627 downwards.
TGTTATTGCCCAAATTGGACAAAGTACCGGGGTTGGGATGGGGTGGATGGAGTGTTACCAAATGTGTGTACTTCCTGTTTAACACAGAGGCTATAAGTAGGAATGAGCGAACCGGTTCGGACGAACCGGAATTCGCTCCGAATTTCAGGGAAAATTCGATTCGGCGCGAAGCCGAATTTTTTTTGGCTCGTGCCGATCGAATTTTCCCTGAAAAAAAAAAAAAAAATGCCGGCATGATGGGAGCGGGCAGGCCGGCTACGATGCTCCCACCATGCCGGCATTTTTTTTTTCAGCTGCACGATTCGTGAAAGTTCGATTCGGGCGAACCCGAATTTCTTGGGGAAATTCGGCGAATCGCCCGAATCGAACTTTCAAGAAGTTCGCTCATCTCTAGCTATAAGCATTTCCGGGAAAACATGGACTGGAGATACTGGGGTAGAACTTGTGAGACAGGAATTAGAGGGGTGTTAAGAGTAATGAATTCCAGCACGAGGTCAGGGTTAGGTGAGTTGTGTGCTGGAGGATAGGTGCAGTGTTTACTGTGCTCCCTATGGCCGGTCTTGTCTCTGACCCTCCACTAATGTCCGGTTAACGTTTTGTGCAATTTGACTTACCTTTGATGATAGGCTCCATATCATCTGGATCTGTATCTTCTGCATTGATGCCACCAGGGCTAGCCTTAAGGAAAATGTCACCCTGTGCAAGAGACCCCCCCACAACATATACAGGTGGGTACAAACAGGGAGACTAGAGATAGAAGTAAAATGAAGGAGATGGAGGAAATACAGGAAAATAGGGCAACACAGAAAAATGAAGAGAAAGAAATGAATGGAGAAGGGAAAAGGAGAAAATGCAGAAAAAGAAGATAGAATGAAGTAAGGTGGAGAGAAGAGAGATGGAAAATAAACAACATAAACCAGTAAAAGAGAAGGTTAAAGAGCCAATGTGGTAAAGTGAAGCAGCTGGAATATAGCCACAGGAAGGCAAGATGGAGGGAGTCTGGGAAATACATATTAAAGAGTGGATAGGTAAGCAAGAGGTTGGATAGACAGGGATAGGGCAAGAAGAAGAAGAACACCATAGAAAACTGACTCCGGTCTGCTTCTCGGATATGATCCTCTGCCAGTGATTCTGACTCTGACCTGCTTCTCGGATATGATCCTCTGCCAGTGATTCTGACTCTGACCTGCTTCTCGGATATGATCCTCTGCCTGTTACCCTAACTTCAGCCTGGACAAAAGGGGAGTGGCAGCTGCTCAGACCATTTTATAACTAACCTGGGAGGTGCAAGTCAGCAGGGCAATTAGGTTACTAAAGACTTAAAGGAGCCGCAGCACTCAACCCTGTTAGCTTGCAGACCAACCTATAATCTGTCTCTAAATCTGGTAAAAAAAGAGGCTCGGTCACACACATCTGCAGAAGTATGCTAAGCTGCACCACCACGCCAAGGTGCCTCTATGGGTGCAGTCCTAACTCTAATCTATGAGAGCCCCTAACTTCATCCTTCTTCTTGTATATGATCCTCTGCCTGTGAACCCGATTCCAGGCTCCTGCTCAAATATGATCCTCAGCCTTTGACCCTCACTCTGGCCTGATTCTCGAATATGAACCTCTGCCTGCGTTCCCGACTTTGGCCTGCCTTTCAGATATGAACCTTTGCCAGTGACCCTGACTCTGATCTGTTTCTTCTATATTTACCTCTGTCTGTGACCCCAACTTCAGCCTGCTTTTTGGATATGAACATCTGCTTTTGACCCGACTCCAATCTGCTTCTCGTATATGAACATCTGTCTGTGACCCCGTTACTGACCTGTTTCTTGGGTATTAACCTCTGTCTGTGACTCCCACCCCAGCCTGCTTCTTGGATATAAATCTCTGCCTGTGACCCCCGACTCCAGCCTGCTTTTTGGAAATAAATCTCTGCTTGTGACCCAACTTTGGCCTGCTTCTTGTATATAAACCTCTGTCTGTGACCCCGACATATACCTATTTCTTGGATATGAACCTCTGCCTGTTACCCTGATCCAGCTGCTTCTTAGATATGAACATCTGCTTCCTACCTGACTTTGGCCCGCTTCTTGTATATGAACCTCTGTCTGTGACCCTGACACTGGCCTGCTTCCTGGATATAAACTTCTGTCTGTGACCCCGACTCCAGCCTGCTTCTTAGATATGAACCTCTGTTTCTGACCTGACTTCGGCCTGCTTCTTGTATATGAACCTCTGTCTGTGACCCAGACTCCAGCCTGCTTCTTGTATATGATTCTATGTCTGTGACTCAGACTCCAGCCTGCTTCTTGTATATGATTCTATGTCTGTGACTCAGACTCCAGCCTGCTTCTTAGATATGAACCTCTGCCTGTTACCTTGATCCAGCTGCTTCTTAGATATGAACATCTGCTTCCTACCTGACTTTGGCCTGCTTCTTGGATATAAACTTTTGTCTGTGACCCCGACTCCAGCCTGCTTCTTAGATATGAACCTCTGTTTCCGACCTGACTTCGGCCTGCTTCTTAGATATGAACCTCTGTTTCCGACCTGACTTCGGCCTGCTTCTTGTATATGATTCTCTGCCTGTGAACCAGGTTCCGGTCTGCTTCTTGGATATGAATCTCTGACTTTGACTCTGACTTTGGGCCCTTACCGAATATGATCCTCTGCCTTTGACCCTCAATCTGGCCTGCTTCTCTGAAATGAACCTTTGTCAGTGACCCTGACTCCGGCTTGCTTCTCGGATATGAACCTCTGCTTATGACTCAAACTTTGGCTTGCTTCTTTATGTTGAACCTCTGTCTGTGATCCCGACTCCGGCCTCCTTCTTGAATATGAATCTCTGCAAGAGACACTGACTCCGGCATGCTCCTCATATATGCTCCTTTGACCATGCCTGTGACCCTGACTTTGCCCTGCTTCTCTTATATAATCCTGTGCCTGTGACCCTGACTTTGCCCTGCTTCTCTTATATAATCCTGTGCCTGTGACCAAGACTTTGGCCTGATTCTCAGATATGATCCTCTACACGTGACTCGCCTCATCAGACCATCCTCCTGCCTGCTGTACATTCTGTACTCCACCTCCCAGTCCATGGTAGCCTCCAGTCTCTTGGGGACTGACACTAATATTGTCTGCTGTGCAGTTTGTCTCTCCTTATGGGGGATCCAGTAGATACCTGTCCTGATGGTTGCTTGCTTGCCTGGACAAAGGCCTCTTCTTACACATGGAACTTCACCTTGTCTGCTGCTGTCCTGAATCCAGTCCAGCAGTCATCAGAACTATAAACCCGACAGATACATTGGCAGCAATTTAGTTTAGTCTGATGTTCCTCTTTAATGTGATCCCAATTCCAAATGTTGTTTTCAATGAGAAAATTGACTCTTTAAAGCTTTAATTTGGAGTTTGACTTTATTTGTTTTATAGACAACTCCTAATTATTTTATAATGTAAATATATATATATATATATATATATATATATATATATATATATATTATTTATAGGGTTTTTTATTTGTATGTATTAATTGATTTATTGTGAATTGTTGTTCGTATTATAATCAGAGATGGGTTTCCCTGCAGGGATTTCTGGACAATACATAAATAGTGAAGAGCCTTGCATCTTAAATTATGACAATATCGAGGGTTAATGAGGGCTAATCCTGTAAAAACGTTGGCTATACGAAACACGCGCGCCGGCTTGCAGTGCAGCAGGAGAGCGGCTCTTCATGAAACTACTATGATGAGGTCAGAGGGGTAGAAGGAAGCAACGTCACCGTCCCAATCAAGGCTTGGTTATAGGAAGCTGGTGGATTTCCAAGTTCCTTGTATCTTACTAGTCCACCTTCATTTTCCAATACCCACTTCCTAATCATGTTAACCAACTGCAGATATACAGGGAATTTCAGTTCAATAGCTTCCTTCTATCGCCCCACGTTGTGAGAAAGTATGGCAGTATGGACGAAACGTGATGATGTCCGAGGGGGGAAGGAAGCAATGCCCCCGTCCCAATCAAGGCTTGGTTATAGGAAGCTGTATGCGCGGGGGGCAGGTTTCACTAGTTGGATTGCTTCCAGTAACACTGCCTCTACATCTTTTGCCTGTACTTAACGTTCCAGTAAAACTGCCCCTATGCAGCAGAAAGCAAGTTTGCACAATAGGCTCGATTCAGAGACACATTCGTCCGGACTTCCGTAGCTGTCTGTGAAAGTTTTGGTGGGTGTTTTTTGCTTTTTTCGTTCATTTTTCATTCGTACGAACGTTCGGGAATGCGCTTTCGATGAACGGAAGAAAATCGGAACATTTCCGTTAGTTCGGATCATTTTCCAAACAAAATCGGAAATTTTCCGTTCGTTTAGATAACTTCCGTTGCTGGGATGGGTTTCCGTCTGATTCAGAGAGCTGATTTCCGACGGATCACCACCCTATAAATCCGTTTCATTTCCGATCCACTTAGGGGACCTTTGAGTGCTCGGATTGCTATTGTTGAACATGTTTTGCGGCTATGTGGCGGAGTCTGCACGCCTTTAGCACCAAGGCACTGCATGTATCAGCATGGCCGAGGCCATAAATTGTATAGCAATGCATACCTGAATCAATACATTTCATGTATGCCTTATAGAAGCATTTTAATGCTGAACTTAATTAGTCCTTAGCATGTAAACATTTATTTTTCCACACATCCATATAATTGCTATATTATTTTAGACTTATGTCCTTCGTGAATTATATTTGGATTGTTGAACTTGAATCTTAATTTGTTGTAAGAGTTATTGTTTTAGTTGGTTACCTTTGCTTTCTGTAATTATTTTATATTTGGTTGCAGGAACTGCAAGATGTGCCACTCGCCCTTGCTCCTGATGCCCGTTCTTTGCCTGCAGAATGCGGGTCAGGGGTTCTCTAATCGGGCACTATGCAAAACCCGGGCCGTGGTGGCGAGGGCCCTCTGGCTTTTGAAGTCCAGATTTAGGTGTTTGGACCATACAGGGGGGGGGGGGGCACTGCAGTATGACCCCAACAAGGTTATCCCAATATTTTAATTTACGTTTTTTAACAGGGACCACACGTGCCAGAGTGGCACAACTGAGTGTCAGGGTCCTTCAGTTAGTGGGCGAGCTGCAGGAGCTGCGCAACTCGTTGGGGACCACAGATGAAGAATAATGTTCAGTGGCCTGTCATTGCTATTAGGGATGAGCGAATCAATCCGGACGAACCCGGATTCGATCCGAATTTCAGGAAAAATTTGATTCGGATCGAATCCGAATTTCCCCGCGATTCGATCGCTCGAAGTTCTCCTTTAACATCCATTCATTTACATTTACAGGCATTCTAAGATGGCGGACGGGACATGTCTGGACATCTATCCCGCGCCAGTGCAAGCTGGGGCAGTCACATGCAGCCTATCAGCAGCCAGCAAGCCCGGTGACGTCACAGCGCTATTTAAGTCGGCCATCTTGCTTTTCCTTCCTCATTTCTCTATTGCATTCGTGAGAGACAGAACGCTGTGTAGCTGAGGGAGAGACAGTTAGACAGGCAGGGACAGACAGGGACAGGCTGGAGACAGGCAGGAGACAGGCAGGAGACAGACAGAAAGTCAGCGAAAAACAGGGAAAGGAATGGAAAATCGGAGGCTGTCAGTTTTTTTTTTTTTTTCATCCAGCCTGACAGGCTTTGTTAGCGTTTTCAGGCTGCTTATACTAACTAACTGTGCATATATACTGAACTGATCTTAAGTCTGCTGTGAGGCATCCCATTCTGTGACTACAGCAGCCTCTGTTTAAGACCATATAACCATTTGCACTTATTATAATTGAAATTAGCCCTGATAAAGACACTTTTGCTGGGCATAGCACTACTGGATCTTTTTTGGGGCATCCCATTCTGTGACTACAGCAGCCTCTGTTTAAGACCATATAACCATTTGCACTTATTATAATTGAAATTAGCCCTGATAAAGACACTTTTGCTGGGCATAGCACTACTGGATCTTTTTTGGGGCATCCCATTCTGTGACTACAGCAGCCTCTGTTTAAGACCATATAACCATTTGCACTTATTATAATTGAAATTAGCCCTGATAAAGACACTTTTGCTGGGCATAGCACTACTGGATCTTTTTTGGGGCATCCCATTCTGTGACTACAGCAGCCTCTGTTTAAGACCATATAACCATTTGCACTTATTATAATTGAAATTAGCCCTGATAAAGACACTTTTGCTGGGCATAGCACTACTGGATCTTTTTTGGGGCATCCCATTCTGTGACTACAGCAGCCTCTGTTTAAGACCATATAACCATTTGCACTTATTATAATTGAAATTAGCCCTGATAAAGACACTTTTGCTGGGCATAGCACTACTGGATCTTTTTTGGGGCATCCCATTCTGTGACTACAGCAGCCTCTGTTTAAGACCATATAACCATTTGCACTTATTATAATTGAAATTAGCCCTGATAAAGACACTTTTGCTGGGCATAGCACTACTGGATCTTTTTTGTGGCATCCCATTCTGTGACTACAGCAGCCTCTGTTTAAGACCATATAACCATTTGCACTTATTATAATTGAAATTAGCCCTGATAAAGACACTTTTGCTGGGCATAGCGCTACTGGACCCTGCCAGGTCCACTTCTTTTTTGGGGCATCCCATTCTGTGACTACAGCAGCCTCTGTTTAAGACCATATAACCATTTGCACTTATTATAATTGAAATTAGCCCTGATAAAGACACTTTTGCTGGGCATAGCACTACTGGATCTTTTTTGGGGCATCCCATTCTGTGACTACAGCAGCCTCTGTTTAAGACCATATAACCATTTGCACTTATTATAATTGAAATTAGCCCTGATAAAGACACTTTTGCTGGGCATAGCACTACTGGATCTTTTTTGGGGCATCCCATTCTGTGACTACAGCAGCCTCTGTTTAAGACCATATAACCATTTGCACTTATTATAATTGAAATTAGCCCTGATAAAGACACTTTTGCTGGGCATAGCACTACTGGATCTTTTTTGGGGCATCCCATTCTGTGACTACAGCAGCCTCTGTTTAAGACCATATAACCATTTGCACTTATTATAATTGAAATTAGCCCTGATAAAGACACTTTTGCTGGGCACAGCACTACTGGATCTTTTTTGGGGCATCCCATTCTGTGACTACAGCAGCCTCTGTTTAAGACCATATAACCATTTGCACTTATTATAATTGAAATTAGGCCTGATAAAGACACTTTTGCTGTGCATAGACTTACTGCTGCCTGCCAGGTGCACTTCTGTTGGGGCATCCCATTCTGTAACATAGCATACCCCTCTTTATTTACACTAAGCAGCTCTCTTATTTACACTAAGCAGTCCCTGTCCTCCCATTGCCTCTGTCCTACACCGTTCCCTCCCCCAGCGACGTATCCTATGCTTTGGGTTCAGCTCCACTCTTTAGTGAGGAGGACGATCAGATAGAGGACAGTCAGCAGCTACTGCCCAGCTAAGAAATGGAGGTGGCTTCTTTAGATAGGCAGACAAATAGTGATGTGGACAGTGTCGTGGGTGCTGCGAGTGTTCCAGCTCCTGCGCCAGACACTGTTGACGAATCCAAGAACATCAGTGACATACAGCCACAACTCGGTGATGATGATGATGACGATGAAGCCGATCGCACTTGGGAGCTGGGTGATGAAGGGGCTTCATCGTCATCATCAGGAGAAGAGGGGCGCAGGTTGCCCCGAAGTCAGCAGCTGAGGCAGCAAGGTGGTAGCAGTCAGCATGGTGGCACAATTCCAAAGGCTGGAGCCGGCCGGGGCCGGGGTAGAGCACCTGCTGTGCGGCAGTCTACCTTATCGGGAGGTAGTGGAGCAGGGGTTCCTGGAGTTGGCAACAGCAGCAGTGAATCAGTGAGGCCAGGGGGTGGGAAAAGTAGCTACTCGGCAGTGTGGCAGTTTTTCCTGAAGCATCCGCAGGAGGGTAACATGGCCACATGCAAGATATGTAGGCAAAAGGTGAAGCGTGGCCAGGGTCCAAATGTTGGCACCACGGCCCTGCGTCAACATATGATGCGTCACCATAAAGCGACCTGGGAGAACCGAGGCTCCCAAGGGGTGGTCCAGTCTGCTTCCTCACCAAGTGAGCTCCCAATTTCTGCCAGCCAAGGCTCCAGCACCTCAGCCGAAGGCAGCTGTGCGTCATACCCATCCTCTGTCGCTCCTGCTCCTCCTCCTCCTCCTCCAAGTCATGCATCCCGCCAGCAATCCATCAGCGAAGCCATGTCCAAGAGACAGCAGTATGCGCCCACTCATCCTACGGCGCAGAAGCTGAATGTGCTCCTGTCCAAGTTGCTGGTGCTGCAGTCGCTCCCTTTTCAGGTGGTGGAATCTGCACCTTTCAGAGAACTGATGGCTTGTGCCGAGCCGAGGTGGAGAGTCCCAAGCCGTCATTTCTTTGCCAAGTAGGCAGTACCAGCGCTGCACACTTTTGTTGAACAGAAGGTGGGCCAGTCCTTGAGCCTGTCGGTGTGTAGCAAAGTGCATGGCAGCGCCGACATCTGGAGCTGTAACTACGGTCAGGGACAGTACATGTCGTTTACGGCCCACTGGGTGAATGTGGTCCCTTTGCAGCAGCAGCAGCAACTTGGACAGGTCACGCCGCTTCGGCCTCCGCGCTCCCTGCCCGTTGGGCCTGTGACACCGTGCGACTCGGCCTCCTCATCCTCCGCCATCTCCTCACCCTCCACTGTAGGCTCAAGTCTCAGTGCCCCTCCAGTCTACCATGTGTGCAGGGCACGGAGGTGTCACGCAGTGCTTCACATGGTTTGTCTTGGCGAACGGAGTCACACAGGGGAGGAACTGCTTAAATGTATTCATCAGGAAATCCAAACATGGCTTACTCCGAGAAAACTTAAAATGGGAATCATGGTTACCGACAATGGGAAGAACATTTTGTCTGCGCTGCGCCAAGGAAGCCTGACCCATGCCCCCTGCATGGCTCACGTCTTCAATCTGGTTGTCAAGCGGTTTCTGAAGTGTTCCCCCCATCTGCAAGACGTCCTAACAACTTCAAGGAAACTTTGCATGCACTTCAGCCACTCCTACACCGCCAAACACACCCTTCTTGAGCTACAGCGTCAGAATGGTATCCCCCAACATAGTCTGATTTGCGATGTTTCCACCCGTTGGAATTCCACCCTTCACATGTTGGACCGATTATATGAACAGAGAAAAGCCATCACGGATTTCCTGATGATCCAAGCAGATAGGGGGACTCCCCTGTGTAACTTCAAAGTCAACCAGTGGCAGCTCATACGTGACACCTGCCGTTTGCTCAGGCCCTTTGAGGAAGCCACTTTATTTGTCAGTCGGCAGGATTACGGGATGAACGACGTGATTCCACTGCTTCATGTACTACAGCACATGTTGGAAACCATGGCTGGTCAGGGCACTGGAGACATGGCGTTTACATCTTACGGCCACATGAACCCCGTTGGAGCTGAACTGGAGGAGGAGGAGGAAGAGGAGAAGGAAGAGTTGCCCAGCGAAACACAGTTTAGGCTTGGCGAAATGGCTGGTTTATCTAGTCAGCGGACAGGAGAGGAGGAGCAGGAGCAGCCAGAGGAGCTAGAGGTTTTTGAGGAAGGCAAGACAGAGGACCCGGGCACACCGTGGCAGTATGCAGTGGAGATGGAGACAGGTAGTCCATCCGAGTCACTTGCGCAAATGGCACGAAGCATGCTCACGTGCTTGCGTAGTGACCCCAGAATTGTTTCCATCTGTCGGCGGGATGACTTCTGGCTGTCCACCTTATTGGACCCTCGCTTCCGGCACAAAATGGGGGCATTTTTTAAACCCACCGAGAGGGAGGACAAACTCAACTACTACAAAGACATTCTACGTAGGCAGTTGGCCGATGCCTATCTGCGCCATGGTCCATACTCTCGCAGGTCTGACTCAAGGGGACCTCTGCGCTCAACTTCCACTGCCATGGCCGCTGGGGGGGTTGGCAGGAGCAGCAGCAGCAGCTCCATCAGCAGCAGCAGCCTCAGTCTTCAGTCGCTAATGAGTAGCTTTCTACACCCGCATAGTGAGGCTACTCATGAGCAGCAGGAAGACCTGGAGCAGGACCTCAACCAGCAGGTCATGTCATACTTTGACATGACCATGCCAACACACCTTGAGGATCCGCTGGACTTCTGGGCAGCCAAACTTGATTTGTGGCCGCAACTAGCAGAGTTTGCCCCGGAAAAGCTGTCCTGCCCGGCAAGTAGCGTGCCATCTGAGCGGGTGTTTAGTGCGGCGGGGGCCATAGTTACGGCGAGGAGAACTCGTCTGTCAACTAAAAATGTGGAGAGACTCACCTTTGTCAAAATGAATCAGGGATGGATCAGCCAGGATTTCCACCCACCAATGCCTGATGCATGCGACTAGATTCAGCATGGTGCCACGTTTTACACTTTCCAAATGGTGCAAAACATATTTATGTCTTGAGGCCATTTTTTGGGCTCCTGCTGCTGCTTCTGCCAACTTCTGCCAACTCCAGGGTGTGATTCATCCAATTTTTGGGCTCCTGAAGCCAACTCCAGTGTATATTTGGGCTCCTGCTGCTGCTGCTGCCAACTCCAGGGTGTGATTCATCTAATTTTTGGGCTCCTGAAGCCAACCCCAGTTTCTCTTTAAAGTAATATTTGGGCTCCTGCTGCTTCCAACTCCAGGGTGTGATTCATCCAATTTTTGGGCTCCTGAAGCCAACTCCAGTGTATATTTGGGCTCCTGCTGCTGCTGCTGCCAACTCCAGGGTGTGAATCATCCAATTTTTGGCCTCCTGAAGCCAACCCCAGTGTCTCTTTAAAGTAATATTTGGGCTCCTGCTGCTGCTGCTGCCAACTCCAGGGTGTGATTCATCCAATTTTTGGGCTCCTGAAGCCAACCCCAGTGTCTCTTTAAAGTAATGTTTGGGCTCCTGTTGCTGCTGCTGCCAACTCCTGCCAACTCCAGGGTGTGATTCATCCAATTTTTGGGCTCCTGAAGCCAACCCCACGGTCTCTTTAAAGTAATATTTGGGCTCCTGCTGCTGCTGCTGTCAACTCCTGCCAACTCCAGGGTGTGATTCATCCAATTTTTGGGCTCCTGAAGCCAACCCCAGGGTCTCTTTAAAGTAATATTTGGGCTCCTGCTGCTGCTGTCAACTCCTGCCAACTCCAGGGTGTGATTCATCCAATTTTTGGGCTCCTGAAGCCAACCCCAGGGTCTCTTTAAAGTAATATTTGGGCTCCTGCTGCTGCTGCTGCCAACTCCAGGGTGTGATTCATCAAATTTTTGGGCTCCTGAAGCCAACCCCAGGGTCTCTTTAAAGTAATATTTGGGCTCCTGCTGCTGGCAACTCCAGGGTGTGATTCATCCAATTTTTGGGCTCCTGAAGCCAACCCCAGTGTCTCTTTAAAGTAATGTTTTGGCTCCTGCTGCTGCTGCTGCCAACTCCAGGGTGTGATTCATCCAATTTTTGGGCTCCTGAAGCCAACTCCAGTGTATATTTGGGCTCCTGCTGCTGCTGCTGCCAACTCCAGGGTGTGATTCATCCAATTTTTGGGCTCCTGAAGCCAACCCCAGGGTCTCTTTAAAGTAATATTTGGGCTCCTGCTGCTGCTACTGCCAACTTCTGCCAACTCCAGGGTGTGATTCATCCAATTTTTGGGCTCCTGAAGCCAACCCCAGGGTCTCTTTAAAGTAATATTTGGGCTCCTGCTGCTGCCAACTCCAGGGTGTGATTCATCCAATTTTTGGGCTCCTGAAGCCAACTCCAGTGTATATTTGGGCTCCTGCTGCTGCTGCCAACTCCAGGGTGTGAATCATCCAATTTTTGGGCTCCTGAAGCCAACCCCAGTGTCTCTTTTAAGTAATATTTGGGCTCCTGCTGCTGCCAACTCCAGGGTGTGATTCATCCAATTTTTGGGCTCCTGAAGCCAACCCCAGTGTCTCTTTAAAGTAATGTTTGGGCTCCTGCTGCTGCTGCTGCCAACTCCAGGGTGTGATTCATCTAATTTTTGGGCTCCTGAAGCCAACCCCAGTTTCTCTTTAAAGTAATATTTGGGCTCCTGCTGCTGCCAACTCCAGGGTGTGATTCATCCAATTTTTGGGCTCCTGAAGCCAACTCCAGTGTATATTTGGGCTCCTGCTGCTGCTGCTGCCAACTCCAGGGTGTGAATCATCCAATTTTTGGGCTCCTGAAGCCAACCCCAGTGTCTCTTTAAAGTAATATTTGGGCTCCTGCTGCTGCTGCTGCCAACTCCAGGGTGTGATTCATCCAATTTTTGGGCTCCTGAAGCCAACCCCAGTGTCTCTTTAAAGTAATGTTTGGGCTCCTGTTGCTGCTGCTGCCAACTCCTGCCAACTCCAGGGTGTGATTCATCCAATTTTTGGGCTCCTGAAGCCAACCCCACGGTCTCTTTAAAGTAATATTTGGGCTCCTGCTGCTGCTGCTGTCAACTCCTGCCAACTCCAGGGTGTGATTCATCCAATTTTTGGGCTCCTGAAGCCAACCCCAGGGTCTCTTTAAAGTAATATTTGGGCTCCTGCTGCTGCTGTCAACTCCTGCCAACTCCAGGGTGTGATTCATCCAATTTTTGGGCTCCTGAAGCCAACTCCAGTGTATATTTGGGCTCCTGCTGCTGCTGCTGCCAACTCCAGGGTGTGAATCATCCAATTTTTGGGCTCCTGAAGCCAACCCCAGTGTCTCTTTAAAGTAATATTTGGGCTCCTGCTGCTGCTGCTGCCAACTCCAGGGTGTGATTCATCCAATTTTTGGGCTCCTGAAGCCAACCCCAGTGTCTCTTTAAAGTAATGTTTGGGCTCCTGTTGCTGCTGCTGCCAACTCCTGCCAACTCCAGGGTGTGATTCATCCAATTTTTGGGCTCCTGAAGCCAACCCCACGGTCTCTTTAAAGTAATATTTGGGCTCCTGCTGCTGCTGCTGTCAACTCCTGCCAACTCCAGGGTGTGATTCATCCAATTTTTGGGCTCCTGAAGCCAACCCCAGGGTCTCTTTAAAGTAATATTTGGGCTCCTGCTGCTGCTGTCAACTCCTGCCAACTCCAGGGTGTGATTCATCCAATTTTTGGGCTCCTGAAGCCAACCCCAGGGTCTCTTTAAAGTAATATTTGGGCTCCTGCTGCTGCTGCTGCCAACTCCAGGGTGTGATTCATCCAATTTTTGGGCTCCTGAAGCCAACCCCAGTGTCTCTTTAAAGTAATATTTGGGCTCCTGCTGCTGGCAACTCCAGGGTGTGATTCATCCAATTTTTGGGCTCCTGAAGCCAACCCCAGTGTCTCTTTAAAGTAATGTTTGGGCTCCTGCTGCTGCTGCTGCCAACTTCAGGGTGTGATTCATCCAATTTTTGGGCTCCTGAAGCCAACTCCAGTGTATATTTGGGCTCCTGCTGCTGCTGCTGCCAACTGCAGGGTGTGATTCATCCAATTTTTGGGCTCCTGAAGCCAACCCCAGGGTCTCTTTAAAGTAATATTTGGGCTCCTGCTGCTGCTACTGCCAACTTCTGCCAACTCCAGGGTGTGATTCATCCAATTTTTGGGCTCCTGAAGCCAACCCCAAGGTCTCTTTAAAGTAATATTAGGGCTCCTGCTGCTGTCAACTCCTGCCAACTCCAGGGTGTGATTCATCCAATTTTTGGGCTCCTGAAGCCAACCCCAGGGTCTCTTTAAAGTAATATTTGGGCTCCTGCTGCTGCTGCTGCTGCCAACTCCAGGGTGTGATTCATCCAATTTTTGGGCTCCTGAAGCCAACCCCAGTGTCTCTTTAAAGTAATGTTTGGGCTCCTGCTGCTGCTGCTGCCAACTCCAAGGTGTGATTCATCCAATTTTTGGGCTCCTGAAGCCAACCCCAGTGTCTCTTTAAAGTAATGTTTGGGCTCCTGCTGCTGCTGCTGCCAACTCCAGGGTGTGATTCATCCAATTTTTGGGCTCCTGAAGCCAACTCCAGTGTATATTTGGGCTCCTGCTGCTGCTGCTGCCAACTCCAGGGTGTGATTCATCCAATTTTTGGGCTCCTGAAGCCAACCCCAGGGTCTCTTTAAAGCAATATTTGGGCTCCTGCTGCTGCTACTGCCAACTTCTGCCAACTCCAGGGTGTGATTCATCCAATTTTTGGGCTCCTGAAGCCAACCCCAGGGTCTCTTTAAAGTAATATTTGGGCTCCTGCTGCTGCTGCTGCCAACTTCTGCCAACTCCAGGGTGTGATTCATCCAATTTTTGGGCTCCTGAAGCCAACCCCAGTGTCTCTTTAAAGTAATATTTGGGCTCCTGCTGCTGGCAACTCCAGGGTGTGATTCATCCAATTTTTGGGCTCCTGAAGCCAACCCCAGTGTCTCTTTAAAGTAATGTTTGGGCTCCTGCTGCTGCTGCTGCCAACTCCAGGGTGTGATTCATCCAATTTTTGGGCTCCTGAAGCCAACTCCAGTGTATATTTGAGCTCCTGCTGCTGCTGCTGCCAACTCCAGGGTGTGATTCATCCAATTTTTGGGCTCCTGAAGCCAACCCCAGGGTCTCTTTAAAGTAATATTTGGGCTCCTGCTGCTGCTGCTGCTGCCAACTCCAGGGTGTGATTCATCCAATTTTTGGGCTCCTGAAGCCAACCCCAGGGTCTCTTTGAAGTAATGTTTGGGCTCCTGCTGCTGCTGCTGCCAACTCCAGGGTGTGATTCATCCAATTTTTGGGCTCCTGAAGCCAACCCCAGGGTCTCTTTAAAGTAATATTTGGGCTCCTGCTGCTGCTGCTGCCAACTCCAGGGTGTGATTCATCCAATTTTTGGGCTCCTAAAGCCAACTTCAGTGTATACTTGGGCTCCTGCTGCTGCTGCTGCCAACTCCAGGGTGTGAATCATCAAATTTTTGGGCTCCTGAAGCCAACCCCAGTGTCTCTTTAAAGTAATATTTGGGCTCCTGCTGCTGCCAACTCCAGGGTGTGATTCATCCAATTTTTGGGCTCCTGAAGCCAACCCCAGGGTCTCTTTAAAGTAATATTTGGGCTCCTGTTGCTGCTACTGCCAACTTCTGCCAACTCCAGGGTGTGATTCATGCAATTTTTGGGCTCCTGAAGCCAACCCCAGGGTCTCTTTAAAGTAATATTTGGGCTCCTGCTGCTGCCAACTCCAGGGTGTGATTCATCCAATTTTTGGGCTCCTGAAGCCAACCCCAGTGTCTCTTTAAAGTAATGTTTGGGCTCCTGCTGCTGCTGCTGCCAACTCCAGGGTGTGATTCATCCAATTTTTGGGCTCCTGAAGCCAACCCCAGGGTCTCTTTGAAGTAATGTTTGGGCTCCTGCTGCTGCTGCTGCCAACTCCAGGGTGTGATTCATCCAATTTTTGGGCTCCTGAAGCCAACTCCAGTGTATATTTGGGCTCCTGCTGCTGCCAACTCCAGGGTGTGAATCATCCAATTTTTGGGCTCCTGAAGCCAACCCCAGTGTCTCTTTAAAGTAATATTTGGGCTCCTGCTGCTGCTGCTGCCAACTCCAGGGTGTGATTCATCCAATTTTTGGGCTCCTGAAGCCAATCCCCAGGGTCTCTTTAAAGTAATATTTGGGCTCCTGCTGCTGCTACTGCCAACTTCTGCCAACTCCAGGGTGTGATTCATGCAATTTTTGGGCTCCTGAAGCCAACCCCAGGGTCTCTTTGAAGTAATGTTTGGGCTCCTGCTGCTGCTGCTGCCAACTCCAGGGTGTGATTCATCCAATTTTTGGGCTCCTGAAGCCAACTCCAGTGTATATTTGGGCTCCTGCTGCTGCTGCTGCCAACTCCAGGGTGTGAATCATCCAATTTTTGGGCTCCTGAAGCCAACCCCAGTGTCTCTTTAAAGTAATATTTGGGCTCCTGCTGCTGCCAACTCCAGGGTGTGATTCATCCAATTTTTGGGCTCCTGAAGCCAACCCCAGGGTCTCTTCAATGTAATATTTGGGCTCCTGCTGCTGCTACTGCCAACTTCTGCCAACTCCAGGGTGTGATTCATGCAATTTTTGGGCTCCTGAAGCCAACCCCAGGGTCTCTTTAAAGTAATATTTGGGCTCCTGCCAACTCCAGGGTGTGATTCATCCAATTTTTGGGCTCCTGAAGCCAACCCCAGGGTCTCTTTAAAGTAATATTTGGGCTCCTGCTGCTGCTACTGCCAACTTCTGCCAACTCCAGGGTGTGATTCATGCAATTTTTGGGCTCCTGAAGCCAACCCCAGGGTCTCTTTAAAGTAATATTTGGGCTCCTGCTGCTGCCAACTCCAGGGTGTGATTCATCCAATTTTTGGGCTCCTGAAGCCAACCCCAGTGTCTCTTTAAAGTAATGTTTGGGCTCCTGCTGCTGCTGCTGCCAACTCCAGGGTGTGATTCATCCAATTTTTGGGCTCCTGAAGCCAACTCCAGTGTATATTTGGGCTCCTGCTGCTGCTGCTGCCAACTCCAGGGTGTGAATCATCCAATTTTTGGGCTCCTGAAGCCAACCCCAGTGTCTCTTTAAAGTAATATTTGGGCTCCTGCTGCTGCTGCTGCCAACTCCAGGGTGTGATTCATCCAATTTTTGGGCTCCTGAAGCCAACCCCAGGGTCTCTTTAAAGTAATATTTGGGCTCCTGCTGCTGCCAACTCCAGGGTGTGATTCATCCAATTTTTGGGCTCCTGAAGCCAACCCCAGTGTCTCTTTAAAGTAATGTTTGGGCTCCTGCTGCTGCTGCTGCCAACTCCAGGGTGTGATTCATCCAATTTTTGGGCTCCTGAAGCCAACTCCAGTGTATATTTGGGCTCCTGCTGCTGCTGCTGCCAACTCCAGGGTCTGAATCATCCAATTTTTGGGCTCCTGAAGCCAACCCCAGTGTCTCTTTAAAGTAATATTTGGGCTCCTGCTGCTGCTGCTGCCAACTCCAGGGTGTGATTCATCCAATTTTTGGGCTCCTGAAGCCAACCCCAGGGTCTCTTTAATGTAATATTTGGGCTCCTGCTGCTGCTACTGCCAACTTCTGCCAACTCCAGGGTGTGATTCATGCAATTTTTGGGCTCCTGAAGCCAACCCCAGGGTCTCTTTAAAGTAATATTTGGGCTCCTGCTGCTGCCAACTCCAGGGTGTGATTCATCCAATTTTTGGGCTCCTGAAGCCAACCCCAGGGTCTCTTTAAAGTAATATTTGGGCTCCTGCTGCTGCTACTGCCAACTTCTGCCAACTCCAGGGTGTGATTCATGCAATTTTTGGGCTCCTGAAGCCAACCCCAGGGTCTCTTTAAAGTAATATTTGGGCTCCTGCTGCTGCCAACTCCAGGGTGTGATTCATCCAATTTTTGGGCTCCTGAAGCCAACCCCAGTGTCTCTTTAAAGTAATGTTTGGGCTCCTGCTGCTGCTGCTGCCAACTCCAGGGTGTGAATCATCCAATTTTTGGGCTCCTGAAGCCAACTCCAGTGTATATTTGGGCTCCTGCTGCTGCTGCTGCCAACTCCAGGGTGTGATTCATTCAATTTTTGGGCTCCTGAAGCCAACCCCAGGGTCTCTTTAAAGTAATATTTGGGCTCCTGCTGCTGCTACTGCCAACTTCTGCCAACTCCAGGGTGTGATTCATCCAATTTTTGGGCTCCTGAAGCCAACCCCAGGGTCTCTTTAAAGTACTATTTGGGCTCCTGCTGCTTCTGCTGTCAACTCCTGCCAACTCCAGGGTGTGATTCATCCAATTTTTGGGCTCCTGAAGCCAACCCCAGGGTCTCTTTAAAGTAATATTTGGGCTCCTGCTGCTGCTGCTGCTGCCAACTCCAGGGTTTGATTCATCCAATTTTTGGGCTCCTGAAGCCAACCCCAGTGTCTCTTTAAAGTAATATTTGGGCTCCTGCTGCTGCTGCTGCCAACTCCAGGGTGTGATTCATCCAATTTTTGGGCTCCTGAAGCCAACCCCAGTGTCTCTTTAAAGTAATGTTTGGGCTTCTGTTGCTGCTGCTGCCAACTCCTGCAAACTCCAGGGTGTGATTCATCCAATTTTTGGGCTCCTGAAGCCAACCCCAGGGTCTCTTTAAAGTAATATTTGGGCTCCCGTTGCTGCTGCTGTCAACTCCTGCCAACTCCAGGGTGTGATTCATCCAATTTTTGGGCTCCTGAAGCCAACCCCAGGGTCTCTTTAAAGTAGTATTTGGGCTCCTGCTGCTGCTGCTGCTGCTGCCAACTCCAGGGTGTGATTCATCCAATTTTTGGGCTCCTGAAGCCAACCCCAGGGTCTCTTTAAAGTAATATTTGGGCTCCTGCTGCTGCTACTGCCAACTTCTGCCAACTCCAGGGTGTGATTCATCCAATGTTTGGGCTCCTGAAGCCAACCCCAGTGTCTCTTTAAAGTAATATTTGGGCTCCTGCTGCTGGCAACTCCAGGGTGTGATTCATCCAATTTTTGGGCTCCTGAAGCCAACCCCAGTGTCTCTTTAAAGTAATGTTTGGGCTCCTGCTGCTGCTGCTGCCAACTCCAGGGTGTGATTCATCCAATTTTTGGGCTCCTGAAGCCAACTCCAGTGTATATTTGGGCTCCTGCTGCTGCTGCTGCCAACTGCAGAGTGTGATTCATCCAATTTTTGGGCTCCTGAAGCCAACCCCAGGGTCTCTTTAAAGTAATATTTGGGCTCCTGCTGCTGCTACTGCCAACTTCTGCCAACTCCAGGGTGTGATTCATCCAATTTTTGGGCTCCTGAAGCCAACCCCAGGGTCTCTTTAAAGTAATATTAGGGCTCCTGCTGCTGTCAACTCCTGCCAACTCCAGGGTGTGATTCATCCAATTTTTGGGCTCCTGAAGCCAACCCCAGGGTCTCTTTAAAGTAATATTTGGGCTCCTGCTGCTGCTGTTGCTGCCAACTCCAGGGTGTGATTCATCCAATTTTTGGGCTCCTGAAGCCAACCCCAGTGTCTCTTTAAAGTAATGTTTGGGCTCCTGCTGCTGCTGCTGCCAACTCCAAGGTGTGATTCATCCAATTTTTGGGCTCCTGAAGCCAACCCCAGTGTCTCTTTAAAGTAATGTTTGGGCTCCTGCTGCTGCTGCTGCCAACTCCAGGGTGTGATTCATCCAATTTTTGGGCTCCTGAAGCCAACTCCAGTGTATATTTGGGCTCCTGCTGCTGCTGCTGCCAACTCCAGGGTGTGATTCATCCAATTTTTGGGCTCCTGAAGCCAACCCCAGGGTCTCTTTAAAGCAATATTTGGGCTCCTGCTGCTGCTACTGCCAACTTCTGCCAACTCCAGGGTGTGATTCATCCAATTTTTGGGCTCCTGAAGCCAACCCCAGGGTCTCTTTAAAGTAATATTTGGGCTCCTGCTGCTGGCAACTCCAGGGTGTGATTCATCCAATTTTTGGGCTCCTGAAGCCAACCCCAGTGTCTCTTTAAAGTAATGTTTGGGCTCCTGCTGCTGCTGCTGCCAACTCCAGGGTGTGATTCATCCAATTTTTGGGCTCCTGCTGCTGCTGCTGCCAACTCCAGGGTGTGATTCATCCAATTTTTGGGCTCCTGAAGCCAACTCCAGTGTATACTTGGGCTCCTGCTGCTGCTGCTGCCAACTCCAGGGTGTGAATCATCCAATTTTTGGGCTCCTGAAGCCAACCCCAGTGTCTCTTTAAAGTAATATTTGGGCTCCTGCTGCTGCCAACTCCAGGGTGTGATTCATCCAATTTTTGGGCTCCTGAAGCCAACCCCAGGGTCTCTTTAAAGTAATATTTGGGCTCCTGTTGCTGCTACTGCCAACTTCTGCCAACTCCAGGGTGTGATTCATGCAATTTTTGGGCTCCTGAAGCCAACCCCAGGGTCTCTTTAAAGTAATATTTGGGCTCCTGCTGCTGCCAACTCCAGGGTGTGATTCATCCAATTTTTGGGCTCCTGAAGCCAACCCCAGTGTCTCTTTAAAGTAATGTTTGGGCCCCTGCTGCTGCTGCTGCCAACTCCAGGGTGTGATTCATCCAATTTTTGGGCTCCTGAAGCCAACCCCAGGGTCTCTTTGAAGTAATGTTTGGGCTCCTGCTGCTGCTGCTGCCAACTCCAGGGTGTGATTCATCCAATTTTTGGGCTCCTGAAGCCAACTCCAGTGTATATTTGGGCTCCTGCTGCTGCCAACTCCAGGGTGTGAATCATCCAATTTTTGGGCTCCTGAAGCCAACCCCAGTGTCTCTTTAAAGTTATATTTGGGCTCCTGCTGCTGCTGCTGCCAACTCCAGGGTGTGATTCATCCAATTTTTGGGCTCCTGAAGCCAATCCCCAGGGTCTCTTTAAAGTAATATTTGGGCTCCTGCTGCTGCTACTGCCAACTTCTGCCAACTCCAGGGTGTGATTCATCCAATTTTTGGGCTCCTGAAGCCAACCCCAGGGTCTCTTTAAAGTAATGTTTGGGCTCCTGCTGCTGCCAACTCCAGGGTGTGATTCATCCAATTTTTGGGCTCCTGAAGCCAACTCCAGTGTATATTTGGGCTCCTGCTGCTGCTGCTGCCAACTCCAGGGTGTGAATCATCCAATTTTTGGGCTCCTGAAGCCAACCCCAGGGTCTCTTTAAAGTAATATTTGGGCTCCTGCTGCTGCCAACTCCAGGGTGTGATTCATCCAATTTTTGGGCTCCTGAAGCCAACCCCAGTGTCTCTTTAAAGTAATGTTTGGGCTCCTGCTGCTGCTGCTGCCAACTCCAGGGTGTGATTCATCCAATTTTTGGGCTCCTGAAGCCAACTCCAGTGTATATTTGGGCTCCTGCTGCTGCTGCTGCCAACTCCAGGGTGTGAATCATCCAATTTTTGGGCTCCTGAAGCCAACCCCAGTGTCTCTTTAAAGTAATATTTGGGCTCCTGCTGCTGCCAACTCCAGGGTGTGATTCATCCAATTTTTGGGCTCCTGAAGCCAACCCCAGGGTCTCTTCAATGTAATATTTGGGCTCCTGCTGCTGCTACTGCCAACTTCTGCCAACTCCAGGGTGTGATTCATGCAATTTTTGGGCTCCTGAAGCCAACCCCAGGGTCTCTTTAAAGTAATATTTGGGCTCCTGCCAACTCCAGGGTGTGATTCATCCAATTTTTGGGCTCCTGAAGCCAACCCCAGGGTCTCTTTAAAGTAATATTTGGGCTCCTGCTGCTGCTACTGCCAACTTCTGCCAACTCCAGGGTGTGATTCATGCAATTTTTGGGCTCCTGAAGCCAACCCCAGGGTCTCTTTAAAGTAATATTTGGGCTCCTGCTGCTGCCAACTCCAGGGTGTGATTCATCCAATTTTTGGGCTCCTGAAGCCAACCCCAGTGTCTCTTTAAAGTAATGTTTGGGCTCCTGCTGCTGCTGCTGCCAACTCCAGGGTGTGATTCATCCAATTTTTGGGCTCCTGAAGCCAACTCCAGTGTATATTTGGGCTCCTGCTGCTGCTGCTGCCAACTCCAGGGTGTGAATCATCCAATTTTTGGGCTCCTGAAGCCAACCCCAGTGTCTCTTTAAAGTAATATTTGGGCTCCTGCTGCTGCTGCTGCCAACTCCAGGGTGTGATTCATCCAATTTTTGGGCTCCTGAAGCCAACCCCAGGGTCTCTTTAAAGTAATATTTGGGCTCCTGCTGCTGCCAACTCCAGGGTGTGATTCATCCAATTTTTGGGCTCCTGAAGCCAACCCCAGTGTCTATTTAAAGTAATGTTTGGGCTCCTGCTGCTGCTGCTGCCAACTCCAGGGTGTGATTCATCCAATTTTTGGGCTCCTGAAGCCAACTCCAGTGTATATTTGGGCTCCTGCTGCTGCTGCTGCCAACTCCAGGGTGTGAATCATCCAATTTTTGGGCTCCTGAAGCCAACCCCAGTGTCTCTTTAAAGTAATATTTGGGCTCCTGCTGCTGCCAACTCCAGGGTGTGATTCATCCAATTTTTGGGCTCCTGAAGCCAACCCCAGGGTCTCTTCAATGTAATATTTGGGCTCCTGCTGCTGCTACTGCCAACTTCTGCCAACTCCAGGGTGTGATTCATGCAATTTTTGGGCTCCTGAAGCCAACCCCAGGGTCTCTTTAAAGTAATATTTGGGCTCCTGCCAACTCCAGGGTGTGATTCATCCAATTTTTGGGCTCCTGAAGCCAACCCCAGGGTCTCTTTAAAGTAATATTTGGGCTCCTGCTGCTGCTACTGCCAACTTCTGCCAACTCCAGGGTGTGATTCATGCAATTTTTGGGCTCCTGAAGCCAACCCCAGGGTCTCTTTAAAGTAATATTTGGGCTCCTGCTGCTGCCAACTCCAGGGTGTGATTCATCCAATTTTTGGGCTCCTGAAGCCAACCCCAGTGTCTCTTTAAAGTAATGTTTGGGCTCCTGCTGCTGCTGCTGCCAACTCCAGGGTGTGATTCATCCAATTTTTGGGCTCCTGAAGCCAACTCCAGTGTATATTTGGGCTCCTGCTGCTGCTGCTGCCAACTCCAGGGTGTGAATCATCCAATTTTTGGGCTCCTGAAGCCAACCCCAGTGTCTCTTTAAAGTAATATTTGGGCTCCTGCTGCTGCTGCTGCCAACTCCAGGGTGTGATTCATCCAATTTTTGGGCTCCTGAAGCCAACCCCAGGGTCTCTTTAAAGTAATATTTGGGCTCCTGCTGCTGCCAACTCCAGGGTGTGATTCATCCAATTTTTGGGCTCCTGAAGCCAACCCCAGTGTCTCTTTAAAGTAATGTTTGGGCTCCTGCTGCTGCTGCTGCCAACTCCAGGGTGTGATTCATCCAATTTTTGGGCTCCTGAAGCCAACTCCAGTGTATATTTGGGCTCCTGCTGCTGCTGCTGCCAACTCCAGGGTCTGAATCATCCAATTTTTGGGCTCCTGAAGCCAACCCCAGTGTCTCTTTAAAGTAATATTTGGGCTCCTGCTGCTGCTGCTGCCAACTCCAGGGTGTGATTCATCCAATTTTTGGGCTCCTGAAGCCAACCCCAGGGTCTCTTTAATGTAATATTTGGGCTCCTGCTGCTGCTACTGCCAACTTCTGCCAACTCCAGGGTGGGATTCATGCAATTTTTGGGCTCCTGAAGCCAACCCCAGGGTCTCTTTAAAGTAATATTTGGGCTCCTGCTGCTGACAACTCCAGGGTGTGATTCATCCAATTTTTGGGCTCCTGAAGCCAACCCCAGGGTCTCTTTAAAGTAATATTTGGGCTCCTGCTGCTGCTACTGCCAACTTCTGCCAACTCCAGGGTGTGATTCATGCAATTTTTGGGCTCCTGAAGCCAACCCCAGGGTCTCTTTAAAGTAATATTTGGGCTCCTGCTGCTGCCAACTCCAGGGTGTGATTCATCCAATTTTTGGGCTCCTGAAGCCAACCCCAGTGTCTCTTTAAAGTAATGTTTGGGCTCCTGCTGCTGCTGCTGCTGCCAACTCCAGGGTGTGATTCATCCAATTTTTGGGCTCCTGAAGCCAACTCCAGTGTATATTTGGGCTCCTGCTGCTGCTGCTGCCAACTCCAGGGTGTGATTCATTCAATTTTTGGGCTCCTGAAGCCAACCCCAGGGTCTCTTTAAAGTAATATTTGGGCTCCTGCTGCTGCTACTGCCAACTTCTGCCAACTCCAGGGTGTGATTCATCCAATTTTTGGGCTTCTGAAGCCAACCCCAGGGTCTCTTTAAAGTACTATTTGGGCTCCTGCTGCTTCTGCTGTCAACTCCTGCCAACTCCAGGGTGTGATTCATCCAATTTTTGGGCTCCTGAAGCCAACCCCAGGGTCTCTTTAAAGTAATATTTGGGCTCCTGCTGCTGCTGCTGCTGCCAACTCCAGGGTTTGATTCATCCAATTTTTGGGCTCCTGAAGCCAACCCCAGTGTCTCTTTAAAGTAATATTTGGGCTCCTGCTGCTGCTGCTGCCAACTCCAGGGTGTGATTCATCCAATTTTTGGGCTCCTGAAGCCAACCCCAGTGTCTCTTTAAAGTAATGTTTGGGCTTCTGTTGCTGCTGCTGCCAACTCCTGCAAACTCCAGGGTGTGATTCATCCAATTTTTGGGCTCCTGAAGCCAACCCCAGGGTCTCTTTAAAGTAATATTTGGGCTCCCGTTGCTGCTGCTGTCAACTCCTGCCAACTCCAGGGTGTGATTCATCCAATTTTTGGGCTCCTGAAGCCAACCCCAGGGTCTCTTTAAAGTAGTATTTGGGCTCCTGCTGCTGCTGCTGCTGCTGCCAACTCCAGGGTGTGATTCATCCAATTTTTGGGCTCCTGAAGCCAACCCCAGGGTCTCTTTAAAGTAATATTTGGGCTCCTGCTGCTGCTACTGCCAACTTCTGCCAACTCCAGGGTGTGATTCATCCAATGTTTGGGCTCCTGAAGCCAACCCCAGTGTCTCTTTAAAGTAATATTTGGGCTCCTGCTGCTGGCAACTCCAGGGTGTGATTCATCCAATTTTTGGGCTCCTGAAGCCAACCCCAGTGTCTCTTTAAAGTAATGTTTGGGCTCCTGCTGCTGCTGCTGCCAACTCCAGGGTGTGATTCATCCAATTTTTGGGCTCCTGAAGCCAACTCCAGTGTATATTTGGGCTCCTGCTGCTGCTGCTGCCAACTGCAGGGTGTGATTTATCCAATTTTTGGGCTCCTGAAGCCAACCCCAGGGTCTCTTTAAAGTAATATTTGGGCTCCTGCTGCTGCTACTGCCAACTTCTGCCAACTCCAGGGTGTGATTCATCCAATTTTTGGGCTCCTGAAGCCAACCCCAGGGTCTCTTTAAAGTAATATTAGGGCTCCTGCTGCTGTCAACTCCTGCCAACTCCAGGGTGTGATTCATCCAATTTTTGGGCTCCTGAAGCCAACCCCAGGGTCTCTTTAAAGTAATATTTGGGCTCCTGCTGCTGCTGTTGCTGCCAACTCCAGGGTGTGATTCATCCAATTTTTGGGCTCCTGAAGCCAACCCCAGTGTCTCTTTAAAGTAATGTTTGGGCTCCTGCTGCTGCTGCTGCCAACTCCAAGGTGTGATTCATCCAATTTTTGGGCTCCTGAAGCCAACCCCAG
The DNA here is from genome assembly GCA_027917425.1 of Gastrophryne carolinensis. Taxonomy (NCBI): domain Eukaryota; kingdom Metazoa; phylum Chordata; class Amphibia; order Anura; family Microhylidae; genus Gastrophryne; species Gastrophryne carolinensis. The sequence goes on along the minus strand of CM051240.1, from coordinate 5,143,682 downwards.
TGTCTCTTTAAAGTAATGTTTGGGCTCCTGCTGCTGCTGCTGCCAACTCCAGGGTGTGATTCATCCAATTTTTGGGCTCCTGAAGCCAACTCCAGTGTATATTTGGGCTCCTGCTGCTGCTGCTGCCAACTCCAGGGTGTGATTCATCCAATTTTTGGGCTCCTGAAGCCAACCCCAGGGTCTCTTTAAAGCAATATTTGGGCTCCTGCTGCTGCTACTGCCAACTTCTGCCAACTCCAGGGTGTGATTCATCCAATTTTTGGGCTCCTGAAGCCAACCCCAGGGTCTCTTTAAAGTAATATTTGGGCTCCTGCTGCTGGCAACTCCAGGGTGTGATTCATCCAATTTTTGGGCTCCTGAAGCCAACCCCAGTGTCTCTTTAAAGTAATGTTTGGGCTCCTGCTGCTGCTGCTGCCAACTCCAGGGTGTGATTCATCCAATTTTTGGGCTCCTGCTGCTGCTGCTGCCAACTCCAGGGTGTGATTCATCCAATTTTTGGGCTCCTGAAGCCAACTCCAGTGTATACTTGGGCTCCTGCTGCTGCTGCTGCCAACTCCAGGGTGTGAATCATCCAATTTTTGGGCTCCTGAAGCCAACCCCAGTGTCTCTTTAAAGTAATATTTGGGCTCCTGCTGCTGCCAACTCCAGGGTGTGATTCATCCAATTTTTGGGCTCCTGAAGCCAACCCCAGGGTCTCTTTAAAGTAATATTTGGGCTCCTGTTGCTGCTACTGCCAACTTCTGCCAACTCCAGGGTGTGATTCATGCAATTTTTGGGCTCCTGAAGCCAACCCCAGGGTCTCTTTAAAGTAATATTTGGGCTCCTGCTGCTGCCAACTCCAGGGTGTGATTCATCCAATTTTTGGGCTCCTGAAGCCAACCCCAGTGTCTCTTTAAAGTAATGTTTGGGCCCCTGCTGCTGCTGCTGCCAACTCCAGGGTGTGATTCATCCAATTTTTGGGCTCCTGAAGCCAACCCCAGGGTCTCTTTGAAGTAATGTTTGGGCTCCTGCTGCTGCTGCTGCCAACTCCAGGGTGTGATTCATCCAATTTTTGGGCTCCTGAAGCCAACTCCAGTGTATATTTGGGCTCCTGCTGCTGCCAACTCCAGGGTGTGAATCATCCAATTTTTGGGCTCCTGAAGCCAACCCCAGTGTCTCTTTAAAGTTATATTTGGGCTCCTGCTGCTGCTGCTGCCAACTCCAGGGTGTGATTCATCCAATTTTTGGGCTCCTGAAGCCAATCCCCAGGGTCTCTTTAAAGTAATATTTGGGCTCCTGCTGCTGCTACTGCCAACTTCTGCCAACTCCAGGGTGTGATTCATCCAATTTTTGGGCTCCTGAAGCCAACCCCAGGGTCTCTTTAAAGTAATGTTTGGGCTCCTGCTGCTGCCAACTCCAGGGTGTGATTCATCCAATTTTTGGGCTCCTGAAGCCAACTCCAGTGTATATTTGGGCTCCTGCTGCTGCTGCTGCCAACTCCAGGGTGTGAATCATCCAATTTTTGGGCTCCTGAAGCCAACCCCAGGGTCTCTTTAAAGTAATATTTGGGCTCCTGCTGCTGCCAACTCCAGGGTGTGATTCATCCAATTTTTGGGCTCCTGAAGCCAACCCCAGTGTCTCTTTAAAGTAATGTTTGGGCTCCTGCTGCTGCTGCTGCCAACTCCAGGGTGTGATTCATCCAATTTTTGGGCTCCTGAAGCCAACTCCAGTGTATATTTGGGCTCCTGCTGCTGCTGCTGCCAACTCCAGGGTGTGAATCATCCAATTTTTGGGCTCCTGAAGCCAACCCCAGTGTCTCTTTAAAGTAATATTTGGGCTCCTGCTGCTGCCAACTCCAGGGTGTGATTCATCCAATTTTTGGGCTCCTGAAGCCAACCCCAGGGTCTCTTCAATGTAATATTTGGGCTCCTGCTGCTGCTACTGCCAACTTCTGCCAACTCCAGGGTGTGATTCATGCAATTTTTGGGCTCCTGAAGCCAACCCCAGGGTCTCTTTAAAGTAATATTTGGGCTCCTGCCAACTCCAGGGTGTGATTCATCCAATTTTTGGGCTCCTGAAGCCAACCCCAGGGTCTCTTTAAAGTAATATTTGGGCTCCTGCTGCTGCTACTGCCAACTTCTGCCAACTCCAGGGTGTGATTCATGCAATTTTTGGGCTCCTGAAGCCAACCCCAGGGTCTCTTTAAAGTAATATTTGGGCTCCTGCTGCTGCCAACTCCAGGGTGTGATTCATCCAATTTTTGGGCTCCTGAAGCCAACCCCAGTGTCTCTTTAAAGTAATGTTTGGGCTCCTGCTGCTGCTGCTGCCAACTCCAGGGTGTGATTCATCCAATTTTTGGGCTCCTGAAGCCAACTCCAGTGTATATTTGGGCTCCTGCTGCTGCTGCTGCCAACTCCAGGGTGTGAATCATCCAATTTTTGGGCTCCTGAAGCCAACCCCAGTGTCTCTTTAAAGTAATATTTGGGCTCCTGCTGCTGCTGCTGCCAACTCCAGGGTGTGATTCATCCAATTTTTGGGCTCCTGAAGCCAACCCCAGGGTCTCTTTAAAGTAATATTTGGGCTCCTGCTGCTGCCAACTCCAGGGTGTGATTCATCCAATTTTTGGGCTCCTGAAGCCAACCCCAGTGTCTATTTAAAGTAATGTTTGGGCTCCTGCTGCTGCTGCTGCCAACTCCAGGGTGTGATTCATCCAATTTTTGGGCTCCTGAAGCCAACTCCAGTGTATATTTGGGCTCCTGCTGCTGCTGCTGCCAACTCCAGGGTGTGAATCATCCAATTTTTGGGCTCCTGAAGCCAACCCCAGTGTCTCTTTAAAGTAATATTTGGGCTCCTGCTGCTGCCAACTCCAGGGTGTGATTCATCCAATTTTTGGGCTCCTGAAGCCAACCCCAGGGTCTCTTCAATGTAATATTTGGGCTCCTGCTGCTGCTACTGCCAACTTCTGCCAACTCCAGGGTGTGATTCATGCAATTTTTGGGCTCCTGAAGCCAACCCCAGGGTCTCTTTAAAGTAATATTTGGGCTCCTGCCAACTCCAGGGTGTGATTCATCCAATTTTTGGGCTCCTGAAGCCAACCCCAGGGTCTCTTTAAAGTAATATTTGGGCTCCTGCTGCTGCTACTGCCAACTTCTGCCAACTCCAGGGTGTGATTCATGCAATTTTTGGGCTCCTGAAGCCAACCCCAGGGTCTCTTTAAAGTAATATTTGGGCTCCTGCTGCTGCCAACTCCAGGGTGTGATTCATCCAATTTTTGGGCTCCTGAAGCCAACCCCAGTGTCTCTTTAAAGTAATGTTTGGGCTCCTGCTGCTGCTGCTGCCAACTCCAGGGTGTGATTCATCCAATTTTTGGGCTCCTGAAGCCAACTCCAGTGTATATTTGGGCTCCTGCTGCTGCTGCTGCCAACTCCAGGGTGTGAATCATCCAATTTTTGGGCTCCTGAAGCCAACCCCAGTGTCTCTTTAAAGTAATATTTGGGCTCCTGCTGCTGCTGCTGCCAACTCCAGGGTGTGATTCATCCAATTTTTGGGCTCCTGAAGCCAACCCCAGGGTCTCTTTAAAGTAATATTTGGGCTCCTGCTGCTGCCAACTCCAGGGTGTGATTCATCCAATTTTTGGGCTCCTGAAGCCAACCCCAGTGTCTCTTTAAAGTAATGTTTGGGCTCCTGCTGCTGCTGCTGCCAACTCCAGGGTGTGATTCATCCAATTTTTGGGCTCCTGAAGCCAACTCCAGTGTATATTTGGGCTCCTGCTGCTGCTGCTGCCAACTCCAGGGTCTGAATCATCCAATTTTTGGGCTCCTGAAGCCAACCCCAGTGTCTCTTTAAAGTAATATTTGGGCTCCTGCTGCTGCTGCTGCCAACTCCAGGGTGTGATTCATCCAATTTTTGGGCTCCTGAAGCCAACCCCAGGGTCTCTTTAATGTAATATTTGGGCTCCTGCTGCTGCTACTGCCAACTTCTGCCAACTCCAGGGTGGGATTCATGCAATTTTTGGGCTCCTGAAGCCAACCCCAGGGTCTCTTTAAAGTAATATTTGGGCTCCTGCTGCTGCCAACTCCAGGGTGTGATTCATCCAATTTTTGGGCTCCTGAAGCCAACCCCAGGGTCTCTTTAAAGTAATATTTGGGCTCCTGCTGCTGCTACTGCCAACTTCTGCCAACTCCAGGGTGTGATTCATGCAATTTTTGGGCTCCTGAAGCCAACCCCAGGGTCTCTTTAAAGTAATATTTGGGCTCCTGCTGCTGCCAACTCCAGGGTGTGATTCATCCAATTTTTGGGCTCCTGAAGCCAACCCCAGTGTCTCTTTAAAGTAATGTTTGGGCTCCTGCTGCTGCTGCTGCTGCCAACTCCAGGGTGTGATTCATCCAATTTTTGGGCTCCTGAAGCCAACTCCAGTGTATATTTGGGCTCCTGCTGCTGCTGCTGCCAACTCCAGGGTGTGATTCATTCAATTTTTGGGCTCCTGAAGCCAACCCCAGGGTCTCTTTAAAGTAATATTTGGGCTCCTGCTGCTGCTACTGCCAACTTCTGCCAACTCCAGGGTGTGATTCATCCAATTTTTGGGCTCCTGAAGCCAACCCCAGGGTCTCTTTAAAGTACTATTTGGGCTCCTGCTGCTTCTGCTGTCAACTCCTGCCAACTCCAGGGTGTGATTCATCCAATTTTTGGGCTCCTGAAGCCAACCCCAGGGTCTCTTTAAAGTAATATTTGGGCTCCTGCTGCTGCTGCTGCTGCCAACTCCAGGGTTTGATTCATCCAATTTTTGGGCTCCTGAAGCCAACCCCAGTGTCTCTTTAAAGTAATATTTGGGCTCCTGCTGCTGCTGCTGCCAACTCCAGGGTGTGATTCATCCAATTTTTGGGCTCCTGAAGCCAACCCCAGTGTCTCTTTAAAGTAATGTTTGGGCTTCTGTTGCTGCTGCTGCCAACTCCTGCAAACTCCAGGGTGTGATTCATCCAATTTTTGGGCTCCTGAAGCCAACCCCAGGGTCTCTTTAAAGTAATATTTGGGCTCCCGTTGCTGCTGCTGTCAACTCCTGCCAACTCCAGGGTGTGATTCATCCAATTTTTGGGCTCCTGAAGCCAACCCCAGGGTCTCTTTAAAGTAGTATTTGGGCTCCTGCTGCTGCTGCTGCTGCTGCCAACTCCAGGGTGTGATTCATCCAATTTTTGGGCTCCTGAAGCCAACCCCAGGGTCTCTTTAAAGTAATATTTGGGCTCCTGCTGCTGCTACTGCCAACTTCTGCCAACTCCAGGGTGTGATTCATCCAATGTTTGGGCTCCTGAAGCCAACCCCAGTGTCTCTTTAAAGTAATATTTGGGCTCCTGCTGCTGGCAACTCCAGGGTGTGATTCATCCAATTTTTGGGCTCCTGAAGCCAACCCCAGTGTCTCTTTAAAGTAATGTTTGGGCTCCTGCTGCTGCTGCTGCCAACTCCAGGGTGTGATTCATCCAATTTTTGGGCTCCTGAAGCCAACTCCAGTGTATATTTGGGCTCCTGCTGCTGCTGCTGCCAACTGCAGGGTGTGATTTATCCAATTTTTGGGCTCCTGAAGCCAACCCCAGGGTCTCTTTAAAGTAATATTAGGGCTCCTGCTGCTGTCAACTCCTGCCAACTCCAGGGTGTGATTCATCCAATTTTTGGGCTCCTGAAGCCAACCCCAGGGTCTCTTTAAAGTAATATTTGGGCTCCTGCTGCTGCTGTTGCTGCCAACTCCAGGGTGTGATTAATCCAATTTTTGGGCTCCTGAAGCCAACCCCAGTGTCTCTTTAAAGTAATGTTTGGGCTCCTGCTGCTGCTGCTGCCAACTCCAAGGTGTGATTCATCCAATTTTTGGGCTCCTGAAGCCAACCCCAGTGTCTCTTTAAAGTAATGTTTGGGCTCCTGCTGCTGCTGCTGCCAACTCCAGGGTGTGATTCATCCAATTTTTGGGCTCCTGAAGCCAACTCCAGTGTATATTTGGGCTCCTGCTGCTGCTGCTGCCAACTCCAGGGTGTGATTCATCCAATTTTTGGGCTCCTGAAGCCAACCCCAGGGTCTCTTTAAAGCAATATTTGGGCTCCTGCTGCTGCTACTGCCAACTTCTGCCAACTCCAGGGTGTGATTCATCCAATTTTTGGGCTCCTGAAGCCAACCCCAGGGTCTCTTTAAAGTAATATTTGGGCTCCTGCTGCTGGCAACTCCAGGGTGTGATTCATCCAATTTTTGGGCTCCTGAAGCCAACCCCAGTGTCTCTTTAAAGTAATGTTTGGGCTCCTGCTGCTGCTGCTGCCAACTCCAGGGTGTGATTCATCCAATTTTTGGGCTCCTGCTGCTGCTGCTGCCAACTCCAGGGTGTGATTCATCCAATTTTTGGGCTCCTGAAGCCAACTCCAGTGTATACTTGGGCTCCTGCTGCTGCTGCTGCCAACTCCAGGGTGTGAATCATCCAATTTTTGGGCTCCTGAAGCCAACCCCAGTGTCTCTTTAAAGTAATATTTGGGCTCCTGCTGCTGCCAACTCCAGGGTGTGATTCATCCAATTTTTGGGCTCCTGAAGCCAACCCCAGGGTCTCTTTAAAGTAATATTTGGGCTCCTGTTGCTGCTACTGCCAACTTCTGCCAACTCCAGGGTGTGATTCATGCAATTTTTGGGCTCCTGAAGCCAACCCCAGGGTCTCTTTAAAGTAATATTTGGGCTCCTGCTGCTGCCAACTCCAGGGTGTGATTCATCCAATTTTTGGGCTCCTGAAGCCAACCCCAGTGTCTCTTTAAAGTAATGTTTGGGCCCCTGCTGCTGCTGCTGCCAACTCCAGGGTGTGATTCATCCAATTTTTGGGCTCCTGAAGCCAACCCCAGGGTCTCTTTGAAGTAATGTTTGGGCTCCTGCTGCTGCTGCTGCTGCCAACTCCAGGATGTGATTCATCCAATTTTTGGGCTCCTGAAGCCAACCCCAGGGTCTCTTTAAAGTAATATTTGGGCTCCTGCTGCTGCCAACTCCAGGGTGTGATTCATCCAATTTTTGGGCTCCTGAAGACAACTCCAGTGTATATTTGGGCTCCTGCTGCTGCTGCTGCCAACTCCAGGGTGTGAATCATCCAATTTTTGGGCTCCTGAAGCCAACCCCAGTGTCTCTTTAAAGTAATATTTGGGCTCCTGCTGCTGCTGCTGCCAACTCCAGGGTGTGATTCATCCAATTTTTGGGCTCCTGAAGCCAATCCCCAGGGTCTCTTTAAAGTAATATTTGGGCTCCTGCTGCTGCTACTGCCAACTTCTGCCAACTCCAGGGTGTGATTCATGCAATTTTTGGGCTCCTGAAGCCAACCCCAGGGTCTCTTTAAAGTAATGTTTGGGCTCCTGCTGCTGCTGCTGCCAACTTCTGCCAACTCCAGGGTGTGATTCATGCAATTTTTGGGCTCCTGAAGCCAACCCCAGGGTCTCTTTAAAGTAATATTTGGGCTCCTGCTGCTGCCAACTCCAGGGTGTGATTCATCCAATTTTTGGGCTCCTGAAGCCAACCCCAGGGTCTCTTTAAAGTAATATTTGGGCTCCTGCTGCTGCTACTGCCAACTTCTGCCAACTCCAGGGTGTGATTCATGCAATTTTTGGGCTCCTGAAGCCAACCCCAGGGTCTCTTTAAAGTAATATTTGGGCTCCTGCTGCTGCCAACTCCAGGGTGTGATTCATCCAATTTTTGGGCTCCTGAAGCCAACCCCAGTGTCTCTTTAAAGTAATGTTTGGGCTCCTGCTGCTGCCAACTCCAGGGTGTGATTCATCCAATTTTTGGGCTCCTGAAGCCAACTCCAGTGTATATTTGGGCTCCTGCTGCTGCTGCTGCCAACTGCAGGGTGTGATTCATCCAATTTTTGGGCTCCTGAAGCCATCCCCAGGGTCTCTTTAAAGTAATATTTGGGCTCCTGCTGCTGCTGCTGTCAACTCCTGCCAACTCCAGGGTGTGATTCATCCAATTTTTGGGCTCCTGAAGCCAACCCCAGTGTCCCTTTAAAGTAATGTTTGGGCTCCTGCTGCTGCTGCTGCCAACTCCAAGGTGTGATTCATCCAATTTTTGGGCTCCTGAAGCCAACCCCAGTGTCTCTTTAAAGTAATGTTTGGGCTCCTGAAGCCAACTCCAGTGTATATTTGGGCTCCTGCTGCTGCTGCTGCCAACTCCAGGGTGTGATTCATCCAATTTTTGGGCTCCTGAAGCCAACCCCAGGGTCTCTTTAAAGCAATATTTGGGCTCCTGCTGCTGCTACTGCCAACTTCTGCCAACTCCAGGGTGTGATTCATCCAATTTTTGGGCTCCTGAAGCCAACCCCAGGGTCTCTTTAAAGTAATATTTGGGCTCCTGCTGCTGCTGCTGTCAACTCCTGCCAACTCCAGGGTGTGATTCATCCAATTTTTGGGCTCCTGAAGCCAACCCCAGTGTCCCTTTAAAGTAATGTTTGGGCTCCTGCTGCTGCTGCTGCCAACTCCAAGGTGTGATTCATCCAATTTTTGGGCTCCTGAAGCCAACCCCAGTGTCTCTTTAAAGTAATGTTTGGGCTCCTGAAGCCAACTCCAGTGTATATTTGGGCTCCTGCTGCTGCTGCTGCCAACTCCAGGGTGTGATTCATCCAATTTTTGGGCTCCTGAAGCCAACCCCAGGGTCTCTTTAAAGCAATATTTGGGCTCCTGCTGCTGCTACTGCCAACTTCTGCCAACTCCAGGGTGTGATTCATCCAATTTTTGGGCTCCTGAAGCCAACCCCAGGGTCTCTTTAAAGCAATATTTGGGCTCCTGCTGCTGCTACTGCCAACTTCTGCCAACTCCAGGGTGTGATTCATCCAATTTTTGGGCTCCTGAAGCCAACCCCAGGGTCTCTTTAAAGTAATATTTGGGCTCCTGCTGCTGCTGCCAACTCCAGGGTGTGATTCATCCAATTTTTGGGCTCCTGAAGCCAACTCCAGTGTATATTTGGGCTCCTGCTGCTGCTGCTGCCAACTCCAGGGTGTGAATCATCCAAGTTTTGGGCTCCTGAAGCCAACCCCAGTGTCTCTTTAAAGTAATATTTGGGCTCCTGCTGCTGCTGCTGCCAACTCCAGGGTGTGATTCATCCAATTTTTGGGCTCCTGAAGCCAATCCCAGGGTCTCTTTAAAGTAATATTTGGGCTCCTGCTGCTGCTACTGCCAACTTCTGCCAACTCCAGGGTGTGATTCATGCAATTTTTGGGCTCCTGAAGCCAACCCCAGGGTCTCTTTAAAGTAATATTTGGGCTCCTGCTGCTGCCAACTCCAGGGTGTGATTCGTCCAATTTTTGGGCTCCTGAAGCCAACCCCAGTGTCTCTTTAAAGTAATGTTTGGGCTCCTGCTGCTGCTGCTGCCAACTCCAGGGTGTGATTCATCCAATTTTTGGGCTCCTGAAGCCAACTCCAGTGTATATTTGGGCTCCTGCTGCTGCTGCTGCCAACTCCAGGGTGTGATTCATCCAATTTTTGGGCTCCTGAAGCCAACCCCAGGGTCTCTTTAAAGTAATATTTGGGCTCCTGCTGCTGCTACTGCCAACTTCTGCCAACTCCAGGGTGTGATTCATGCAATTTTTGGGCTCCTGAAGCCAACCCCAGGGTCTCTTTAAAGTAATATTTGGGCTCCTGCTGCTGCCAACTCCAGGGTGTGATTCATCCAATTTTTGGGCTCCTGAAGCCAACCCCAGGGTCTCTTTAAAGTAATATTTGGGCTCCTGCTGCTGCTACTGCCAACTTCTGCCAACTCCAGGGTGTGATTCATGCAATTTTTGGGCTCCTGAAGCCAACCCCAGGGTCTCTTTAAAGTAATATTTGGGCTCCTGCTGCTGCCAACTCCAGGGTGTGATTCATCCAATTTTTGGGCTCCTGAAGCCAACCCCAGTGTCTCTTTAAAGTAATGTTTGGGCTCCTGCTGCTGCTGCTGCTGCCAACTCCAGGGTGTGATTCATCCAATTTTTGGGCTCCTGAAGCCAACTCCAGTGTATATTTGGGCTCCTGCTGCTGCTGCTGCCAACTGCAGGGTGTGATTCATCCAATTTTTGGGCTCCTGAAGCCAACCCCAGGGTCTCTTTAAAGTAATATTTGGGCTCCTGCTGCTGCTACTGCCAACTTCTGCCAACTCCAGGGTGTGATTCATCCAATTTTTGGGCTCCTGAAGCCAACCCCAGGGTCTCTTTAAAGTAATATTAGGGCTCCTGCTGCTGCTGCTGTCAACTCCTGCCAACTCCAGGGTGTGATTCATCCAATTTTTGGGCTCCTGAAGCCAACCCCAGGGTCTCTTTAAAGTAATATTTGGGCTCCTGCTGCTGCTGCTGCTGCCAACTCCAGGGTGTGATTCATCCAATTTTTGGGCTACTGAAGCAAACCCCAGTGTCCCTTTAAAGTAATGTTTGGGCTCCTGCTGCTGCTGCTGCCAACTCCAAGGTGTGATTCATCCAATTTTTGGGCTCCTGAAGCCAACCCCAGTGTCTCTTTAAAGTAATGTTTGGCCTCCTGCTGCTGCTGCTGCCAACTCCAGGGTGTGATTCATCCAATTTTTGGGCTCCTGAAGCCAACTCCAGTGTATATTTGGGCTCCTGCTGCTGCTGCTGCCAACTCCAGGGTGTGATTCATCCAATTTTTGGGCTCCTGAAGCCAACCCCAGGGTCTCTTTAAAGCAATATTTGGGCTCCTGCTGCTGCTACTGCCAACTTCTGCCAACTCCAGGGTGTGATTCATCCAATTTTTGGGCTCCTGAAGCCAACCCCAGTGTCTCTTTAAAGTAATATTTGGGCTCCTGCTGCTGGCAACTCCAGGGTGTGATTCATCCAATTTTTGGGCTCCTGAAGCCAACCCCAGTGTCTCTTTAAAGTAATGTTTGGGCTCCTGCTGCTGCTGCTGCCAACTCCAGGGTGTGATTCATCCAATTTTTGGGCTCCTGAAGCCAACTCCAGTGTATATTTGGGCTCCTGCTGCTGCTGCTGCCAACTGCAGGGTGTGATTCATCCAATTTTTGGGCTCCTGAAGCCAACCCCAGTGTCTCTTTAAAGTAATATTTGGGCTCCTGCTGCTGCTGCTGCCAACTCCAGGGTGTGAATCATCCAATTTTTGGGCTCCTGAAGCCAACCCCAGTGTCTATTTAAAGTAATATTTGGGCTCCTGCTGCTGCTGCTGCCAACTCCAGGGTGTGATTCATCCAATTTTTGGGCTCCTGAAGCCAACCCCAGGGTCTCTTTAAAGTAATATTTGGGCTCCTGCTGCTGCTACTGCCAACTTCTGCCAACTCCAGGGTGTGATTCATGCAATTTTTGGGCTCCTGAAGCCAACCCCAGGGTCTCTTTAAAGTAATATTTGGGCTCCTGCTGCTGCCTACTCCAGGGTGTGATTCATCCAATTTTTGGGCTCCTGAAGCCAACCCCAGGGTCTCTTTAAAGTAATATTTGGGCTCCTGCTGCTGCTACTGCCAACTTCTGCCAACTCCAGGGTGTGATTCATGCAATTTTTGGGCTCCTGAAGCCAACCCCAGGGTCTCTTTAAAGTAATATTTGGGCTCCTGCTGCTGCCAACTCCAGGGTGTGATTCATCCAATTTTTGGGCTCCTGAAGCCAACCCCAGTGTCTCTTTAAAGTAATTTTTGGGCTCCTGCTGCTGCTGCTGCTGCCAACTCCAGGGTGTGATTCATCCAATTTTTGGGCTCCTGAAGCCAACTCCAGTGTATATTTGGGCTCCTGCTGCTGCTGCTGCCAACTGCAGGGTGTGATTCATCCAATTTTTGGGCTCCTGAAGCCAACCCCAGGGTCTCTTTAAAGTAATATTTGGGCTCCTGCTGCTGCTACTGCCAACTTCTGCCAACTCCAGGGTGTGATTCATCCAATTTTTGGGCTCCTGAAGCCAACCCCAGGGTCTCTTTAAAGTAATATTAGGGCTCCTGCTGCTGCTGCTGTCAACTCCTGCCAACTCCAGGGTGTGATTCATCCAATTTTTGGGCTCCTGAAGCCAACCCCAGGGTCTCTTTAAAGTAATATTTGGGCTCCTGCTGCTGCTGCTGCTGCCAACTCCAGGGTGTGATTCATCCAATTTTTGGGCTCCTGAAGCCAACCCCAGTGTCTCTTTAAAGTAATGTTTGGGCTCCTGCTGCTGCTGCTGCCAACTCCAAGGTGTGATTCATCCAATTTTTGGGCTCCTGAAGCCAACCCCAGTGGCTCTTTAAAGTAATGTTTGGGCTCCTGCTGCTGCTGCTGCCAACTCCAGGGTGTGATTCATCCAATTTTTGGGCTCCTGAAGCCAACTCCAGTGTATATTTGGGCTCCTGCTGCTGCTGCTGCCAACTCCAGGGTGTGATTCATCCAATTTTTGGGCTCCTGAAGCCAACCCCAGGGTCTCTTTAAAGCAATATTTGGGCTCCTGCTGCTGCTACTGCCAACTTCTGCCAACTCCAGGGTGTGATTCATCCAATTTTTGGGCTCCTGAAGCCAACCCCAGGGTCTCTTTAAAGTAATATTTGGGCTCCTGCTGCTGCTGCTGCCAACTTCTGCCAACTCCAGGGTGTGATTCATCCAATTTTTGGGCTCCTGAAGCCAACCCCAGTGTCTCTTTAAAGTAATATTTGGGCTCCTGCTGCTGGCAACTCCAGGGTGTGATTCATCCAATTTTTGGGCTCCTGAAGCCAACCCCAGTGTCTCTTTAAAGTAATGTTTGGGCTCCTGCTGCTGCTGCTGCCAACTCCAGGGTGTGATTCATCCAATTTTTGGGCTCCTAAAGCCAACTCCAGTGTATATTTGAGCTCCTGCTGCTGCTGCTGCCAACTCCAGGGTGTGATTCATCCAATTGTTGGGCTCCTGAAGCCAACCCCAGGGTCTCTTTAAAGTATTATTTGGGCTCCTGCTGCTGCTGCTGCTGCCAACTCCAGGGTGTGATTCATCCAATTTTTGGGCTCCTGAAGCCAACCCCAGGGTCTCTTTGAAGTAATGTTTGGGCTCCTGCTGCTGCTGCTGCCAACTCCAGGGTGTGATTCATCCAATTTTTGGGCTCCTGAAGCCAACCCCAGGGTCTCTTTAAAGTAATATTTGGGCTCCTGCTGCTGCTGCTGCCAACTCCAGGGTGTGATTCATCCAATTTTTGGGCTCCTAGAGCCAACTTCAGTGTATACTTGGGCTCCTGCTGCTGCTGCTGCCAACTCCAGGGTGTGAATCATCAAATTTTTGGGCTCCTGAAGCCAACCCCAGTGTCTCTTTAAAGTAATATTTGGGCTCCTGCTGCTGCCAACTCCAGGGTGTGATTCATCCAATTTTTGGGCTCCTGAAGCCAACCCCAGGGTCTCTTTAAAGTAATATTTGGGCTCCTGTTGCTGCTACTGCCAACTTCTGCCAACTCCAGGGTGTGATTCATGCAATTTTTGGGCTCCTGAAGCCAACCCCAGGGTCTCTTTAAAGTAATATTTGGGCTCCTGCTGCTGCCAACTCCAGGGTGTGATTCATCCAATTTTTGGGCTCCTGAAGCCAACCCCAGTGTCTCTTTAAAGTAATGTTTGGGCTCCTGCTGCTGCCAACTCCAGGGTGTGATTCATCCAATTTTTGGGCTCCTGAAGCCAACCCCAGGGTCTCTTTGAAGTAATGTTTGGGCTCCTGCTGCTGCTGCTGCCAACTCCAGGGTGTGATTCATCCAATTTTTGGGCTCCTGAAGCCAACTCCAGTGTATATTTGGGCTCCTGCTGCTGCCAACTCCAGGGTGTGAATCATCCAATTTTTGGGCTCCTGAAGCCAACCCCAGTGTCTCTTTAAAGTAATATTTGGGCTCCTGCTGCTGCTGCTGCCAACTCCAGGGTGTGATTCATCCAATTTTTGGGCTCCTGAAGCCAATCCCCAGGGTCTCTTTAAAGTAATATTTGGGCTCCTGCTGCTGCTACTGCCAACTTCTGCCAACTCCAGGGTGTGATTCATGCAATTTTTGGGCTCCTGAAGCCAACCCCAGGGTCTCTTTAAAGTAATGTTTGGGCTCCTGCTGCTGCTGCCAACTCCAGGGTGTGATTCATCCAATTTTTGGGCTCCTGAAGCCAACTCCAGTGTATATTTGGGCTCCTGCTGCTGCTGCTGCCAACTCCAGGGTGTGATTCATCCAATTTTTGGGCTCCTGAAGCCAACCCCAGGGTCTCTTTAAAGTAATATTTGGGCTCCTGCTGCTGCCAACTCCAGGGTGTGATTCATCCAATTTTTGGGCTCCTGAAGCCAACCCCAGTGTCTCTTTAAAGTAATGTTTGGGCTCCTGCTGCTGCTGCTGCCAACTCCAGGGTGTGATTCATCCAATTTTTGGGCTCCTGAAGCCAACTCCAGTGTATATTTGGGCTCCTGCTGCTGCTGCTGCCAACTCCAGGGTGTGAATCATCCAATTTTTGGGCTCCTGAAGCCAACCCCAGTGTCTCTTTAAAGTAATATTTGGGCTCCTGCTGCTGCTGCTGCCAACTCCAGGGTGTGATTCATCCAATTTTTGGGCTCCTGAAGCCAACCCCAGGGTCTCTTTAATGTAATATTTGGGCTCCTGCTGCTGCTACTGCCAACTTCTGCCAACTCCAGGGTGTGATTCATGCAATTTTTGGGCTCCTGAAGCCAACCCCAGGGTCTCTTTAAAGTAATATTTGGGCTCCTGCCAACTCCAGGGTGTGATTCATCCAATTTCTGGGCTCCTGAAGCCAACCCCAGGGTCTCTTTAAAGTAATATTTGGGCTCCTGCTGCTGCTACTGCCAACTTCTGCCAACTCCAGGGTGTGATTCATGCAATTTTTGGGCTCCTGAAGCCAACCCCAGGGTCTCTTTAAAGTAATATTTGGGCTCCTGCTGCTGCCAACTCCAGGGTGTGATTCATCCAATTTTTGGGCTTCTGAAGCCAACCCCAGTGTCTCTTTAAAGTAATGTTTGGGCTCCTGCTGCTGCTGCTGCCAACTCCAGGGTGTGATTCATCCAATTTTTGGGCTCCTGAAGCCAACTCCAGTGTATATTTGGGCTCCTGCTGCTGCTGCTGCCAACTCCAGGGTGTGAATCATCCAATTTTTGGGCTCCTGAAGCCAACCCCAGTGTCTCTTTAAAGTAATATTTGGGCTCCTGCTGCTGCTGCTGCCAACTCCAGGGTGTGATTCATCCAATTTTTGGGCTCCTGAAGCCAACCCCAGGGTCTCTTTAAAGTAATATTTGGGCTCCTGCTGCTGCCAACTCCAGGGTGTGATTCATCCAATTTTTGGGCTCCTGAAGCCAACCCCAGTGTCTCTTTAAAGTAATGTTTGGGCTCCTGCTGCTGCTGCTGCCAACTCCAGGGTGTGATTCATCCAATTTTTGGGCTCCTGAAGCCAACTCCAGTGTATATTTGGGCTCCTGCTGCTGCTGCTGCCAACTCCAGGGTGTGAATCATCCAATTTTTGGGCTCCTGAAGCCAACCCCAGTGTCTCTTTAAAGTAATATTTGGGCTCCTGCTGCTGCTGCTGCCAACTCCAGGGTGTGATTCATCCAATTTTTGGGCTCCTGAAGCCAACCCCAGGGTCTCTTTAATGTAATAGTTGGGCTCCTGCTGCTGCTACTGCCAACTTCTGCCAACTCCAGGGTGTGATTCATGCAATTTTTGGGCTCCTGAAGCCAACCCCAGGGTCTCTTTAAAGTAATATTTGGGCTCCTGCTGCTGCCAACTCCAGGGTGTGATTCATCCAATTTTTGGGCTCCTGAAGCCAACCCCAGGGTCTCTTTAAAGTAATATTTGGGCTCCTGCTGCTGCTACTGCCAACTTCTGCCAACTCCAGGGTGTGATTCATGCAATTTTTGGGCTCCTGAAGCCAACCCCAGGGTCTCTTTAAAGTAATATTTGGGCTCCTGCTGCTGCCAACTCCAGGGTGTGATTCATCCAATTTTTGGGCTCCTGAAGCCAACCCCAGTGTCTCTTTAAAGTAATGTTTGGGCTCCTGCTGCTGCTGCTGCCAACTCCAGGGTGTGATTCATCCAATTTTTGGGCTCCTGAAGCCAACTCCAGTGTATATTTGGGCTCCTGCTGCTGCTGCTGCCAACTGCAGGGTGTGATTCATCCAATTTTTGGGCTCCTGAAGCCAACCCCAGGGTCTCTGTAAAGTAATATTTGGGCTCCTGCTGCTGCTACTGCCAACTTCTGCCAACTCCAGGGTGTGATTCATCCAATTTTTGGGCTCCTGAAGCCAACCCCAGGGTCTCTTTAAAGTAATATTAGGGCTCCTGCTGCTGCTGCTGTCAACTCCTGCCAACTCCAGGGTGTGATTCATCCAATTTTTGGGCTCCTGAAGCCAACCCCAGGGTCTCTTTAAAGTAATATTTGGGCTCCTGCTGCTGCTGCTGCTGCCAACTCCAGGGTGTGATTCATCCAATTTTTGGGCTCCTGAAGCCAACCCCAGTGTCCCTTTAAAGTAATGTTTGGGCTCCTGCTGCTGCTGCTGCCAACTCCAAGGTGTGATTCATCCAATTTTTGGGCTCCTGAAGCCAACCCCAGTGTCTCTTTAAAGTAATGTTTGGGCTCCTGCTGCTGCTGCTGCCAACTCCAGGGTGTGATTCATCCAATTTTTGGGCTCCTGAAGCCAACTCCAGTGTATATTTGGGCTCCTGCTGCTGCTGCTGCCAACTCCAGGGTGTGATTCATCCAATTTTTGGGCTCCTGAAGCCAACCCCAGGGTCTCTTTAAAGCAATATTTGGGCTCCTGCTGCTGCTACTGCCAACTTCTGCCAACTCCAGGGTGTGATTCATCCAATTTTTGGGCTCCTGAAGCCAACCCCAGGGTCTCTTTAAAGTAATATTTGGGCTCCCGCTGCTGCTGCTGTCAACTCCTGCCAACTCCAGGGTGTGATTCATCCAATTTTTGGGCTCCTGAAGCCAACCCCAGGGTCTCTTTAAAGTAATATTTGGGCTCCTGCTGCTGGCAACTCCAGGGTGTGATTCATGCAATTTTTGGGCTCCTGAAGCCAACCCCAGGGTCTCTTTAAAGTAATATTTGGGCTCCTGCTGCTGCCAACTCCAGGGTGTGATTCATCCAATTTTTGGGCTCCTGAAGCCAACCCCAGTGTCTCTTTAAAGTAATGTTTGGGCTCCTGCTGCTGCTGCTGCTGCCAACTCCAGGGTGTGATTCATCCAATTTTTGGGCTCCTGAAGCCAACTCCAGTGTATATTTGAGCTCCTGCTGCTGCTGCTGCCAACTCCAGGGTGTGATTCATCCAATTTTTGGGCTCCTGAAGCCAACCCCAGGGTCTCTTTAAAGTAATATTTGGGCTCCTGCTGCTGCTGCTGCTGCCAACTCCAGGGTGTGATTCATCCAATTTTTGGGCTCCTGAAGCCAACCCCAGGGTCTCTTTGAAGTAATGTTTGGGCTCCTGCTGCTGCTGCTGCCAACTCCAGGGTGTGATTCATCCAATTTTTGGGCTCCTGAAGCCAACCCCAGGGTCTCTTTAAAGTAATATTTGGGCTCCTGCTGCTGCTGCTGCCAACTCCAGGGTGTGATTCATCCAATTTTTGGGCTCCTGAAGCCAACTCCAGTGTATACTTGGGCTCCTGCTGCTGCTGCTGCCAACTCCAGGGTGTGAATCATCCAATTTTTGGGCTCCTGAAGCCAACCCCAGTGTCTCTTTAAAGTAATATTTGGGCTCCTGCTGCTGCCAACTCCAGGGTGTGATTCATCCAATTTTTGGGCTCCTGAAGCCAACCCCAGGGTCTCTTTAAAGTAATATTTGGGCTCCTGTTGCTGCTGCTGCCAACTTCTGCCAACTCCAGGGTGTGATTCATGCAATTTTTGGGCTCCTGAAGCCAACCCCAGGGTCTCTTTAAAGTAATATTTGGGCTCCTGCTGCTGCCAACTCCAGGGTGTGATTCATCCAATTTTTGGGCTCCTGAAGCCAACCCCAGTGTCTCTTTAAAGTAATGTTTGGGCTCCTGCTGCTGCTGCTGCCAACTCCAGGGTGTGATTCATCCAATTTTTGGGCTCCTGAAGCCAACCCCAGGGTCTCTTTAAAGTAATATTTGGGCTCCTGCTGCTGGCAACTCCAGGGTGTGATTCATCCAATTTTTGGGCTCCTGAAGCCAACCCCAGGGTCTCTTTAAAGTAATATTTGGGCTCCTGCTGCTGCCAACTCCAGGGTGTGATTCATCCAATTTTTGGGCTCCTGAAGCCAACCCCAGTGTCTCTTTAAAGTAATGTTTGGGCTCCTGCTGCTGCTGCTGCCAACTCCAGGGTGTGATTCATCCAATTTTTGGGCTCCTGAAGCCAACTCCAGTGTATATTTGAGCTCCTGCTGCTGCTGCTGCCAACTCCAGGGTGTGATTCATCCAATTTTTGGGCTCCTGAAGCCAACCCCAGGGTCTCTTTAAAGTAATATTTGGGCTCCTGCTGCTGCTGCTGCTGCCAACTCCAGGGTGTGATTCATCCAATTTTTGGGCTCCTGAAGCCAACCCCAGGGTCTCTTTGAAGTAATGTTTGGGCTCCTGCTGCTGCTGCTGCCAACTCCAGGGTGTGATTCATCCAATTTTTGGGCTCCTGAAGCCAACCCCAGGGTCTCTTTAAAGTAATATTTGGGCTCCTGCTGCTGCTGCTGCCAACTCCAGGGTGTGATTCATCCAATTTTTGGGCTCCTGAAGCCAACTCCAGTGTATACTTGGGCTCCTGCTGCTGCTGCTGCCAACTCCAGGGTGTGAATCATCCAATTTTTGGGCTCCTGAAGCCAACCCCAGTGTCTCTTTAAAGTAATATTTGGGCTCCTGCTGCTGCCAACTCCAGGGTGTGATTCATCCAATTTTTGGGCTCCTGAAGCCAACCCCAGGGTCTCTTTAAAGTAATATTTGGGCTCCTGTTGCTGCTGCTGCCAACTTCTGCCAACTCCAGGGTGTGATTCATGCAATTTTTGGGCTCCTGAAGCCAACCCCAGGGTCTCTTTAAAGTAATATTTGGGCTCCTGCTGCTGCCAACTCCAGGGTGTGATTCATCCAATTTTTGGGCTCCTGAAGCCAACCCCAGTGTCTCTTTAAAGTAATGTTTGGGCTCCTGCTGCTGCTGCTGCCAACTCCAGGGTGTGATTCATCCAATTTTTGGGCTCCTGAAGCCAACCCCAGGGTCTCTTTGAAGTAATGTTTGGGCTCCTGCTGCTGCTGCTGCCAACTCCAGGGTGTGATTCATCCAATTTTTGGGCTCCTGAAGCCAACCCCAGGGTCTCTTTGAAGTAATGTTTGGGCTCCTGCTGCTGCTGCTGCCAACTCCAGGGTGTGATTCATCCAATTTTTGGGCTCCTGAAGCCAACCCCAGGGTCTCTTTAAAGTAATATTTGGGCTCCTGCTGCTGCTGCTGCCAACTCCAGGGTGTGATTCATCCAATTTTTGGGCTCTTGAAGCCAACTCCAGTGTATATTTGGGCTCCTGCTGCTGCTGCTGCCAACTCCAGGGTGTGAATCATCCAATGTTTGGGCTCCTGAAGCCAACCCCAGTGTCTCTTTAAAGTAATATTTGGGCTCCTGCTGCTGCTGCTGCCAACTCCAGGGTGTGATTCATCCAATTTTTGGGCTCCTGAAGCCAATCCCCAGGGTCTCTTTAAAGTAATATTTGGGCTCCTGCTGCTGCTACTGCCAACTTCTGCCAACTCCAGGGTGTGATTCATGCAATTTTTGGGCTCCTGAAGCCAACCCCAGGGTCTCTTTAAAGTAATATTTGGGCTCCTGCTGCTGCCAACTCCAGGGTGTGATTCATCCAATTTTTGGGCTCCTGAAGCCAACCCCAGTGTCTCTTTAAAGTAATGTTTGGGCTCCTGCTGCTGCTGCTGCTGCCAACTCCAGGGTGTGATTCATTCAATTTTTGGGCTCCTGAAGCCAACTCCAGTGTATATTTGGGCTCCTGCTGCTGCTGCTGCCAACTCCAGGGTGTGAATCATCCAATTTTTGGGCTCCTGAAGCCAACCCCAGTGTCTCTTTAAAGTAATATTTGGGCTGCTGCTGCTGCCAACTCCAGGGTGTGATTCATCCAATTTTTGGGCTCCTGAAGCCAACCCCAGGGTCTCTTTAAAGTAATATTTGGGCTCCTGCTGCTGCTGCTGCCAACTTCTGCCAACTCCAGGGTGTGATTCATGCAATTTTTGGGCTCCTGAAGCCAACCCCAGGGTCTCTTTAAAGTAATATTTGGGCTCCTGCTGCTGCCAACTCCAGGGTGTGATTCATCCAATTTTTGGGCTCCTGAAGCCAACCCCAGTGTCTCTTTAAAGTAATGTTTGGGCTCCTGCTGCTGCTGCTGCTGCTGCCAACTCCAGGGTGTGATTCATCCAATTTTTGGGCTCCTGAAGCCAACCCCAGGGTCTCTTTGAAGTAATGTTTGGGCTCCTGCTGCTGCTGCTGCCAACTCCAGGGTGTGATTCATCCAATTTTTGGGCTCCTGAAGCCAACCCCAGGGTCTCTTTAAAGTAATATTTGGGCTCCTGCTGCTGCTGCTGCCAACTCCAGGGTGTGAATCATCCAATTTTTGGGCTCCTGAAGCCAACCCCAGTGTCTCTTTAAAGTAATATTTGGGCTCCTGCTGCTGCTGCTGCCAACTCCAGGGTGTGATTCATCCAATTTTTGGGCTCCTGAAGCCAACCCCAGGGTCTCTTTAAAGTAATATTTGGGCACCTGCTGCTGCTACTGCCAACTTCTGCCAACTCCAGGGTGTGATTCATCCAATTTTTGGGCTCCTGAAGCCAACCCCAGGGTCTCTTTAAAGTAATATTTTGGCTCCTGCTGCTGCCAACTCCAGGGTGTGATTCATCCAATTTTTGGGCTCCTGAAGCCAACCCCAGTGTCTCTTTAAAGTAATGTTTGGGCTCCTGCTGCTGCTGCTGCCAACTCCAGGGTGTGATTCATCCAATTTTTGGGCTCCTGAAGCCAACCCCAGGGTCTCTTTAAAGTAATATTTGGGCTCCTGCTGCTGCTACTGCCAACTTCTGCCAACTCCAGGGTGTGATTCATGCAATTTTTGGGCTCCTGAAGCCAACCCCAGTGTCTCTTTAAAGTAATATTTGGGCTCCTGCTGCTGCCAACTCCAGGGTGTGATTCATCCAATTTTTGGGCTCCTGAAGCCAACCCCAGTGTCTCTTTAAAGTAATGTTTGGGCTCCTGCTGCTGCTGCTGCCAACTCCAGAGTGTGAATCATCCAATTGTTGGGCTCCTGAAGCCAACCCCAGTGTCTCTTTAAAGTAATATTTGGGCTCCTGCTGCTGCTGCTGCCAACTCCAGGGTGTGATTCATCCAATTTTTGGGCTCCTGAAGCCAACCCCAGGGTCTCTTTAAAATAATATTTGGGCTCCTGCTGCTGCTACTGCCAACTTCTGCCAACTCCAGGGTGTGATTCATGCAATTTTTGGGCTCCTGAAGCCAACCCCAGTGTCTCTTTAAAGTAATATTTGGGCTCCTGCTGCTGCTGCTGCCAACTCCAGAGTGTGAATCATCCAATTGTTGGGCTCCTGAAGCCAACCCCAGTGTCTCTTTAAAGTAATATTTGGGCTCCTGCTGCTGCTGCTGCCAACTCCAGAGTGTGAATCATCCAATTGTTGGGCTCCTGAAGCCAACCCCAGTGTCTCTTTAAAGTAATATTTGGGCTCCTGCTGCTGCCAACTCCAGGGTGTGATTCATCCAATTTTTGGGCTCCTGAAGCCAACCCCAGTGTCTCTTTAAAGTAATGTTTGGGCTCCTGCTGCTGCTGCTGCCAACTCCAGGGTGTGATTCATCCAATTTTTGGGCTCCTGAAGCCAAATCCAGTGTATATTTGGGCTCCTGCTGCTGCTGCTGCCAACTCCAGGGTGTGAATCATCCAATTTTTGGGCTCCTGAAGCCACCCCCAGTGTCTCTTTAAAGTAATATTTGGGCTCCTGCTGCTGCTGCTGCTGCCAACTCCAGGGTGTGATTCATCCAATTTTTGGGCTCCTGAAGCCAACCCCAGGGTCTCTTTAAAGTAATATTTGGGCTCCTGCTGCTGCCAACTCCAGGGTGTGATTCATGCAATTTTTGGGCTCCTGAAGCCAACTCCAGTGTATATTTGGGCTCCTGCTGCTGCTGCTGCCAACTCCAGGGTGTGAATCATCCAATTTTTGGGCTCCTGAAGCCAACCCCAGTGTCTCTTTAAAGTAATATTTGGGCTCCTGCTGCTGCTGCTGCCAACTCCAGGGTGTGATTCATCCAATTTTTGGGCTCCTGAAGCCAACCCCAGGGTCTCTTTAAAGTAATATTTGGGCTCCTGCTGCTGCCAACTCCAGGGTGTGATTCATCCAATTTTTGGGCTCCTGAAGCCAACTCCAGTGTATATTTGGGCTCCTGCTGCTGCTGCTGCCAACTCCAGGGTGTGATTCATCCAATTTTTGGGCTCCTGAAGCCAACCCCAGTGTCTCTTTAAAGTAATATTTGGGCTCCTGCTGCTGCTGCTGCCAACTCCAGGGTGTGATTCATCCAATTTTTGGGCTCCTGAAGCCAACCCCAGGGTCTCTTTGAAGTAATGTTTGGGCTCCTGCTGCTGCTGCTGCCAACTCCAGGGTGTGATTCATCCAATTTTTGGGCTCCTGAAGCCAACCCCAGGGTCTCTTTAAAGTAATGTTTGGGCTCCTGCTGCTGCTGCCAACTCCAGGGTGTGATTCATCCAATTTTTTGGGCTCCTGCTGCTGCCAACTCTAGTGTCTCTTTAAAGCAATGTTTGGGCTCCTGCCCCTCAGAGTGATGCCACTTCAACTCTCTTGAATTCAATTGTGCCGCTCTGCGATTCTATTAGCGATGCCTCTGATCTGCATGTGATATTTCTTCAAAGTATTATTTAACTAACCCAGCACGCATCCTGTGCATGTTACAGCAAGGCTGAATGGTTTACAACCCTATTGAGGCTCTAGGAGGCTCAGAAATAGCCGTTTTTAATAGCGATTCGTCGCAAATTTATTCGGGTCGAAACGATTTTTGTCGGAAAATTCGGCGAATCAGTCGAATCGAATTTTTCAAAAGTTCGCTCATCTCTAATTGCTATGTATTTTGTTTTTTATAGCTGTAAAAATTTTAAATTTTCATAATTTTTTACAATTTTATATTTTATGATGGAATAAAAAAAAAATGTTACATTGTCATTTTATTTACAAAATACATTAACACAAAACTAATGGGCCCAGATTATTTAAAGATGAATATTCACATGACCGAGAAGTGATTTGGGTAAGTTTTGGGGGGCTAAAATGGAAGAAGAACCTAACCGAGAAGTGGTTTGGGTGAGCTTTAAGGGTCCAAAAGGGAAGATGGAGGATAGTGCTAAGTGGTTTGGGTGAGCTTTAAGGGTCCAAATGGGAAGATGGAGGATAGTGCTAAGTGATTTAGCTAAACATTGTAGTAGAAGTGAGGGTGGCAAATATGTATGCGAGCACTTTAATGAGTGAAGTCTGTAGTGCGTAGGCGCAAGATACTAAGGATTTCCATCTGGACGATTATTTATTGAAAAAGGGAAACAGAAACTAACGCGAAACGTAAAGGATTCGTTGGAGGATACGATGGGAAAAGGGCAAAAACGAAAGCCTATGTTGTAACATGTGAAAATGAAACGGAAAAGTCTAGATGGAAAATGACATCCTCGTATTCATAATCTGCCGTACGAACGGACGGAAACTTTACAGGTTTTCAATGCATGCACAGAATCGCTCGTACACTCATACGAGAACGGAAACATTTCCAAAAAAAAACAGATCGGAACTAAAACGGAAGTTTTTTTTTGTCTCTCTGAATCGAGCCTAATGTGCAAAACCCTACATGAGGCAGACAAA
The DNA here is from genome assembly GCA_027917425.1 of Gastrophryne carolinensis. NCBI lineage: Eukaryota > Metazoa > Chordata > Amphibia > Anura > Microhylidae > Gastrophryne > Gastrophryne carolinensis. Next base: position 5,119,940 of record CM051240.1, on the reverse strand, counting down.
ACAAATGGACATTATATCTTTTCTTCCACTAAACTGTAAGATTAGAAGAAGATATTTCTCCTAGTTTCCAAACATGAAACTTTGTCTCTAATTCCCCTAAAGAACGTCTCCCAAGATGCGTCTACGAATAATCTGACGAGAATTGGAAATAATTATTCCCTCAGTGGGGACGTGCCGTCCTGTGTGTTCTGTGCGGAATTATAAATATGGGAGGAAAGTAACGAGAAGCTCATCATGGAGAATCCCCGATAAAGATTTCACATCGCACTGATTCCATTTCTGATGCAGAATGTGAGAGTCCAGCATATCACAACCTCCGGATCAGTAACGGTACTTACCCCACTATCTGCTTTCCAACACCCGGAATAAGAAAATTCAGAATGAGCAGCACAGACCCCCCCATCACTATTATTTGTTATCTTATTTTAGTTGTCTCTTGTGTTATTGCCGTCAGTTCTTGAAGTGTAACACAGATAAATGTGAGGTTATGCCAATGGGCAGGAGAAATTTGTGCCATGATCACACACTAAATAAAGAAACGCTGGGTAATTAATAAACTAAACTGTATTGATCAATTCCAGGCAGCAGCTGCCAATGCAAACAGGATCATGTGGGGGCATCATGAGGGGCATAGGTGCCATGACTAGAGATGAGCCAATCGAATCTGACGGATCCGAATTTGTTACGAATTTCAGGAAAAATTCAATTCTAAACGAATCCGAATATCGCCGCGATTGTATTGCGGCGAGAATGGGTAAGAGAGAGATAGAGTCATGGAGAGATAGAGCCAGGGAGAGAAAAAGACAGTAAAAGAAAAAGACAGGGCGAGAAAGAGAGAAGCAGGGAAAGAGACAGAGAGAGACAGCAACACAGAGAGACAGTTACAGTGTGTTTGCATTTGGTTTCATGCCCAGATCTTTCAAGCCTATTTAGTGTTACTACAGGTCATATACACCTGTCTATATTGCTTTTGCTTTTCTACCAAAACCACGTTTTAAAGATTTCTGTAGTGCATTTAACTCACTTTCACCAGGGGCATCCTATTTCAGACCTGCTCTGACAGTGTGTTTGCATTTGGTTTTAGCAAGAGCACCTGTCTATATTGCACTTGCTTTTCTACCAAACTATGTTTTAAAGCTTGCTGTAGTGCATTTAACTCACTTTCACCAGGGACATCTCATTTCAGGCCATCTGACAGTGTGTTTGCATTTGGTTTTATGCCCAGGCCTTGCAAGCCTAGTTAGTGTTACAGATCACACACACCTGCCTATATTGCTCTTGCTTTTCTAACAAAACCACGTTTTAAAGCTTGCTGTAGTGCATTTAACTCTGATCAGGGGCAAATTTGTATATGTTCTCTTCATGCTGCTGCCAACTCCACGGCATGTCTTTCTGGCAATATATGGGCTCCTCGTGCTGCTGCCAACTCTAGGGTGTGTCTTTCTGGCAATATATGGGCTCCTCGCGAAACCACGTGAAGGATAAACATTGGTTACAATGGACAATAAAAACAGCAGAGAATATTATTGGATTTCCTCTGCCAGACATCCATGTCCTATATCAGAGCACATTGCAATTTAAACCTGGGCACAAAATATCCTCAAAGGTCCATCACACCCATGACTCCTATAGTTAAAAAACTTCCATCAGACTCATGTTTCGGTCCCTAAATCACTAACCAGTTGCCACAAAAATAGCATTTTTCTACTCTCTGTTCTTTAACTGAACATCTAGAGTCTTCTAAAACCCCCCACCCATAATAATTGTGATATAAAATAACTGTAAATAAACATGTGGTGTTGTTGAGTAATGTTACCTTCATGTAAATAGTTATTATTAGTGTTGGGTGAACCTGACCCGCAAAGTTCGGTTTTGTACTGAACCTTGTGAGTTCATGTTCCCAAACGCTTTAGCAAGAAGTCCGTGTCAAGTTCAGTGTTCGGCCAAACCCAGAAGTGCTGGTTGATGGGTTACTGAGCAGCCCATCCATCAGCCTAACCTAATGCACAGTGTGCAGCAGCAGGAACCGACTGTACAACTTACCTGAGCAGGCGATGCGCTTGCTGTTCTTTCCTGTCCCGCGGCATTCAGGTAAGTTGTACAGCTGCTTCTAGCTGCTTCATATTCTGCATAGGGCCATTTTTGGGTCCCAAAGTTCAGGTCTCCATTGATTTCAATGGGGACCGGGTTAAAGCGGACCAACACCCAGGGGGGATCGACCCGGGAATCTATAAGATTCCCGGGGTGATCAGATCCCTCCCCGTGGGGCATCCGAAATCGGGATGTCCCGCGGGGTGAAACCCCCCAGGAAACCCACGATCCTACCTTTTCCACATTCCAGCGGCGCATGCGCATCCGCCGCCGCCGCCTCCCGCGCGTCCCTTTAGCAGGGTGCGCTCCCTGTAAGAGGGACGCGCGGGAGGCGGCGGCGGACGCGTTCTGCTTGTCCGGCGCTGCCTCTCGCTTGTCCATCGGCGGGGATTGGCTGAAGCAGTCACGTGGGAGCGGGGTGAGGTGAGTTTTCGGGGCTTTCTGGGGGGTTTCACACAGCGGGGCGGGGTGCCCCACCGAAGTGGACCAAAACCCAGGATAGTCAAAATCCTATGTGTTGGTCCACTTTAAGGTTCGGGTTTGGGTCAAGTTCAGTACCCGTACCAAACTTTTGTTCAATGTTCGGTGAAACTTGCCAAATCTAAACTTATAGGGGGCTCGTCCAATACTAATTATTAGTTGTTAAATGTGTGTATGTAATTTTAATTTATTTATGTCACCCAAACCTGACTCTTACCAATAGAAATGCCAGTTATGTCAGCAACATTTATACTTATATGGTAATAAAACAATTTACAATATATTTGCTCAGTTTGCAACATGCTGGTCATTTATTCAGTTTCGATTTTTTTAAACAATATTAGAGCATCGCATAATGGGGAATCAGACTGTAATAACTGAGCTCTATCTCTCAGGCCTGTCTGACCTCCCGAGTCTCCAGCTGCCTCTCTTCATCTCCTTCCTCCTTATCTACCTTCTGACCCTCACCTGGAATTTGCTGATCATCTCCCTCATAGTCACTGACTCTCACCTCCACACCCCCATGTATTTCTTCCTGGGGAACCTGGCCAGCCTGGACCTGTGTTACTCCTCCACCATCATTCCACGAATGTTATTTGACCTTCACACGAGAACGAAGCTGATTTCCACAAGAGCGTGCATAGCTCAAATATTCTTTTTTATCTCCTTTGTCTTCTCTGAGGTGTTTTTGTTGTCTGTCATGTCCTATGATCGCTACGTCGCCATCTGTCACCCATTACATTACATGCAGATGATGCCTTGGAGATTGTGCATCCAACTGGTGGCCATTTTGTGGATTCTGGGCTGCTGCTATTCTTTAGTTTTTGCCCTTTCTGCCCTAAAATTAACATTTTGTGCAACAAAAATTATCGAAAGCTTTGCCTGTGACCTGGCTGAGTTGTTAAAAATTGCTTGCAGAGGCGTTTCAGAGATGGTTTTACTCATCTTAATTCTGGGAAGCATCGCAACGTTTGTGATAATGTTGATGACCTTCGTTCCTTATGTGTTTATATTGAAGACTATCCTCAAAATTCCCATCAACAAAAGTAAAGTTTTTTCTACATGCTCCTCTCATCTGACAGTGGTCTTATTATTTTATACCTCAACCACTAGCAATTATCTTTTCCCTAAGCCTAAGGTTCGTTACTCGTTTGACAAAGTAATCTCTTTAATATACTCCGTCTTCATTCCTATGTTCAACCCTGTGATCTACAGCCTAAGGAATCAGGAATTTGGAAGAGCCTTCCGAGATGTTTTAAAAAGATTTCTATGGTAATACAACATTTATCTAAGCCGTCATCTGAACCAAAATTCCAGTTTTGCTCCATCTAGTGGTCTTTTTTTGGTCCACCACATTATTCAATAAAGAACCACATATTCAAGAAAAGATTAGTTGACATTCGTCAGTTACGAGGAAGACACCTAAAGTGCTCTGTGTTACTTTCCCATGATCTTCAGCCATAGCAATCTGGAAGTATTACTATAATAATGCCACTGACCAAATGGAGTTTAGCGTGAGGAAGATTCTATCCTATGTAATCTGGGACACAGCAGCAGTTTGGCGCAGCATGACCCTTGTTCCTTCACGTTTTGTGTAGCAGATATTTAGGAGCAAGCAGATTGGGGAAGCTGCAACAAAACCGACCTAGAGACTCTAGATCAGTAGTGCTCAACCTTTTGGTGAGCTCAGGCCACTTAAATAATTTGAACCCTGGTCATGGGACACAGTGAATAAGTTCAGAATCCTTTCATTAGCAACAGTGCAATGAAGATTTTCTGCAACGATCAGGATAACCACTCTCTGCACAAACTCCACTCATATGTCCTTCCACCACTCCTCTACATTCATACATAACATTTCCCACATGTTAGCAATACACATCACCTCTATGAATTTATGGGTCCGTTATTTATAGCCCTCCCCCATCAGTTTTACATGTTAACCATGTTCCCAATACTCAACCCATCTAAGCTCTCAACAATGCAAAGCATACGATTATTATAGAAAAACCTTGTTACCAAATTCTTCTGTTAAATATCTCATCCAGAGGTGGTGTTGCTCAATCAATGTCACTGTGTTCCTCCAAGCCACTGCTCTCACCCCTTGTTTGCCAATGTGCCCCTCCTATGTCACTAATGTAATCCTACCCTTGCTGTACCCCTATTAAGCTACACATCAGTTCTATTTACTGCTCCCACTTTTGCCACAAGAGGTCAGAGGCTGCATCAGGTTAAGCACATGTGTAGCTTAATATGGGTACAGTGGTGTGAAGACAAAGGCTTTGGATGTATTAGTCATGATGTTAGAAGGTGGTCAAACAATGAGTTGTTTAAGAGGGATGGCTTGCATCCTTCACAGAAAGGCACAGAAGAACTTTTGATTTAAAGTAGAGGAAGGGGACAGAGATGTAACTTGTAAGGGTGATTTCTGTCCCCTACTATTTAGGATGAAGCAGGACATTGAAGCAGGAAGCCCGGTCAGTGGTAGGCTGGAGGTGGAAAAGATCAAGGACACACTAAAATACAATACCAACAACATCCACATGATGTGTACCAATGCTCGCAGCTTGGGCAACAAGCTCTGTGAATTAATGGCTATCATATCCAGAGATGAATTGGATCTTTGCAATAACAGAGACTTGGTTCAAGGATCACAATGACTGGGAGATAGCCATACCCGGTTACACATTGTACAGAAAAGACAGATTGGATAGAAAGGGCGGTGGAGGAGCCATTTATGTCAAGACTACACTTCAATCAACAATAATTCAGCATACACATAATGAACTAGAAACTCTCTGGGTTACCATGCAGACTAAGGAGGGAGCTGTGATCAGAATTGGTGTGATATATAGGCCCCCCGGACAATCTGAGGATCTAGATAACCTATTAATAGATGAAATCAGTGGAATGGCAGAGAAGGGGGACATTGTAATTACAGGTGACTTCAACATGCCTGATGTGGACTGGAATATCCCAAGTGCATCGACATGCAAGAGCAGGACTATATTAGAGGCACTTAATGGAGTGTCTCTAAAACAACTTGTGACATTGCCAACTAGAGGAGATAACATTCTGGACTTAGTTCTGACCAATGGGGATCTGGTGTCCGAGGTCAGGGTTGAAGAAAATCTGGGTTCCAGTGACCATCAATGCTTATGGTTCAGAATAAAAACAGACATTGTGCAATCACACACCAGAACCAAAGTGCTAGACTTTAGGAAGACAAACTTCAAGGAAATGGCGGAGTATGTAGAAAGAAAATTAGGTGAGTGGAACAGAGTAGCAGAAGTGAGTGCCCAGTGGTCACTATTAAAAATGGCCACTAAGCAATATGTGAAACAAACTAGCAAGAATAAAAGGAAGAAGAAACCATTATGGTTTGCTAGGGAAGTCAGCACGATCATAAAAGATAAGAATGTGAAAAAGGTACAAAAATTACATAACATGCAATATTAGTACATACACCGCGCTAAAAATGAAAAACAGTATAATCAATAATTTAAAGTCCACATTCAAGTGCTCGACGTGTAATAGTCCTTATTCCCAAAAGAACCGAGTGTAGAAATGTTTTTTGAAACACAGAGCAACCTTCAAAATAAATAAGTGCAAAGGATAATTTCTATCCCGCAACACGTGCACCTCCACACGATGAAAAGTCCAACCAAAACCACCACCGATAGTGCAAATCCTTACCGACTGATAAAAATAACAGAAGCCTTCAAACACGTCCACAAGTGAGTAGTTGGTAGGTCTTATTTTCAGATGTATTGCTCACCAGCATTCAAGGGTAAATCAATCCAACCGATTACCAAAAAACAATAAAACAGGATCTAGTGTAATTCCGTTAAGCCCCAAGGCAATTTATTAAAAATATATAAAGTTTGCACTCACAAACATGCAATTAAAAACAGCGTTCATTAAAAGTTAGGCGACGCTCATCTCACCGGCCCTGGAATGAAGCATCTATGCCAGCAGAACGATCGCGTCAATCACGGACAAAGATGCAGGTACCAATGTTGTAGAAAGTTCCGCCACCGCCGCCGCGTTTCGTCGCCAAAGGCAACTTTAACTAGGCTGGTGGCGGGCGGAAGGCGGAAGACTAAATAATGGATCACACAATCCCACAATTCAGTGGGAAAGGAATCATGTGACCCTAATTACTGAGTCACATGATGTGGCTAGTAAAAACCAAAGAATAGTAAATTTCCAACACCAAGAGTTAGGATTCCAAACTGTATTCATGAAAAAGGTGAGCAAACCCACTAATGTGGTAAATACATCAACTCCAACTGGCCGATTCCAGCCAGCCGCGTTGCCGTCAGCCAGCGAGCTGTCATGTAAACACACCCCCCTCGTCTAACATCACACTAAGCGGGCCATAGTCACGTGATGGGAGACAGAAAAGGTGGAGAGCATGATGCTCCGCCATCAGTTTCAACCGACAGATGGGCGTAACAGGAAATAAAAGATTAGAACGTGAGCTCCATCGCTCCGAATCACGTGACCGCAGCTGGCGGTCATGTGGTGTAAACACAACGGATAACTGACAGCCTCACAGCGCATCCGCGCCAGCGAGCCGTCATAAGCAAATGATGCAACTTAAACCACGTGATGTAAACATACGGATACAAGACAGCCTCGCAGCGCTCCCGCGCCAGCGAGCTGTCATGTAAACAACTGATGTATATCGGAAGAACTAGGTGCATCAATTTTAATCATAAAGGTGCGATGCACCAACTATGTGTCACAACAAGTGACAATAATTACGGGAAAAACTAAACTTAAAATATAGACTTGCCACAAAATGGCAACTCAAAAATGAATACCAATAATCAAAAATTGGAAATTCCTATAGGGTCACCCATCACGTGACTATGGCCCGCTTAGTGTGATGTTAGACGAGGGGGGCGTGTTTACATGACAGCTCGCTGGCTGACGGCAACACGGCTGGCTGGAATCGGCCAGTTGGAGTTGATGTATTTACCACATTAGTGGGTTTGCTCACCTTTTTCATGATTACAGTTTGGAATCCTAACTCTTGGTGTTGGAAATTTACTATTCTTTGGTTTTTACTAGCCACATCATGTGACTCAGTAATTAGGGTCACATGATTCCTTTCCCACTGAATTGTGGGATTGTGTGATCCATTATTTAGTCTTCCGCCCACCACCAGCCTAGTTAAAGTTGCCTTTGGCGACAAAACGCGTCGGCGGTGGCGGTGGCGGAACTCTCTACAACATTGGTACCTGCATCTTTGTCCGTGATTGACGCGATCGTTCTGCTGGCATAGCTACTTCATTCCAGGGCCGGTGAGATGAGCGTCGCCTAACTTTTAATGAACGCTGTTTTTAATTGCATGTTTGTGAGTGCAAACTTTATATATTTTTAATAAATTGCCTTGGGGCTTAACGGAATTACACTAGATCCTGTTTTATTGTTTTTTGGTAATCAGTTGGATTGATTTACCCTTGAATGCTGGTGAGCAATACATCTGAAAATAAGACCTACCAACTACTTACTTGTGGACGTGTTTGAAGGCTTCTGTTATTTTTATCAGTCGGTAAGGATTTGCACTATCGGTGGTGGTTTTGGTTGGACTTTTCATCGTGTGGAGGTGCACGTGTTGCGGGATAGAAATTATCCTTTGCACTTATTTATTTTGAAGGTTGCTCTGTGTTTCAAAAAACATAAAAGATAAGAAGTCTGCCTATAAGAAGTATAAAGTAAGTAGAAGTGTAGCTGACAGAGAGGCGTATAAAATTAAACAGAGGGAAGCAAAACTGATTATAAGGACTGCTAAAGGGCAAAAGGAGGAAGAAATGGCCAAATCTATGAAGAGGGGAGATAAAACCTTTTTTCGATATATTGGTGACAGAAAGAAGAAAAACAATGCAGTCTCAAAAATTAGAAATAGGGAAAATAAATATATTGACGGAGAGAAGTCTGTGGCTGACCATCTGAATAGCTACTTTTGTTCGGTATTTTCAGATAGTAGCAGGCATGGTCATAGCACAGCATCCAGCTGGGAGGGCACAGCTCCGGAGTTTCTGGAGGCTGATGTCCTATCCGAGCTGGCACATCTAAAGGTAAGTAAGGCGATGGGTCCAGATGGAATCCACCCCAGAGTTCTAAGGGAACTTAGGTTTGTGATTGCAGCCCCTCTGACTGATTTACTTAACCATTCCCTTTCAACTGGTGAGGTTCCAGATGATTGGAGAATGGCCAATGTCGTACCAATCCATAAGAAGGGGAGTAGAGAAGAAGCCAGTAATTACAGGCCAGTTAGTGTAACATCTATAGTGGTCAAATTAATGGAAACACTGAACAGATAATTTCCCATCTAAAAATTAATGACCTGTTGGACCCAAAGCAGCCCGGCTTTACTGAGGGCAGATCATGTCAGACCAATCTTATTGATTTCTTTGACAATGTCACTAAAGTGTTAGATGAAGGTGGTGCTGTGGATATCGCCTATCTGGATTTTAGCAAAGCCTTTGACACTGTACCACATAAGGATCATAGATAAGTTATTGAAGGTAGGACTCAATCCCTGTATAGTTCAGTGGATTTTCAGTTGGTTGAGGGATCGGTATCAGAGCGTTGTTGTAAATGGCGTGCAATCTGAACAAAGGCGAGTTACAAGTGGTGTACCGCAAGGCTCTGTCCTGGGCCCCATTCTTTTTAATATATTTGTAAGTGACATAGGAGAAGGCTTGGTAGGAAAAGTTTGTCTGCTTGCTGATGATACAAAGCTTAGTAATAGGGTGGATATTCCTGGAGGTGTCTGCAACATGGAAAATGATTTAGCTTTACTGGATAGATGGTCAAAACTGTGGAAACTAGAGTTTAATGTCTCTAAATGTAAAATCCTGCACTTGGGTAGAAGGAATCCCTGCTCTGAGTACCGTATGGGCAGTACTGTGTTAGCCAGGACCTCGGAGGAGAGAGATTTAGGGATACTGATTACTGATAGCTGCAAGATGATTGGACAGTGTAGCCAGGCAGTGGGAAAAGCAAGCAGGATGCTCGGCTGCATAGCTCGAGGCATCACCAGTAGGAAGATGGAGGTTGTGATGCCGCTGTATAGAGCCCTGGTGAGGCCACAGCTAGAATACTGTGTGCAGTTCTGGAGACCTTACCTGCAAAAAGACATTATTCAAATAGAACGGGTCCAAAGGCGGGCAACGAAAATGGTGGAAGGACTTAAACTTAAAACTTATCAGGAGAGACTTAAAGAACTTAATTTGTACAGTCTGGAGGAAAGAAGGGAGAGGGGGGACATGATGGAGACCTTTAAATATGTGAAAGGATTGAATAAGGTTCAGGATGGAAGTGTTTTTAAGAAGAAGCTTAATGATAGAACAAGAGGCCCAACCTGAAGCTAGTCGGGGGGAAGATCAGGAGCAATGTTAGAAAATATTATTTTACAGAAAGAGTAGTAGATGCTTGGAACAAACTTCCAGCAGAGATAGTTGAAAAATCAACAGTCACTGAATTTAAACATGCCTGGGATAAGCACACATCTATCCTAAGATAAAGAGTATCTCCCTGTGAAGTGTTCTAAAGGGAGGCTGGCTGCTTCCCAGGTGAGTAGCTCTCAGATATTTGTCTGCATTGCATGTCCCAACTTTGGGGACTCAGAATTAAGAGTAGGGACCACACTTAACACAGAGTGCCTTGCCGGGGCAGTGTGGCTTCCACATGTATCTGCAGATATATGCAACCAAATCTCTGTCTTTCCACATAGCTAGACATGTTTGTTGCTTGATATTTAGTTGATGAGAGGGTTAAACTGGGCGGTAAATTAGTTCCCAGGCCCTGAATAATAATGTTGATAATTTTGTATAAATAGTGATTGAGCTGCTCCCACCCCCCTTTGTTCGTTTCTAAGATAAAGAGTACATACAGTATACACATAAGGGCAGACTAGATGGACCGTATGGTCTCCTTCTGCCGTCAACCTTCTATGTTTCTATGTTTCTATGTAATATATATTTCCCTTGATCAGCAGTTAAAGATCAGTCCAGGTCCCTCTCCCAGTCCCCACAGAAGCAGGGCAGCTCCCCCCTTCCGGCGTCAACAACAATGCATAAATCTGTGATAGCGTTTTTTTCGGGGTAGATAAGGGGTAAGCTCCCTGAGCATACTGATGGCGCCAGTCCACTATTGGCTACAGATGAGATGCCCACCAGTATTTCAGCATATATGGGCAGGCTAGTCCCCCTTCCTGCATTGGCCGCAGCAGAATTTGCAATTTCAATCTGGGTTTACGTCCCTGCCAAATAAACTTGGTGAAGAGGGAGTTCAGGGATTTAAAGTACACACTTGGTATGTGGATCGGCAGAGTTTGGGTAGACAATTTCGGCAGGATTGTCATCTTTATGATGCTGATCCTCCCCAGCCACGAGAATGTGGGAGATCCCAGTTCACCAAGTCCATCTTGATTTTGTTAAGCAGGGGAATGAAATTAAATAAATAAGTCTTATTCACTGTGTCCTCGATCTTAGTCCCTAGGTAGGTAATGGCCGGTTTGGGCCATTTAAAGTGGAATGAAGCTTTTAACCCATCCTCAGAGGACCTCGGGAGGTTAATGCCTAAAGCTTCTGACTTATCATAATATATCTTCAGGGGGGAGAGTTTACTATATCTCTCAAATTCCTTCATTAGCACCGAGATGCCTACTACCGGATTGGATATAAAGAAGAGAAGATCATCAGCATACGCTGCAATTTTATGAGAAGTTATCCCACTTCGATTCCCCGGATATCCACCTCCGCCCTCACCCTGCATAGGAAAGGCTCCATTGTTAAGGTGAATATCAGGGGGGAAAGAGGAGAGCCCTATCTGGTACTGTTCTCAATGAGAACCTGCCCAGAAAGGGACCCATTTACTTTGATTATTGCAGTTGGGTTGGTATAGAGGGACATGATACATTTTAGTGCATTGGGGCCAAGACCTATGTGTTCCAAAACTGCTCTGATGAACAACCAATTTACCCGGTCGAAGGCCTTCTCAGTGTCAGTGGACAGAAGGACCTCTGACCTCCCCATCACCTTCGTTTTGTGGATCAGGTTGAGGTCTGACAGTGTTATCCTTTGCTTCCCGAGTCGGGATAAAGCCTGACTGGTTACAGTCTACCAACCCCGGGAGGAAGCCCGACAGCCTGTCCACCAAGATCTTAGAAAACAGTTTCAAGTCCACATTTAACAAAGAAATAGGCCTATAGCTTCCACATGCAAGCGGGTCCTTCCCTGGTTTATGAATGACTGTAACAAAGGCTGCCAATGCCTCAGTTGGTATGGTAGCGGGATCTGCTCTATTAAGGAGTTGAAGGCCAAGAGGAGATGGGGAGAGAGAAGAGAAAAAAACATTTTTCTAATACCCTATGGAAAACCCATAAGGCCCCAGGGACTTTCCAGTCGGGGTCTTATTTATTGCAGTAGCTAATTCCTCAGGGGACCAGTTGACCAAAGTTCGGGGCATATACCAAGGCTAACATGCAGGGTCTGCCATAAAAGGCACCCTTCCAAGAATCTGCCTGATTCATCTGCTATCTTGTTAGAAAATTTGAAAGGTGTATGTATTCCTGGCGATCATGATAGGCACCCTTTTGGCCCTTGTATCTGAGGCGTTACTCATGTAGATCTGGGGGAAGGACCTCGAAACCAACCACGGTGCTCTACCATGTTGGAAATGTGTTTCCTGGATGAACGTGATGCTCGCCTTTAGTCTATCTTAAGTCTGGATAGTTCCTTGTATTTTTTGGATCTCTTCAGTGTGGAGTTCCACCCCCTAGCATTCAAAGAAGCTACCTTGATCTTTTTGATGAGGGGCTGAGGGGTCCATGGGCAGGCCCCGGGGTCCCATCTCTGCCAGGAGAGTCAGAAGGGGGGATTCTGAACACCCACCCACAGCCCCGCACCCAAACCCCAAAGTTCAGAGGGAAACAACGAGAGGGGTGGGAAGAAGACACAAGGTAGGTAGAGGGGGACAGAAAAAAGCTTCAAACAAAGCACACACCCACCACTCACCTGGATGTATCAACAATTCAGGGGGAATTCGAAACTCTGAATGTAAGGACTGTACCGGACACCTGTCTGTCTTAAGCTGATAATCCCCAATCTCCACCGCCTCTTCTGCCTATAGACAAGTCCCCGCTCGCAGGAGACACGGATTATGCCTCTCCTGACTCGGTTACCCCCAGGACTTATAGGGCGCAAAGATTACCAGCTTAAGGTGGAGACTGATGAACGGCAGGGAGTCCCAAGTGAGGATGCCGGAAGGCGGAAGTCCGATTAACAAGCCGAGGTCAAAGCCGGGAGGTCACGGAGCGAGGTATCCAACGGAGGTAGCAAAGAGAAGTCAAACAAGCCGAGGTCAAATCCAGAAGGTCACGGGGCGAGGTATCAGAGGGGTCAGGCGAAATCGTGGTCAGGCAGGCAAAAGGTCAGGGCAGGCAGCAAGTGAGGGTGGTCAAAGTACAAAGCCGAATAATATGGAGAAAAGACAATCTGTAACGCTCCCAGAACCCAGAGGCACTGGGATAATGAAGGAGTCATAATTTATAGGGATAATGAAGGCACTGGGCACTGGGATAATGAAGGAGTCATAATTTATAGGGAATACTGGCCACTAAGGAAGGGGGCAATTGGAGGGAAGGACAGTGATTGGTGCAACAGTACAAAAATGGGAGCGGTCCCAGGAACTGGATGGCCCAGGCCAGACAGGCCGACCAGTACCTGGGTCCGCTCCCAGGATCATGCCAGGGATAGGTTACTTTAAACTTGCCCCCGGCAGGCGCGCTGGGGGAAGCGCCACCGGGAGGCATAAACAGGACGTGCTCGCGCGCGCGCGAGAGCACGTTGAAGATCGGGCACGCCCCCACCAGGAGGAGGAAGCGCCACACTGACAGGGAGCCCGGCGGGGACGCCCAGCCGCGCAGAGCGGGCTGCGGCGCGGCCACCCGCACCGCCCAGCGCCGCCGACCCCCGGTCCCCACAACAGCGCCGAGGAGCCGGCACACCCGAGGACCGTCGGGCAGCAGACAGCCGTGGGCCACCCGACGGCGCGCCGCGGGACCAGGGACGGTGACGAGGTAAGTGCCTAACATTACCCTCCCCCTGAGGAGGGGCCACTGGACCCTCCAAGCTGGGCTTCAGAGGATTCTCCCTGTGGAATCTCTTTACCAAACTCTGCACATGAACCTCTCTGGCCGGAACCCAAGATCTTTCTTCCGGGCCGTAACCCTTCCAGTCAATTAAATATTGAAGAGAGTTTCGAAAAAAGCGGGAATCCAGGACCCGGGCAATCTCAAACTCCTGATGCCCACCAACTAACACAGGACTAGGAGGACTATTAGGTTCATGGTTTCTTGCAGGTTTAAGAAGTGACACATGAAAGGAGTTACAGATTTTCATGGAGGAAGGGAGGTCTAACCGATACGTAACCTGATTGATTTTCTGTATTATGGGGAAGGGGCCTAAATTTAGGGCCTAACTTAGCGGAGGGTTGGCGTAAGGCCAAATTCTTAGTTGAAAGCCAAACCCAGTCCCCCACACAATAACCAGAATTAGAAGAACGTTTACGATCTGAAAATTTTTTCTGTTGAAGGACAGCCTTGGACAGATGTTGCTGGATCTTATTCCATAACCCCGGCCATTTGGAAACCCAATCGTCCAAGGAAGGAACCCTAGAGGGTTGGTCCGATAGGGCTGAAAACTTCAGATCTTTACCATAAACACAATGGAAGGGAGAAACCCCAGTGGAAGAATGTGAAGCGTTGTTCAGTGCGAATTCAGCAAACGGAAGGAAGAACACTCAATCCGTTTGAGTATCAGCGGTGAAGCAACGCAAGTACTGTTCTAAAGATTGGTTTGTTCTTTCGGTTTGCCCATTAGACTGAGGGTGGAATGCAGAGGAAAGAGAGACGGTGAAGCCCAGCTTAGCACAGAAAGCCCTCCAAAACCGGGAGACAAATTGGACCCCCCTTTCTGAGACAACATCTTCTGGAATGCCGTGGATTCTAAAAATGTGAGTGATAAAGAGTTGAGCTAAGATTTGAGCTGTGGGAAGCTTTTTTAAAGGGATGAAGTGAGCCATTTTGCTAAAGCGGTCCACTACTACCCAAATAACGGTATATCCCTGGGAAGGAGGAAGATCCGTAATGAAATCTATGGCCAAATGGGTCCAGGGACAGGCAGGAATGGGCAGTGGTAGTAGAGGGCCTTCAGGGGACTGTCTTAAAGGCTTACTCCGAGCACACACCTTACAGGCTAGGACAAATCTTTGTGCATCTTTCCTAATGGATGGCCACCAGACTTGGCGGGACAGTAAGGCGATAGTCTTTTTGACCCCTGGATGACCCGCTGTTTTAGTGTCATGAAAGTGAGACAGAAAGGCAGCACGATAAAGAGGGGGCACAAACTGGACCGACTCAGGCTTTTCAGGTGGAGCCTCGGCCTGGAATTGAGTTAGATCAGGGAGTTGAGGTTGGATGGCGGCTACCACCAGAGAGTGAGGCAAAATGGGAACATCTACCCTTTCGGGTGAATTAGAAAAAGAGAAACTCAGAGACAAGGCATCAGCTTTTACGTTTTTGGACCCCGGTTTATAGGTTATGGAGAAGTTGAACCGAGAGAAGAACAAGGACCAGCGGGCCTGTCTAGGAGTTAGTCTTTTTGCGGATTGGATGTACTCTAAATTTTTATGATCCGTAAAGACAGTAACTGGGTACTGAGCCCCCTCCAGCCAGTGCCTCCACAGTACAGACACAGACCCTCTGACAGGCGCCGACGTCTTTCAACTTCGGTGAGTTTTGTGGCGCCCAGTTGCATGGGTTCTTCGGATGATTGCACCACTGGGGCCTCAGCTCTCCAAACTGAATCGGGATGTGACCCTTTCTCTAGGCGTCTTTCCCGAAGTCGACGATCTATGCGGATGGCAAGGTGCATTAACTCGTCTAGAGTCTGGGGTTCCGGGTAATTCACCAAGGTATCTTTAATAGAATTGGCCAATCCAAGCCGGAATTGGCCGCAGAGGGCAGGATTGTTCCAGCGCGAGTCCACTGCCCAGCGCCGGAATTCTGAGCAGTAATCTTCGGCTGGACGGCGTCCCTGACGTAGGGTGCGTAGCTTAGCGTCTGCCGTTGCTCCTTTGTCAGGATCGTCATACAGAACCTCCATCGCGGAAAATAAATTGTCCACTGAGAGACGAGCAGGATCCTGGGATGGTAGACTGAAAGCCCAGGATTGTGGATCACCTTGGAGGAGGGATATAATCAGCCCCATTCGCTGCTCCTGTGACCCCGATGAAACAGGACGAAGCTGAAAATATAGTTTGCAAGAGTCCCAAAAATTGGCAAACCTTGCTCTGTCGCCATGAAATTTTTCTGGGAGTGGAATTTTGGGTTCCACAGAGGCTGCGGCCGGAGTCCCCTGAGGACTGGTGGTGATAGGAGCTGGACGGTTCTCCTGGGCCGCAACCCGGTGAGCCAGGTGCTCTACAGCCGCCGTTAAGGCTTGCACCTGTTCCAGGATTTGGTCCATTTTTCTGGCCCGTTATACTGTAAGGACTGTACCGGACACCTGTTTGTCTTAAGCTGATAATCCCCAATCTCCACCGCCTCTTCTGCCTATAGACAAGTCCCCGCTCGCAGGAGACGCGGATTATGCCTCTCCTGACTCGGTTACCCCCAGGACTTATAGGGCGCAAAGATTACCAGCTTAAGGTGGAGACTGATGAGCAGGGAGTCCCAAGTGAGGATGCCGGAAGGCGGAAGTCCGATTAACAAGCCGAGGTCAAAGCCGGGAGGTCACGGAGCGAGGTATCCAACGGAGGTAGCAAAGAGAAGTCAAACAAGCCGAGGTCAAATCCAGAAGGTCATGGGGCGAGGTATCAGAGGGGTCAGGCGAAATCGTGGTCAGGCAGGCAAAAGGTCAGGGCAGGCAGCAAGCGAGGGTGGTCAAAGTACAAAGCCGAATAATATGGAGAAAAGACAATCTGTAACGCTCCCAGAACCCAGAGGCTATAACGGGCACTGGGATAATGAAGGAGTCATAATTTATAGGGAATACTGGCCACTAAGGAAGGGGGCAATTGGAGGGAAGGACAGTGATTGGTGCAACAGTACAAAAACGGGAGCGGTCCCAGGAACTGGACGGCCCAGGCCAGACAGGCCGACCAGTCCCTGGGTTCGCTCCCAGGATCATGCCAGGGATAGGTTACTTTAAACTTGCCCCCGGCAGGCGCGCTGGGGGAAGCGCCACCGGGAGGCATAAACAGGACGTGCTCGCGCGCGCGCGCGAGCACGTTGAAGATCGGGTGCGCCCCCGCCAGGAGGAGGAAGCGCCACACTGACAGGGAGCCCGGCGGGGCCGCCCAGCCGCGCAGAGCGGGCTGCGGCGCGGCCACCCGCACCGCCCAGCGCCGCCGACCCCCGGTCCCCACAACAGCGCCGAGGAGCCGGCACACCCAAGGACCGTCGGGCAGCAGACAGCCGTGGGCCACCCGACGGCGCGCCGCGGGACCAGGGACGGCGACGAGGTAAGTGCCTAACACTGAAATTCTACAGGCAGAGACAACATCCCAGCCCAGGATCAACACAGGGGCAGAAGACCGACCACCTAGGCCTCAAGGGGCAAGGCACCCAGACAGTCGATCCGCCCCGGCTTGCGGTGGGGACTGAGAGGCTAGTCGCCCAGCGTCACCAGAGGTGTACAATCCACAACCAGATGGCCGCAATTATGATAAACTATGAATATAGCAAATACCCTTTACTTCTTTATGTCAGTGAGGGGAGCACGCGCCCCGGCACCAGAGGACGAGCCAAGCCCACCCCCGGAAGGCAGCCCCCTCCACCCCTTCCCCTCTGGCGCCGGAGCGCCGACAACCAGCCCCAGAGAGCAAAACCTGTGGACCGAATAGGAAAAAATATATGCTTAATATAGAGTCCGCTTAAAAATATCATTCAACCTTTCAACTTCCATATAGAGACTTATTGAACATACGACCTGAGACAGTCTTGTCGCTGATCTTCCAGACAAGTTCCAGAGGATTTGAGTCTAAGGCCCCCTTTCTTGGTCCCGGCTTACATATCTGTTGTTGGTGGCGGCCCCTCCTCCTGGGTTGTAGAGGGACAAGATCAGGGGCCTGCACCAGCCAGCCTAGAATATGATCTGGCTGAACACCAAAGAAATTGAACTGCAAGGCCAGGTCCTCATATCTCCATAGAGTGAATGATTTGCCACCTTTGGAGGACACCAGTGGGAAAGGGTATCCCCACCTGTACAAAATATACTTCTTCAGCTCTTCCAGCAACGGTCGCAAGACTCTCCTCCTCGCTAGCGTAGATATAGAGAAGTCTGCTTAAAAATGCAACTCAGCTCCATCAAAATCAAGAGTTTGTTTCCTCCTGGCCACCCTCATGATCGATTCTTTCTACTAATAAAGGTGGACCCACCATATTAAATCCCTCAGTGGGTCGTTCTGTCGAGGTGGAGGTGTGATTCCTCTGTGCGCGCAATTGATGATTTTGGTCTCATTGGCGGCCGGTTCCCCCAGTATGGTGGCAAATATCCCCTGCAGCGTGGGTATAATATGTTCCTCTCTAGTCACCTCAGGGAGTCTTTTGATGCGAATATTATTCCACATATAACAGTTCTCCAGATCTTCCATGTGGAGGGTTAAAGCCGTGGTCGCTGCCTCCTGCCTTTGCAGACTCTCGGTAAGTTGTTAAATTGCCTTCCGATCCTTCGTTTGCTTTTGATCCACTGACGCAATTTGAGTGTCCATCTCTCAACAATCCTACTTCCTGCTAAAGTTTTTTGCCAATGGACCCCAACACTTCTGCTATGTGATGTTAAGTGGGCAATGCTCTTAGATGGGACCAAATTTTGCTGCAGTGTTGTCCGAAGAAGCACTGTAGAAGCCATTTGAACTTTTTGCAGCCCCCCTTCCCCCCATCTCGGGGTCACCTCCCTTCCTCCCCCTCCACAGCGGCGATCCTCTAGTTGATTCTGCCT
This sequence comes from Gastrophryne carolinensis, assembly GCA_027917425.1. Lineage (NCBI taxonomy): Eukaryota > Metazoa > Chordata > Amphibia > Anura > Microhylidae > Gastrophryne > Gastrophryne carolinensis. The sequence goes on along the minus strand of CM051240.1, from coordinate 5,101,347 downwards.
CTGGGTCAGGGCCCTGAACCCTGGCGATGAAGCGATTCAGATCCCCCTGTGAGACCGCAGCTGAGCTCTTGGCATGACCTTTGGCGTCCCTGGCCTTGTTGCTTCCTCCCATAGCGTGAGCGACATGTGGTACATTTGGAGACAAGGAAACAGGTGCTGTCGCTGGGGGGGATTTTCTGGGGCTGATGAGGCTCTCCACCCCAGTGCTAGTGTTCCGAATCTGTGCTCTGTGGTGAGTTGGGGGGGAGCAGAGCCATCCCCACAGCCTTCGGGGGCTTTGCTCTCTGCCTACCTCTGTGGTAGCTGCACTGGAGGGATTCTCTCCTGCCTCCCCTCAATAGCAGCAGCAAAAGTTGGTTGTGCTCCCTGCCCTCCATCTCCACAGGCCTCTCACACCCCCCACCGGCTCACTCACCTCCTTTCTCTTCTCTGCCGCGTCTGCTCCTCGGGCCGATGACTCCGGGGGAGGGGGCCCCAGCCCGTTGATGCCAGGTCGCTTCAGTAGCTCTTTCTGCGACCGCGGCACCTGCCTCATCCAACCAATCTCCCCTCATGCTGCCGGACAGGGTGGAAATAGCCAAACCCAGCGCGCTTCCTCGACCGCCAGCAGTAAAGAAGCGGGACCGGCCGCGCAATCAGCTCTGAACGCTCCTCTCTGCCCCGCTGCATTAAACGAGCAGGTTTGCTGGATCCTGCTTCCCCTCCTCTTCTCCGGGGGTTAGGGATGGGACCAAGATGGCGGCCGCACACCTCCTCCACACGTTGCCAGCCATCACTGAACTTACTCTGCTCTCTCTTCGATGCTGTCCTCCGACACCTTCGACTTGCTGCACACTTAGGGGGGATCTTCCTGGCCCAAAAGCTTTCTTCTGGGTTCTAAAAAATTATAATAACAGTTGGTGTGGCCGAGAGCGAGCCAAGCACATGTCTTCACAAGGCCTTGGCGAGCCCCCCCCCCAAAAGTGGGTTGTTAATGCATCTACCTCATTTTCCACACTCTCGTTTTGACATTTTGTTACACCTTCTCCCTTTTCTCTCTCAGGATTGGCCAGACTCAGCTGTCAGAGAGTAGGAAAAAGATCACATGATATGAGCAGACTCATTATCCTGACCTGGGCCTCCTGCTTTCATTGTGACATGGAGTCAGGGAGTATTAGAAGGCTTAGAATGTAATACAGTGTGATTGTTGGCCATTTCTACACCTGGAACCACAGGGCAGAGGAGTAACTGGAACAATAATCAGCAATGTCATTGTAAAAAGTTTGCTCAGTCAGAGAAAAAGAAAAGTAAACTCTGGGAAAGTTTCCTCCAACTCAGACCCTGGGAATAGACGCTGTGCGATCTCAGGAGAGGGACGCTCTCATTGTAATGAGACACACGGGGATTATTGCTGGAGGGACGCTCAGCCTTTCTCTACATATATCTGATGTCCTGACCTCTCTGTGTTTCCTCACCCCCCACCCCCTGCCCAGCATCACTGAGGAGACCACCAAAACTCACCCAGCATCACTGAGGAGACCCCCAATACTCACCCAGCATCACTGAGGAGACCCCCAATACTCACCCAGCATCACTGAGGAGACCCCCAATACTCACCCAGCATCACTGAGGAGACCTCCAATACTCACCCAGCATCACTGCGGAGACTCCCAATACTCACCCAGCATCACTGAGGAGACCCCCAATACTCACCCAGCATCACTGGGAGACCCCCAATACTCACCCAGCATCACTGAGGAGACCTCCAATACTCACCCAGCATCACTGAGGAGACTCCCAATACTCACCCAGCATCACTGAGGAGACCCCCAATACTCACCCAGCATCACTGAGGAGATCCCCAATACTCAACCAGCATCACTGAGGAGACCCCCAATACTCACCCAGCATCACTGAGGAGATCCCCAATACTCAACCAGCATCACTGAGGAGACCCACAATACTCACCCAGCACAGGTAAGTGTCACCATCTATAGAGGAGACCCAGCCACAGCTCCTTCTTCCCTGACACGTCTCCAGTGTGGCCCGGCCGGGTGTCACACACATTCCTCTGCTGCCCTCCATCCCCCATCCATCCAGCTACAGCGTGTCTCACACACAGGAAGCCATGTCTGTGTTATATTACCCAGCAGCCCCACTGACACCCACCATATACAGAGATAGATAGATAGATAGATAGATAGATAGATAGATAGGAGATAGCTTTGTTTTTACATCTATTTGTGGCTGTGCCTTTTGGTGCTCTGAATCTGTACCTGAACCACGGTGGGGATCTAGTGGCAATCAGGCCTCTCCTCTGCTTTCCCGAGGCTGCTTGGCCATTTGTGATGCTTGCTCTCCATGCAGCAGGCCTCTTATTGGCTTCTGGAGGCTGCTGACCCCTGTCCCGGGCCCTTGGGTGAGTGCACCAGCACCTTAGGGTTTCCTGGTTTTCTTATTAGTTGTTACTTTGTTAGTTAGCCTTCTTTCTTTGTTTTGCACAGTGTATCTGAATCCAAGATCTTTTTGTTTCCTTGTGATTTTATTAATAAAAACCATTGTTTTATTAACAGCATTTCCTCTGTCCTGTGTCTTTGCTCTGGCCAAACAAAATGCTCCCCTGGTGGAGTGTTCATTTAGGAGAACTCTCGGGCCTGACATTTCACTTGTAAAATTCCTCACTCTTTCTACATGAACCCGCAAAACACACTCTGCCTCTTTGAAATGCCGCAGTCATCTCCTCTCCCTTTCACTGCTCCTACTGGCCGCTGGCGACATATCTCCGAACCCAGGACCATCTACTTGACCCCTTTACTCCTCTATGCCTCCCACTTCATAGACAAACCTTAAGGAATTCATCAAACCAGCAAACACATGTAACTTAGCCAAGCTCTGAACAATCCCTTCCCACATACTCCTGCCGCTGTCACTCGCGCACTATGGAACACACGTTCAGCATGCATCAAACTTGCATACATCTATGACCTGTTTACTAGCAAACTCTTCCCCTTCTTGCCCTTTACTGAAACCTGGCTCACTACCTCTGACACAGCCTCACCCGCTGCCCTCTCATATGGCAGTTCAGTCACACTTCAAGAACAAGCAACAAACAGGGTGGGGGTGTTGGTGTGCTCCTATCAGAACACTGCTCATTTAACCCAACCCCGGCCCTACTCTCCCTTTCCTTCTCTACTTTTGAAGACACAATAGGCTCGATTCAGAGAGACACAAAAAAACTTCCGTTTTAGTGCGGATGTTGTATTATTTTCAAATGTTCCCGCTCTCGTTTGAATGTGCGAGCGATTCTATGCATGCATTGTAAACGTTCTGTAAAGTTTCCGTGCGCTCGTATGCCAGAGTACGAGTACGAGGATGTCATTTTCCATCGAGACTTTTCTGATTCATTTTCTCAGGTAACAACGTAGCCTTTCGTTTTTGCCCTTTTCCCATCGTATCCTCCCACGAATCCTTTATGTTTCCCGATACATTCTGTTTCACTTTTACTCCAAATAATCGTCCAGACGGAATCCTGCGCACTACCAACTTAACTCCTTAAAGAGCTCGCATACATATTTGGCTCCATCACTTCTACTACAATGTTTAGCTAAACCACTTAGCGCTATCCTGCAGCTTCCCTTTGGATCCCTTAAAGCTCACCCTAACCACTTAGCGCTATCCTGCAGCTTCCCTTTTGATGACTTAAAGCTCACCCTAACCACTTAGTGCTATCCTGCAGCTTCCCTTTTGATCCCTTAAAGCTCACCCTAACCACTTAGTGCTATCCTGCAGCTTCCCTTTTGATCCCTTAAAGCTCACCCTAACCACTTAGCGCTATCCTGCAGCTTCCCTTTTGATCCCTTAAAGCTCACCCTAACCACTTAGCACTATCCTGCAGCTTCCCTTTTGATCCCTTAAAGCTCACCCTAACCACTTAGCACTATCCTGCAGCTTCCCTTTGGAACCCTTAAAGCTCACCCTAACCACTTAGCGCTATCCTGCAGCTTCCCTTTGGATCCCTTAAAGCTCACCCTAACCACTTAGCGCTATCCTGCAGTTTCCCTTTGGAACCCTCAAAGCTCACCCTAACCACTTAGCACTATCCTGCAGCTTCCCTTTTGATGACTTAAAGCTCACCCTAACCACTTAGCGCTATCCTGCAGTTTCCCTTTGGAACCCTCAAAGCTCACCCTAACCACTTAGCGCTTTCCTGCAGCTTCCCTTTTGATGACTTAAAGCTCACCCTAACCACTTAGCACTATCCTGCAGCTTCCCTTTTGATCCCTTAAAGCTCACCCTAACCACTTAGCGCTTTCCTGCAGCTTCCCTTTTGATGACTTAAAGCTCACCCTAACCACTTAGCACTATCCTGCAGCTTCCCTTTGGATCCCTTAAAGCTCACCCTAACCACTTAGCGCTATCCTGCAGCTTCCCTTTTGATCCCTTAAAGCTCACCCTAACCACTTAGCACTATCCTGCAGCTTCCCTTTGGAACCCTTAAAGCTCACCCTAACCACTTAGCGCTATCCTGCAGCTTCCCTTTTGATGACTTAAAGCTCACCCTAACCACTTAGCGCTATCCTGCAGCTTCCCTTTGGATCACCCTAACCACTTAGCGCTATCCTGCAGCTTCCCTTTTGAACCTTTAAAGCTCACCCAAATCACTTCGCGGTTAGGTTCTTCTTTCATTTTAGGTCCCTAAAACTTACCCAAATCACTTCGCGGTTAGGTTCTTCTTCCATTTTAGGTCCCTAATACTTACCCAAATCACTTCGCGGTTAGGTTCTTCTTCCATTTTAGGTCCCTAAAACTTACCCAAATCACTTCGCGGTTAGGTTCTTCTTCCATTTTAGGTCCCTAAAACTTACCCAAATCACTTCGCGGTTAGGTTCTTCTTCCATTTTAGGTCCCTAAAACTTACCCAAATCACTTCGCGGTTAGGTTCTTCTTCCATTTTAGGTCCCTAAAACTTTCCCAAATCACTTTGCGGTTAGGTTCTTCTTCCATTTTAGGTCCCTAAAACCCAAATCACTTTTTTTTCAATTAAAACAACTTTTTACAAAAGGATTTAACACATAACATTATTAAAAAATGCCTCAGCAGAACAGGGCCAGGACCCAGAACTCTACTCCTCTTCCTCTTCTTCTGTTGTCCCCAACGAGTCAGCCATCACCTTCATATCGGCCACCAACGCAAGGACCCTCCGATGCATTTCTAATATTTTTTGGCGTGTGGTCCTGTAACAAATAGAGACAAAATCATTAGTTTGAGACCAATACATGTTTGCCACCTGTGGATTGAATGTTTTGTAGTAAACACATTAAATAAAGGCGACAAATTCTGTCAACTCATTAAGCTAAGGAAGTGGCCCCAGATCAGTCTGGCAAGTCATTAAGCTAAGGAAGTGGCCACAGATCAGTCTTATATTGCCATTGGCTAGGGCTTGATGTATCTGTGTGTTGATGTCAAGTACCACATAAATGCAAATAATGCCCTGACTACTTACTTGGTTGGTGGCCGAGAGCTGGCTCGTTGGGGACAACACGATGAGGTCCTGGCTCTGCTGTGAAGAAGTGCCTGTAGAAACATGGGAAATATGTTCAGTTTATGGTCAAATTCCTCAGTAAGAAAATGTCTATTGCAAGTCTGGTTCACATCACTCACCTTCTCCAGGTTCTGCTTGGAGCACATCTGCTGCCTCTTCCACTTCCTCACCCGCTCCAGAAGCATCTAGACAAACAGATGAAAGGAATCAGTTGGGTAGGAGCTAGTGTGTATATGTGTGTGCGTAGACATGAAGAGTGACATACCAGAGGCTCCCGCATGCGTGGCAGGGTACGACTGCCTGCCCACGCTGTGCCGCCCCTCCTCTGTTGTAAGGTCCAGGGGCCGGTCTGAGGACCCCACAGAGGAGGGGTAGGCCCGTCGCCCTGGAGATCCACCACCTTCACTCCCAGCTGCAGAATTATGCAGCACTGGTCGGCATGTGAGCCTCCGGGTGCGGCGAATGCGGTAATCCATTTCCAACACTACCAAAGAAAAGGCATTATAAATAAAAGGCCTACCTTCTGTCGTAGTTACATCTTGCATGCACTCGCTATGCACTTACTTGGGAAATGGATACCAAAAAATCTCCACACCCGGGGCATGTGCAGTCGTTTCAGCTCCAACCAATACTGCATGATCTGTGTGTGGGTGAAGGTGGTGTCGGTCTGATGTTGGATCTCCGCGATGCTCTCCAGGGCGATGTTTCATTTTTCAAATGAGTTGGGCAGGTAGTCGTACCTGCGCTCCAGCATGGTCTACAAAACACAAATCAAACAGCAATAAATTATAAATGCCTATCAAGAAGTGCAAACTATACATTATTTGGGTCAATCACATTAACACACACACATACTTCTAGCCTAAGATAACTTTCAAATCTGGCCGCACTGTTGTTTGGCATGTGCGTGGCGTGCGTTTGGGTGTGCATGTAGTTTACCCAAATTTTGTACAAATCTCTTACTTCGTGCGCATCCTTAACCTGTCGAGCAGCATTTAGATGTCACTTGAAAGGCCTACAAATACACTTACGAGCATGATGATCTCTTCTTGTTGGCGGGTGAAGATAGTGGGCGCCATCTTTCTTCTTCTTCTCGGCAGCAGATAAGTAATGCCCCAGCGGTTTCCGGTTTCCGCACGTCCGTGCGAATGGCCGGACGTGCGCGTAAGCGAACGCGTAGGCGTCACACCTTGCACACACAGCTCATTCTCTTTGAGAGTCCAGGCAAAATGCCAGCCAAAAAACAAGCTCATAAACCGTCCAAGGAGACCACGCAGAAGAAGGCTACCAAGCGGCCTTAGCATGGCGAGGGCCCCAAAACAAGGTCTCAAGAGGCCAAAGCGAAGCTAAGGCCTTCAACAAAGGCTGCGCAAAAAAAGGAGGTGGCAGCAGCCAAACCAAAGGCCAAGGCACCAAAGGCTACAGCAGCTCATGCCCTCCAAACGGGTAAGAGGGTACGAAGCCCCACCCACCCTGCCCCACATCCCGCCCACGTGGCACCAAGGCACTTGCTAAAGGGCCCAAACACAGGCCCAGAAGCCACAGCAGGGCCAGAAGCCGCAGCAGCGCCAGAAGCCGCAGCAGGGCAAGAAGCCGCAGCAGGGCCAGAAGACACAGCAGGGCCCAAAGCCGCAGCAGGGCCCGAAGCCACAACAGGGCCCGAAGCCGCAGCAGGGCCAGAAGCCGCAGCAGGGCAAGAAGCCGCAGCAGGGCCAGAAGGCCAACAGCCAAAAGCAGCCACAGCAGGCCCAGAAGCCCGAAAAGGCAGGCAAGGCCAAGGTCCCCCTCCCCACCCGCACGTGGCTACCAAACCAAGGCCAAGAGTGGCCGACCCACCAACTCTGGCTCACCCCAGCCAAGTACCTCAAAGGGCCAACAGAGCCACAGGGCCACAAGCAGCAGCTCCAGCTCCTCCAGACCCTCTCTTCCTCGCCCACATTCTCCTCCGGCACAGGTTGTCATGCATTCCCCTATGCCACATCAACACCTGCAACTTCAGTGGCCACCCAGCCATGAACACCCAGTCCCTTTCCCAGTCCAGTACGATCCACAGCCAGCCTCCAGTCCTTGAGGTCTCCTACATACCCCCAGGCCAGAATGTCACCCCATTTGCCACCAAACAATGAGGAGCCACAACCACCGCAAACAGGGTGCACATTGCGCAGAGGCCACTTGAGTGGCCATTTTGGTGAGTCCCAAACTCTGGCATTGGCTAGTGGGCTAACGTTATATTATGATGACCTATATGGGAGCAAATCCAAACTACTAGCAAGCAGCACAAATCTGAGATTTTGGCAGAACTCACCAGACAAGTCAATGCAGTGGGGGACGAACTCAAAGATGTGGAAAAGATTCAGCGGAAGATATCGGACCTGAAATATGCCGTACGGAAGAAACAGAATAAAAGACGGCAGTACAGGTACATAGCTTATTTGTTGGTTTTTAGTCTTCTTGTCTATCCATCAGTGTGCTTAATTATGATTACTATGTTTTTCAAATTACAAACTGGCAGAGGATTCCCCACTAAATTGAAATGGTGCTGGGCCTGCTACATCCGGTTGCGTTAGAGGGACACTCGGCACAACAGGACACGGACAACCCGCCAATTCCAGCAGGTTAGTAATGTGTGAATGACCATAAAAATGTGGCAAAACTTCGAATTAGGCAGCAAGGCATATCTAAACACATGGCCCTAGGGTGTGGCATGTAGTGGAGCGCTCACTTTGATCAGGGTGTGTCATGTGTGTCGACAGGTAATGTGCAAATTAGCACGACCATACATGACTTTTAAGAACATTTATGAAGAGTATGAAACTATGGAGCTTAGAAAATGAATGCGTGCTATGTATTTATTGACAATCACACACCACGCTAACATCTTTTGCTGTTGGGCAATTTGCTAAGAGATGGGTTTGGGGCCCAATGGCTTAAGATGGTGTGATTGAAATGTTTTAAGAGATACAATGTTCCCCACCAGAATCATATTGTAACTGCTATTTGCCAGCTTAGTGTGTTAACTTAATGGCCTATAAGGGATGTGGAAACACACACAACAGCCATTACTTGCATGTTTGTTTTTCTTAACATGACCAATGTGTCTATTCTAACAATCCATGCACAATCTAATGGCATTCATAGTGAAGGCCAAGTGGCACCGTTGTGGTAGTGGCCATTCCTGCTTGGGCATGTTTTTTTTTTAAGCATATGTGTTATTAACCATCACCAATGCATAGTTGTGTGTTTACATTGTTGTTTTTCTTCTAATGCAGCCCAGCCTCATCCCTCAGCTAGTGGGGACTCCTCTGCCATTTTACCTATGCCGTCTTCTACCGTGCTGCCTAGGGCCCAGGATCCGATATCTACGGGAAGTGTTTTTTGATGCTGTTGCATATGCATGTGGCTTGCCATGTTTTTATTGCCTGATTTACATATATATTCCCCACACTGAACCTTTTTGTTTTACATGTCCCCAACAGAGCCACACCCTGATGGAGGAAATCCAGGAGCTGGAGGAGGATGGAAGCTTCCTTGGAGCTTATGAAGATCTTCCCCTGGGCCAGAATCTGCAACTGTCCCAAAATGTTTCTCCGCCAAATCCTCAGCAGCAGAGGGAAGCTGGCTGCATGCTGCCGGCACATCGTGGGCAGCATGCAGAGACTGACCCTCCAGGGTAGCCTGCCAGGACGCTCAGAAAGCGCATGTCCTGGGCCACCACTGCTTGCACATTCAGTGAGTACACGTCATGGGCTGAGCCAGGGTAGCCTGCCAGGATGCTCAGAAAGCTCATGTCCTGGGCCACCACTGCTTGCACATTCAGTGAGTGGCCCATTTTTCTGTTCCTGGGTAAAAAGATTTAAAAATGACATCATGAACGCTTTGAAAATTATTCAAACGCTCACTTCTAACACCCTAAGTCAAACGTTATCATCAAGACAACTAACACTAAACAACTACCTTAAATTTAAGTGCCCACCAAAAGGAGATGTATGTTAGAGCCTTTAAAAGGTTGAGTTACTTGTTCAATTTGAAGTACACTTTCAAATGTTTGACTTTGACCAAACTGTTTTTTTTAATAAGTGAAAAATACGGTCCATTGGTTCACATACACTCTTTGCAAGGAGGGAGGATTAGCAAGGAGGGACTGATTCCAATGAGGGAATATGTAAAAGGAGAGACTAGTAACATAGAGGGCATAATTAAAAGAAGGGACTTGTAACGTTGAGGGCTAAATTACAAGGAGGGACTATTAACAATGATAGAATAATTACAAGGTGGGACTATTAACAATGATGCAATAATTACAAGGAGGGACTATTAACAATGAGGGATTTATTACAAGGAGGGGCTATTAACAAGGATGCAATAATTACCAGGAGGGACTATTAACAAGGATGCAATAATTACAAGGAGGGACTATTAACAAGGATGCAATAATTACAAGGAGGGACTATTAACAATGAGGAATTTATTACAAGGAGGGACACAAACAAATGATGTTATTGACCAAAGGAGGGACACCAAAAAAAAATTAATGGAAGAATAAACTTGCCTGTATATGTACTCGTCGCAAGCAGGAGGGACAAGGGCAACGTGGGTGCAGTCAATGGCACCCATAACGTTGGGCATGTCGGCGATATTATAAAATGCCAGCTTCATCGCATTTCTGGCTAACATATCCTCAGGAAAAAAAATATATTTCCGAGTTAGGGTAGCCATGCCTTCCAAAAACTTGGATAGCGCACGGCTCAGCGTAGGCTGTGAGATCCCCACGGAGAGGGAACCCAGCCTCTGGAACGAGCCTTTCGCCAAAAATTGCAGGCAGCCAAGCATCTTGGTCATACCTGAAATTGGTTGCCCCTTCCTTGTGGTGCGGGCTAACCATGGCCGCAGCGCACTATACAACTTATGGAGGGAAGCGCGATTCAGCCTGGTGAGCTCGAACAGCTCAACGTCATGCATGCCATTGATGTCCATGTGTCGCCGCCGGTGCAGTCTTGCCTCTGACCTCCGGACGATCTCAATGCCAAGGAGCTGCAGATCCTCATGCTCCTCAAATGCAGTAGACTCGTCCATGCCTGCTAGTTCTGACGTCAAAATGGTCCCGTAAGTGGATCGGCAATGAAACAAATTTATTGGGTGTTGTCCCCTCGGCAATCAGCTCTCTGAAATAATCGCCAGCCCATTGCAATAACGTAAGTTTTCTGAACGGTCGAAACATTTCAGATTTGGTGGAAAAAGGTCCCGAAATAGCGAAAAACTTCCGATTTGCTTTCGGTCATCGAAAGAGCATATACGCATTTTCCCGAACGTTCGTATGAATGAAAAATGGACGAAAAAAAGCAAAAAATGACAAACACCCACCAAAACTTTCACAGACAGCTACGGAAGTCCTGACGAATGTGTCTCTGAATCGAGGCTCTAGTTTAAAGATGCAGGGTACACCCTGCTGATTGAAAGGAAAGTACATTGCTAAAACACAGATTGCATTAGCCAAATGTTAGAGTTTTGGCGAGTGAAATACTTAGTGGACTTCACATAAAGGGACTTTACATAAGGGGACTTTGATTGCTTTCCTTTGAAAGGCAGAGGTGGAGTCAGAGGAAGAGTTGTGAGGAGGAAGGGACCAGCAATTCTGTCCCACTTTGCTGAGCTGGGTGATGGGATAAAAAAAGAGAACGTCATTGGCGGAACCTTAAACCTCGATATCTCGGCCATTTCTGCTTTAATTTAAAAATGGACAGTGCCAAATGTTACCCGGTGCAATGGTGTAACAATTACATTAAATAGTATTCACAGGTGGCTCAAAAATTTGAGAAAAAGGGGGGTTTGGCTTCTAAGAGAACAGGGCCGACTTCTTAGTGGGCTACAGGTTTTTTGGCAGAGATGGGCTGCACCTAAATGGTGAGGGAACTTCTGTCCTGGGGGAGAGGATGGCTAAAAGGTTGGAGGAGAGTTTAAACTAAGCCCTGGGGGAGGAAATTACATGCAGTTATAGAGGAGAAGGTAGGAAAGAAAGAGATAGTGAGGGTAGACATGGAACTGGGGTGGAGAGGGGGGTAGGGGGAGTATAACAAAATCAAATGAAACGCATGCTTACCAATGTTAGAAGCATGACCAATAAAATGGAAGAACTAGAACTGATAATAACAGAAGAACAATATGACATAGTGGGAGTAACAGAGACCTGGCTGGATGAAAGCTATGACTGGGCAGTAAACCTACAGGGCTACTGTGTGTTAAGAAGGGACCGTAACAAATGCAAAGAAGGAGGAGTCTCCATAATTGTAAAATCCTCTCTACAGCCCGCTCTGCAGGAGGATATATGTGAGGGGAATGAGCATGTAGAGTCTGTATGGGTAGAAATACATGGAGGGAGAAACAAAAATAAAATACTGATGGGGGTTTCCTACAAACCTCCAGATATATTCAAATCCACAGAAAACCTGCTGCTAAGGCAAATAGTTAAAGTAGCTAAACTAAATGAAGTAGTTTTTATGGGGGACTTTAACTATCCAGCTATAGACTGGAAAGCTGAAAGCTGTGAATCCCAGAAATATAAAAGTTAACTATTAACAATTTAAGATGGCTACCTCTCCCAACAAGTACAAGCTCCAACTAGGCGGAGGACCATCTTGGACTAAATACTAACTAGAGATGAGCGAATCAATTCGGACAAACCCGAATTTCCCCGCGATTCGATCAATCGAAGTTTTCCTTTAAACTCCATTTTTTTCAATTACAGCCATTGTAAAATGGTGGATGGACATGTCTGGACATAACCCCTGGGGCAAGATATCATGGGAAGGTCACATGCAGCCTATCAGCAGCCAGGAGCCCCGGTGACGTCACAGCGCTATATAAAGCGGCGGCCATCTTGTTTGTGCGCATTTCAGCCTTGCATTGCAGACAGAACGAAGGTTGCTGCAGACAGGGAGAGACTTACAAACAGGCAGGGAGAGTCAGGGAGACCCACAGAGACCCAAACAGTGCCAGGGAGAGCCAGGGAAATATAGGGAAAAATTGGGAACGATCCAGGCTGGGACAGCAGAGAAAGTGACAGGGAAACTTTTTTTTTAATTTTCACTTCACTTCATTTGCCAGATCAGTTTTAAATTGCTTTTTTTGTGCTGTAAATATTCCTGGCCACTGTGCATCCCATCTTGGCAGTGGCATATTTAACCCTATCTGTTACACACAAGCATTTCTTATAACTCGATTAGTTTTCATTTTTTTTTGTGTCTGCTGTAAAAACCCCAGCCCACATGGGCATCCTATATCAGCACATTTCACCCTATCTGTTATACTAAATCAGCTTCTACAGGCTCTGTTTTATTAATATATTGCATTTTGAATTGGTTTTGTGCGTCCTGTAAAAACACCAGGCCGCAGGGTATCCCAAACCAGCACATTTTATCCTATCTGTTATACTGAAGCAGCGTCTACAGGCTCTGTTTTATTAATATATTGCATTTTGAATTGGTTTTGTGCGCCCTGTAAAAACACCAGGCCTCAGGGTATCCCAAACCGGCACATTTCACCCTATCTGTTATACTAAAGCAGCTGCTACAGGCTCTGTTTTATTAATATATTGCAGTTTGAATTGTTTTTTTGCATCCTGTAAAACACCAGGCCGCAGGGTATCCCAAACCAGCACATTTCACCCTATCTGTTATACTAAAGCAGCTTCTAAAGGCTCTGTTTTATTAATATATTGCATTTTGAATTGGTTTTGTGCATCCTGTAAAAACACCAGGCCACAGGGTATCCCAAACTGGCACATTTCACCTTATCTGTCATTCTAAAGCAGCTTCTACAGGCTTCTGTAGTCGCTCCCTTTTCAGGTGGTGAACTCTGCACCTTTCAGAGAACTGATGGCTTGTGCCGAGCCAAGGTGGAGAGTCCCAAGCACACTTTTGTTGAACAGAAGGTGGGCCAGTCCTTGAGCCTGTCGGTGTGTAGCAAAGTGCATGGCAGCGCCGACGTCTGGAGCTGTAACTATGGTCAGGGACAGTACATGTCATTTACGGCCCACTGGGTGAATGTGGTCCCTTTGCAGCAGCAGCAGCAACTTGGACAGGTCACGCCGCTTCGGCCTCCGCGCTCCCTGGCCGTTGTGCCTGTGACACCGTGCGACTCGGCCTCCTCATCCTCCACCATCTCCTCACCCTCCACTGTAGGCTCAAGTCTTAGTGCCCCTCCAGTCTACCATGTGTGCAGGGCACGGAGGTGTCACGCAGTGCTTCACATGGTTTGTCTTGGCAAACTGAGTCACACACGGGAGGAACTGCTTAAATGTATTCATCAAGAAATCCAAATATGGCTTACTCCAAGAAAACTGAAAATGGGAATCATGGTTACCGACAATGGGAAGAACATTTTGTCTGCACTGCGACAAGGAAGCCTGACCCATGCCCCCTGCATGGCTCACGTCTTCAATCTGGTTGTGAAGTGGTTTCTGAAGTCTTCCCCCATCTGCAAGACATCCTAACAACTTCAAGGAAACTTTGCATGCACTTCAGCCACTCATACACCGCCAAACACACCCTTCTTGAGCTACAGCGTCAGAACGGTATCCCCCAACATAGTCTGATTTGCGATGTTTCCACCCGTTGGAATTCCACCCTTCACATGTTGGACCGATTATATGAACAGAGAAAAGCCATCACGGATTTCCTGATGATCCAAGCGGATAGGGGGACTCCCCTGTGTAACTTCAATGTCAACCAGTGGCAGCTCATACGTGACACCTGCCGTTTGCTCAGGCCCTTTAAGGAAGCCACTTTATTTGAGAGTCGCCAGGATAACGTGTTGGACAACATGATTCCACTGCTTCATGTACTACAGCACATGTTGGAAAACATGGCTGGTCAGGGCACTGGAGACATGGCGTCTACATCTTACGGCCACATGAACCCCGTTGAAGCTGAACTGGAGGAGGAGGAGGAAGAGGAGGATGAGTGGCGCAGTGCACTGTTTAGGCTTGGCGAAAATGGGTGGTTTATCTAGTCAGCGGACAGGAGAGGAGGAGCAGGAGCAGCCAGAGGAGCTAGAGGGTTGTGAGGAAGGCGAGACAGAGGACCCAGGCACACCGTGGCAGTATGCAGTGGAGATGGAGACAGGTAGTCCCTCCGAGTCACTTGCGCAAATGGCAGAAGGAATGCTCACGTGCTTCCGTAGTGACCCCAGAATTGTTTTCATTTGTCAGCTGGATGACTTCTGGCTGTCCACCTTATTGGACCCTCGCTTCCGGCACAAAATAGGGCCATTTTTTAAACCCGCTGAGATGGAGGACAAACTGACCTACTACAAAGACATTCTACGTGGTCAGTTGGCCGATGCCTATCTGCGCCATGGTCCATACTCTCGCAGGTCTGACTCGGGGGGACCTCTGCGCTCACCTTCCACTGCCATGGCTGCTGGGGGGGTTGGCAGGAGCAGCAGCAGCAGCTCCATCAGCAGCAGCCTCAGTCTTCAGTCGCTAATGAGTAGCTTTCTACACCCGCATAGTGAGGCTACTCATGAGCAGCAGGAAGACCTGGAGCAGGACCTCAACCAGCAGGTCATGTCATACCTTGACATGACCATGCCAACACACCTTGAGGATCCGCTGGACTTCTGGGCTGCCAAACTTGATTTGTGGCCGCAACTAGCAGAGTTTGCCCTGGAAAAGCTGTCCTGCCCGGCAAGTAGCGTGCCATCTGAGCGGGTGTTTAGTGCGGCGGGGGCCATAGTTACGGCGAGGAGAACTCGTCTGTCAACTAAAAATGTGGAGAGACTCACCTTTGTGAAAATGAATCAGGGATGGATCAGCCAGGATTTCCACCGACCAACGGCTGATGCATGCGACTGGATTCAGCATGGTGCCACGTTTTACACTTTCCAAATGGTGTAAAACATATTTATGTCTTTAGGCCAATTTTTGGGCTCCTGCTGCCAACTCCAGTGTCTTTTTCAAGCTATGTTTGGGCTGCTGCTGCTGCTGCTGCTGCTTGCAACTCCAGGGTGTCATTCAGCCAATTTTTGGGCTCCTGCTGCCAACTCCACTGTGCCTTTCAAGCTATGTTTGATCTGCTTCTGCTGCTTGCAACTCCAGGGTGTCATTCAGCCAATTTTTGGGCTCCTGCTGCCAACTCCAGTGTCTCTTTCAAGCTATGTTTGGGCTCCTGCTGCTGCTGCTTGCAACTCCAGGGTGTCATTCAGCCAATTTTTGGGCTCCTGCTGCCAACTCCAGTGTCTCTTTCAAGCTATGTTTGGGCTCCTGCTGCTGCTGCTGCTTGCAACTCCAGGGTGTCATTCAGCCAATTTTTGGGCTCCTACTGCCAACTCCAGTGTCTCTTTCAAGCTATGTTTGGGCTCCTGCTGCTGCTGCTTGCAACTCCAGGGTGTCATTCAGCCAATTTTTGGGCTCCTGCTGCCAACTCCAGTGTATCTTTCAAGCAATGTTTGGGCTCCTGCTGCTGCTGCTGCTTGCAACTCCAGGGTGTCATTCAGCCAATTTTTGGGCTCCTGCTGCCAACTCCAGTATCTCTTTCAAGCTATTTTGGGCTCCTGCTGCTGCTGCTTGCAACTTGAGGGTGTCATTAAGACAATTTTTGGGCTCCTGCTGCCAGCTCCAGAGTGTCTTTTAAGCTAGGTTTGGGCTCCTGCTGCTGCTGCTTGCAACTCCAGGGTGTCATTCAGACAATTTTTGGGCTCCTGCTGCCAACTCCAGTGTGTCTTTCAAGCTATGTTTGGGCTGCTGCTGTTGCTGCTTGCAACTCCAGGGTGTCTTTCAGACAATTTTTGGGCTCCTGCTGCCAACTCCAGTGTCTCTTTCAAGCTATGTTTTGCCTCCTGCTGCTTGCAACTCCAGGGTGTCATTCAGCCAATTTTTGGGCTCCTGCTGCCAACTCCAGGATGTCTTTCAAGCTAGGTCTGGGCTCCTGCTGCTGCTACTGCTGCTGCTTGCAACTCCAGCGTGTCATGCAGACAATTTTTTGGGCTCCTGCTGCCAACTCCAGTGTCTCTTTCAAGCTATGTTTGGGCTCCTGCTGCTGCTGCTTGCAACTCCAGGGTGTCATTCAGCCAATATTTGGGCTCCTGCTGCCAACTCCAGGATGTCTTTCAAGCTAGGTTTGGGCTCCTGCTGCTGCTGCTGCTACTGCTGCTGCTTGCAACTCCAGGGTGTCATTCAGCCAATTTTTGGGCTCCTGCTGCCAACTCCAGTGTGTCTTTCAAGCTATGTTTGGGCTGCTGTTGCTGCTGCTTGCAACTCCAGGGTGTCATTAAGACAATTTTTGGGCTCCTGCTGCCAACTCCAGTGTGTCTTTTAAGCTAGGTTTGGGCTCCTGCTGCTGCTTGCAACTCCAGGGTGTCATTCAGACAATTTTTGGGCTCCTGCTGCCAACTCCAGTGTCTCTTTCAAGCTATGTTTGGGCTCCTGCTGCTGCTGCTTGCAACTCCAGGGTGTCATTCAGACAATTTTTGGGCTCCTGCTGCCAACTCCAGGATGTCTTTCAAGCCAAAGAGGACTGGGAATGTGGACTGGGGTCTTGTAAACCCGTCATGGATCGTGTCTGATTGAGAAAACCAAGGGAGAAATAGACACCATCCAGGACTTTCCCATACACTTTAACACAATACATTTTGTATACATTTTGCGGCCTCATTTTTAGCAGGAATTCCCTTTACCTATCTGCCCTTTATTGCTGTATTTGTAATTATTACATATGCTACAATGAAGCTTTTGGATTAATAGTGATTTCTAGGTAATTCCCCATCCCTTTCAGATTTTGGTTTTGGTTTTGTCCTTCCTAAGCCTTATGTGAGCAAAATCACAATGATATTTGTAGCACACATGGACGAAGGGGTTAACATTCGGGTGTATGAGGAGTGACTTCAGGATGCTGGGCTCTGTGGGCCTCGTGGGAGCCATGTGGAAGGGGGTGCTGACAGGCTCCAGACGCTGGCAGAGTGCACATACAATGTACAGGAAAGAAGTCTCTTAAACAATTAGTTAATCACTTTATTAGTAGCTTCTGGTTAACACTTCAGTAGTCACAGATACCTTCCAAGGTTATCACTTCCATCAACAGAATACAAAGTCAGTTCTCCTTTAGTAAGAATAAGGCTGAAGCAGGTTCTGTCCCTTCTCATGGTCACTCAGGGTCTTATCTCCCTCCTCAGGAACCAGGGGGCACCTCTGGCTTCTTGTTCCTCTATAGCAGAGGTAGAATCAGGCTGTGGCTGGATCCTTCTCCCAGTCTGGCCATTGTCTCCTCTCCTCCTGCACACGTCTCACTCTGGTTACTTCAATAATGAGCAATGCTATGCCTAACAGGTGTCCCTTATAGTGTTCATCCATTACTAAACTGAAAGTTAGAGTTCCTCCTGAACCTAACAGTCAGACCAATGTATCCATCCATCACATGTCAGAGCAGGTGCCGGGATGTTTACAGAATCCGGGCTGCTAAATTGTTACATTAAACCCCATGTTCTTCCTCTGCACTTACACTAAACTAACTGTCCTTTAACTTATGTAACTTAACCCTTTCTTAGTCAAACTAGAGTGTAAGCCCTACTACATATAGTGTTGAAAGTAGAACTTAATGTATTGCCTATGAATGCATACCTAAACTAATGTTGGACAGGTTCACATATTGCCCCAAAGCAAATGAGCCCATGTCTTATGGCTGATTATAAATAACAACAATTATGATACATAAGCTGCAACCTAGCTTCAACAATGTAACAACCACCACGGAACTGACAGGCTTTTCAGCTTCATTTTGTTAGTTTATGTCACAGAAGCAGGGAGAGATAATCTCCCAATGTAATGTATGGCACTGTGAGATCTGCCGCATCTTTATTAAATATTTTATTACATGTCTTTACATGTTATCACAACTGTTGGGTGTCACCTAAGTGAGAGCGAGTAAAACTGCCATGAAAAATCAGACAGTTTTTTTGGAGCTGTTCCTCTCTGGGCTGTCCAACCTCCCAAGTCTTCAGCTGCCTCTCTTCCTCTTCTTCCTTCTCATCTACCTTCTGACCCTCACCTGGAATTTGCTGATCGTCATTCTCATAGTCACCGAAGCTCAGCTCCACACCCCCATGTATTTCTTCTTGGTGAACCTGGCCAGCTTGGACCTCTGTTGTTCCTCAGTTACCGTTCCACGAATGTTATTCGACCTTCAAACTCAAAGAAGAATGATCACGCTCAAGGCTTGTCTAGCCCAAGTCTTCTTCTTCATGTTCCTCGCCGGCTCTGATATGTTTCTATTGGCCGTCATGTCCTACGATCGTTATGTCGCCATTTGTCACCCCTTACACTACATGCAGATCATGCGATGGAAAGTGTGTGTGCAGTTGGCCTCTATCGCATGGTTTGCTGGTTTCTTCTGCTCTTTAGTCACCTACTTTACGCCTTAAAATTAAGATTCTGTGGTCGGAATGTGATCGAGAGCTTCTTTTGTGACCTGCCCCAGTTGTTTCTGATTTCTTGCAGTGATGTCTTCATCAATATTCTCCTTGTCATCTTTATGATTTGCTTTTTTGGGATCATTTCTTTGATAGTAACATTTCTTCCCTATGTCTATATCATTCAAACAGTTCTTAAAATTGAAGGTGACCGAAGCAAAGTCTTCTCTACGTGTTCTTCTCATCTGACGGTGGTCTTTATATTTTATGGCTCGAGCATGTGTAACTATTTTCGCCCAAACAGCAGTAGTCATTTTGCTGGCGAGAAGGTGATTTCTGTCTTTTATACGGTGGTCACCCCTCTTCTCAATCCCGTGATTTACAGTCTGAGGAACCAGGACTTTAGGAGGGCACTGAGATACACGCTGATAAGGATAGTCAACAATGCACTAAAGAAATCTTAAGCTATCTTATAACCCTGCAGCTACCCCACCCTCCCTGTGTGCTAGACATAGAAACATTAGCGGGTGACAGCAGAAGGAGACCATACACTCCCTCTAGTCTGCCCTTATCTGTATACTGTATGTTCTCTTTATCTTAGGATAGATGGAGGTTTATCGCAGGCACGTGCTCATCCACCGACTGATGATTTTTCAATTACCTCTGCTGGAAGTTTGTTCCAAGCATCTACTACTCTTTCTGTAAAATAGTTTCAGGTTGGGTGACTAGCTTCCGGTTGGGCCCCTTGTTCTACTAAAAAAACGATCCTGCGATCACCGCACTTCTTCGCATGGGATTGGGTGACAGACCTAAGTCTTAAAGGAGCCACAGCACTCAGCCCTGTTAGCTTGCAGCCAAACCTATAATTGCTAAATCTGGTTAAAATCAGAGGACTCGGTCACTCACATCTGCAGAAGTCTGCTGAACGCCATGGTGTCTCTGTGAGGTGCAGTCCTAACTCTAATCTATGAGCGCCCCCTTTGGGACATACAATGCAATGGATAAACTGGGAGCAGAGGTTGTCCTATACCTCTAGTGCAGCAAATAGGGGAGGGGGGTAGAAAGTCCCACCCAGCCAGCTCAAGACCCAATGTGCTTGCACAAAATCAAGAGATACAAAGGAGAGGCGGCAGCCACTCAACCAATTTATAACTAACCTGAGAGGTGCACATGAGCAGGGCAAGTAATATACACAAATCTTAAAGGAGCCACAGCACTCAGCCCTGTTAGCTCACAACCGGTCTTAGGATCCATCTCTAAATCTGATTAAAAACAGACCACACACATCTGCAGAAGTAGTTGAAGCTGCACCACAAAACGCCATGGTTCCCCTGTGAGGTGCAGCCCTAATGCTAATCTATGAGCACCCCCTTTGCGACGTACAATGCAATAGATACATTCTGAGAAGTTTACCTGAGGTTGCCCTATAACCTCGAGTGCAACCAATGGGATGGAAGGGTCGAAGGCCTTGCAGTACAGCCTTAGACCCCACATCCCATGTGTTTGCACAAAATCAAAGGAAACAAAGGAGGGGTGGCAGACTCCAAGGTGGCTGTTTCCAGGACCCCAGACTAGATCCTGGATGAGGAGTTATTTTTTTTTGTAACCCCTCCTACTGCCTGAGCCAGGGTGGGGGTTACATAGGGACTGGACTGGCTTTAACAGTGTTTTGAATCGCAATATGTCTGCTTTAATGGAGTATATTACACATATAGGAACAAAAAATGAGGCTATCATAGGTAATAACTGGAGATGAGCGAATTTTATAAAAAAATCTATTTCAGTTGATTCACAAATTCACATGAACTGAATGTTTAACTAATCGCTCAAAGAAAAAAAAGAACTCCCATTATCCCTTCGCCATCCTGCAGTGTGGGAGTCCCCTTGCCGCTCCCTGATTTGCAGCTGGGCAGAGGGCACAGATCTTCTGCCCTACCAGCTCGCTTCCCTCTGCAGGTAGCCCCCCCCCCCCCCATGGTGGAGAACAAGGAAGTACCAGATGGAGGATCTGTGTTCTCTGTCCGTCTGTAGAATGGCGTAGGACATCAGTGCCAAGGATTGCAGGTGAGGAGGTGAGTCAATCACTTACCTGAATGCTGGCTCCCCCGTTGCTCCAATCTCAGCAGCACAAAGCAAAGCTTTCTCCTCCCCCTGTCCCTGCTGTGCCAGCATAGGGACAGCCAGGCTGTGCAGAAGTGCGCACACTCTGGTCTAGCAGTAGGGGATCCTAATAAGTCAACTGCACAAGCAGTCTGCAGTGACGGGGGGGGGGGAGCTGGCATGCAGGTATTTGACAGCTTTTTAAATAAAAATCATTTCAGGGGAAATTTGATCGGCCCAAATCCCGAAGAAATTCTGATTTACACTGAATCAAATTCGGAGAAAATTCTAATTCGTAATAATTGGTTTTCTCATCTCTAGTATCAATATTTTATTTGGGTTATTTGATTTTGTAGCTGCCCCTCAGAATGCCTATTTTAGGTGAAAGCACAAATAGTTATTTTTCTGTCATATCGGTACATGACTTCATCTATGTTTAAAAAAAACATGCTAAACGGGTTGTCGATACGCCTCGGGAAAACGAGAAGAGCAGAAAATTGCCATAAAAATCTCTTCAAGTGATGGAGGACACTAAGCTGAATGATCAACTCTTTCAGTGCCAGCCTACCTAGAGAGGTTTGTCATCCTCTGTTGCCAGCCTATTTTTTAACTATTTATCACTAAGTATGTTTAACTGTGATTTTTGAAGGGATTTCCAGGAAAATTATATTCCAAATTGGGATGTCCAAAGGGTACGGACCTAAACCTGGGACAGTAAATAATAAATCATTTGGTCCACTTTAAAGGGTAGGAAAGGAGAAAAGATCTCCTTGCTAAGGAACCCCCTACCCAAGGAAACCTCTTTACATATTAAGTTGCTATAATAACAAAACTACTACTAATAATAATAATATTAATAAATCCTTACATTAATATCAGTTAAAGCCATAAATAATGAATACAAAATGTGCTTTTATTGTTGCCAGGTACATAAACCCGGGGGTAACGAACTGTTTTGCTTTTGTAGCTTTGTCAATGGATCTCAATCTACTTTTTAAAAAAACAATAAGATTTGCACGATTTGTGTAATTTTGGGTTACTCTGAATCAAATATTTCGATTTGCAGCCAGGAATATTGGCGGTAGGCCAGATGGGCATCCAGACGGCTTCCCAGTCAGTGGGTGGAATACAAAGTTTTGTGATAAATGGAGCTCAGCACCAGACAGAAAATGGCCCACCAGAAGTGATTTCACCCGATGGAGTGCACACTTTCCTTTTGTTTTATTGGCTGATGGCCAGGAGACGTCATTACTAAAACATTAAAACTAGGGATGAGCGAATCGATCCGGACGAACCCGGATTCGATCCGAATTTCATGAAAAATTCGATTCGGATCGAATCCGAATTTCCCCCGCGATTCGATTGCTCGAAGTTTTCCTTTAACATCCATTCATTTACATTTACAGGCATTCTAAGATGGCGGACGGGACATGTCTGGACATCTATCCCGCGCCAGTGCAAGCTGGGGCAGTCACATGCAGCCTATCAGCAGCCAGCAAGCCCGGTGACGTCACAGCGCTATTTAAGTCGGCCATCTTGCTTTTCCTTCCTCATTTCTCTATTGCATTCGTGAGAGACAGAACGTTGTAGTGAGGGAGAGAGGCAGTTAGACAGGCAGGGACAGACAGGGACAGGCTGGAGACAGACAGGAGACAGACAGAAAGTCAGCGAAAAACAGGGAAAGTTAGGAAAAATCGTAGGCAGTCACAGGGAGATTTTTTTTTTTTTTTCATCCAGCCTGAGTGTTTGTTACTGGCTGGCTGACTGGCTTTGTTAGCGTTTTCAGGCTGCTTATACTAACTAACTGTGCATATATACTGAACTGATCTTAAGTCTGCTGTGAGGCATCCCATTCTGTGACTACACCAGCCTCTATTTAAGACCATATAACCATTTGCACTTATTCTAATTGAAATTAGGCCTGATAAAGACACTTTTGCTGTGCATAGCACTACTGGACCCTGCCAGGTGCACTTCTTTTTTGGGGCATCCCATTCTGTGACTACAGCAGCCTCTGTTTAAGACCATATAACCATTTGCACTTATTCTAATTGAAATTAGACCTGATAAAGACACTTTTGCTGTGCATAGCACTACTTGTCCCTGCCAGGTGTACTTACTGCTGGTTTTTGGGGCATCCCATTCTGTGACTACAGCAGCCTCTGTTTAAGACCATATAACCATTTGCACTTATTCTAATTGAAATTAGGCCTGATAAAGACACTTTTGCTGTGCATAGACTTACTGCTGCCTGCCAGGTGCACTTCTGTTGGGGCATCCCATTCTGTAACATACCATACCCCTCTTTATTTACACTAAGCAGCTCTCTTATTTACACTAAGCAGGCCTGTTGGAGGCTGAGTGTTACTGCTCACTTTTGGTGTGCATTATATTCTGTTTCATATAGACCCACCGCTGCCCGGGGGTTCTTAAAATATCACCTACTACCACGCCAGTTAGACACAAGTGCCTGGAAGTGAAAAGAGGAGTGGCAGAGGCCAAGATTCCGCAGGCAGAGCTCGCATCAGACTGGGGGCCAGTAGCAGCAGGAGTCACGCTGAGAGACCTAATCTGCCAGTATCTGCTAGCGGTCGGGTCTCCACCAGTAACGCATCTGCCGTGGTAGATTGGTTGACGCGCTCATCAACAACATCATCACAACTTACGTGTGAGACCCCCAGTCTAGGGTCGGTAGGTTCCTCTGACACAACCCTGAGTTGGCATGCCCCGAGAGCAGTCCCTGTCCTCCCATTGCCTCTGTCCTACGCCGTTCCCTCCCCCAGCGACGTATCCTATGCTTTGGGTTCAGCTCCACTCTTTAGTGAGGAGGACCATCAGATAGAGGACAGTCAGCAGCTACTGCCCAGCCAAGAAATGGAGGTGGCTTCTCTAGCTAGGCAGACAAATAGTGATGTGGACAGTGTCGTGGGTGCTGCGAGCGTTCCAGCTCCTGCGCCAGACACTGTTGACGAATCCACGAACATCAGTGATGTACAGCCACAACTCGGTGATGATGATGATGACGATGAAGCCGATCGCACTTGGGAGCCGGGTGATGAAGGGGCTTCATCGTCATCATCAGGAGAAGAGGGGCGCAGGTTGCCCCGGAGTCAGCAGCTGAGGCAGCAAGGTGGTAGCAGTCAGCATGGGGGCACAATTCCAAAGGCTGGAGCCGGCCGGGGCCGGGGCCGGGGTAGAGCACCTGCTGTGCGGCAGTCTACCTTATCGGGAGGTAGTGGAGCAGGGGTTCCTGGAGTTGGCAACAGCAGCATTGAATTGAGTGAGGCCAGGGGGTGGGAAAAGTAGCTACTCGGCAGTGTGGCAGTTTTTCCTGAAGCATCCGCAGGAGGGTAACATGGCCACATGCAAGATATGTAGGCAGAAGGTGAAGCGTGGCCAGGGTCCAAATGTTGGCACCACGGCCCTGCGTCAACATATGATGCGTCACCATAAAGCGACCTGGGAGAACCGAGGCTCCCAAGGGGTGGTCCAGTCTGCTTCCTCACCAAGTGAGCTCCCAATTTCTGCCAGCCAAGGCTCCAGCACCTCATTCGAAGGCAGCTGTGCGTCATACCCATCCTCTGTCGCTCCTGCTCCTCCTCCTCCAAGTCATGCATCCCGCCAGCAATCCATCAGCGAAGCCATGTCCAAGAGACAGCAGTATGCGCCCACTCATCCTACGGCGCAGAAGCTGAATGTGCTCCTGTCCAAGTTGCTGGTGCTGCAGTCGCTCCCTTTTCAGGTGGTGGAATCTGCACCTTTCAGAGAACTGATGGCTTGTGCCGAGCCGAGGTGGAGAGTCCCAAGCCGTCATTTCTTTGCCAAGAAGGCAGTACCAGCGCTGCACACTTTTGTTGAACAGAAGGTGGGCCAGTCCTTGAGCCTGTCGGTGTGTAGCAAAGTGCATGGCAGCGCCGACATCTGGAGCTGTAACTACGGTCAGGGACAGTACATGTCGTTTACGGCCCACTGGGTAAATGTGGTCCCTTCGCAGCAGCAGCAGCAACTTGGACAGGTCACGCCGCTTCGGTCTCCGCGCTCCCTGCCCGTTGGGCCTGTGACACCGTGCGACTCGGCCTCCTCATCCTCCGCCATCTCCTCACCCTCCACTGTAGGCTCAAGTCTCAGTGCCCCTCCAGTCTACCATGTGTGCAGGGCACGGAGGTGTCACGCAGTGCTTCACATGGTTTGTCTTGGCGAACGGAGTCACACAGGGGAGGAACTGCTTAAATGTATTCATCAGGAAATCCAAACATGTCTTACTCCAAGAAAACTTAAAATGGGAATCATGGTTACCGACAATGGGAAGAACATTTTGTCTGCGCTGCGCCAAGGAAGCCTGACCCATGCCCCCTGCATGGCTCACGTCTTCAATCTGGTTGTCAAGCGGTTTCTGAAGTGTTCCCCCCATCTGCAAGACATCCTAACAACTTCAAGGAAACTTTGCATGCACTTCAGCCACTCATACACCGCCAAACACACCCTTCTTGAGCTACAGCGTCAGAATGGTATCCCCCAGCATAGTCTGATTTGCGATGTTTCCACCCGTTGGAATTCCACCCTTCACATGTTGGACCGATTATATGAACAGAGAAAAGCCATCACGGATTTCCTGATGATCCAAGAAGATAGGGGGACTCCCCTGTGTAACTTCAATGTCAACCAGTGGCAGCTCATACGTGACACCTGCCGTTTGCTCAGGCCCTTTGAGGAAGCCACTTTATTTGTCAGTCGGCAGGATTACGGGATGAACGACGTGATTCCACTGCTTCATGTACTACAGCACATGTTGGAAACCATGGCTGGTCAGGGCACTGGAGACATGGCGTTTACATCTTACGGCCACATGAACCCCGTTGGAGCTGAACTGGAGGAGGAGGAGGAAGAGGAGGAGGAGGAGGAGTTGCCCAGCGAAACACAGTTTAGGCTTGGCGAAATGGCTGGTTTATCTAGTCAGCGGACAGGAGAGGAGGAGCAGGAGCAGCCAGAGGAGCTAGAGGTTTTTGAGGAAGGCGAGACAGAGGACCCGGGCACACCGTGGCAGTATGCAGTGGAGATGGAGACAGGTAGTCCATCCGAGTCACTTGCGCAAATGGCACGAAGCATGCTCACGTGCTTGCGTAGTGACCCCAGAATTGTTTCCATCTGTCGGCGGGATGACTTCTGGCTGTCCACCTTATTGGACCCTCGCTTCCGGCACAAAATGGGGGCATTTTTTAAACCCACCGAGAGGGAGGACAAACTCAACTACTACAAAGACATTCTACGTAGGCAGTTGGCCGATGACTATCTGCGCCATGGTCCATACTCTCGCAGGTCTGACTCGAGGGGACCTCTGCGCTCACCTTCCACTACCATGGCCGCTGGGGGGGTTGGCAGGAGCAGCAGCAGCAGCTCCATCAGCAGCAGCAGCCTCAGTCTTCAGTCGCTAATGAGTAGCTTTCTACACCCGCATAGTGAGGCTACTCATGAGCAGCAGGAAGACCTGGAGCAGGACCTCAACCAGCAGGTCATGTCATACTTTGACATGACCAAGCCAACACACCTTGAGGATCCGCTGGACTTCTGGGCAGCCAAACTTGATTTGTGGCCGCAACTAGCAGAGTTTGCCCTGGAAAAGCTGTCCTGCCCGGCAAGTAGCGGGGGCCATAGTTACGGCGAGGAGAACTCGTCTGTCAACTAAAAATGTGGAGAGACTCACCTTTGTCAAAATGAATCAGGGATGGATCAGCCAGGATTTCCACCCACCAATGGCTGATGCATGCGACTAGATTCAGCATGGTGCCACGTTTTACACTTTCCAAATGGTGCAAAACATATTTATGTCTTTAGGCCAATTTTTGGGCTCCTGCTGCTGCTGCTGCCAACTTCTGCCAACTCCAGGGTGTGATTCATCCAATTTTTGGGCTCCTGAAGCCAACCCCAGGGTCTCTTTGAAGTAATGTTTGGGCTCCTGCTGCTGCTGCTGCCAACTTCTGCCAACTCCAGGGTGTGAGTCATCCAATTTTTGGGCTCCTGAAGCCAACTCCAGTGTATATTTGGGCTCCTGCTGCTGCTGCTGCCAACTCCAGGGTGTGATTCATCCAATTTTTGGGCTCCTGAAGCCAACCCCAGGGTCTCTTTAAAGTAATATTTGGGCTCCTGCTGCTGCTGCTGTCAACTCCTGCCAACTCCAGGGGGTGATTCATCCAATTTTTGGGCTCCTGAAGCCAACTCCAGTGTCTCTATAAAGTAATCTTTGGGCTCCTGCTGCTGCTGCTGCTGCTGCCAACTCCAGGGTGTGATTCATCCAATTTCTGGGCTCCTGAAGCCAACTCCCGTGTGTCTTTAAAGTAATGTTTGGGCTCCTGCTGCTGCTGCTGCCAACTTCTGCCAACTCCAGGGTGTGATTCATCCAATTTTTGGGCTCCTGAAGCCAACTCCAGTGTATATTTGGGCTCCTGCTGCTGCTGCCAACTCCAGGGTGTGATTCATCCAATTTTTGGGCTCCTGAAGCCAACTCCAGTGTATATTTGGGCTCCTGCTGCTGCTGCCAACTCCAGGGTGTGATTCATCCAATTTTTGGGCTCCTGAAGCCAACCCCAGTGTCTCTTTAAAGTAATGTTTGGGCTCCTGCTGCTGCTGCCAACTTCTGCCAACTCCAGGGTGTGATTCATCCAATTTTTGGGCTCCTAAAGCCAACCCCAGGGTCTCTTTGAAGTAATGTTTGGGCTCCTGCTGCTGCTGCTGCCAACTTCTGCAAACTCCAGGGTGTGATTCATCCAATTTTGGGCTCCTGAAGCCAACCCCAGGGTCTCTTTAAAGTAATGTTTGGGCTCCTGCTGCTGCTGCTGCTGCCAACTTCTGCCAACTCCAGGGTGTGATTCATCCAATTTTTGGGCTCCTAAAGCCAACCCCAGGGTCTCTTTGAAGTAATGTTTGGGCTCCTGCTGCTGCCAACTTCTGCCAACTCCAGGGTGTGATTCATCCAATTTTTGGGCTCCTGAAGCCAACCCCAGGGTCTCTTTAAAGTAATGTTTGGGCTCCTGCAGCTGCTGCTGCCAACTTCTGCCAACTCCAGGGTGTGATTCATCCAATTTTTGGGCTCCTGAAGCCAACCCCAGGGTCTCTTTAAAGTAATATTTGGGCTCCTGCTGCTGCTGCTGTCAACTCCTGCCAACTCCAGGGTGTGATTCATCCAGTTTTTGGGCTCCTGAAGCCAACTCCAGTGTCTCTATAAAGTAATGTTTGGGCTCCTGCTGCTGCTGCCAACTCCAGGGTGTGATTCATCCAATTTTTGGGCTCCTGAAGCCAACCCCAGGGTCCCTTTAAAGTAATATTTGGGCTCCTGCTGCTGCTGCTGTCAACTCATGCCAACTCCAGGGTGTGATTCATCCAATTTTTGGGCTCCTGAAGCCAACTCCAGTGTCTCTATAAAGTAATCTTTGGGCTCCTGCTGCTGCTGCTGCTGCCAACTCCAGGGTGTGATTCATCCAATTTTTAGGCTCCTGAAGCCAACCCCAGTGTCTCTTTAAAGTAATGTTTGGGCTCCTGCTGCTGCTGCTGCCAACTTCTGCCAATTCCAGGGTGTGATTCATCCAATTTTTGGGCTCCTGAAGCCAACTCCAGTGTATATTTGGGCTCCTGCTGCTGCTGCTGCCAACTCCAGGGTGTGATTCATCCAATTTTTGGGCTCCTGAAGCCAACCTGCCAACTCCAGGGTGTGATTCATCCAATTTTTGGGCTCCTGAAGCCAACCCCAGGGTCTCTTTAAAGTAATGTTTGGGCTCCTGCTGCTGCTGCTGCCAACTTCTGCCAACTCCAGGGTGTGATTCATCCCATTTTTGGGCTCCTGAAGCCAACCCCAGGGTCTCTTTAAAGTAATATTTGGGCTCCTGCTGCTGCTGCTGCTGTCAACTCCTGCCAACTCCAGGGTGTGATTCATTCAATTTTTGTGCTCCTGAAGCCAACTCCAGTGTCTCTATAAAGTAATGTTTGGGCTCCTGCTGCTGCTGCTGCTGCTGCCAACTCCAGGGTGTGATTCATCCAATTTTTGGGCTCCTGAAGCCAACTCCAGTGTCTCTATAAAGTAATCTTTGGGCTCCTGCTGCTGCTGCTGCTGCTGCTGCCAACTCCAGGGTGTGATTCATCCAATTTTTGGGCTCCTGAAGCCAACCCCAGTGTCTCTTTAAAGTAATGTTTGGGCTCCTGCTGCTGCTGCTGCCAACTTCTGCCAACTCCAGGGTGTGATTCATCCAATTTTTGGGCTCCTAAAGCCAACCCCAGGGTCTCTTTGAAGTAATGTTTGGGCTCCTGCTGCTGCCAACTTCTGCCAACTCCAGGGTGTGATTCATCCAATTTTTGGGCTCCTGAAGCCAACCCCAGGGTCTCTTTAAAGTATTGTTTGGGCTCCTGCAGCTGCTGCTGCCAACTTCTGCCAACTCCAGGGTGTGATTCATCCAATTTTTGGGCTCCTGAAGCCAACCCCAGGGTCTCTTTAAAGTAATATTTGGGCTCCTGCTGCTGCTGCTGTCAACTCCTGCCAACTCCAGGGTGTGATTCATCCAATTTTTGGGCTCCTGAAGCCAACTCCAGTGTCTCTATAAAGTAATGTTTGGGCTCCTGCTGCTGCTGCCAACTCCAGGGTGTGATTCATCCAATTTTTGGGCTCCTGAAGCCAACCCCAGGGTCTCTTTAAAGTAATAGTTGGGCTCCTGCTGCTGCTGCTGTCAACTCCTGCCAACTCCAGGGTGTGATTCATCCAATTTTTGGGCTCCTGAAGCCAACCCCAGGGTCTCTTTAAAGTAATATTTGGGCTCCTGCTGCTGCTGCTGTAAACTCCTGCCAACTCCAGGGTGTGATTCATCCAATTTTTGGGCTCCTGAAGCCAACTCCAGTGTCTCTATAAAGTAATCTTTGGGCTCCTGCTGCTGCTGCCAACTCTAGGGTGTGATTTATCCAATTTTTGGCTCCTGAAGCCAACCCCAGTGTCTCTTTAAAGTAATCTTTGGGCTCCTGCTGCTGCTGCTGCCAACTTCTGCCAACTCCAGGGTGTGATTCATCCAATTTTTGGGCTCCTGAAGCCAACTCCAGTGTATATTTGGGCTCCTGCTGCTGCTGCTGCCAACTCCAGGGTGTGATTCATCCAATTTTTGGGCTCCTGAAGCCAACCCCAGGGTCTCTTTAAAGTAATGTTTGGGCTCCTGCTGCTGCTGCTGCCAACTTCTGCCAACTCCAGGGTGTGATTCATCCAATTTTTGGGCTCCTGAAGCCAACCCCAGGGTCTCTTTAAAGTAATGTTTGGGCTCCTGCTGCTGCTGCTGTCAACTCCTGCCAACTCCAGGGTGTGATTCATCCAATTTTTGGGCTCCTGAAGCCAACTCCAGTGTCTCTATAAAGTAATGTTTAGGGTCCTGCTGCTGCTGCTGCTGCCAACTCCAGGGTGTGAATAATCCAATTTTTGGGCTCCTGAAGCCAGCCCCAGGGTCTCTTTAAAGTAATATTTGGGCTCCTGCTGCTGCTGCTGTCAACTCCAGGGTGTGATTCATCCAATTTTTGGGCTCCTGAAGCCAACCCCAAGGTCTCTTTAAAGTAATATTTGGGCTCCTGCTGCTGCTGCTGTCAACTCCTGCCAACTCCAGGGTGTGATTCATCCAATTTTTGGGATCCTGAAGCCAACTCCAGTGTCTCTATAAAGTAATATTTGGGCTCCTGCTGCTGCTGCTGCTGCTGCCAACTCCAGGGTGTGATTCATCCAATTTTTGGGCTCCTGAAGCCAACCCCAGTGTCTCTTTAAAGTAATGTTTGGGCTCCTGCTGCTGCTGCTGCCAACTTCTGCCAACTCCAGGGTGTGATTCATCCAATTTTTGGGCTCCTGAAGCCAACTCCAGTGTATATTTGGGCTCCTGCTGCTGCTGCTGCCAACTCCAGGGTGTGATTCATCCAATTTCTGGGCTCCTGAAGCCAACCCCAGTGTCTCTTTAAAGTAATGTTTGGGCTCCTGCTGCTGCTGCTGCTGCTGCCAACTTCTGCCAACTCCAGGGTGTGATTCATCCAATTTTTGGGCTCCTGAAGCCAACCCCAGTGTCTCTTTAAAGTAATGTTTGGGCTCCTGCTGCTTCTGCTGCCAACTTCTGCCAACTCCAGGGTGTGATTCATCCAATTTTTGGGCTCCTGAAGCCAACTCCAGTGTATATTTGGGCTCCTGCTGCTGCTGCTGCCAACTCCAGGGTGTGATTCATCCAATTTTTGGGCTCCTGAAGCCAACCCCAGGGTCTCTTTAAAGTAATATTTGGGCTCCTGCTGCTGCTGCTGTCAACTCCTGCCAACTCCAGGGTGTGATTCATCCAATTTTTGGGCTCCTGAAGCCAACTCCAGTGTCTCTATAAAGTAATCTTTGGGCTCCAGCTGCTGCTGCTGCTGCTGGTGCCAACTCCAGGGTGTGATTCATCCAATTTTTGGGCTCCTGAAGCCAACCCCAGTGTCTCTTTAAAGTAATGTTTGGGCTCCTGCTGCTGCTGCTGCTGCCAACTTCTGCCAACTCCAGGGTGTGATTCATCCAATTTTTGGGCTCCTGAAGCCAACTCCAGTGTATATTTGGGCTCCTGCTGCTGCTGCTGCTGCCAACTCCAGGGTGTGATTCATCCAATTTTTGGGCTCCTGAAGCCAACCCCAGGGTCTCTTTAAAGTAATATTTGGGCTCCTGCTGCTGCTGCTGCTGTCAGCTCCTGCCAACTCCAGGGTGTGATTCATCCAATTTTTGGGCTCCTGAAGCCAACTCCAGTGTCTCTATAAAGTAATGTTTGGGCTCCTGCTGCTGCTGCTGCCAACTTCTGCCAACTCCAGGGTGTGATTCATCCAATTTTTGGGCTCCTGAAGCCAACCCCAGTGTCTCTTTAAAGTAATGTTTGGGCTCCTGCTGCTGCTGCTGCCAACTTCTGCCAACTCCAGTACCTCTTTAAAGCTATGTTTGGGCTGCTGCTGCTACTGCTGCTGCTTGCAACTCCAGGGTGTGATTCATCCAATTTTTGGGCTCCTGCTGCCAACTCCAGTGTGTCTTTCAAGCAATGTTTGGGCTCCTGCTGCCAACTCCAGTGTGTCTTTCAATCAATGTTTGGGCTCCTGCTTCTCCTGCTGCCAACTCCAGTGTGTCTTTCAAGCAATGTTTGGGCTCCTGCTGCCAACTCCAGTGTCTCTTTCAAGCAATGTTTGGGCTCCTGCTGCTTCTTGCAACTCCAGGGTGTGATTCATCCAATTTTTGGGCTCCTGCTGCCAACTCCAGTGTCTCTTTCAAGCTATGTTTGGGCTGCTGCTGCTTGCAACTCCAGGGTGTGATTCATCCAATTTTTGGGCTCCTGCTGCCAACTCCAGTGTCTCTTTCAGCCAATGTTTGGGCTCTTGCTGCTGCTGCTTGCAACTCCAGGGTGTGATTCATCTAACTTTTGTGCTCCTGCTGCCAACTCCAGTGTCTTTTTCAAGCAATGTTTGGGCTCCTGCTGCTCCTGCTGCCAACTCCAGTGTCTCTTTCAAGCAATGGTTGGGCTCCTGCTGCTCCCGCTGCCAACTCCAGTGTCTCTTTCAAGCAATGTTTGGGCTCTTGCTGCCAACTCCAGTGTCTCTTTCAAGCTATGTTTGGGCTGTTGCTGCTGCTGCTGCTTGCAACTCCAGGGTGTGATTCATCCAATTTTTGGGCTCCTGCTGCCAACTCCAGTGTGTCTTTCAAGCAATGTTTGGGCGGCTGCTGCTCCTGCTGCCAACTCCAGTGTCTCTTTCAAGCAATGTTTGGGCTCCTGCTGCTGTTGCTTGCAACTCCAGGGTGTGATGCAGCCAATTTTGGCCTCCTGCTGCTCCTGCTGCCAACTCCAGTGTCTTTTTCAAGCAATGTTTGGGCTCCTGCTGCTCCTGCTGCCAACTCCAGTGTTTCTTTCAAGCAATGTTTGGGCTCCTGCTGCTGCTGCCAACTCCAGTGTGTCTTTCAAGCAATGTTTGGGCTCCTGCTGCTCCTGCTGCCAACTCCAGTGTCTCTTTCAAGCAATGTTTGGGCTCCTGCTGCTTCTTGCAACTCCAGGGTGTGATTCATCCAATTTTTGGGCTCCTGCTGCCAACTCCAGTGTCTCTTTCAAGCTATGTTTGGGCTGCTGCTGCTTGCAACTCCAGGGTGTGATTCATCCAATTTTTGGGCTCCTGCTGCCAACTCCAGTGTCTCTTTCAGCCAATGTTTGGGCTCTTGCTGCTGCTGCTTGCAACTCCAGGGTGTGATTCATCTAACTTTTGTGCTCCTGCTGCCAACTCCAGTGTCTCTTTCAAGCTATGTTTGGGCTGCTGCTGCTGCTGCTTGCAACTTCAGGGTGTGATTCATCCAATTTTTGGGCTCCTGCTGCCAACTCCAGTGTCTTTTTCAAGCAATGTTTGGGCTCCTGCTGCTCCTGCTGCCAACTCCAGTGTCTCTTTCAAGCAATGGTTGGGCTCCTGCTGCTCCCGCTGCCAACTCCAGTGTCTCTTTCAAGCAATGTTTGGGCTCTTGCTGCCAACTCCAGTGTCTCTTTCAAGCTATGTTTGGGCTGTTGCTGCTGCTGCTGCTTGCAACTCCAGGGTGTGATTCATCCAATTTTTGGGCTCCTGCTGCCAACTCCAGTGTGTCTTTCAAGCAATGTTTGGGCGGCTGCTGCTCCTGCTGCCAACTCCAGTGTCTCTTTCAAGCAATGTTTGGGCTCCTGCTGCTGTTGCTTGCAACTCCAGGGTGTGATGCAGCCAATTTTGGCCTCCTGCTGCTCCTGCTGCCAACTCCAGTGTCTTTTTCAAGCAATGTTTGGGCTCCTGCTGCTCCTGCTGCCAACTCCAGTGTTTCTTTCAAGCAATGTTTGGGCTCCTGCTGCTGCTGCCAACTCCAGTGTGTCTTTAGGCAAATTTTTGGGTTCCTGCTGCTGCTGCTTGCAACTCCAGGGTGTGATTCATCCAATTTTTGGGCTCCTGCTGCCAACTCCAGTGTCTCTTTCAAGCTATGTTTGGGCTGCTGCTGCTTGCAACTCCAGGGTGTGATTCATCCAATCTTTGGGCTCCTGCTGCCAACTCCAGTGTGTCTTTCAAGCAATGTTTGGGCTGCTGCTGCTCCTGCTGCCAACTCCAGTGTGTCTTTCAAGCAATGTTTGGGCTCCTGCTGCTCCTGCTGCCAACTCCAGTGTCTCTTTCAAGCAATGTTTGGGCTCCTGCTGCTTCTGCTGCCAACTCCAGTGTCTTTTTCAAGCAATGTTTGGGCTCCTGCTGCTCCTGCTGCCAACTCCAGTGTCTCTTTCAAGCAATGTTTGGGCTCCTGCTGCTCCTGCTGCCAACTCCAGTGTCTCTTTCAAGCAATGTTTGGGCTCTTGCTGCCAACTCCAGTGTCTCTTTCAAGCTATGTTTGGCTGTTGCTGCTGCTGCTGCTGCTTGCAACTCCAGGGTGTGATTCATCCAATTTTTGGGCTCCTGCTGCCAACTCCAGTGTGTCTTTCAAGCAATGTTTGGGCTCCTGCTGCTCCTGCTGCCAACTCCAGTGTCTTTTTCAAGCAATGTTTGGGCTCCTGCTGCTCCTGCTGCCAACTCCAGTGTCTCTTTCAAGCAATGTTTGGGCTCCTGCTGCTGTTGCTTGCAACTCCAGGGTGTGATTCATCCAATTTTTGGGCTCCTGCTGCCAACTCCAGTGTCTCTTTCAAGCTATGCTTGGGCTGCTGCTGCTTGCAACTCCAGGGTGTGATTCATCCAATCTTTGGGCTCCTGCTGCCAACTCCAGTGTGTCTTTCAAGCAATGTTTGGGCTGCTGCTGCTCCTGCTGCCAACCCCAGTGTGTCTTTCAAGCAATGTTTGGGCTCCTGCTGCTCCTGCTGCCAACTCCAATGTCTCTTTCAAGCAATGTTTGGGATCCTGCTGCTCCTGCTGCCAACTCCAGTGTCTTTTCAAGCAATGTTTGGGCTCCTGCTGCTCCTGCTGCCAACTCCAGTGTCTCTTTCAAGCAATGTTTGGGCTCCTGCTGCTCCTGCTGCCAACTCCAGTGTCTCTTTCAAGCAATGTTTGGGCTCTTGCTGCCAACTCCAGTGTCTCTTTCAAGCTATGTTTGGGCTGTTGCTGCTGCTGCTGCTTGCAACTCCAGGGTGTGATTCATCCAATTTTTGGGCTCCTGCTGCCAACTCCAGTGTGTCTTTCAAGCAATGTTTGGGCTCCTGCTGCTCCTGCTGCCAACTCCAGTGTCTCTTTCAAGCAATGTTTGGGCTCCTGCTGCTCCTGCTGCCAACTCCAGTGTCTCTTTCAAGCAATGTTTGGGCTCCTGCTGCTGTTGCTTGCAACTCCAGGGTGTGATGCAGCCAAATTTGGCCTCCTGCTGCTCCTGCTGCCAACTCCAGTGTCTTTTTCAAGCAATGTTTGGGCTCCTGCTGCTCCTGCTGCCAACTCCAGTGTTTCTTTCAAGCAATGTTTGGGCTCCTGCTGCTGCTGCTGCCAACTCCAGTGTGTCTTTAGGCCAATTTTTGGGTTCCTGCTGCTGCTGCTTGCAACTCCAGGGTGTGATTCATCCAATTTTTGGGCTCCTGCTGCCAACTCCAGTGTCTCTTTAAAGTAATGTTTGGGCTCCTGCTGCTTCTGCTTGCAACTTCAGGGTGTGATTCATCCAATTTTTGGGCTCCTGCTGCCAACTCCAGTGTCTCTTTCAAGCTATGTTTGGGCTGCTGCTGCTTGCAACTCCAGGGTGTGATTCATCCAATCTTTGGGCTCCTGCTGCCAACTCCAGTGTCTCTTTCAAGCTATGTTTGGGCTGTTGCTGCTGCTGCTTGCAACTCCAGGGTGAGATTAATCCAATTTTTGGGCTCCTGCTGCCATCTCCAGTGCCTTTTTAAAGCTATGTTTGGGCTGCTGCTGCTACTGCTGCTGCTTGCAACTCCAGGGTGTGATTCATCCAATTTTTGGGCTCCTGCTGCCAACTCCAGTGTGTCTTTCAAGCAATGTTTGGGCTCCTGCTGCCAACTCCAGTGTGTCTTTCAATCAATGTTTGGGCTCCTGCTTCTCCTGCTGCCAACTCCAGTGTGTCTTTCAAGCAATGTTTGGGCTCCTGCTGCCAACTCCAGTGTCTCTTTCAAGCAATGTTTGGGCTCCTGCTGCTTCTTGCAACTCCAGGGTGTGATTCATCCAATTTTTGGGCTCCTGCTGCCAACTCCAGTGTCTCTTTCAACCAATGTTTGGGCGGCTGCTGCTGCTTGCAGCTCCAGGGTGTGATTCAGCTAATTTTTGGGCTCCTGCTGCTGCCAGCTCCAGGGTGCGTCTTTCAGGCACTATAAGGGCCCCTCATAGTGATGCCACCTCAACTCTCTGCAATTGTGCCGCTTTGCGATTCTATTAGCGATGCCTCCGATCTGCATGTGATAATTATTTACAGTAATATTTCAATAACCCAGCATGCGTCCTATGCCTGTTAAAGCAAGGCAAAATGGTTTACAACCCTATTGAGACTCTAGGAGGCTCAGAAATAGACGTTTTTAAAAGTGATTTGTCGCGAATAAATTCGGGTCGAACCGATTTTTGTCGGAAAATTCGGCGAATCAGTCGAATCGAATTTTTCAAAAGTTCGCTCATCTCTAGTTGGTTGGTTTCTATGGTCTCAGGTAGAGATGAGCGAACTTTTGAAAAGTTCGATTCGGCCGATTCGCCGAATTTCACAAAGAAATTCGGGTTCGGCCGAATCGAACTTTTACGAAGTTCCCCATCATAAATGCCGGCATGGTGGGAGCGGGCCGGCCAGTTCCGCTGTCAGCGGGCCGGCCGGCGGGCCGGTAAAGCCGGCCGGCCCGCTCCCACCATGCCGGCATTTAAAAAAAAAAAAAAAAAAAAAAAAAAAAGCATTTTTGCCGGCATGGTGGGAGCGGCCTCTGATGACGCGCCCTCAGATGACAGCTGAGAGCGGCGCCGGCCTCCACGCTCCGGACCTGCAGGTAAGTGTTTGCTTTTTTTTTAAATGCCGGCATGGTGGGAGCGGGCCGGCCGGCCCGCTCCCACCATGCCGGTATTTTTTTTTTTTTAATTTCAGGAAAAATTCGATCGCCACGAACCACAAAATATTCGGGTTCGTGCCGAATCAAATATTTCCTGAAATTCGGAGCGAATTCCGGTTCGTCCGAACCGGTTCGCTCATCTCTAGTCTCAGGGAAACAATTGAAATGCCAAAATACATCATCATGATCAACCGTGATATGGTTTTCTGAACATGATTTCTGTTGAGAAGCAAGAGATAATCCTGCAATGAGTAACACAACCTTCTTTTCCGAGTTTTTCCTCTCGGGCCTGTCTGACCTCCCGAGTCTTCAGCTGCCTCTCTCCTCTTCTTCCTTCTCATCTATCTTCTGACAGTAACCAGGAACTCCCTGATCATCATTCTCATAATCTCTGACTCTCACCTTCACACCCCCCTATATTTCTTCCTGGGGAACCTGGCCATCTTAGACCTCTGTCATTCCTCCATCACTGTTCCACAAATGTAATTCAGCCTTTATACCAGGAGGAGAACGATTTCCACGTCATGTCCTGAGATCGATATGTGGCCATCTGTCACCCGTTACATTACATGCAGATCATGGGCTGGAGACAGTGTATACAGTTGGCATGCAGTGTGTGGTCTCTTGGTTTTATTCATTCTATGATACACACAAGCTATGCCTTAAGATTAACATTTTGTAGGTCAAACTTTATAGAAAACTTTTTCTGTGACCTTCCCAAGCTGTTGCAGATCTCTTGCAGTGACGTCCATATAAATGTTGTTCTCATCCTGCTGTTTGGAATGTTCCTTGGCACCTCATGTCTAACAGTGACCATTTTGCCTTATGTCTTCATATTTTAAACTGTCCTAAAAATGCAGAAGTTTTCTCCACCTGCTCCTCTCACCTTTCAGTGGTCCTCATACTTTATATCAGTGCTTGGTTAAATAATTTCACCTCCATTGCCAAAATTAATCTTGCTGGAGACAAACTTGTCAGTCATGTACATGGTGGTCACACCTCTCCTCAACACCCCGATTTATAGTCTGAGGAACCAGGAGATCAAAACAGCATTCCGAAATCTTGTAGCAAAGTTTAACTTTGTGCTAGTCCATTTTGTCCACTAGTTAAACTAGTAAAGGTATGAGTGAACCCTTGAATGCTTAAGTTCGATCAAGTGTAAGTCAATAGAGGACCAAAATTATGCGGTGTAAAATGGACGTTATAAGTAGGGATGGGTGAACCTGAACCTCAAAGGTTGCGAGTTCTGGTTCCCAAACTGGAACACGGACTTCAGTCAGAAGTCTGTGTTCGAGTTCGGTGTCTGGCCCGAACACAGAAAAGCTGCTTGCTGGGCCTCTGAGCAGTCCATCAACCTACTAGGGTGCATTCATCTCATCCCCGCAACCCTCAGCAGTGGCCGTGGTGGCAACGGCAGTGGCGTTTGAATTTGGCCCCTGCCAGGGCTACAAAAAGATGGCAGCTGCCTCCCATGAGTGAGAACACTTCTAGTGCCAGCACTGCCAGCTGGCACTAGAAGTGTCCTCACTCATTAGAGCCGACAGCCTTTTTTTTTGTAGCCCTGTCTTGGGCCAAATTCCAATGCCACTGCCACGGCTGCCTCAGCTGCCTCTGAGAGGAAGAGGATTGCGGGCTGAGGTTAGCTACAGCAGCACGCTTATTTCTGCACACTCTGCACCTTCCCAAAAGTTAGGGTCCCTATTAATTTTCCTGAAACCTGAACATTTATTCAAAGTTCGTCCGAATTTGCCGGACCTGAATTTTGTGGGGTTCCTCCATCCCCATCCCTAGTTATAATGACTAGAGGGCTCATTTGTAGCATAAAGCTAGGATAAGTCACCAATGTGTTATAGCTGCAGGTCCCACCTCTGGGACACGCAGCTATATTGAGAACATGCCTAAAGGGGTTTCTAACACTGTACCCCGCAGCATCCTGATTTCCCTGCACCCTCCATTGCTGCAGCATATTCATTGTTATGGGAGCACCATACATGTTAAGATTTCTATCCAGGGGTCTGGTTAGAGAGGGTGAGGAACCCTCATAAATGTTAGGGTTGCTCGCCAAGTGACATTTGAACAAGGGGTAATGTTGCCAGCCAAGGGCCTGTTTACAGAGGGTAAGGAACCATATATGGCAAAACTGCCTTCCATGGGACATTTATAAAAGGGGATGAGGGGCCAGCGTACATGTTAAGATTGCCCGCCAAGGGCCTGTTAGTTGGCAGTGATGTCCATATCAATGTTGTCCTCATCCTGCTGTTTGGAAAGTTCCTTGGCACTACATGTCTGACAGTGACCATATCGCCATACAGATGTAGCAATCGTTAACTGTCCCTTCACAGCTCATCTCATTGTGATATCTCACAAAGAAGTCATTGTAAAGCATTTAAGATTTCAAAATACCTTGATGCACCGGTGAAATTTAAACATGTCATAAAAATGCAGGTTAACCCTTCAACTTCCAGCCTACCTAGAAATGATGTCACCCTCTGTTGCCAGATAATTTTCACCATTTTGCGCTAAATAAGTTCAACTGTGATTTTTGCATGTAATTTCCAGGAAAAACATTTTAGAGCATGGGCTTTCACATGAAATGTCTTGTTTGTATTTTTTTCAGTGTTCTCTAAATATTTTGGGGGGAAATATGTGTTAAGATTGGAAGTCTAGGGTTTTTATTTTTTAAAGGATGAAGGACCATCAGAAATTTTGAGATTGACAATAGCTTTCTTTCATACCCAGTCAATTTGTTTGCTCCATTTCAGCTCCAATAAAATCGCTGTACCCAAAAATGTTGTACTTTCCACTCTCTCCACTTGTTTACCTGCGATAGTTAGGCGAGGAAGCTCTGGTTGGGTGCCCCTGAAATAAATTACCATTTACACTGGGATTGCAGTGTTCGGGATGAGACTGTTGGTTTTGCACCATTTTGCAATACACTGATTTAACATTGATTTAACATTGCTGCAGATTAGCCCCACGGTGGTCACGTCGTCAGCAAATTTAAGTAGTCTGAATCCTCAGTGGAGACACAATCGTAGGGGAGACAGTGCACATCCTTGTTGGTGATTCTGGAGTCGGAGGTGATGCTTTTGACTCTCAAGCTCTGGAATCTTTAAGGATTACTCCTACACACCTCCAAACCACACTGGGTCATGTGCCTAACCATATTCCTTCTCCTCATTCTGAGGTGCCTTGATGACACAGTTTGGACCAGGAGTACCAGTGTAAACAATTTAGTCTCCTGAATGGCTCGTCCAAATTTGTAAACAATTATATTTATTATCTCCTGAAACCAATATGGTCAATTATGTAAACAATCGTTATTATAAAAAAACATTAATAAAATATCAATGATTAATACAATACTTCTGCCTGGCTAAACCAGATATATATATCCTTCCTGGCTCTGCTAAAATAGGCAAACAAATATATATCGATATATATATATAATACCTGGCCAATGGTAACACAACGGATAAAAACGCATAAAAGATTGAAGTAACTTTTAGATGTCTGGTAATCCATAGAACACAGACAAATGGTAAATAAAAAGATATATTAGGGTACAATAACACAAGATGAAATCAAATCTTACAGAACAACAAGATACAACTCTCTATGATTGAAAGTTATTTAACTGGCATACACATATACAGTGGTTAAGGCAGACTTAAGAGCATTACCTGACCAGCAACTGATATATTTACCCTCCTGACAGGGGAGCCCACAAGCAGACCTTCAAGCTGGCAGCCTCAGCCTCCTCTTCTCCTCCTAGGGTCCTCTTCCTATGGCTCTCCCTTCCTAAGGCTCCTTCCTACTGCCTTCTCCTCCTAGCGACTCTCCGTCAGTTATACCCTGATATTACTTTGATGTCCAGACTTGTTCTTCCAGTTTCACTAGCCTAAAAATTGTGAAAACTTGTTTTGCTGGACTCTAGGTGGGTAAGTATCAGAATTTCCCAGCAACTAATACTTTGTCTTTCCCCATAATTTGCTTCCCAGCCACTAATACTTTGTCTTTCCCCAAAATGTTCTTACACGACTCAGCATTCCAAAAATATTCCCAGGGTCTGCCCCCCAAACTTGATATGAAAACCTGTTTTTATTAGGGTGGGGAAAGGCATGTGGACTGAAGAGCCTCTGGGCATGTGAGGGACATCTTGGCCTGTCTGAATGACCTGACCTATATATGGTCAAATGCACCTAATTACACATAGTGAGAGAGACATAAATACATTAAATACACACAATATTTTAACAATATTAATTTTCCACAAAGGCTCATTGTCTACACCAGGAGCCCTGACAGTTCTTTAGTGTGGCTCAATGTCGGCTGTTACAGAGTGTGTAGGGGATTTGGTATGGAATAAAATGCGTGGTTGAGGGGTGGTTGTTCATCGATCACCGCAAATTTATAGACAGAAGAGATGTGGTTTGAGTTAAGTCACAGACAATGGCTGAGGATTGTGAACACCCTTTGATTCTTTCCTCACAGACGAATTTAGCAGACGAATCCCAAATCCCCGGTATGCTGTGGATTTTTTCTTTAATTTTTAACAGTTAAACATTTAAACATGTTTTAAAGAAGAGGGGGGGCTCACAACTTTAAAAAAAAAAATAAGGGTTAAACCCTTAAAAATATAAAAGAAAATGGTGTGGGGTC
The DNA here is from genome assembly GCA_027917425.1 of Gastrophryne carolinensis. Classification (NCBI taxonomy): domain Eukaryota; kingdom Metazoa; phylum Chordata; class Amphibia; order Anura; family Microhylidae; genus Gastrophryne; species Gastrophryne carolinensis. The sequence goes on along the minus strand of CM051240.1, from coordinate 5,059,677 downwards.
CCCATTATCCAGTAAACCCAGCCCAGGCACCAGCTATGTGGGGCTGGTAGACCAAGGCTACCAGCCCGTATAGCCCACAGGCCATTGGCACTTCTGGTGCGGGACAGTGGATAGCAGCATGGGACAGGCATGAGGAGAGTGCGTTAAGGATTTCAGGAAAAAGTTTGAATTTTCCCTTAAAACCAGTTCACTCATCTCTTGCTGTTAGCACAAGACCAGAGGTCGGACATCTAAATAAGCTGCCTATGGTTTCCTGACCAGTGGAAAGAAGAGAATAGACCCCCTGCCTAACCTTTCACCCCTCACACTAATGGCTTATTTAAGAGAAAGCAGTGTGCCTGAGAGACGTACTTCAACTACAGACCAATGAAGCATTCTTCATTGTAAACTGAAAAGGCAGAAAAAATTAAATTATCTGTATTAGTGGGGCTGTATATCAAACTCGGTAATGTTATGGTGGCAGTTGTTGGCCTGATAAAATGATTTTAAACTAATAATTCACTATTAATGCACTATTTTTATTTGAATAAAGGAAAAAAGTGGAAAGTTGTTTGAATCCTTAATAGTCCTTAATAGGTTGTGTTGGTAAGTGCATCAGTGTCTTCCAGAAAGTTCTTTTTTGTCAGGTTACTGAGCACACCAGGGGCCTCCTTCTACTCCAGCACTGTGTGCTAACAATTTTTTCAAGGCTCTTCATGTGATCACGCAATTGCATGATCGCATTAAACCTTGACCCCTGATGCGATCATGCAATAGCTTAATCATATCGTGATTAAGGATGAGTAAGCCAGGATTTATGGGAATTTGCTTAGAATTTATGGAAAAAAAAGCTTTGTCCAAATCAGAATTTTCTGCTGATTTATAGTAACAAAATTATTTCTTCCTGAAACATCTCAAAACAAAAAAAAAATCACCTACTTCGTCTTTCCAGCTCCAAGTGATGCCCTCATTGTCCTTCTATTGCAGCACTGTCTGCTAACTATTTTTAAGGCTTTTTATGTGATCATGCAATTGCAACATCGCAATAAACCCACAACCCCATATGCGAGCATGCAATAGCTTAATCACATTGTGATAGGGTTGAACGGACCTATTCACATGATTCGGAATTCAGCAAAAAAAAATCAAACCTACTTCCTCTTTCCAGCGCCAGATGATGTTCTAATCATCTGGGGAGTTTCTCCCTGGCCCCTTAAATGCACCATCCTGTCCTCATGAACAGGCACGATGACCATGATGTAAGGCTGGCAACCCTCCCTAGCCAATTACAGGGATGAGGGCTTGCCAGAATGCCTAAATGTGGCCATGTCATTACCCTGGAGGTGGATTGCAGGCTAAAGAAGAGATAAAGAAGAAAGACCTCTATCTCCCTATGTGTAATCAGCTACCGCCCGCCAGACAAAGAAGATCAAGGACTGCGCTGGATGCCAGCAAAGGGACTACAATGAAGAAGAAGAGGAGCTAGCTTGCTGGAGAAAGAGGAGGAAAATGGAGAAGCCGTCACCATCGGAGCTGGAGTAATTACTATTTTTTAGCAATTCATTAAAGATTTAATATGGGATGAAAAATTTGGCAAAGCAAATTTCTCTCCAATTGTGACCCCCTACAAATGGTTCATAAACAGAGTTGGAGGGGAAGAGGGGGGCCACAACAATGTTCCCGAACTCTGAAGCCTGTTGAAGGAATTAGAACGCAGAAACTATACAATAAATACAGTACATACAACAGGTGCAATATCGATCAGATCAATCAGCTGCTAGGGACAATAAGTTGAGTATTGGCTGTTTGGCTTCTTGTTAAACTCCAGGGCCATTACTTGCCTCTCCAAAGCCCGGAGAGGGGCAGAAGAGCATGAGGACCATCAGTTCTACCAGCCCCATATAGCTTGTGCCCGGGCAGGATTTACTGGATGGGGGGACCCCACAAGTTTTTTTCTTAAATCTTTAAGGGTTTAACCAGCAATGCTCCAGAGCTATCAGCCCACAGTGTCCACAGGTCACAAGCTCTTCTGTTCCCCTCCCCCCCATTTGGAAAGACAGGTAATGGGGCCACTTGCTGCAGGTGACTTGCCAGCCCCTCGTGCCTTGTGAACTGGTATAGGGTTATCATGGACCCCTTACCAGTTCTCAGAGAGTTAAATGTAAAAAAACACACTGACACATCAGAAAAAAAAATATAGACCTTTTATCTATTGCCGGTCTCTGCTAAGATCCAAAGACACAGTGACAGCTCACTCCCCGCTGCAAGGAGGGGCTATTTATACTGGGCGTGACCTGTGACATCATATATCACTCCTAATATAAATGCCCCTTCCCTGCGGAAGCAAGATGCCAATAGCCCAGACGGGGTAGTGGACTTCTGCGGAGCCAGGCTCAGGGACAACAACGGTGCTGAAACGGGGACAGAGGTGAGCTTATTTTTTGGAGCAAATTCGTAAAAGTTAAGTTTAGCCAAACTCAAATTTCTTGGAGAAATTTGGCGAATCACCCAAACCAAACTTTTAACTCATCTTTAACAGTATGCAAGGAGGAGCCAAAGTTCATGCACAGGAGGACTATCTAAATGTAGGGCGAGACAACTCAAGGTCAGAAGGAGAGACAAGGGTCCAATATGGGAGATCCTAGATGTAGTACCAGTAAGAAGACAAAGGTGAGGTCAGAAAATGAGCAGGTCAAACACAACAGCTAATGGATCTCCAAAATCACACTAGAGCGCACCCAAGCAATAGCTATAATGTGCATGGTGAAAGGGGCTGGAGGTTTTTATTGGGGCAGAGAGGATGTGATTGGGCAGCAGTGATCTTAGGCTCATAGACCCACAGAAACCCTGGGGCTGATTGGCCCATAATCATAATAAGGGCTAAGTTCGGGGGCGTTGAACAAGAAGGAGAGTGAGGGTGACAGAGACTCCCACCAGTGTCCCGGTGGGTGTATGAGCATCCTACATGTGTTCAGAGAGCAGTAACCAACCCTGGTGGGCAAGTGGGTTGTTTTTTTTCTTTTTTAAACTCTTTATTTCTCAAGAAATTTATAACAGTACAGAACATTCCACCTTACCAGGCGGGGATGCAAACAATCACAAGAATACATATGAACTAGGATCACATGGCGCCAGACAGAGGAATAGGGAAGAAAGGTGGGGAAAGAGAGACAGGGGAGGATGCATGGGAAGCGGGCCTTAGGACCCCCGGGGGGGAGTTCCGAGCTGCCCTTGCCGCCCAAGACTGCATTACCTGCCAGTGACCCTCCACGCCCACAGGCCCCATCGGATGCCACCCGTCCCACTGAACTCACGTAGGTACTAGTTGTTTGTAGCGTGGAGTATCCCTGAACAGGAACCAGGGTGTCAAGCTGAGGAGGAATTGCAGTGTTTTATCATCCTCCATCTCCATGATGCAATGCACTCACTTAGCCCAATCGGCCAGGGAGGGGGCGGCTTCTGACTTTCATAGTCTCAGTATGACTGCTTTAGCAGCATTAACCAGGTGTCTTAACAGCGACCTCTCATACATCTTTGCAGGCATATCCGCTAGGTGAAGCAGGAAAAGCTCCGGGTCTCTTCTAATAGGTTCCTGAACTATGTCGGAAATTATTGAGGACACAGAGTCCCAGAAGGAGGCGAGTTTCGGACAAACCCAGAAGATATGGAACAATGTCCCAATCTACCTCTGGCACCTCCAACAGACTGGGGCATGTGCTGGAGCGAAACTATGTAGCCTAGCTGGGGTGTAGTACCAGCCCGACAAATGCTTATAGTTCAACTCCTGCACCTTCAAGGACATGGAAACGTTGTGCATTGCAATAAATATATATTTCCATTAATCAGCAGTTAAAGATCAGTCCAGGTCCCTCTCCCAGTCCCCACAGAAGCAGGGCAGCTCCCCCCTTCCGGCGTCAACAACAATGCATACATTTGTGATAGCGTTTTTTTGGGGGTAGATAAGGGGTGGGCTCCCTGAGCATACTGATGGCGCCAGTCCACTATTGGCTACAGATGAGATGCCCACCAGTATTTCAGCATATATGGGCAGGCTAGTCCCCCTTCCTGCATTGGCCGCAACAGAATTTGCAATTTCAATCTGGGTTTACGTCCCTGCCAAATAAACTTGGTGAAGAGGGAGTTCAGGGATTTAAAGTACGCACTTGGTATGTGGATCGGCAGAGTTTGGGTAGACAATTTCGTCAGGATTGTCATCTTTATGATGCTGATCCTCCCCAGCCACAGAAATGTGGGAGATCCCAGTTCACCAAGTCCATCTTGATTTTGTTAAGCAGGGGAATGAAATTAAATAAATAAGTCTTATTCACTGTGTCCTCGATCTTAGTCCCTAGGTAGGTAATGGCCGGTTTGGGCCATTTGAAGTGGAATGAAGCTTTTAGCCCATCCTCAGAGGACCTCGGGAGGTTAATGCCTAAAGCTTCTGACTTATCATAATATATCTTCAGGGAGGAGAGTTTACCATATCTCTCAAATTCCTTCATTAGCACCGAGATGCCTACTACCGGATTGGATATAAAGAAGAGAAGATCATCAGCATACACTGCAATTTTATGAGAAGTTATCCCACTTCGATTCCCCGGATATCCACCTCCGCCCTCACCCTGCATAGGAAGGGCTCCATTGTTTAGGTGAATATCAGGGGGGAAAGAGGAGAGCCCTATCTGGTACTGTTCTCAATGAGAACCTGCCCAGAAAGGGACCCATTTACTTTGATTATTGCAGTTGGGTTGGTATAGAGGGACATGATAAATTTTAGTGCATTGGGGCCAAGACCTATGTGTTCCAAAACTGCTCTGATGAACAACCAATTTACCCGGTCGAAGGCCTTCTCAGTGTCAGTGGACAGAAGGACCTCTGACCTCCCCATCACCTTCGTTTTGTGGATCAGGTTGAGGTCTGACCGTGTTATCCTTTGCTTCCCAGGTCAGGATAAAGCCTGACTGGTTACAGTCTACCAACCCCGGGAGGAAGCCCGACAGCCTGTCCACCAAGATCTTAGAAAACAGTTTCAAGTCCACATTTAACAAAGAAATAGGCCTATAGCTTCCACATGCAAGCGGGTCCTTCCCTGGTTTATGAATGACTATAACAAAGGCTGCCAATGCCTCAGTTGGTATGGTAGCGGGATCTGCTCTACTATTAAGGAGTTGAATGCCAAGAGGAGATGGGGAGAGAGAAGAGAAAAAAACATTTTTCTAGTACCCTATGGAAAACCCATAAGGCCCCGGGGACTTTCCAGTCGGGGTCTTATTTATTGCAGTAGCTAATTCCTCAGAGGAACAGTTGACCAAAGTTCGGGGCATATACCGAGGCTAACATGCAGGGTCTGCCATAAAAGGCACCCTTCCAAGAATCTGCCTGATTCATCTGCTATCTTGTTAGAAAATTTGAAAGGTTTATGTATTCCTGGCGATCATGATAGCCACCCTTTTGGCCTTTGTATCTGGGGCATTGCTCATGTAGGTCTGGGAGAAGGACCTCGAAACCGACCACGGTGCTCTACCATGTTTGAAATGTGTTTCCTGGACGAACATGATGTTTGCCTTTAGTCTATCTTAAGTCTGGATAGTTCCTGGTATTTTTTGGATCTCTTCAGTGGGGAGTTCAACCCCCTAGCATTCAAAGAAGCTACCTTGAACTTTTTGATGAGGGGCTGAGGGGTCCATGGGCAGGCCCCAGGGTCCCATCTCTGCCAGGAGAGTCAGGAGGGGGGGGGATTCTGAACCCCCACCCACAGCCCCGCACCCAAACCCCAAAGTTCAGAGGGAGACAACGAGAGGGGGGGAAAGAAGACACAAGGTAGGTATAGGGGGACAGAAAAAAGCTTCAAACAAAGCACACACCCACCACTCACACGGATGTATCAACAATTCCGGGGGAATTCGAAACTCTGAAATTCTACAGGCAGAGACAACGTCCCAGCCCAGGATCAACACGGGCAGAAGACCGACCACCCAGGCCTCAAGGGGCAAGGCACCCAGACAGTCGATCCACCCCGGCTTGCGGTGGGGACCGAGAGGCTAGTCGCCCAGCATCACCAGAGGTGTACAATCCACAACCAGATGGCCGCAATCATGATAAACTATGGATATAGCAAATACCCTCCACTTCTTTATGTCAGTGAGGGGAGCACATGCCCCGGCACCAGAGGACGAGCCTAGCCCACCCCCGGGAAGGTAGCCCCCTCCACCCCTTCCCCCCTGGCGCCGGAGCGCCGACAACCAGCCCCAGAGAGCAAAACCGACTGAATAGGAAAAAATATATGCTTAATATAGAGTCCACTGAAAAATATAATTCAACCTTTCAACTTCCATATAGAGACTTATTGAACATACGACCTGAGACAGTCTTGTCGCTGATCTTCCAGACAAGTTCCAGAGGATTTGAGTTTAAGGCCCCCATTCTTGGTCCCTGCTTAGATATCCGTTGTTGGTGGCGGCCCCTCCTCCTGGGTTGTAGATGAACAAGATCAAGATCAGGGCCTGCACCAGCCAGCCTAGGATATGATCTGGCTGAACACCAAAGAAATTGAACAGCGAGGCCAGGTCCTCATATCTCCATAGAGTGAACGACTTGCCACCTTTGGAGGACACCAGTGGGAAAGGGTATCCCCACCGGTACAAAATATACTTCTTCAGCTCTTCCAGCAACGGTCGCAAGAGTCTCCTCCTCGCTAGCGTAGATATAGAGAAGTCTGCATAAAAATGCAACTCAGCTCCATCAAAATCAAGAGTTCGTTTCCTTCTGGCCACCCTCATGATCGATTCTTTCTACTAATAAAGGTGAACCCACCATATTAAATCCCTCAGTGGGTCGTTCTGTCGAGGTGGAGGTGCGCGCGATTGATGATTTTGGTCTCATTGGTGGCCGGTTCCCCCAGTAGGGAGGCAAATATCCCCTGCAGCGTGGGTATAATATCTTCCTCTCTAGTCACCTCAGGGAGTCTTTTGATGCGAATATTATTCCACATATAACAGTTCTCCAGATCTTCCATGTGGAGGGTTAAAGCCGTGGTCAATGCCTCCTGCCTTTGCAGACTCTCGGTAAGTTGTTGAATTGCCTTCCGATCCTCCGTTTGCTTTTGCTCCACTGACGCAATTTGAGTGTCCATCTCTCAACAATCCTACTTCCTGCTAAAGTTTTTCGCCAATGGACCCCAACGCTGCTGCTATGTGATGTTTAGTGGGCAATGCTCTTAGATGGGACCAACTTTTGCTGCAGTGTTGTCCGAAGAAGCGCTGTAGAAGCCATTTGAACTGTTTGCAGCCCCCCTTCCCCCCATCTCGGGGTCACCTCCCTTCCTCCCCCTCCACAGCGGCGATCCTCTAGTTGATTCTGCCTCTGGGTCAGGGCCCTGAACCCTGGCGATGAAGCGACTCAGATCCCCCTGTGAGACCGCAGCTGAGCTCCTGGCATGACCCTTGGCGTCCCTGGCCTTGTTGCTTCCTCCCATAGCGTTAGCGATATGTGGTAGATTTGGAGACAAGGAAACAGGTACTATCGCAGGGGGGGGCTTTTCTGGGGCTGATGAGGTTCTCCACCCCAGTGCTAGTGTTCCAAATCTGTGCTCTGTGGTGAGTTGGGGGGGGGGAGCAGAGCCATCCCCACAGCCTTCAGGGGCTTTGCTCTCTGCCTACCTCTGTGGTAGCTGCACTGGAGGGATTCTCTCCTGCCTCCCCTCAATAGCAGCAGCAAAAGTCGGTTGTGCCCCCTGCCCTCCATCTCCGCAGGCCTCTCACACCCCCCACCGGCTCACTCACCTCCTTTCTCTTCTCTGCCGCGTCTGCCTCGGGCCGATGACTCCGGGGGAGGGGGCCCCAGCCCGTTGATGCCAGGTCGCTTCAGTAGCTCTTTCTGTGACCGCGGCACCTGCCTCATCCAACCAATCTCCCATCATGCTGCCGGACAGGGTGGAAATAGCCAAACCCAGCGCGCTTCCTCGGCCGCCAGCAGTAAAGAAGCGGGACCGGCCACGCAATCAGCTCTGAGCGCTCCTCTCTGCCCCGCTGTGTTGAACGAGCAGGTTTGCTGGATCCCGCTTCCCCTCCTCTTCTCTGGGGGTTAGGGATGGGACCAAGATGGCGGCCGCACACCTCCTCCACATGCTGCCAGCCATCACTGCACTTACTCTGCTCTCTCTCTTCGATGCTGTCCTCCGTCACCTCCGACTTGCTGCACACTTAGGGGGGATCTTCCTGGCCCAAAAGCTTTCTTCTGGGTTCTAAAAAATTATAATAACAGTTGGTGTGCCCGAGAGCGAGCCAAGCACATGTCTTCACAAGGCCTTGGCAAGCCCCCCCCCCCCCCCCCCCAAAAGTGGGTTGTTAATGCATCTACCCCATTTTCCACACTCCCTTTTTGACATTTTGTTACACCTTCTCCCTTTTCTCTCTCAGGATTGGCCAGACTCAGCTGTCAGAGAGTAGGAAAAAGATCACATGATATGAGCAGACTCATTATCCTGACCTGGGCCTCCTGCTTTCATTGTGACATGGAGTCAGGGAGTATTAGAAGGCTTAGAATGTAATACAGTGTGATTGTTGGCCATTTCTACACCTGGAACCACAGGGCAGAGGAGTAACTGGAACAATAATCAGCAATGTCATTGTAAAAAGTTTGCTCAGTCAGAGAAAAAGAAAAGTAAACTCTGGGAAAGTTTCCTCCAAGTCAGACCCTGGGAATAGACGCTGTGCGATCTCAGGAGAGGGCGACGCTCTCATTGTAATGAGACACACGGGGATTATTGCTGGAGGGACGCTCAGCCTTTCTCTACATATATCTGATGTCCTGACCTCTCTGTGTTTCCTCACCCCCCACCCCCTGCCCAGCATCACTGAGGAGACCCCCAATACTCACCCAGCATCACTGAGGAGACCCCCAATACTCACCCAGCATCACTGAGGAGACCCCCAATACTCACCCAGCATCACTGAGGAGACCCCCAATACTCACCCAGCATCACTGAGGAGACCCCCAATACTCACCCAGCATCACTGAGGAGACTCCCAATACTCACCCAGCATCACTGAGGAGACCCCCAATACTCACCCAGCATCACTGAGGAGACCCCCAATACTCACCCAGCATCACTGAGGAGACCCCCAATACTCACCCAGCATCACTGAGGAGACCCCCAATACTCACCCAGCATCACTGAGGAGACCCCCAATACTCACCCAGCATCACTGAGGAGACTCCCAATACTCACCCAGCATCACTGAGGAGACCCCCAATACTCACCCAGCATCACTGAGGAGACCCCCAATACTCACCCAGCATCACTGAGGAGACCCCCAATACTCACCCAGCATCACTGAGGAGACCCCCAATACTCACCCAGCATCACTGAGGAGACCCCCAATACTCACCCAGCATCACTGAGGAGACCCCCAATACTCACCCAGCATCACCGAGGAGACCCCCAATACTCACCCAGCACAGGTAAGTGTCACCATGTACAGAGGAGACCCAGCCACAGCTCCATCTTCCCTGACACGTCTCCAGTGTGGCCCGGCCGGGTGTCACACACATTCCTCTGCTGCCCTCCATCCCCCATCCATCCAGCTACAGCGTGTCTCACACACAGGAAGCCATGTCTGTGTTATATTACCCAGCAGCCCCACTGACACCCACCATATACAGAGACAGAGGGAGAGATAGATAGATAGATAGATAGATAGATAGATAGATAGATAGATATGAGATAGATAGATAGATAGATAGATAGATAGATAGATAGATAGATGATAGATAGATAGATAGATAGATAGATAGATAGATAGATAGATAGATATGAGATAGATAAATAAATAGATAGATAGATAGATAGATAGATAGATGATAGATAGATAGATAGATAGATAGATAGATAGATAGATAGATAGGAGATAGATAGATAGATAGATAGATAGATAGATGATAGATAGATAGATAGATAGATAGATAGATAGATAGATAGATAGATATGAGATAGATAGATAGATAGATAGATAGATAGATAGATAGATGATAGATAGATAGATAGATAGATAGATAGATAGATAGATAGATATAAGATAGATATGAGATAGATAGATAGATAGATAGATAGATAGATAGATAGATAGATAGATGATAGATAGATAGATAGATAGATAGATAGATAGATAGATAGATAGATATAAGATAGATATGAGATAGATAGATAGATAGATAGATAGATAGATAGATAGACAGACAGACAGACAGATAGATAGATAGATAGATAGTAGATAGATAGATAGATATTAGATAGATAGATAGATAGATAGATAGATAGATAGATAGATAGATATTAGATAGATAGATAGATAGATAGATAGATGATAGATAGATAGATAGATAGATAGATAGATAGATAGATAGATGATAGATGATAGATAGATAGATATATATAAGATAGATAGGAGATAGATAGATAGATAGATAGATAGATAGATAGATATAAGATAGATAGGAGATAGATAGATAGATAGATAGATAGATAGATAGATAGATAGATATATGATAGATAGATAGATAGATAGATAGATAGATAGATAGATAGATAGATAGATAGATAGACAGACAGACAGACAGACAGACAGATAGATAGATAGATAGATAGTAGATAGATAGATAGATAGATAGATAGATAGATAGATAGATAGACAGACAGACAGACAGACAGACAGATAGATAGATAGATAGTAGATAGATAGATAGATAGATAGATAGATAGATAGATAGATAGACAGACAGACAGACAGACAGACAGACAGACAGACAGATAGATAGATAGATAGATAGATATATGATAGATAGATAGATAGATAGATAGATAGATAGATAGATAGATAGATGATAGATAGATAGATAGGAGATAGATAGATAGATAGATAGATAGATAGATAGACAGACAGACAGACAGACAGACAGACAGACAGACAGACAGACAGACAGACAGACAGATAGATAGATAGATAGATAGATAGATAGATATATGATAGATAGATAGATAGATAGATAGATAGATAGATAGATAGACAGACAGACAGATAGATAGATAGATAGATAGATAGATAGATAGATGATAGATAGATAGATAGATAGATAGATAGATAGATAGATAGATAGATAGGAGATAGATAGATAGATAGATAGATAGATAGATGATAGATAGATAGATAGATAGATAGATAGATAGATAGGAGATAGATAGATAGATAGATAGATAGATAGATAGATAGATGATAGATAGATAGATAGATAGATAGATAGATAGATAGATAGATAGATAGGAGATAAATAGATAGATAGATAGATAGATAGATAGATAGATAGATGATAGATAGATAGATAGATAGATAGATAGATAGATAGATAGATAGATAGGAGATAGATAGATAGATAGATAGATAGATAGATAGATGATAGATAGATAGATAGATAGATAGATAGATGATAGATAGATAGATAGATAGATAGATAGATAGATAGATATAAGATAGATATGAGATAGATAGATAGATAGATAGATAGATAGACAGACAGACAGATAGATAGATATTAGATAGATAGATAGATAGATAGATAGATAGATAGATAGATATTAGATAGATAGATAGATAGATAGATAGATAGATAGATAGATAGATATTAGATAGATAGATAGATAGATAGATAGATAGATAGATAGATATGAGATAGATAGATAGATGATAGATAGATAGATAGATAGATAGATAGATAGATAGATAGATAGATGATAGATGATAGATAGATAGATATATATAAGATAGATAGGAGATAGATAGATAGATAGATAGATAGATAGATAGATAGATAGATAGATATAAGATAGATAGGAGATAGATAGATAGATAGATAGATAGATAGATAGATAGATATATGATAGATAGATAGATAGATAGATAGATAGATAGATAGATAGATAGACAGACAGACAGACAGACAGATAGATAGATAGATAGATAGATAGATAGATAGATAGTAGATAGATAGATAGATAGATAGATAGATAGATAGATAGATAGATAGATAGACAGACAGACAGACAGACAGATAGATAGATAGATAGATAGATAGATAGATAGATAGACAGACAGACAGACAGACAGACAGACAGACAGACAGATAGATAGATAGATAGATAGATATATGATAGATAGATAGATAGATAGATAGATAGATAGATAGATGATAGATAGATAGATAGGAGATAGATAGATAGATAGATAGATAGATAGACAGACAGACAGACAGACAGACAGACAGACAGATAGATAGATAGATAGATAGATAGATATATGATAGATAGATAGATAGATAGATAGATAGATAGACAGACAGACAGACAGACAGATAGATAGATAGATAGATAGATAGATAGATAGATAGATAGATATATGATAGATAGATAGATAGATAGATAGATAGATAGATAGATAGATGATAGATAGATAGATAGATAGATATGAGATAGATAGATAGATGATAGATAGATAGATAGATAGATAGATAGATAGATATGAGATAGATAGATAGATGGTAGATAGATAGATAGATAGATTCTTGTCTTATGATCAGTGGTATAAGCAGTTTGAGAGGCTTAAAGTGGAACATGAAAGGAGGTGTAAACCTCCCCCAAACCTCTCCAGCCTGCTGCCTCCCCTCCTCCAGTTCTGGTTTTACCTTTGGCTTGGACATCTGTTTTGTGGGTCCCTCAGATTCCGGGAGAACTCCAATGGGCGGCGCCATCTTGCATCCCCCGATTTTGTGGCTGCACAGCAGCAGTGAATGGGCTGCAATAGGGGCCACATGAAAAGGATAACGATGGATCCTAGACAAGGATGGCTAAGGCAGCTGCAGGCATGTAGCAGCAGCTAAGCCAGAAGGGACAGAAGAATTTAGCCTTGAGGTGACATACAAAAGGTGAGCAGGGCCCGATGGGGGAAGGGATGGCCAAAGTTAGTTTTAGGTGCGATATTCCTCTTTAAACCCATGCAGATATTGTGAAGCAAAATAAAGATGAATGACTCTAGAATTACATGGGGGCGGCCATCTTGCCACATACCTGATAGACCTGCTTACACATAAGAATTCGGGGGGGTTCTGTGCCAGCAGCAATTCACACCAAACTGAAAGAGAGAGAAATATGCCTCAGAAACAAGGAGAAGCTCGCCTGTCATTTTTCGAACATACAAACACTGAATAAACAGCTAATGTAGCACATGAAATCTGTGTGAGGGAAGCTTCTACAATGTATCTCTATGGCTCCGACAGCTGCAAAAGCATCCAGTTAAGAGATACAATGATTTTAGAAGATTTCAGCTGTTTTCAAGCAAGGATGAGTCATTACAGCTGAAGGCAGACTTCTTCTGGCTAGAAAGAAGAGATTATTACACAGAGATATGAGGCAATTTTGGCTGAGAGACTTTTCAGTAGAAGATCTTTCATGTGTGTGACAGGATGGCTGCTGCCATGCGTGTTTAAGACTGCAGAATCAGCCCACTAGTCCGCATCTGCATGGTGTAAATACCTCTCAATAAGCTTATGTCACTGATTGCCAGAGTAGGGCTTTAGGGGAACAGATTACTAAGCTTTGATTTTTTTACTGGAGGTTTAACAACTTTAACAATCCTGCTTCTTCTCACTCTCAAGTCCCCAAGCTCACAGCAGCCCCTTGTGCCTGGTAAGTCTATCTATATCCCCCCATCACTGCTTTCATCCCCTTACCTGTCCTTGCATGAGTTCTTTTCATGTAAAATCCCCGGCTTTGTCTGATGCCCGGCTGGTGGCTGGCGTCATTTATCACCCTGCCTGCAGTTCTGTCAGCCACCAGCGGATGTCAGCAGAGCCCTGGCTGCTCTCTCTCCCCCTCTACTGCTGCACCTGGTGTGAGGCCTATTTAAGTGGTTCTGCCCTTCACCTGGTGCAGCAGGATTTTGTTTGCTTTGTTTTTACATCTATTTGTGGCTGTGCCTTTTGGTGCTCTGAATCTGAACCTGAACCACCGTGGGGATCTAGTGGCAATCAGGCCTCTCCTCTGCTTTCCTGAGGCTGCTTGGCCATTTGTGATGCTTGCTCTCCATGCAGCAGGCCTCTTATTGGCTTCTGGAGGCTGCTGACCCCTGTCCTGGGCCCTTTGGTGAGTGCACCAGCACCTTAGGGTTTCCTGGTTTCCTTATTAGTTGTTACCTTTGTTACTTAGCCTTCTTTCTTTGTTTTGCACAGTGTATCTGAATCCAAGATCTTTTTGTTTCCTTTTGATTTTATTAATAAAAAACATTGTTTTATTAACAGCATTTCCTCTGTCCTGTGTCTTTGCTCTGGCCAAACAAAATGTTCCCCTGGTGGAGAACTCTCGGGCCTGACATTTCACTTGTAAAATTCCTCACTCTTTCTACATGAACCCGCAAAACACACTCTGCCTCTTTGAAATGCCGCAGTCATCTCCTCTCCCTTTCACTGCTCCTACTGGCCGCTGGCGACATATCTCCGAACCCAGGACCATCTACTTGACCCCTTCACTCCTCTATGCCTCCCACTTCATAGATAAACCTTAAGGAATTCATCAAACCAGCAAACACATGTAACTTAGCCAAGCTCAGAACAATCCCTTCCCACATACTCCTGCTGCTGTCACTCGCGCACTATGGAGCACACGTTCAGCATGCATCAAACTTGCAAACATCTATGACCTGTTTACTACCAAACTCTTCCCCTTCTTGCCCTTTATTGAATCCTGGCTCACTACCTCTGACACAGCCTCACCCGCTGCCCTCTCATATGGCAGTTCAGTCACACTTCAAGAACAAGCAACAAACAGGGTGGGGGTGTTGGTGTGCTCCTATCAGAACACTGCTCATTTAACCCAACCCCGGCCCTACTCTCACTTTCCTTCTCTACTTTTGAAGTACACTATGTCCGTCTCTATTCCACCTGTCACGTAAATATTGCCATCATCTATCTCCTGGACTTGCTACTCTCTTTCTGAATCACTTTTACTGGCTCCTCTGCTTCCTGTCCACTGACATCCCAGCTATACTCATGGTAACTTCTACATACCCATTGACACTAACAACTCTACCGCTACCAAATTACTATCACTCACCTATTCATAGGGATGAGCGAATCGATCCGGACGAACCCAGATTCGTTCCGAATTTCATGAAAAATTCGATTCTGAACGAATCCAAATTTCCCCGCGATTCGATCGATCGAAGTTTTCCTTTAAACTCCATTTATTTTAATTACAGGCATTCTAAAATGGTGGAAGCACATGTCCGGACATATCCCCTGGGGCAAGGTATCATGGGAAGGTCACATGCAGCCTATCAGCAGCCAGAAGCCCCGGTGACGTCACAGCGCTATATAAAGCGGCGGCCATCTTGCTTGTGCACATTTCAGACTTGCATTCGTGAGTGAAAGGTGGCTGCTGCAGCTAGGAAGAGAGAGTTAGCGATAGGTAGGGAGATTTACAGATAGGTAAAGAGAGAGACAGATAGGGAGATTTAGAGTGGTAGACAGAGCTAGGGAAAGATAGGTTTAAAACCGGAACAATCCAGCAGCATACAAGTCACATTGACAGGGTGCCTAGTGCTGGCTATGATTCAGATTTCATAATTACTGGGTTACTGTTAATATATTTGGTTTGGTTTAAATACAGCTGCACACTGTGCATGCAATGCACATGCTATTTAAACCTTTCTGCTATTTAGGCCTGAACACTATTTTAACCCTATCTGTTAAATACAGCTGCACACTGTGCATGCAATACACATGCTATTTAACCCTTTCTGCTATTTAGACCTGAACGCTATTTTAACCCTATCTGTTAAACAAAAGCATTTCTCATACTTGGATTATTGTTACTTTTTGTTCAGCTTAAAATACATTAGGCCACACTGGCATCCCAAGGCACATACTATTTTAACCCTATCTGTTAAACAAAAGCATTTCTCATACTTGGATTATTGTTAATACTTTTTGCTCAGCTTAAAATACATTAGGCCACACTGGCATCCCAAGGCACATGCTATTTTAACCCTATCTGTTAAACAAAAACATTTCTCATACTTGGATTAGTGTTAAAAGTTTCTGTTCAGCTTAAAATATACCAGGCCACACGGGCATCCCAAGGCACATGCTATTTTAACCCTATCTGTTAAACAAAAGCATTTCTCATACTTGGATTATTGTTACTTTTTGTTCATCTTAAAATACATTACGCCACACTGGCATCCCAAGGCACATGCTATTTAATCCTATCTGTTAAACAAAAGCATTTCTCATCCTTGGATTATTGTTAATACTCTCTGCTCAGCTTAAAATACATTACGCCACACTGGCATCCCAAGGCACATGCTATTTTAACCCTATCTGGTATACAACATAAGCGTTGATCAGCATCAGCTGCTTTATTAAGCTACTTCAGTTTGCACTTGTTTTTGACTGTTTTCAATAAACCAGGCCACAGGGCACCCCAAAGCTGCACCTTGCACCCTATCTGGTTTACAACATAAGCGTTGATCAGCATCAGCTGCTTTATTAAGCTACTTCAATTTGCACTTGTTTTTGACTGCTTTCAATAAACCAATAAAGCAATGTTTGGGCTGCTGCTGCTGCTGCTGCAGTAGAGAGTTAGAGATAGATTAAAGGTCTAGGTTTCTGAGGTTCCTGCACAGAATAGCAGGTTTGTGTGCAGGGGGTAGTGGTGAGGGAAGAGAGTGTTAATGTTAGAAAGTTGTTATCATAGAGAGGAAGTGAGGATGAAGAGAGACTGGATACAGAGCAGAGGTGAGTAAAGAGTAGGTCAAGCGTGTATTTGTCTTTGTGTGTGGGGGTAGCAGACCATTGTTTGAGCACAAAGGGCCAATTGAGGACAAAAAGCCAATAGGTAGAGATGAGCGAACATTTGAAAAATTCGATTCGACTGATTCGCCAAATTTTCCGACAAAAATCGTTTCGACCCGAATTTATTCGCGACGAATCGCTATTAAAAACGGCTATTTCTGAGCTTTCTAGAGCCTCAATAGGGTTGTAAACCATTCTGCCTTGCTGTAACACGCATAGGATGTGTGCTGGGTTACTGAAATAATACTGTAAATAATTAGGACATGCAGATCAGAGGCATCGCTATTAGAATCGCAGAGCAGCACAATTACAGAGAGTTGAGGTGGCATCACTATGAGGGGCCCCTATATTGCCTGAAAAACACACCCTGGAGCTGGCAGCAGCAGGAGCCCAAATATTGGCTGAAACACATCCTGGAGTTGGCAGCAGGAGCCCAAAAATTGGCTGAATGACACCCTGGAGTTGCAAGCAAAAGCAGCAGGAACCCAAACATAGCTTGAAAGAGACACTGGAGTTGGCAGCAGGAGCCCAAAAATTGGATGAATCACACCCTGGAGTTGCAAGCAGCAGCAGCAGCAGCCCAAAAATAGCTTGAAAGAGACACTGGAGTTGGCAGCAGCAGGAGCCCAAAAATTGACTGACACACCCTGGAGTTCGCAGCAGCAGCAGCCCAAACATTGCTTTAAAGAGACACTGGAGTTGGCAGCAGGAGCCCAAAAATTGGATGAATCACACCCTGGAGTTGCAAGCAGCAGCAGCAGGAGCACAAACATAGCTTGAAAGACACGCTGGAGTTGGCAGCAGGAGCCCAAAAATTGGATGAATCACACCCTGGAGTTGCAAGCAGCAGCAGCAGCAGCAGCAGCAGCCCAAACATTGCTTTAAAGAGACACTTGAGTTGGCAGCAGGAGCCCAAAAATTGGATGAATCACACCCTGGAGTTGCAAGCAGCAGCAGGAGCCCAACATTGGCTGAAAGAGACACTGGAGTTGGCAGCAGGAGCCCAAAAATTGGACGAATCACACCCTGGAGTTGCAAGCAGCAGGAGCCCAAACATTGGCTGAAAGAGACACTGGAGTTGGCAGCAGGAGCCCAAAAATTGGATGAATCACACCCTGGAGTTACAAGCAGCAGCAGCAGGAGCCCAAACATTGGCTGAAAGAGACACTGGAGTTGGCAGCAGGAGCCCAAAAATTGGATGAATCACACCCTGGAGTTCACAGCAGCAGCAGCAGCAGCAGCAGCCCAAACATTGCTTTAAAGAGACACTTGAGTTGGCAGCAGGAGCCCAAAAATTGGATGAATCACACCCTGGAGTTGCAAGCAGCAGCAGGAGCCCAACATTGGCTGAAAGAGACACTGGAGTTGGCAGCAGGAGCCCAAAAATTGGACGAATCACACCCTGGAGTTGCAAGCAGCAGGAGCCCAAACATTGGCTGAAAGAGACACTGGAGTTGGCAGCAGGAGCCCAAAAATTGGATGAATCACACCCTGGAGTTACAAGCAGCAGCAGCAGGAGCCCAAACATTGGCTGAAAGAGACACTGGAGTTGGCAGCAGCAGGAGCCCAAAAATTGACTGACACACCCTGGAGTTGCAAGCAGCAGCAGCAGCAGCAGGAACCTAGAAATTGGCTGGAAGGCACCCTGAAGTTGGCAGCAGCAGGAGCACATACATTAGCTGGAAGGCACACCCTGGAGTTGGCAGCAGCATAAGCAGGAGCCCAAACATTGCTTGAAAGACACCCTGGAGTTGGCAGCAGCAGGAGGCCAAAGATTGGCTGAGAGAGACACTGGAGTTGGCAGCAGGAGACCAAAAATTGGATGAATCACACCCTGGAGTTGCAAGCAGCAGCAGCAGGAGCCCAGACATTGGCTGAAAGGCACACCCTGAAGTTGGCATCAGCAGGAGGCCAAAAATTGGTTGGAAGGCACACCCTGAAGTTGGCATCAGCAGGAGCCCAAAAATTGGCCTAAAGACATAAATATGTTTTGCACCATTTGGAAAGTGTAAAACCCATTGGTGGGTGGAAATCCTGGCTGATCCATCCCTGATTCATTTTGACAAAGGTGAGTCTCTCCACATTTTTAGTTGACAGACGAGCTCTCCCCGCCGTAACTATGGCCCCCGAAGAACTAAACACCCGCTCAGATGGCACGCTACTTGCTGGGCAGGACAGCTTTTCCAGGGCAAACTCTGCTAGTTGCGGCCACAAATCAAGTTTGGCTGCCCAGAAGTCCAGCGGATCCTCAAGGTGTGTTGGCATGGTCATGTCAAGGTATGACATGACCTGCTGGTTGAGGTCCTGCTCCAGGTCTTCCTGCTGCTCATGAGTAGCCTCACTATGCGGGTGTAGAAAGCCACTCATTAGCGACTGAAGGCTGAGGCTGCTGCTGATGGAGCTGCTGCTGCTGCTCCTGCCAACCCCCCCAGCAGCCATGGCAGTGGAAGGTGAGCGCAGAGGTCCCCTCGAGTCAGACCTGCGAGAGTATGGACCATGGCGCAGATAGGCATCGGCCAACTGCCTACATAGAATGTCTTTGTAGTAGTTCAGTTTGTCCTCCCTCTCAGCGGGTTTAAAAAATGCCCCCATTTTGTGCCGGAAGCGAGGGTCCAATAAGGTGGACAGCCAGAAGTCATCCCGCCGACAAATGGAGACAATTCTGGGGTCACTACGCAAGCACGTGAGCATGCTTCCTGCCATTTGCGCAAGTGACTCGGATGGACTACCTGTCTCCATCTCCACTGCATACTGCCACGGTGTGTCTGGGTCCTCTGTCTCGCCTTCCTCAAAACCCTCTAGCTCCTCTGGCTGCTCCTGCTCCTCCTCTCCTGTCCGCTGACTAGATAAACCAGCCATTTCGCCAAGCCTAAACTGTGTTTTGCTGGGCAACTCCTCCTCCTCTTCCTCCTCCTCCTCCTCCAGTTCAGCTCCAACGGGGTTCATGTGGCCGTAAGATGTAGACGCCATGTCTCCAGTGCCCTGACCAGCCATGGCTTCCAACATGTGCTTTAGTACATGAAGCAGTGGAATCACGTCGTTCATCCCGTAATCCTGCCGACTGACAAATAAAGTGGCTTCCTCAAAGGGCCTGAGCAAACGGCAGGTGTCACGTATGAGCTGCCACTGGTTGACATTGAAGTTACACAGGGGAGTCCCCCTATCCGCTTGGATCATCAGGAAATCCGTGATGGCTTTTCTCTGTTCATATAATCGGTCCAACATGTGAAGGGTGGAATTCCAACGGGTGGAAACATCGCAAATCAGACTATGTTGGGGGATACCGTTCTGACGCTGTAGCTCAAGAAGGGTGTGTTTGGCGGTGTATGAGTGGCTGAAGTGCATGCAAAGTTTCCTTGAAGTTGTTAGGATGTCTTGCAGATGGGGGGAACACTTCAGAAACCGCTTGACAACCAGATTGAAGACGTGAGCCATGCAGGGGGCATGGGTCAGCCTTCCTTGGCGCAGCGCAGACAAAATGTTCTTCCCATTGTCGGTAACCATGAATCCCATTTTAAGTTTTCTTGGAGTAAGCCATGTTTGGATTTCCTGATGAATACATTTAAGCAGTTCCTCCCCTGTGTGACTCCGTTCGCCAAGACAAACCATGTGAAGCACTGCGTGACACCTCCGTGCCCTGCACACATGGTAGACTGGAGGGGCACTGAGACTTGAGTCTACAGTGGAGGGTGAGGAGATGGCGGAGGATGAGGAGGCCGAGTCGCACAGTGTCACAGGCCCAACGGGCAGGGAGCGCGGAGGCCGAAGCGGCGTGACCTGTCCAAGTTGCTGCTGCTGCTGCAAAGGGACCACATTCACCCAGTGGGCCGTAAACGACATGTACTGTCCCTGACCGTAGTTACAGCTCCATACGTCGGCGCTGCCATGCACTTTGCTACACACCGACAGGCTCAAGGACTGGCCCACCTTCTGTTCAACAAAAGTGTGCAGCGCTGGTACTGCCTTCTTGGCAAAGAAATGACGGCTTGGGACTCTCCACCTCGGCTCGGCACAAGCCATCAGTTCTCTGAAAGGTGCAGAGTCCACCACCTGAAAAGGCACTACCATGCACTACCATAATATATAACCTCTGCCCTTGACTCTGTTGCTTCCCTAATCTATAGCCACCCTCAGCCCATAAAAGACAACCCTGGCTTAATACCAACACTGCAACATCTTCAGCTTTTGACAGTGTTGACCATGCTCTGCTTCTCAAGATTCTTTCTTTTCTTGGAATATAAGGTGTCAGGAAGCGACGGGTCACGTGATCCAATGAACCATCCAGCACCTATGATCACGCAGCCCCCTTTTTCTCAAAGCTCCATCTGTTCACCCGCCTAAGGGAACTACCAGGCCCAGCAGCCTAAGGACACACAGGATCTTGGTTAAGACAAAAATATCACTCAAGTTAAATATAGGTTTTAAGGCAATAAGCGCAATAGGTAGTTATTCCAAACATTTGGATATGATGGAATGAATACAAAAGCCGTTCTGAGTAGTGGGATACAGGTACACTGAATTACGAGCAGATATGCAACAGTCAGAGTTACCTTAAAATGCAGATGCAGAGTATTGATGATGGGCTCCCACATAGGGGTGAGTGGCGAGCTTATTGATGGGCACCTCCAGCATGCATGCTACATGACCTCCCCTCAGAGAGTGACAACTGCTGGCCCAGGGTCATCCCCCGCTTTGACACCCTCTCACCACCTCCCTTATGTGGGGTGGACTTTTCCCTCCCCCCATTGTGGAATCTGCTTTAGAACCTAAAACCGTTCAGGGGTTATAACTTTGGGCAGTGGGGTCACATGGCTCTGGATATGGCACCAAGCGATTGGGCTGGATGCCGGGAATCTAATGAACCCAAAGATGGAGTCCCCTACATGCGGTTTTATCTGCCCGTTTTGATTTTGTATCTGGCTTTTTTGCTGGACACACAGTAGTGGTCCGATTTGTGTTGGTGCCGAATGTCTAAGGCTCTGGTGTTAGATGCAAGTTTGATGAATCGGGATGCTCTGAGGGGGGAGGGAATCAGTCACCCCTGGAGTCCTATTGATTTTAGGATCGCCCTTAATGGGTTTTGGTACACTGTTAGCCTGCTCCATCTGTATATGCAGAATATGTTAGGGACATCTGTGCTTCATTATATTGTATTGCCCCCACCCAGTGGAGTCCTGACAATATCTGGTAAGGAAATATGGCCACTTTTGGGGCACCAAATACTTAGTGGCTCCCACTTGCCCAGTCAAGGAAACTTTGGATATTCAGATTTGAGATTGCTAAACTTCTGATAATAGTGTTTTAACAAGGAAAGATAGAAACATAGAGACATAGAAGGGTGACGGCAGAAGGAGACCATACGTTCCATCTAGTCTGCCCTTATGTGTATACTGTATGTTCTCTTTATCTTTGGATAGATGGAAGCTTATCCAAGGCATGTGCTCATTCACTTACTGTCGATTTTTCAACTTTCTCTGCTGGAACCTTATTCCCTCCTGTCACATATATAAAGGTCTCCATCATGTCCCTCTCTCCCTTCTTTCTATATACCACTATAGCTGTTAAACTAACTGTCCTGTAGTTACTGGCTTCATCTCTGCTCCCATTCTTATGGATTGGTGCAACATTCTCCAATCATCTGGAACCTCTCCCATTGAAAGAGAATGGTTAAGTAAATCAGTCAGGGGCTGCAATCGAAAATCTGAGTTCCCTTGGATTCCATCTGGGCCCAGCGCCTTACTTACATTTAGATGTGCCAGCTGAGCTAAGACATCAGACTCCAAAACCTCAAGAGCTTGGCCCTCCCTGCTGGATGCTGTGCTATTGCCATATCTGCTATGGGTTTGAAAGCCACCATCTGAAAATATTGAACAAAAGTAGCTCTTCAGATGGTCAGCCACAGCCTTATCTCCATCACTATAATTATTTTCCCTATTTCTAATTTCCGAAACTACACTGTTTTTCTTCTTTCTGTCACTAATATATTGGAAAAAGATTTTATCCCTCTCTTCACAGATTAGCCCATTTCTTCCTCATTTTGCATCTTAGCAGCTACGTGCGTTTGTTCTCTTTGTGACATTATATTGGGTACTATAATCCTAATTCTGTGTTTTTCAAAATAGATGTAGAAATACAGATGCAGCTTTTTTTAACACTCCACTTGGTGCACTGGTGCATCGTGCTATCCTGAAATATTAGATGCTTTTCAATGGCTTCTGCGTGATATATCACAATGGGCAGAGCTGGGATGTGTCGGATGTAATGATTGCTACATCTATATATATTATACAGGATAATGATTTGGAGACAGGATTAAGTCTGATCTCCTTTGTTGTCAGGCTACTTTTGGTCCAGCGGTTGAGTTTTCCCCATTTCTTAAATAGCTGCAATTCATATGATGATATTACTTAGAATAGATTTCTACATTGTGGTTAGTAACACATTCATCACTTGCAATATGCCGGTGAGATTTCACTTTTACAAATAAACTAAACTGGTAAAAAATATGTTTATGAGTAATCTCACAGCCCTAACTGAACTGTTCCTCTCGGGCCTGTCTGACCTCCCAAGTCTTCAGCTGCCTTTCTTCCTCT
Organism: Gastrophryne carolinensis; assembly: GCA_027917425.1. Lineage (NCBI taxonomy): Eukaryota > Metazoa > Chordata > Amphibia > Anura > Microhylidae > Gastrophryne > Gastrophryne carolinensis. The sequence goes on along the minus strand of CM051240.1, from coordinate 5,036,209 downwards.
TCTTCCTTCTCATCTACCTTCTGACCATCACCTGGAATTTGCTGATCATCATCCTCATAGTCACCGGCTCTCACCTCCACACCCCCATGTATTTCTTCCTGGGGAACCTGGCCAGCTTGGACCTTTGTTCTTCCTCAGTCACTGTTCCTCGAATGTTATCTGACCTTCAAACCAAGAGATCTATTTCCATAAAAGCTTGTCTAACTCAAATCTTCTTCTTTTACTTTTTTGTCCCATCTGAGTTGTTTGTGTTGGCCGTCATGTCCTATGATCGCTATGTCGCTATCTGTCACCCATTACGTTACATGCAGATGATGCATCGGAAATTGTGTATCCAGATGGTGGCCATCGCATGGTTTCTTGGTTTCTCCCTCTCTTTACTATACACACTGAATGCCCTAAAAATAAAGTTTTGTGCCTCAAATACCATAGAGAGCTTCTTCTGTGACCTGCCCGAAATGTTAAAGATTGCTTGCAATGACATCTCTAGCAATACTTTATTTATCCACATCTTGGGAGGTATTACCGGAGGCGGAGCTCTGATGATGACCTTCCTGCCTTATGTCCCTATTGTCAAGACTGTCCTCAAAATGCCGGTCAATAAAAGTAAAGTCTTCTCCACGTGCTCCTCTCACCTGACCGTGGTCTTCTTAATTTATGGTTCATCCATGTTACATCATTTTTGGCCTGGCACAATTAGTCATTTTTCATTTGACAAATTGTCCCCTTTAATGTACACTGTAATCATGCCTCTTCTTAACCCTGTGATTTACAGCCTAAGGAACCAGGATTTCGGAAGAGCTTTCCAAGAGGTTTTAATAAAACATATATCAATTACATTGCTGAATAAATAATACATTTTATTTTTATTCTCTTTTAGCAATATATTATCAATCCACCAAACCAAAGTGTTTGTACATACCACACCATGAGTGTTTTTTCTCCCTGCATCAGCTGTGTAATCTGTTGCTCTTACTGGTTTCCGGGTTTAGGTCCTATGGCATCTTGGCAAGGCCCCACTGCCACATCCCAGGGGAGCCAGTCGAGGTAGAGGCTGACATGAGCCCCTCTGTTACAGTTATGTCACATTCTTCACTGTAAACTAAAAATCACAAAAAACACTCAGGCATCACAGAAAGCTGACAGGTCATCTGTTAGCTGTTTACATGTTAAAAGCATATTATAATGTTTCACAGCATGTGTGTAGCTCTCATTACAAGTGTAGCATCCTTAGCCATCCTTAGCATCCTTAACCTTAACCAAGCTTTCTATGTAAGTGGATGACTCATTTCTGCTTAATACATTTACAGCAGGAGGGAGAGGTCGTGCACCATGATGTATAAACATCGATATAAGTGCAATTAGTGATGCAGCCTCTGGATATCTGTAGTTGAATTCCAGGCTTCTTATAAATTAACCAACTCTTTCCAGTAGAAGGATGCTTTGGATAACACACTGGCTGCATTGCTGGCTAGTTGGAGTCATGAAAAATGCATGGCTGGAATTACTATAATTGTATAACTTCCCAAGGGGTAATTACAGATGTAGCCAAACTTAACTTCTCCCCAAATTGGTTAAACTGGGGTCTCTTTCTGGAAAGCTGTTCCCCATCTAATTTCGTTGTCTTATCTCATTTCAGTAAATGCTGCAGTTCCCAGTGCGAAATTATAGTTTTCTTCAATTGCAAATAAACAAGGGTCAATTGTAAAAAGTGCCCAACTTTTCAGAATAAGCAATTCCTTTTTATTTTTTACCTAGGGGTTGATTCAGCACCTGAGCACTTCTATTTCATTTTCCCTTCTATTTATGTACCTGGAGCTGGAATCCCCCCCATAGTGTTGTATTTTTTCCTGCTGCTGTCACATTACAAGGTTCCAATTTCACACAATCAATGGAAATCTTTTTATTTTTTGTTTTCTTTTTAAATGAAAATGGAAGCAGTGGTTTCTCTCTTTATGCAGCATCCAAAATTGGGATGTGTCACTTTGTGAAACTCCAGAGGTTGCCCAGTACACTCATCTTTTGGCCTGCCCCACACTGCATCTATGTCCAATGCCGCATATCGGAGCCGTGGCGCATCCCCGCTATACCGCTAGCTGGACGCATACCCACATCAACCATTTCTGAATGGCTGGTGCTCTGAGCTCAGAGCGGTAAAGAAAATGTTAATGAAAAGTGGCCTGGTGATTGGCTGAGTGCCCTACACATGGACCACTGGAATGTGGAAAAGGTAAATTCATGGTTGATCCCAGGAGAGAAACAGAGCAGGGCATCCAAATTTGGGATCCTCCACTGTGAGCAGCCGGGGGAACAAACCTAGGTAAGTGAAAGAGGTTAAATATAATAGACAGGTAAATGAATGAATGGCTGGGTAAAAGTGCGCCTCACAGTAGGGCATCCTTAACCGGGATGCCTTAGGGTTACCTTATTGGCCGTTCCTGGAGTCTTTGGTTGGTCCTCTCTAAAGAGTTCAGGGCAGGCTGATAAAGGACCCTTAGAGAATCTGAATGTCCCACTTTGTGTCCCCTCTGGGATTTCCCACAATCACTGACCTTTCTGAAGCTCCCTCACCTCCTTCCAAGGCCATGGCTGCATCCCTGGCCTCCCTGCATCTGAGGAGCCCACCTATGACTGAATGTATTCTTAGGATGATCCACTTGGAGGGGGGATAAAACAGTGAGGTATTCATAATTAACATGCCACAGGGAAGGGAGCAAAAAAATGATGATGGTAAAATTTGTCCGAATTGAACTTTAGGGAATCACTCAAAAAATAAAAAGCTTACCTCCTACTCGTCTTCCTAGCAACTAAGCAGACTATAGCTGGTGCCTGGAAGAAGCAGTTTATACCATTCGGGAAGGTGGGGAATGGTCTGTTTGTTACCGAGAAGTTTACAAGTATCTTAAATGACCCGTACAATAGATTTCTCTTAATCTTGGAGCCCTGGATGAGATACTCAGGTTTTCAATATGATCCACTGGCACTGGCATTGCAATAGTGTGACCTATGTGCACGATGTGAGATGGTTTGGATAATCCCCCTCTCCCTCCACCTCTCTTTTTTCTTTCTCTTTTTTCCTTTTCTCTTTTCTTTGCTTTCCTCTTTCTTATTGTAAGTGTGTCTTTCTTTTTTGTGTTCTTGGTCTCTACCCCCAAGTTTTTTCCTTAGGAATGTCGATTAGCAAGAGCACATGGTGCTACAAGGAGATATCTTTACACAACATATATGCAAGACTGTTTTACACTTCATTGTCATTGATGTTATATTCTGTTTATTACTCAGACCTGTTTCTCTATGTACATGTATATCGGGCTCCTGATGTCACGTTTGGGTTGTTTTGTTCCCCCTGAAGGTTATCGTTTTCTGTTGTTTAAAATTCAAAATTCAATAAAAAGAGAAAACAAATGGAAACTAATGGTGAATGAATCTGTTCAGTAAACTTCCAACTGTGACAAATACACATATCACCCTAAGACGCCCCCTCCTGACAATCCTATGATGCATGCATGGCCATCGGTGGTCTGAAACATGCTCCTGCCCAAGTCTGATCTCAATGGCTGGGTGTGAGAGCGTGCCTCAGCTGTAGCAAGACGAGGTCAAGCTGATAAAGTGTTTGACAATAGCTGGTTCACACAGTGGGGCATCCTTAATCGGGATGCCTTAGGGGGACCTTATTGGCCGTTCCTGGAGTCTTTGGTTGGTCCTCTCTAAAGAGTTTAGGGCAGGCTAATAAAGTACCCTTGGAGAAGCCGGATGTCCCACAATCACTGACCTTTCTAAAGCTCTGTTCAGCTTTTTTGGCTGCGCATATAAATGAATGGCTAAAAAAGCAGAAAAGCTTAGTTGATCTCACGATCATTGGTGCCACCCCTCTGCATCCCTTTAAGACTGACCAGCCATTTAGATACAGTGGATAGGTCAACACACAAACTAGAGGGATGCGGGAGACACCACAACCAACTTCTAGTCTATAAGACTCCAGGGCAGGCATACTAGCTCCCCCCGAGGCAAACCAATCGGGGAGCTCCACTGTGTTAAACCCCCCCAAGTTGAACGAAAGATGCACCTTTGTTCCTGGTCCAACGCACATGTGCGAGCAGCAGCTGCATCCCTGCTATCCCTTTAGCCAGGCATTTGTGAATGGCAGGTTTGGACACGCTCCCTGTTAAAGGGTAGCAGGGGATGCAGCCGCCAGGGCACTCGGATCCGCTCCATTATGAGGGGTTGAAGGGGCTCGAATGGTTCTGAGCACGCTGATTGGACGAGGGGCTGCACATGTGCCGTAGGACTGGGAAAGGGTAAGTCAGGTTATCTGGGGGGTTTACATAGGGGGGCACTCCCCATTGGGGTGCCTGGAGGAAAACACCAAAACCCAGGGGTTTTGGTCCACTTTAAAAAATGTGTTTTGTATGTCTCTGAAAAATCACTAAATATAATACAATAAAGGTGTCACGCACTCTAATATGCAAAATAGAGTCTGTTTTAATCAAAATAAAGGGTTATACCCAGTGAGATAAATCTGATTCTACGAGTCAGATTATACAATTTACATAGTAACAGATCAACTGTTTGAGGGCTGATGTAAAAGATATACAGCAACAAAGTAACAACAGCACATAGGTGGCCACGTTCAGTTTACTGGCCACCACGTGGCATCAGGGAACACAGACAAGTTAATCAAGGAAATCCATAGGACAAATATTGCATAAAGGTAATTGACAGAAACAAAAAGTGAGCTTACTCATATTTAGAAGGCGACAGGAGGAGTCTTCCACAGGAAAGGCTTGAATAGCCTGAAACGTTGGGATTAATCAGTCCCCTGTCTCCTTCTCAATACCTGTATGCATGCAGGTATATACCTTACTTAATACTTTTATTGTACATAGGGTATATACTTTATTTTGATTAAACATACACTATTTTGCATATTCAGTTGCAGTGCGTGATACCTTTATTATATTATATGCATTGCTATACTCATGGTTACTTCTACATACCCATTGACACTAACAACTCTACCGCTACCAAATTACTATCACTCACCTATTCATAGGGATGAGCAAATCGATCCGGACGAACCCAGATTCGTTCCGAATTTCATGAAAAATTCGATTCTGAACGAATCCGAATTTCCCCGCGATTCGACCGATCGAAGTTTTCCTTTAAACTCCATTTATTTCAATTACAGGCATTCTAAAATGGTGGAAGCACATGTCCGGACATATCCCCTGGGGCAAGGTATCATGGGAAGGTCACATGCAGCCTATCAGCAGCCAGGAGCCCCGGTGACGTCACAGCGCTATATAAAGCGGCGGCCATCTTGCTTGTGCACATTTCAGACTTGCATTCGTGAGAGAAAGGTGGCTGCTGCAGCTAGGAAGAGAGAGTTAGCGATAGGTAGGAAGATTTACAGATAGGTAAAGAGAGAGACAGATAGGGAGATTTAGAGTGGTAGACAGAGCTAGGGAAAGATAGGTTTAAAACCGGAACAATCCAGCAGCATACAATTCACATTGACAGGGTGACTAGTGCTGGCTATGATTCATATTTCATAATTACTGGGTTACTGTTAATATATTTGGTTTGGTTTAAATACAGCTGCACACTGTGCATGCAATGCACATGCTATTTAAACCTTTCTGCTATTTAGGCCTGAACGCTATTTTAACCCTATCTGTTAAATACAGCTGCACACTGTGCATGCAATACACATGCTATTTAACCCTTTCTGCTATTTAGACCTGAACGCTATTTTAACCCTATCTGTTAAACAAAAGCATTTCTCATACTTGGATTATTGTTACTTTTTGTTCAGCTTAAAATACATTAGGCCACACTGGCATCCCAAGGCACATGCTATTTTAACCCTATCTGTTAAACAAAAGCATTTCTCATACTTGGATTAGTGTTAAAAGTTTCTGTTCAGCTTAAAATATACCAGGCCACACGGGCATCCCAAGGCACATGCTATTTTAACCCTATCTGTTAAACAAAAGCATTTCTCATACTTGGATTATTGTTACTTTTTGTTCATCTTAAAATACATTACGCCACACTGGCATCCCAAGGCACATGCTATTTAATCCTATCTGTTAAACAAAAGCATTTCTCATCCTTGGATTATTGTTAATACTCTCTGCTCAGCTTAAAATACATTACGCCACACTGGCATCCCAAGGCACATGCTATTTTAACCCTATCTGGTATACAACATAAGCGTTGATCAGCATCAGCTGCTTTATTAAGCTACTTCAGTTTGCACTTGTTTTTGACTGTTTTCAATAAACCAGGCCGCAGGGCACCCCAAAGCTGCACCTTGCACCCTATCTGGTTTACAACATAAGCGTTGATCAGCATCAGCTGCTTTATTAAGCTACTTCAGTTTGCACTTGTTTTTGACTGTTTTCAATAAACCAGGCCGCAGGGCACCCCAAAGCTGCACCTTGCACTCTATCTGGTTTACAACATAAGCGTTGATCAGCATCAGCTGCTTTATTAAGCTACTTCAGTTTGCACTTGTTTTTGACTGCTTTCAATAAACCAGGCCGCAGGGCACCCCAAAGCTGCACCTTGCACCCGATCTGGTATACAACATAAGCGTTGATCAGCATCAGCTGCTTTATTAAGCTACTTCAGTTTGCACTTGTTTTTGACTGCTTTTAAAAAACCAGGCCGCAGGGCACCCCAAAGCTGCACCTTGCACCCTATCTGTTTATACTAAATAAGCAAATACATAAAAATGTCAGGCAGACAAGTGCCAGGATGTTCAAAGAGGAGTGGCAGAGGCCAAGATTCAGCAGGCAGAGGTCGCAGCAGACTAGGGGCGAGTGGCAGCAGGAGTCACGGTGAGAGATCTGATCTGCCAGTATCTGCTAGCGGTCGTGTCTCCACCAGTAACGCATCTGCCGTGGTAGATTGGTTAACGCGCTCATCAACATCATCACAAGTTACGCCTGAGACCCCCAGTCTAGGGTCGGTAGGTTCCTCTGACACAACCCTGAGTTGGCATGCCCCGAGAGCAGTCCCTGTCCTCCCATTGCCTCTGTCCTACGCCGTTCCCTCCCCCAGCGACGTATCCTATGCTTTGGGTTCAGCTCCACTCTTTAGTGAGGAGGACGATCAGATAGAGGACAGTCAGCAGCTACTGCCCAGCCATGAAATGGAGGTGGCTTCTTTAGCTCGGCAGACAAATAGTGATGTGGACAGTGTCGTGGGTGTTGCGAGATTTCCAGCTTCTGCCAGACACTGTTGAGGAAACCGAGAACATCAGTGACGTACAGCCACAACTCGGTGATGATGATGATGATGATGATGATGAAGCCGATCGCACTTGGGAGCCGGGTGATGAAGGGGCTTCATCATCATCATCAGGAGAAGAGGGGCGCAGGTTGCCCCGGAGTCAGCAGCTCAGGCAGCAAGGTGTTAGCAGCATGGTTGGCAGTCAGCATGGGGGCACAATTGAAAAGCCTGGAGCCAAACGGGGCCGGGGCCGGGGTAGAGCACCTGCTGCGCGGCAGGCTACCTTATCGGGAGGTAGTGGAGCAGTGGTTCCTGGAGTTGGCGACAATAGCAGCGAATCAGTGAGGCCTGTTGGTGGGAAAAGTAGCTACTCGGCAGTATGGCAGTTTTCCCTGAAGCATCCGCAGGAGGGTAACATGGCCACATGCAAGATATGTAGGCAGAAGGTGAAGCGTGGCCAGGGCACAAATGTTGGCACCACGGCCCTACGTCAACATATGCAGCGTCACCATAAAGCGGCCTGGGAGAACCGAGGCTCCCAAGGGGTGGTACAGTCTGCTTCCTCACCAAGTGGCACGCCGCTCCCAATTTCTGCCAGCCAAGGCTCCAGCACCTCAGCCGAAGGCAGCTGTGCGTCATACCCATCCTCTGTCGCTCCTGCTCCTCCTCCTCCAAGTCATGCATCCCGCCAGCAATCCATCAGCGAAGCCATGTCCAAGAGACAGCAGTATGCGCCCACGCCTACGGCGCAGAAGCTGAATGTGCTCCTGTCCAAGTTGCTGGTGCTGCAGTCGCTCCCTTTTCAGGTGGTGGACTCTGCACCTTTCAGAGAACTGATGGCTGGTGCCGAGCCGAGGTGGAGAGTCCCAAGCCGTCATTTCTTTGCCAAGAAGGCAGTACCAGCGCTGCACACTTTTGTTGAACAGAAGGTGGGCCAGTCCTTGAGCCTGTCGGTGTGTAGCAAAGTGCATGGCAGCGCCGACGTATGGAGCTGTAACTACGGTCAGGGACAGTACATGTCGTTTACGGCCCACTGGGTGAATGTGGTCCCTTTGCAGCAGCAGCAGCAACTTGGACAGGTCACGACGCTTCGGCCTCCGCGCTCCCTGCCCGTTGGGCCTGTGACACTGTGCGACTCGGCCTCCTCATCCTCCGCCATCTCCTCACCCTCCACTGTAGACTCAAGTCTCAGTGCCCCTCCAGTCTACCATGTGTGCAGGGCACGGAGGTGTCACGCAGTGCTTCACATGGTTTGTCTTGGCGAACGGAGTCACACAGGGGAGGAACTGCTTAAATGTATTCATCAGGAAATCCAAACATGGCTTACTCCAAGAAAACTTAAAATGGGATTCATGGTTACCGACAATGGGAAGAACATTTTGTCTGCGCTGCGCCAAGGAAGGCTGACCCATGCCCCCTGCATGGCTCACGTCTTCAATCTGGTTGTCAAGCGGTTTCTGAAGTGTTCCCCCCATCTGCAAGACATCCTAACAACTTCAAGGAAACTTTGCATGCACTTCAGCCACTCATACACCGCCAAACACACCCTTCTTGAGCTACAGCGTCAGAACGGTATCCCCCAACATAGTCTGATTTGCGATGTTTCCACCCTTTGGAATTCCACCCTTCACATGTTGGACCGATTATATGAACAGAGAAAAGCCATCACGGATTTCCTGATGATCCAAGCGGATAGGGGTCTCCCCTGTGTAACTTCAATGTCAACCAGTGGCAGCTCATACGTGACACCTGCCGTTTGCTCAGGCCCTTTGAGGAAGCCACTTTATTTGTCAGTCGGCAGGATTACGGGATGAACGACGTGATTCCACTGCTTCATGTACTAAAGCACATGTTGGAAGCCATGGCTGGTCAGGGCACTGGAGACATGGCGTCTACATCTTACGGCCACATGAACCCCGTTGGAGCTGAACTGGAGGAGGAGGAGGAGGAGGAGGAAGAGGAGGAGGAGTTGCCCAGCGAAACACAGTTTAGGCTTGGCGAAATGGCTGGTTTATCTAGTCAGCGGACAGGAGAGGAGGAGCAGGAGCAGCCAGAGGAGCTAGAGGGTTTTGAGGAAGGCGAGACAGAGGACCCAGACACACCGTGGCAGTATGCAGTGGAGATGGAGACAGGTAGTCCATCCGAGTCACTTGCGCAAATGGCAGGAAGCATGCTCACGTGCTTGCGTAGTGACCCCAGAATTGTCTCCATTTGTCGGCGGGATGACTTCTGGCTGTCCACCTTATTGGACCCTCGCTTCCGGCACAAAATGGGGGCATTTTTTAAACCCGCTGAGAGGGAGGACAAACTGAACTGCTACAAAGACATTCTATGTAGGCAGTTGGCCGATGCCTATCTGCGCCATGGTCCATACTCTCGCAGGTCTGACTCGAGGGGACCTCTGCGCTCACCTTCCACTGCCATGGCTGCTGGGGGGGTTGGCAGGAGCAGCAGCAGCAGCTCCATCAGCAGCAGCCTCAGCCTTCAGTCGCTAATGAGTGGCTTTCTACACCCGCATAGTGAGGCTACTCATGAGCAGCAGGAAGACCTGGAGCAGGACCTCAACCAGCAGGTCATGTCATACCTTGACATGACCATGCCAACACACCTTGAGGATCCGCTGGACTTCTGGGCAGCCAAACTTGATTTGTGGCCGCAACTAGCAGAGTTTGCCCTGGAAAAGCTGTCCTGCCCAGCAAGTAGCGTGCCATCTGAGCGGGTGTTTAGTTCGGCGGGGGCCATAGTTACGGCGGGAAGAGCTCGTCTGTCAACTAAAAATGTGGAGAGACTCACCTTTGTCAAAATGAATCAGGGATGGATCAGCCAGGATTTCCACCCACCAATGGGTTTTACACTTTCCAAATGGTGCAAAACATATTTATGTCTTTAGGCCAATTTTTGGGCTCCTGCTGATGCCAACTTCAGGGTGTGCCTTCCAACCAATTTTTGGCCTCCTGCTGATGCCAACTTCAGGGTGTGCCTTTCAGCCAATGTCTGGGCTCCTGCTGCTGCTGCTTGCAACTCCAGGGTGTGATTCATCCAATTTTTGGTCTCCTGCTGCCAACTCCAGTGTCTCTCTCAGCCAATCTTTGGCCTCCTGCTGCTGCCAACTCCAGGGTGTCTTTCAAGCAATGTTTGGGCTCCTGCTTATGCTGCTGCCAACTCCAGGGTGTGCCTTCCAGCTAATGTATGTGCTCCTGCTGCTGCCAACTTCAGGGTGCCTTCCAGCCAATTTCTAGGTTCCTGCTGCTGCTGCTGCTTGCAACTCCAGGGTGTGTCAGTCAATTTTTGGGCTCCTGCTGCTGCCAACTCCAGTGTCTCTTTCAGCCAATGTTTGGGCTCCTGCTGCTGCTGCTTGTAACTCCAGGGTGTGATTCATCCAATTTTTGGGCTCCTGCTGCCAACTCCAGTGTCTCTTTCAGCCAATGTTTGGGCTCCTGCTGCTTGCAACTCCAGGGTGTGATTCGTCCAATTTTTGGGCTCCTGCTGCCAACTCCAGTGTCTCTTTCAGCCAATGTTGGGCTCCTGCTGCTGCTTGCAACTCCAGGGTGTGATTCATCCAATTTTTGGGCTCCTGCTGCCAACTCAAGTGTCTCTTTAAAGCAATGTTTGGGCTGCTGCTGCTGCTGCTGCTGTGAACTCCAGGGTGTGATTCATCCAATTTTTGGGCTCCTGCTGCCAACTCCAGTGTCTCTTTCAGCCAATGTTTGGGCTCCTGCTGCTGCTGCTTGTAACTCCAGGGTGTGATTCATCCAATTTTTGGGCTCCTGCTGCCAACTCCAGTGTCTCTTTCAGCCAATGTTTGGGCTCCTGCTGCTTGCAACTCCAGGGTGTGATTCGTCCAATTTTTGGGCTCCTGCTGCCAACTCCAGTGTCTCTTTCAGCCAATGTTGGGCTCCTGCTGCTGCTTGCAACTCCAGGGTGTGATTCATCCAATTTTTGGGCTCCTGCTGCCAACTCAAGTGTCTCTTTAAAGCAATGTTTGGGCTGCTGCTGCTGCTGCTTGCAACTCCAGGGTGTGATTCATCCAATTTTTGGGCTCCTGCTGCCAACTCCAGCGTGTCTTTCAAGCTATGTTTGTGCTCCTGCTGCTGCTGCTTGCAACTCCAGGGTGTGATTCATCCAATTTTTGGGCTCCTGCTGCCAACTCCAGTGTCTCTTTAAAGCAATGTTTGGGCTGCTGCTGCTGCGAACTCCAGGGTGTGTCAGTCAATTTTTGGGCTCCTGCTGCTGCCAACTCCAGTGTCTCTTTCAAGCTATTTTTGGGCTGCTGCTGCTGCTGCTTGCAACTCCAGGGTGTGATTCATCCAATTTTTGGGCTCCTGCTGCCAACTCCCGTGTCTCTTTCAAGCTATGTTTGGGTTCCTGCTGCTGTTGCTTGCAACTCCAGGGTGTCATTCAGCCAATTTTTGGGCTCCTGCTGCCAACTCCAGGATGTGTTTCAGCCAATATTTGGGCTCCTGCTGCTGCCAGCTCCAGGGTGTGTTTTTCAGGCAATATAGGGGCCCCTCATAGTGATGCCACCTCAACTCTCTGTAATTGTGCTGCTCTGCGATTCTAATAGCGATGCCTCTGATCTGCATGTCCTAATTATTTACAGTATTATTTCAGTAACCCAGCACACATCCTATGCGTGTTACAGCAAGGCAGAATGGTTTACAACCCTATTGAGGCTCTAGGAAGCTCAGAAATAGCCGTTTTTAATAGCGATTCGTCGCGAATAAATTCGGGTAGAAACGATTTTTGTCGGAAAATTTGGCGAATCAGTCGAATCGAATTTTTCAAATGTTCGCTCATCTCTACCTATTGGCTTTTTGTCCTCAATTGGCCCTTTGTGCTCAAACAATGGTCTGCTACCCCCACACACAAAGACAAATACACGCTTGACCTACTCTTTACTCACCTCTGCTCTGTATCCAGTCTCTCTTCATCCTCACTTCCTCTCTATGATAACAACTTTCTAACATTAACACTCTCTTCCCTCACCACTACCCCCCTGCACACAAACCTGCTATTCTGTACAGGAACCTCAGAAACCTAGACCTTTAATCTATCTCTAACTCTCTACAGCCCCTCCACACCCTGCCCTCATTCACCTATGCAGACACTGCAGCCTCACACTACCATAATATATAACCTCTGCCCTTGACTCTGTTGCTTCCCTAATCTATAGCCACTCTCAGCCCATAAAAGACAACCCTGGCTTAATACCAACACTGCAACATCTTCAGCTTTTGACAGTGTTGACCATGCTCTGCTTCTCAAGATTCTTTCTTTTCTTGGAATATAAGGTGTCAGGAAGCGACGGGTCACGTGATCCAATGAACCATCCAGCACCTATGATCACGCAGCACCCTTTTTCTCAAAGCTCCATCTGTTCACCCGCCTAAGGAAACTACCAGGCCCAGCAGCCTAAGGACACACAGGATCTTGGTTAAGACAAAAATATCACTCAAGTTAAATATAGGTTTTAAGGCAATAAGCGCAATAGGTAGTTATTCCAAACATTTGGATATGATGGAATGAATACAAAAGCCGTTCTGAGTAGTGGGATACAGGTACACTGAATTACGAGCAGATATGCAACAGTCAGAGTTACCTTAAAATGCAGATGCAGAGTATTGATGATGGGCTCCCACATAGGGGTGAGTGGCGAGCTTATTGATGGGCACCTACAGCATGCATGCTACATGACCTCCCCTCAGAGAGTGACAACTGCTGGCCCAGGGTCATCCCCCTCTATGCTTTGACACCCTCTCACCACCTCCCTTATGTGGGGTGGACTTTTCCCTCCCCCCATTGTGGAATCTGCTTTAGAACCTAAAACCGTTCAGGGGTTATAACTTTGGGCAGTGGGGTCACATGGCTCTGGATATGGCACCAAGCGATTGGGCTGGATGCCGGGATTCTAATGAGCCCAAAGATGGAGTCCCCTACATGCGGTTTTATCTGCCCGTTTTGATTTTGTATCTGGCTTTTTTGCTGGACACACAGTAGTGGTCCGATTTGTGTTGGTGCCGAATGTCTAAGGCTCTGGTGTTAGATGCAAGTTTGATGAATCGGGATGCTCCGAGGGGGGAGGGAATCAGTCACCCCTGGAGTCCTATTGATTTTAGGATCGCCCTTAATGGGTTTTGGTACACTGTTAGCCTGCTCCATCTGTATATGCAGAATATGTTAGGGACATCTGTGCTTCATTATATTGTATTGCCCCCACCCAGTGGAGTCCTGACAATATCTGGTAAGGAAATATGGCCACTTTTGGGGCACCAAATACTTAGTGGTTCCCACTTGCCTAGTCAAGGAAACTTTGGATATTCAGATTTGAGATTGCTAAACTTCTGATAATAGTGTTTTAACAAGAATTTCACATCTAAAAAGGAAAGATAGAAACATAGAGACATAGAAGGGTGACGGCAGAAGGAGACCATACGTTCCATCTAGTCTGCCCTTATGTGTATACTGTATGTTCTCTTTATCTTTGGATAGATGGAAGCTTATCCAAGGCATGTGCTCATTCACTTACTGTCGATTTTTCAACTTTCTCTGCTGGAACCTTATTCCCTCCTGTCACATATATAAAGGTCTCCATCATGTCCCTCTCTCCCTTCTTTCTATATACCACTATAGCTGTTAAACTAACTGTCCTGTAGTTACTGGCTTCATCTCTGCTCCCATTCTTATGGATTGGTGCAACATTCTCCAATCATCTGGAACCTCTCCCATTGAAAAAGTCAGGGGCTGCAATCGCAAATCTGAGTTCCCTTGGATTCCATCTGGGCCCAGCGCCTTACTTACATTTAGATGTGCCAGCTGAGCTAAGACATCAGCCTCCAAAACCTCAAGAGCTTGGCCCTCCCTGCTGGATGCTGTGCTATTGCCATATCTGCTATGGGTTTGAAAGCCACCATCTGAAAATATTGAACAAAAGTAGCTCTTCAGATGGTCAGCCACAGCCTTATCTCCATCACTATAATTATTTTCCCTATTTCTAATTTCCGAAACTACACTGTTTTTCTTCTTTCTGTGACTAATATATTGGAAAAAGATTTTATCCCTCTCTTCACAGATTAGCCCATTTCTTCCTCATTTTGCATCTTAGCAGCTACGTGTTTTTTGTTCTCTTTGTGACATTATATTGGGTACTATAATCCTAATTCTGTGTTTTTCAAAATAGATGTAGAAATACAGATGCAGCTTTCTTTAACACTCCACTTGGTGCACTGGTGCATCGTGCTATCCTGAAATATTAGATGCTTTTCAATGGTTTCTGCGTGATATATCACAATGGGCAGAGCTGGGATGTGTCGGATGTAATGATTGCTACATCTATATATATTATACAGGATAATGATTTGGAGACAGGATTAAGTCTGATCTCCTTTGTTGTCAGGCTACTTTTGGTCCAGCGGTTGAGTTTTCCCCATTTCTTAAATAGCTGCAATTCATATGATGATATTACTTAGAATAGATTTCTACATTGTGGTTAATAACACATTCCTCACTTGCAACATGCCGGTGAGATTTCACTTTTACAAATAAACTAAACTGGTAAAAAATATGTTTATGAGTAATCTCACAGCCCTAACTGAACTGTTCCTCTCGGGCCTGTCTGACCTCCCAAGTCTTCAGCTGCCTTTCTTCCTCTTCTTCCTTCTCATCTACCTTCTGACCATCACCTGGAATTTGCTGATCATCATCCTCATAGTCACCGGCTCTCACCTCCACACCCCCATGTATTTCTTCCTGGGGAACCTGGCCAGCTTGGACCTCTGTTCTTCCTCAGTCACTGTTCCTCGAATGTTATCTGACCTTCAAACCAAGAGATCTATTTCCATAAAAGCTTGTCTAACTCAAATCTTCTTCTTTTACTTTTTTGTCCCATCTGAGTTGTTTGTGTTGGCCGTCATGTCCTATGATCGCTATGTCGCTATCTGTCACCCATTACATTACATGCAGATGATGCATCGGAAATTGTGTATCCAGATGGTGGCCATCGCATGGTTTCTTGGATTCTCCCTCTCTTTACTATACACACTGAATGCCCTAAAAATAAAGTTTTGTGCCTCAAATATCATAGAGAGCTTCTTCTGTGACCTGCCCGAAATGTTAAAGATTGCTTGCAATGACATCTCTAGCAATACTTTATTTATCCACATCTTGGGAGGTATTACCGGAGGCGGAGCTCTGATGATGACCTTCCTGCCTTATGTTCCTATTGTCAAGACTGTCCTCAAAATGCCGGTCAATAAAAGTAAAGTCTTCTCCACGTGCTCCTCTCACCTGACCGTGGTCTTCTTAATTTATGGTTCATCCATGTTACATCATTTTTGGCCTGGCACAATTAGTCATTTTTCATTTGACAAATTGTCCCCTTTAATGTACACTGTAATCATGCCTCTTCTTAACCCTGTGATTTACAGCCTAAGGAACCAGGATTTCGGAAGAGCTTTCCAAGAGATTTTAATAAAATATATATCAATTACATTGCTGAATAAATAATACATTTTATTTTTATTCTCTTTTAGCAATATATTATCAATCCACCAAACCAAAGTGTTTGTACATACCACACCATGAGTGTTTTTTCTCCCTGCATCAGCTGTGTAATCTGTTGCTCTTACTGGTTTCCGGGTTTAGGTCCTATGGCATCTTGGCAAGGCCCCACTGCCACATCCCAGGGGAGCCAGTCGAGGTAGAGGCTGACATGAGCCCCTCTGTTACAGTTATGTCACATTCTTCACTGTAAACTAAAAATTACAAAAAAAACACTCAGGCATCACAGAAAGCTGACAGGTCATCTGTTAGCTGTTTACATGTTAAAAGCATATTATAATGTTTCACAGCATGTGTGTAGCTCTCATTACAAGTGTAGCATCCTTAGCCGTCCTTAGCATCCTTAGCCTTAACCAAGCTTTCTATGTAAGTGGATGACTAATTTCTGCTTAATACATTTACAGCAGGAGGGAGAGGTCGTGCACCATGATGTATAAACATCGATATAAGATTAGTGATGCAGCCTCTGGATATCTGTAGTTGAACTCCAGGCTTCTTATAAATTAACCAACTCTTTCCAGTAGAAGGATGCTTTGGATAACACACTGGCTGCATTGATGGCTAGTTGGAGTCATGGAAAATGCATGACTGGAATCACTATAATTGTATAACTTCCCAAGGGGTAATTACAGATGTAGCCAAACTTTACTTCTCCCCAAATTGGTTAAACTGGGGCCTCTTTCTAGAAAGCTGTTCCCCATCTAATTTCGTTATCTTATCTCATTTCAGTAAATGCTGCAGTTCCCAGTGTGAAATTATCGTTTTCTTCAATTGCAAATAAACAAGAGTCAATTGCAAAAAGTGCCCAACTTTTCAGAATAAGCAATTCCCTTTTATTTTTTACCTAGGGGTTGATTCAGCACCCGAGCACTTCTATTTCATTTTCCCTTTTATTTATGTACCTGGAGCTGGAATCCTCCCATAGTGTTGTGTTTTTTCCTGCTGCTGTCACATTTCAAGGTTCCAATTTCACACACTCAATGAAAATCTTTTTATTTTTTGTTTTCTTTTTACATTAAAAAGGAAGCAGTGGTTTCTCTCTTTATGCAGCATCCAAAATTGGGATTTGTCACTTTGTGAAACTCCAGAGGTTGCCCAGTACACTCATCTTTTGGCCTGCCCCACACTGCATCTCTGTACAATGCCGCATATCGGAGCCCTGGCGCATCCCCGCTATACCACTAGCTGGACGCATACCCACATCAACCATTTCTGAATGGCTGGTGCTCTGAGCTCAGATCGGTAAAGAAAATGTTAAATGAAAAGGGGCCTGGTGATTGGCTGAGTGCCCTAAACATGGACCACTGGAATGTGGAAAAGGTAAATATATGGTTGATCCCAGGAGAGAAACAGAGCAGGGCATCCAAATTTGGGATCCTCCACTGTGAGCAGCCGGGGGAACAAACCTAGGTAAGTGAAAGAGGTTAAATATAATAGACAGGTAAATGAATGAATGGCTGGGTACAAGTGCGCCTCAGCATCAGGGAAGCTAGTAAAGTGTTTGACAATAGCTGGAAGTTCACACAGTAGGGCATCCTTAACCGGGATGCCTTAGGGTTACCTTATTGGCCGTTCCTGGAGTCTTTGGTTGGTCCTCTCTAAAGAGTTCAGGGCAGGCTGATAAAGGACCCTTGGAGAATCTGAATGTCCCACTTTGTGTCCCCTCTGGGATTTCCCACAATCACTGACCTTTCTGAAGCTCCCTCACCTCCTTCCAAGGCCGCCATGGCTGCATCCCTGGTCTCCCTGCATCTGAGGAGCCCACCTATGACTGACTGTATTCTTAGGATGATCCACTTGGAGGGGGGATAAAACAGTGAGGTATTCATAATTAACATGCCACAGGGAAGGGAGCAAAAAAATGATGATGTTCAAATTCGTCCTAATTGAACTTTAGGGAATCACTCAAAAAAGAATAGGCTTACCTCCTACTCGTCTTCCTAGCAACTAAGCAGAATATAGCTGGTGCTTGGGAGAAGCAGTTTATACCATTCGGGAAGGTGGGGAATGGTCTGTTTGTTACCAAGAAGTTTACAAGTATCTTAAATGACCCGTACAATAGATTTCTCTTAATCTTGGAGCCCTGGATGAGATACTCAGGTTTTCAATATGATCCACTGGCACTGGCATTGCAATAGTGTGACCTATGTGCACGATGTGAGATGGTTTGGATAATCCCCCTCTCCCTCCACCTCTCTTTTTTCTTTCTCTTTTTTCCTTTTCTCTTTTCTTTGCTTTCCTCTTTCTTATTGTAAGTGTGTCTTTCTTTTTTGTGTTCTTGGTCTCTACCCCCAAGTTTTTTCCTTAGGAATGTCGATTAGCAAGAGCACATGGTGCTACAAGGAGATATCTTTACACAACATATATGCAAGACTGTATTACTCTTCATTGTCATTGATGTTATATTCTGTTTATTACTCAGACCTGTTTCTCTATGTACATGTATATCGGGCTCCTGATGTCACGTTTGGGTTGTTTTGTTCCCCCTGAAGGTTATCGTTTTCTGTTGTTTAAAATTCAAAATTCAATAAAAAGAGAAAACAAATGGAAACTAACGGTGAATGAATCTGTTCAGTAAACTTCCAACTGTGACAAATACACATATCACCCTAAGACGCCCCCTCCTGACAATCCTATGATGGCCATCGGTGGTCTGAAACATGCTCCTGCCCAAGTCTGATCTCAATGGCTGGGTGTGAGAGCGTGCCTCAGCTGTAGCAAGACCGGGTTAAGCTGATAAAGTGTTTGACAATAGCTGGTTCACACAGTGGGGCATCCTTAATCGGGATGCCTTAGGGGGACCTTATTGGCCGTTCCTGGAGTCTTTGGTTGGTCCTCTCTAAAGAGTTTAGGGCAGGCTAATAAAGTACCCTTGGAGAAGCCGGATGCCCCACAATCACTGACCTTTCTGAAGCTCTGTTCAGCTTTTTTGGCTGCGCATATAAATGAATCGCTAAGGGGTCCTGGGTTTTGGTCCACTTTAAAAAATGTGTTTTGTATGTCTCTGAAAAATCACTAAATATAATACAATAAAGGTGTCACGCACTCTAACTATATATGCAAAATAGAGTCTGTTTTAATCAAAAAAAAGGGTTATACCCAGTGAGATAAATCTGATTCTACGAGTCAGATTATACAATTTACATAGTAACAGATCAACTGTTTGAGGGCTGATATAAAAGATATACAGCAACAAAGTAACAACAGCACATAGGTGGCCACGTTCAGTTTACTGGCCACCACGTGGCATCAGGGAACACAGACAAGTTAATCAAGGAAATCCATAGGACGAATATTGCATAAAGGTAATTGACAGAAACAAAAAGTGAGCTTACACATATTTAGAAGGCGACAGGAGGAGTCTTCCACAGGAAAGGCTTGAATAGCCTGGAACGTTGGGATTAAGCAGTCCCCTGTCTCCTTCTCAATACCTGTATGCATACAGGTATATACCATACTTAATACTTTTATTATACATAGGGTATATACTTTATTTTGATTAAAACATACACTATTTTGCATATTCAGTTGCAGTGCGTGATACCTTTATTCTATTATATTCATTGCATGGGAGCATGCAGAGGGACTTCTGCCAGAGCCCCCATTCTATGCTTTTTTATGTGTACCCCTTAAACTCACTTGTATCTAGCGTTGGGCTTCACTTTGTTTAAGAGTAACCTAAATTAAAAAAAAAAGCTCTACTATTTGAGTTTAAGGATATTAATCGTTATAATTAAAAGGTAATGAGTATCTCTTAGTATCAAAAGATTGTGATTAAGTTAGGAATCACAATACCCTGAAAGTAAGTTGGTATATAGAAGATTTACTATGGTAAATAAGGAGAGCATTGAGGAGACATGCTGAGAGAGGGGTTGCATCAGGTAAGATGGGGGAGGAGGGTTAAATGTAGAGAAGATAGGGGAGAAGATATTGTAACTGACCTGAGGGTGAGCGCAATGGACAGAGAGGTCCGGATTCCACTGCTGAGGATGGCACTTAGAGGCTACAGTCCGGAACCCAAGCTAGACCCTGCAGGAACAAAGTCTAAGGACCACCCTGGTCTTCTCTAGAGCCCCTCACAAGGAAGGATAGATTTGCTGCTTGGGTTGTCCCAAGCCTCTCTCCTGGAAGACAAGGGTTAAATGTAGAGGAGATAGGGGAGGAGTTATCATCACCTACCTGATGGTGGGCGCAATGGACAGAGAGGTCCTACTTCCACTGCTGAGGATGGCACTTGGAGGCTACTATCCGGAACCCAAGCTCAACTCTGCACAAACAGAATCTAAGGGCCACCCTGGTCTTCTCTAGAGCCCCTCACAAGGAAGGATATATTTGCTGCTTTGGTTGTCCCAAGCCTCTCTCCTGGAAGACAAGGGTTAAATGTAGAGGAGATAGGGGAGGAGTTATCGTCACCGACCTGATGGTGAGCACAATGGACAGAGAGGTCCTACTTCCACTGCTGAGGATGGCACTTGGAGGCTACTGTCCGGAACCCAAGCTAGACCCTGCAGGAACAGAGTCTAAGGACCACCCTGGTCTTCTCTAGAGCCCCTCACAAGGAAGGATAGATTTGCTGCTTGGGTTGTCCCAAGCCTCTCTCCTGGAAGACAAGGGTTAAATGTAGAGGAGATAGGGGAGGAGTTATTGTCACTGATCTGATGGTGAGCACAATGGACAGAGAGGTCCTGCTTTCACTGACAAGATCCTGGACAAGCAGCAGTGGATAACAGATAAGAAGGAGAGGCAGACAACCAGAAAGGAGACAAAGGTGAGGTCAGAAAATGAGCAGGTCAAACACAACAGCTAATAGATTTCCAAAATCAAACTAGAGCGCCCCGAAGCAACAGCTATAATGTGCATGGTGAAAGGGGCTGGAGGTTTTTTATTGGGGCAGAGAGGATGTGATTGGCCAGCAGCGATCTTAGGCTCATAGGCCCACAGAAATCCTGGGGCTGATTAACTCATAATGATAGGAAGGGATAATAGCTCTGCATGAAACTCTGGGCTCATTGGCCCATTCAATTTTTACTCCACCAGCAGCTCTGCCTGTAATTTTCTGCACACAACCGCCGGAAAGCTGACAAATCCACTGTGTCCTGGCGGGTGTCTGACTCAGCTTCCTACATCTGTTCAGAGGGAAGTAACCAACCCTGGAGGGCAAGTGGATATGAGCAGTCTCATTATCTTGGCCTGGACCTCCTGCTTTCATTGTGATATGGAGTCACAGAGCATTAGAAGGCCTAGAATGTAATCATCACAGATTTCTCAGCAGAGAAATCCCCTATTACAGAATGACCAGTAACTGAGAGCTGCGAGACAGAGGCGGATATGCGACAAACCGTGTTTCATGGTGATAAACAGAAACACATTTATATAACACACACCAACCAGGCTGCTGTACAAATACACAAGTGAACATAATAACATACACGTGCTGGAGTAACTGTACAAGAATACAGGTAAACGCTGCTGTGCAGAAATACAGGTAAACCCAGAGAACATACACACACTTAGTCTGCTGTACATATACACAGGTGGAGTCTACAAACATACAGGCATAGGGATCCAGTTAAAGTCCAAAAGCGGATACAAGGCTGAGACAGGGAAAGCAGATCACAAGGCTGTGGCAGGGGTTCTGGGTTCTGGTTGAGGATTCTGAGAGTTCAAAGTCTGGATACAAGAAGACAATGCAATGCTGATCCACCAGCTGCAGGGGTGGATCAGCTTATTAAGGCCAGGAAGTGACGCATGTGCTGGTTAATTACCAGCATCTCTGCAGAAGAGGGCCACCTGCTGGTGGAGCAGCATATGGCAGGGGAAAGTCCAGGAAAAGGAGCCAGCCAAACGCCGTGCATAACAGATGCATGCTCCCATGTTGCGGAGGAACTCCAGACCTAACAGTAATTCAGTGTGATTGTTGGGCACTTTGCACCTGGAACCACAGGGCAGAGGAGTTACCGGGACGACAATCAGCAATATAATTGTAAAAAGTTTTCTCAGTCATAGGAAAAAGAAAAGTAAACTCTGGGAAAGTTTGTCACAAGTCAGAAACTTTCTACAAGTCAGACCCTGGGAATAGACGCTGTGCGATCTCAGGAGAGGGACGCTCTCATTGTAATGAGACACACGGGGATTATTGCTGGAGGGACGCTCAGCCTTTCTCTACATATATCTGATGTCCTGACCTCTCTGTGTTTCCTCACCCCCCACCCCCTGCCCAGCATCACTGAGGAGACCCCCAATACTAACCCAGCATCACTG
The DNA here is from genome assembly GCA_027917425.1 of Gastrophryne carolinensis. Classification (NCBI taxonomy): domain Eukaryota; kingdom Metazoa; phylum Chordata; class Amphibia; order Anura; family Microhylidae; genus Gastrophryne; species Gastrophryne carolinensis. The sequence continues at coordinate 5,014,153 of CM051240.1, read as the reverse complement.
AGGAGACCCTCAATACTCACCCAGCACAGGTAAGTGTCACCATGTACAGAGGAGACCCAGCCACAGCTCCATCTTCCCTGACACGTCTCCAGTGTGGCCCGGCCGGGTGTCACACACATTCCTCTGCTGCCCTCCATCCCCCATCCATCCAGCTACAGCGTGTCTCACACACAGGAAGCCATGTCTGTGTTATATTACCCAGCAGCCCCACTGACACCCACCATATACAGAGATAGAGGGAGAGATAGATAGATAGATAGATAGATAGATAGATAGATAGATAGATAGATAGGAGATAGATAGATAGATAGATAGATAGATAGATAGATATGAGATAGATAGATAGATAGATAGATAGATAGATATGAGATAGATAGATAGATAGATAGATAGATAGATAGATAGATAGATATGAGATAGATAGATAGATAGATAGATAGATAGATAGATAGATAGATATGAGATAGATAGATAGATAGATAGATAGATAGATAGATAGATAGATAGATAGATATGAGATAGATAGATAGATAGATAGATAGATAGATAGATAGATAGATAGATATGAGATAGATAGATAGATAGATAGATAGATAGATAGATAGATATGGGATAGATAGATAGATAGATAGATAGATAATTTCTGCCGCAATCATTACAAAGCCATATATGACTGTCAGTTGTTATATATGTTTTTGTGGGACACTTCCTCCCCCTTTTTCTTGGCCCATGATTTTATTACCCTCCATTAGATAAGAGGCCTGGCTATCCGGAGTTCCTCTTACCTGTCCCCCAATTAATAACTTTGCCCCAGACTCTGGCTGGCAGTTACACATCCTCTCTCCAATCAGAATATAGGCAGAAGTGATAGCTGGCAGCCATGTCCAGCGCTGGCTGTAATTATTGAAGCATTGAAGAATTAGGCCTGAACTGAGCCTGGAGTTACCAGAAGGGAGCAGTCACCAGACTCTGCTTATCAGGAGATCTCCAATCCATATATAATGCTGCTCTGCAATTTAAGGCAGATCTTAAGTCAAAAAAGTTAGTAAATTTGCTTATGATCAGTGGTATAAGCAGTTTGAGAGGACGTAAGGAGGAACATCGAAGGAGGTAAAAACCTTTCCCCAACCTCACCAGCCTGCTGCCCCTCCCTCTGGTTTTACCTTTGGCCAACCTTTGGTTTTATCATTGGCCACCTCTCCGTGGCATCTGTCTTGTGGGTCCCTCGGATTCCGGGTGAATTCCGACGGGCAGCACCATCTTGCATCCCTCAATCTCGTGTCTGCACAGCGGCAGTGAATGGGCTGCAATAGGAGCCGGATGAAAAGAACAATGCTGGATCCTAGATGAGGATGGCTAAGGCAGCTGCTGTCATGTAGCAGCAGCTAAGCCAGAAGGGACAGAAGAACTGGGCCCTGAGGTGACATCCAAAAGGTGAGCAGGGACCGATAAGGGGGATTGACCAAAGTTAGTTTTAGGTGCGTTATTCCTCTTTAACCCCATACAGATGTTGTGAAATGGCATTAAGATGAATCACTCTAGAATTTCATGGGGGCTGCCATCTTGCCTCTCACCTGATAGTCCTGCTTACACATGTGCGGGGGTGCTGTGCCGGCAGCAATTCACACCTAAGTGACAGAGAGATATATGCCTCAGAAACAGGGAGAAGCTTGTCTGTCATATTTCGAACATACAGACAGGAATAAACAGCTAACTTAGCACATTAAATCTGAGGGAAGATGTTACAATGTATCACTAGTGCTGCATCCAGTTTGGGGATACAATGTATTTAGAAGAATTCAGCTAATTTCAAAGCAAGGATGAGTCATTACAGCTGAAGCATACTTCTTCTGGCTAGAAAGAAGAGATGATTACACAGAAATATGAGGCAGACTTTTCAGTAGCAGATCTCTCATGTGTGTGGCAAGATTGTGCACTGCAGAATCCGCCTACTCTTCCACATCTACATGGTTCTAATCCCTCTCAATAAGCTTATGTCACTGATTACCAGAGTGGGGCTTTGGGGGAACCATTTACTAAACTTTAATTATTTTAACTGGAGGCCCACTTTAACAATCCTGCTTCCTCTCACTCTCAAAGCCCTAAGCTCACAGCAGCCCCCTGCACCTGGTAAGTCTATCTATATCCCCCATCACTGCTTTCAGCCCCTTACCTGTCCTTGTATGAGTTTTATTCACCCGTAAAATCCCTCAGCCTTTCTACATGAGCCCACAAAACATGTTCTGCCTCTTTGAAATCCCACAGTCATCTCCTCTCCCTTTCACTGCTCCTACTGGCCACTGGAGACATATCTCCAAACCCAGGACCATCTACTTGACCCTTTTACTCCTCTATGCCTCCCGTTTCATAGACAAACCTGAAAGTACTGCATCAAACCAGCAAACACATGTAACTTAGCCAACCTCAGAACAATCACTCCCTTCCCACATACTCCTGTTGCTGTCACTCGAACACTATGGAACACACGTTCAGCATGCATCAAACTTGCATACATCCATGACCTTTTTACTACCAAACTCTTCACCTTCTTGGCCTTTACTAAAACCTGCTTTCCTCGCTCTGACACAGCCTCACCCGTCGCCCTCTCATATGGCGGCCTATAGCTCAGTGGCACCCCAAGATCAAGCAACAAACAGGGAGGGGTTTTGGCGTGCTTCTATCAGAACACTGCTCATTTAACGCAACCCCAGCCCTACTCTCCCTATCCTTCTTTACTTTTGAGACACTTTATTCTACCCGTCACCTAAATATTGTCATCATCTATCTCCTGGACTTGCTACTTTCTTCCTGAACCATTTTTTTACCTGGCTCCTCTGCTTCCTGTCCACTGACATCCCGGCTATACTCATGGGTGACTTCTACATACCCGCTGACACCAACAACTCTGCCGCCACCAAATTACTATCACTCACCTATTGGCCTTTTGTCCTCAAACAATAGGCTGCTACCCCCACCCACAAAGACAGATGCTTGACCTACTCTTTACTCACCTCTGCTCTGTATCCAGTCTCTCTTTATCCTCACTCTTCATCCTCTCTATGATCACAACCTCCTAACACTAAAACTCTCTTCCCTCACCACTACCCCCTGCACACAAACCTGCTATTCTGTGCAGGAACCTCATAAACCTAGTCCTTCAATCTCTCTCTAACTCTCTACAACCCCTCCACACCCCGCCCGTACTCACCTATGTAGAAACTGAAGCCTCACACTACCATAATACACTAACCACTGCCCTTGACTCTGTTGCTCCCCTAATCTATAGCCAACCTCAGCTCATACAGACAACCCTGGCTTAATACCGCAACATTTGACACTGTTGACCATGCCCTGCCTCTCAAGATTCTCTCTTCTCTTGGAATACAAGGTCTCACGCTCTCTTGGCTCTCCTCCTATCTCTATGATCAAACATTTAGTGTATCTTAGTCAAACACAATTTCCTCTCCCATCCTCTGTCTGTTGGAGTACCATAAGGCACAGTCCTGGGACCCCTACTTTTTTTCAACATACACTTATGGTCTTGGCCAACTAATAACCTCACTATTACACAAATGACAGATGACTGAGAGATATATCTCTGCGGCCCAAGTTCCTCTTCCCTCGTCTCTTGCCTTCCTGACTGTCTCTCTCTTCCTTTATGTCATCTCGCTCCTTGAAACTGAACATGGACAAAACTGTACTGGTCATTTTCCCACCATCTCACTCCCCTCCCCTCTCTAACACCACAATCTCTATCAACAATTGTACAATAACTCCTCAAGCTCGATGGCTGGACATTATTCTGGGCTCCTCTCTCTCATTCACGTTCCACACATGCACAGACACACAGCTAATTCACACTATGCTTCCTTATTTTCAGCTAAGGGCCAAATCTAGCCGAAAGCAGTGAGTGGACTGGAGCACACCCATAACAGCATTCTCACTAGCCTCTAGCAGGGGACGTGACCACACCAGCCAATACCTGGCAGGGGCTTGCAACTGGGCCCACGCATGCACCAAAGAATCAGAGAGCAGCTAGGTGTCTCTGGGGACCCCCGGGGTTTCACACAGTGGAGCATCCTGAATCTTAATTGCTTTTCAATGTCTTCTGTGTGAGATATCACGATGGGCTTAGCTGTGATGTGTCAGAAAATGATTGCTACATCTGCATATATTATACAGGATAATGGTTCAAGTCTGATGTCTTTTGTTGTCAGGCTTCTTTTGGTTCAGCGGTTGAGTTTTCCCCATTTCTAAAATAACTGCATTTCATATGATGATATTACTTAGAATAGATACATTGTGGTTAGTCACACATTCATCACTTGCAACATGCCGGTGAGATTTCACTTTTATAAATAAACTAAATAGGTAAAAAAAAAGTTTATGGGCAATCTCACAGCTGTAACTGAACTATTCCTCTCAAGCCTATCTGACCTCCCGAGTCTTCAGCTGCCTCTCTTCCTCTTCTTCCTTCTCATCTACCTTCTGACCCTCACCTGGAATTTGCTGATCATCTACCTCATAGTCACCGACTCTCACCTCCACACCCCCATGTATTTCTTCGTGGGGAACCTGGCCAGCTTGGATCTTTGTGCCTCCGCAACCATTGTTCCACGAATGTTATCTGACCTTCACACTAAGAAATCTATTTCAATCAAAGCTTGTCTAACTCAAATCTTCTTCTTTTACTTTTTTATCCCATCTGAGTTGTTTGTGTTGGCCATCATGTCGTATGATCGCTATGTTGCCATCTGTCACCCGTTACATTACATGCAGATGATGCATCGGAAATTGTGTATCCAGATGGTGGCCATCGCATGGTTTCTTGGTTTCTCCTACTCTTTAACATTCACACTGAATGCCCTAAAAATAAAGTTTTGTGCCTCAAATATCATAGGGAGCTTCTTCTGTGACCATCCCGAAATGTTAAAGATTGCTTGCAATGACATCTCTGACAATATTTTACTTATCCTCCTCTTGGGAGGTGTCCTCGGAGGTGGAGTTCTGATGATGACCTTCCTACCTTATGTCTCTATTGTCAAGACTGTCCTCAAAATGCCGGTCAATAAAAGTAAAGTCTTCTCCACATGCTCCTCTCACCTGACCGTGGTCTTCTTAATATATGGTTCATCCATGTTCCATTATTTTTGGCCTGGCAAAAGTAGTCATTTTTCATTTGACAAATTATCCCCTTTAATGTACACTGTAATCATGCCTCTTCTTAACCCTGTGATTTACAGCCTAAGGAACCAGGATTTCGGTAGGGCTTTCCAAGAGGTTTTAATAAAACATATATCAATTACATTGCTATATAAATAATACATTTTATTTTTATTCTCTTTTAGCAATATATTATCAATCCACCAAACCAAAGTGTTTGTACATATCTCTTGCATGAGTGTTTGTTTTGCCCCCTGCACCAGCTGTGTCATCCGTTGCTCTTACTGTTTTTCGAGTTTAGGTCCTATGGCATCTTGGCAAGGCCCCACTGCCACATCCCAGGGGAGCCAGTCTAGGTGCCCCATTGTTACAGTTATGGATGTCACATTCTTCAATGTAAAGTAAAAAACACACTCAGACATCACAGAAAGCTGACAGGTCAGCATTTTAAAAGCATATTATATTGTTTCACAGCATGTGTGTAGCTCTCGTTACAAGTGTAGCATCCTTAGTCTGGCTGTTTCTATAAGTAACATTGTAAAAGCCACCAAGCTCTCTATGTAAATGTATGACTAATTTCTGCTTAATACATTTACAGCAGGAGGGAGAGGTCGTGCACCATGATGTATAAACATCGATATAAGTGCAATTAGTGATGCAGCCTCTGGATATCTGTAGTTGAATTCCAGGGTTCTTATAAATTAACCAACTCTTTCCAGTAGAAGGATGCTTTAGATCAGTCGTCCTCAACCCTGTCCTCAAGGCCCACCAACATGTCATGTTTTTTGGATCTCCAAATAGCCAGCTCTATTGCTCTGCAGCTGCACTAATCACTCCACCTGTGCATCTTTGTGGAGATCTGCAAAACCTGGCCTGTTGGTTGGCCTTGAGGACAGGGTTGGGGACCACTGCTTTAGATAACACACTGGCTGCATTGCTGGCTAGTTGGAGTCATGGAAAATGCATGACTGGAATTACTATAATCGTATAACTTCCCAAGGTGAAGCTGTTCCCAATATATTTAATCGTATCTTATTTCAGTAGATGCTGCAGTTCTCAATGCAAAGAAAATGTTTTCTTCAATCGCAAATAAACAAGGGTCAATTGCAAAAAGTGCCCAACTTTTTGGAATAAGAAATGCAATTCCCTTTAGTGTTTATCTAGGGGTTGATTCAGCACCCGAATGCCTTAGGGTTACCTTATTGGCCGTTCCAGGAGATTTAGGTTGGTCATCTCTAAAGAGTTCAGGGCAGGCTGATAAAGTACCCTTGGTGAAACCGGATGCACCCCTTTGTGATCCCACCTGGGTTTCCCACAATCACTGACCTTTCTAAAGCTCCCTCACCTCGTTCCAAGGCCATGGCTGCATCCCTGGCCTTCCTGCACCTGAGGAGTCCACCTATGACTAAATGTATTTTAAGGACGATCTATTGGGGGGGGGAATCAAACAGCAGGGTATCACTAATTGGCATGCCACAGTAAAGGGAGCGAAAAAAGTGATGATGGTCAAATTCATGGCTTTTGGTTAGAATTAAGTGAACTCGTCCGAATTGAACTTTAAGAATCCACTCAAAAAATAATAAGCTTACCTCCTTCTTGTCTTCCTAGCAACTAAGTAGACTATAGCTGGTGCTTGGGAGAAGCAGTTTATAACTTTTGAGAAGGTGGGGAATGGTCTCTTTGTTAAATTACCCACTTGATAGTTTTCTCTTAATCTGGGAGCCCTGGATGGGATACTTGGGTTTATAATATGAACCACTGGCATTGCAATAGTCTGGCCTATGTTTTTCTTTCTCTCCTTTTCCTTTCTCTTTTCTTTGCTTTCCTCTTTATTATTATAAGTGTGTCTTTCTTTTTGTTTTCTTGGTCTCTACTAGGGATGAGCGAATCGATCCGGACGAACCCGGATTCGATCCGAATTTCAGGAAAAATTCGATTCGGATCGAATCCGAATTTCCCCGCGATTCGATCGCTCGAAGTTTTCCTTTAACATCCATTCATTTACATTTACAGGCATTCTAAGATGGCGGACGGGACATGTCTGGACATCTATCCCGCGCCAGTGCAAGCTGGGGCAGTCACATGCAGCCTATCAGCAGCCAGCAAGCCCGGTGACGTCACAGCGCTATAAGTCGGCCATCTTGCTTTTCCTTCCTCATTTCTCTATTGCATTCGTGAGAGACAGAACGCTGTGTAGCTGAGGGAGAGAGGCAGTTAGACAGGCAGGGACAGACAGGGACAGGCTGGAGACAGGCAGGAGACAGACAGGAGACAGACAGAAAGTCAGCGAAAAACAGGGAAAGGTAGCAAAAATCGGAGGCTGTCACAGGGAGATTTTTTTTTTTTTTTCATCCAGCCTGAGTATTACTAGCTGGCTGACAGGCTTTGTTAGCGTTTTCAGGCTGCTTGTACTAACTAACTGTGCATATATACTGAACTGATCTTAAGTCTGCTGTGAGGCATCCCATTCTGTGACTACACCAGCCTCTGTTTAAGACCATATAACCCTTTGCACTTATTATAATTGAAATTAGGCCTGATAAAGACACTTTTGCTGGGCATAGCACTACTGGATCTTTTTTGGGGCATCCCATTCTGTGACTACAGCAGCCTCTGTTTAAGACCATATAACCATTTGCACTTATTATAATTGAAATTAGGCCTGATAAAGACACTTTTGCTGGGCATAGCACTACTGGATCTTTTTGGGGGCATCCCATTCTGTGACTACAGCAGCCTCTGTTTAAGACCATATAACCATTTGCACTTATTATAATTGAAATTAGGCCTGATAAAGACACTTTTGCTGGGCATAGCACTACTGGATCTTTTTTGGGCATCCCATTCTGTGACTACAGCAGCCTCTGTTTAAGACCATATAACCATTTGCACTTATTATAATTGAAATTAGGCCTGATAAAGACACTTTTGCTGGGCATAGCACTACTGGATCTTTTTTGGGGCATCCCATTCTGTGACTACAGCAGCCTCTGTTTAAGACCATATAACCATTTGCACTTATTATAATTGAAATTAGCCCTGATAAAGACACTTTTGCTGGGCATAGCACTACTGGATCTTTTTTGGGGCATCCCATTCTGTGACTACAGCAGCCTCTGTTTAAGACCATATAACCATTTGCACTTATTATAATTGAAATTAGCCCTGATAAAGACACTTTTGCTGGGCATAGACTTACTGCTGCCTGCCAAGTGCACTTCTGTTGGGGCATCCCATTCTGTAACATACCATACCCCTCTTTATTTACACTAAGCAGCTCTCTTATTTACACTAAGCAGGCCTGTTGGAGGCTGAGTGTTACTGCTCACTTTTGGTGTGCATTATATTCTGTTTCATATAGACCCACCGCTGCCCGGGGGATCTTAAAATATCACCTACTACCACGCCAGTTAGACTATGTCGGGCAGACAAGTGCCTGGAAGTGAAAAGAGGAGTGGCAGAGGCCAAGATTCGGCAGGCAGAGCTCGCATCAGACTGGGGGCCAGTAGCAGCAGGAGTCACGCTGAGAGACCTAATCTGCCAGTATCTGCTAGCGGTCGGGTCTCCACCAGTAACGCATCTGCCGTGGTAGATTGGTTGACGCGCTCATCAACAACATCATCACGACTTACGTCTGTGACCCCCAGTCTAGGGTCTGTAGGTTCCTCTGACACAACCCTGAGTTTGCATGCCCCGAGAGCAGTCCCTGTCCTCCCATTGCCTCTGTCCTACGCCGTTCCCTCCCCCAGCGACGTATCCTATGCTTTGGGTTCAGCTCCACTCTTTAGTGAGGAGGACGATCAGATACAGGAGGACAGTCAGCAGCTACTGCCCAGCCAAGAAATGGAGGTGGCTTCTTTAGCTAGGCAGAGAAATAGTGATGTGGACAGTGTCGTGGGTGCTGCGAGCGTTCCAGCTCCTGCGCCAGACACTGTTGACGAATCCACGAACATCAGTGACGTACAGCCACAACTCGGTGATGATGATGATGACGATGAAGCCGATCGCACTTGGAAGCCGGGTGATGAAGGGGCTTCATCGTAATCATCAGGAGAAGAGGGGCGCAGGTTGCCCCGGAGTCAGCAGCTGAGGCAGCAAGGTGGTAGCAGTCAGCATGGGGGCACAATTCCAAAGGCTGGAGCCGGCCGGGGCCGGGGCCGGGGTAGAGCACCTGCTGTGCGGCAGTCTACCTTATCGGGAGGTAGTGGAGCTGGGGTTCCTGGAGTTGGCAACAGCAGCTTTGAATCAGTGAGGCCAGGGGGTGGGAAAAGTAGCTACTCGGCAGTGTGGCAGTTTTTCCTGAAGCATCCGCAGGAGGGTAACATGGCCACATGCAAGATATGTAGGCAGAAGGTGAAGCGTGGCCAGGGTCCAAATGTTGGCACCACGGCCCTGCGTCAACATATGATGCGTCACCATAAAGCGACCTGGGAGAACCGAGGCTCCCAAGGGGTGGTACAGTCTGCTTCCTCACCAAGTGAGCTCCCAATTTCTGCCAGCCAAGGCTCCAGCACCTCAGCCGAAGGCAGCTGTGCATCATACCCATCCTCTGTCGCCCCTGCTCCTCCTCCTCCTCCTCCAAGTCATGCATCCCGCCAGCAATCCATCAGCGAAGCCATGTCCAAGAGACAGCAGTATGCGCCCACTCATCCTACGGCGCAGAAGCTGAATGTGCTCCTGTCCAAGTTGCTGGTGCTGCAGTCGCTCCCTTTTCAGGTGGTGGAATCTGCACCTTTCAGAGAACTGATGCTTGTGCCGAGTCGAGGTGGAGAGTCCCAAGCCGTCATTTCTTTGCCAAGAAGGCAGTACCAGCGCTGCACACTTTTGTTGAACAGAAGGTGGGCCGGTCCTTGAGCCTGTCGGTGTGTAGCAAAGTGCATGGCAGCGCCGACATCTGGAGCTGTAACTACGGTCAGGGACAGTACATGTCGTTTACGGCCCACTGGGTGAATGTGGTCCCTTTGCAGCAGCAGCAGCAACTTGGACAGGTCACGCCGCTTCGGCCTCCGCGCTCCCTGCCCGTTGGGCCTGTGACACCGTGCGACTCGGCCTCCTCATCCTCCGCCATCTCCTCACCCTCCACTGTAGGCTCAAGTCTCAGTGCCCCTCCAGTCTACCATGTGTGCAGGGCACGGAGGTGTCACGCAGTGCTTCACATGGTTTGTCTTGGCGAACGGAGTCACACAGGGGAGGAACTGCTTAAATGTATTCATCAGGAAATCCAAACATGGCTTACTCCAAGAAAACTTAAAATGGGAATCATGGTTACCGACAATGGGAAGAACATTTTGTCTGCGCTGCGCCAAGGAAGCCTGACCCATGCCCCCTGCATGGCTCACGTCTTCAATCTGGTTGTCAAGCAGTTTCTGAAGTGTTCCCCCCATCTGCAAGACATCCTAACAACTTCAAGGAAACTTTGCATGCACTTCAGCCACTCCTACACCGCCAAACACACCCTTCTTGAGCTACAGCGTCAGAATGGTATCCCCCAACATAGTCTGATTTGCGATGTTTCCACCTGTTGGAATTCCACCCTTCACATGTTGGACCGATTATATGAACAGAGAAAAGCCATCACGGATTTCCTGATGATCCAAGCAGATAGGGGGACTCCCCTGTGTAACTTCAATGTCAACCAGTGGCAGCTCATACGTGACACCTGCCGTTTGCTCAGGCCCTTTGAGGATGCCACTTTATTTGTCAGTCGGCAGGATTACGGGATGAACGACGTGATTCCACTGCTTCATGTACTACAGCACATGTTGGAAACCATGGCTGGTCAGGGCACTGGAGACATGGCGTTTACATCTTACGGCCACATGAACCCCCTTGGAGCTGAACTGGAGGAGGAGGAGAAAGAGGAGGAGGAGGAGGAGTTGCCCAGCGAAACACAGTTTAGGCTTGGCGAAATGGCTGGTTTATCTAGTCAGCGGACAGGAGAGGAGGAGCAGGAGCAGCCAGAGGAGCTAGAGGTTTTTAAGGAAGGACCCGGGCACACCGTGGCAGTATGCAGTGGAGATGGAGACAGGTAGTCCATCCGAGTCACTTGCGCAAATGGCACGAAGCATGCTCACATGCTTGCGTAGTTACCCCAGAATTGTTTCCATCTGTCGGCGGGATGACTTCTGGCTGTCCACCTTATTGGACCCTCGCTTCCGGCACAAAATGGGGGCATTTTTTAAACCCACCGAGAGGGAAGACAAACTCAACTACTACAAAGACATTCTACGTAGGCAGTTGGCCGATGCCTATCTGCGCCATGGTCCATACTCTCGCAGGTCTGACTCGAGGGGACCTCTGCGCTCACCTTCCACTGCCATGGCCGCTGGGGGGTTGGCAGGAGCAGCAGCAGCAGCTCCATCAGCAGCAGCAGCCTCAGTCTTCAGTCGCTAATGAGTAGCTTTCTACACCCGCATAGTGAGGCTACTCATGAGCAGCAGGAAGACCTGGAGCAGGACCTCAACCAGCAGGTCATGTCATACTTTGACATGACCATGCCAACACACCTTGAGGATCCGCTGGACTTCTGGGCAGCCAAACTTGATTTGTGGCCGCAACTATCAGAGTTTGCCCTGGAAAAGCTGTCCTGCCCGGCAAGTAGCGTGCCATCTGAGCGGGTGTTTAGGGCGGCGGGGGCCATAGTTACGGCGAGGAGAACTCGTCTGTCAACTAAAAATGTGGAGAGACTCACCTTTGTCAAAATGAATCAGGGATGGATCAGCCAGGATTTCCACCCACCAATGCCTGATGCATGCGACTAGATTCAGCATGGTGCCACGTTTTACACTTTCCAAATGGTGCAAAACATATTTATGTCTTGAGGCCATTTTGGGGTCCTGCTGCTGCTGCTGCCAACTTCTGCCAACTCCAGGGTGTGATTCATCCAATTTTTGGGCTCCTGAAGCCAACTCCAGTGTATATTTGGGCTCCTGCTGCTGCCAACTCCAGGGTGTGAATCATCCAATTTTTGGGCTCCTGAAGCCAACCCCAGTGTCTCTTTAAATTAATATTTGGGCTCCTGCTGCTGCTGCCAACTCCAGGGTGTGAATCATCCAATTTTTGGGCTCCTGAAGCCAACCCCAGGGTCTCTTTAAAGTAATATTTGGGCTCCTGCTGCTGCCAACTCCAGGGTGTGGTTCATCCAATTTTTGGGCTCCTGAAGCCAACCCCAGTGTCTCTTTAAAGTAATATTTGGGCTCCTGCTGCTGCCAACTCCAGGGTGGGATTCATCCAATTTTTGGGCTCCTGAAGCCAACTCCAGTGTATATTTGGGCTCCTGCTGCTGCTGCTGCCAACTCCAGGGTGTGAATCATCCAATTTTTGGGCTCCTGAAGCCAACCCCAGTGTCTCTTTAAATTAATATTTGGGCTCCTGCTGCTGCTGCCAACTCCAGGGTGTGAATCATACAATTTTTGGGCTCCTGAAGCCAACCCCAGGGTCTCTTTAAAGTAATATTTGGGCTCCTGCTGCTGCCAACTCCAGGGTGTGATTCATCCAATTTTTGGGCTCCTGAAGCCAACCCCAGTGTCTCTTTAAAGTAATATTTGGGCTCCTGCTGCTGCCAACTCCAGGGTGTGATTCATCCAATTTTTGGGCTCCTGAAGCCAACCCCAGTGTCTCTTTAAAGTAATGTTTGGGCTCCTGCTGCTGCTGCTGCCAACTCCAGGGTGTGATTCATCCAATTTTTGGGCTCCTGAAGCCAACTCCAGTGTATATTTGGGCTCCTGCTGCTGCTGCTGCCAACTCCAGGGTGTGAATCATCCAATTTTTGGGCTCCTGAAGCCAACCCCAGGGTCTCTTTAAAGTAATATTTAGGCTCCTGCTGCTGCCAACTCCAGGGTGTGATTCATCCAATTTTGGGGCTCCTGAAGCCAACCCCAGTGTCTCTTTAACGTAATGTCTGGGCTCCTGCTGCTGCTGCTGCCAACTCCAGGGTGTGATTCATCCAATTTTTGGGCTCCTGAAGCCAACTCCAGTGTATATTTGGGCTCCTGCTGCTGCTGCCAACTACAGGGTGTGATTCATCCAATTTTTGGGCTCCTGAAGCCAACCCCAGGGTCTCTTTAAAGTAATATTTGGGCTCCTGCTGCTGCCAACTCCAGGGTGTGATTCATCCAATTTTTGGGCTCCTGAAGCCAACCCCAGTGTCTCTTTAAAGTAATGTTTGGGCTCCTGCTGCTGCTGCTGTCAACTCCTGCCAACTCCAGGGTGTGATTCATCCGATTTTTGGGCTCCTGAAGCCAACCCCAGTGTCTCTTTTAAGTAATGTTTGGGCTCCTGCTGCTGCTGCTGCCAACTTCTGCCAACTCCAGGGTGTGATTCATCCAATTTTTGGGCTCCTGAAGCCAACCCCAGTGTCTCTTTAAAGTAATATTTGGGCTCCTGCTGCTGCTGCTGCCAACTCCAGGGTGTGATTCATCCAACTTTTGGGCTCCTGAAGCCAACCCCAGTGTCTCTTTAAAGTAATATTTGGGCTCCTGCTGCTGCTGCCAACTCCAGGGTGTGATTCATCCAATTTTTGGGCTCCTGAAGCCAACTCCAGTGTATACAGTATTTGGGCTCCTGCTGCTGCTGCTGCCAACTCCAGGGTGTGATTCATCCAATTTTTGGGCTCCTGAAGCCAACTCCAGTGTCTCTTTAAAGTAATATTTGGGCTCCTGCTGCTGCTGCTGCCAACTCCAGGGTGTGATTCATCCAATTTTTGGGCACCTGAAGCCAACCCCAGGGTCTCTTTAAAGTAATATTTGGGCTCCTGCTGCTGCTGCTGCCAACTCCAGGGTGTGATTCATCCAATTTTTGGGCTCCTGAAGCCAACCCCAGTGTCTCTTTAAAGTAATATTTGGGCTCCTGCTGCTGCTGCTGCCAACTCCAGGGTGTGATTCATCCAATTTTTGGGCTCCTGAAGCCAACCCCAGTGTCTCTTTAAAGTAATATTTGGGCTCCTGCTGCTGCTGCTGCCAACTCCAGGGTGTGATTCATCCAATTTTTGGGCTCCTGAAGCCAACTCCAGTGTATATTTGGGCTCCTGCTGCTGCCAACTCCAGGGTGTGATTCATCCAATTTTTGGGCTCCTGAAGCCATTTCCAGTGTCTCTTTAAAGTAATATTTGGGCTCCTGCTGCTGCTGCTGCCAACTCCAGGGTGTGATTCATCCAATTTTGGGGCTCCTGAAGCCAACCCCAGGGTCTCTTTAAAGTAATATTTGGGCTCCTGCTGCTGCTGCTGCCAACTCCAGGGTGTGATTCATCCAATTTTTGGGCTCCTGAAGCCAACTCCAGTGTATATTTGGGCTCCTGCTGCTGCTGCTGCCAACTCCAGGGTGTGATTCATCCAATTTTTGGGCTCCTGAAGCCATTTCCAGTGTCTCTTTAAAGTAATATTTGGGCTCCTGCTGCTGCTGCTGCCAACTCCAGGGTGTGATTCATCCAATTTTTGGGCTCCTGAAGCCAACCCCAGTGTCTCTTTCAGCCAATGTTTGGGCTCCTGCTGCTGCTGCTGCCAACTCCAGGGTGTGATTCATCCAATTTTTGGGCTCCTGCTGCTGCCAACTCCAGTGTCTCTTTAAAGCAATGTTTGGGGTCCTGCCCCTCATAGTGATGCCACTTCAACTCTCTTGAATTCAATTGTGCCGCTCTGCGATTCTATTAGCGATGCCTCTGATCTGCATGTGATATTTATTCAAAGTATTATTTAACTAACCCAGCACGCATCCTGTGCGTGTTACAGCAAGGCAGAATGGTTTACAACCCTATTAAGGCTCTAGGAGGCTCAGAAATAGCCGTTTTTAATAGCGATTCGTCGCGAATTTATTCGGGTCGAAACGATTTTTGTCGGAAAATTCTGCAAATCAGTCGAATCTAATTTTTCAAAAGTTCGCTCATCTCTAGTCTCTACCACCAAGTTTTTTCCTTAGGAATGTCGATTAGCAAGAGCACATGGTGCTACAAGGAGATATATTTACACAATGTATATGCATTCAAGACTTTATTACTCTTGTGTCATTGATGTTATACTGTGTTTATTACTCAGACCTGTTTCTCTATGTACATGTATATCGGGCTCCTGATGTCACATTCGGATTGCTTTGTTCCACCCGAAGGGGTTCATTTTCTATTGTTTAAAGTTCATAATTCTATAAAAAGGGAAAAACAATGGAAACTAATGGTGAATTAATATGTTCAGTAAACTGCCAACTGTGACAAATACACATATCACCATGAAGAAAGGCTTAAATAGCCTGAAATGTTGGGATTAAACAGTCCTCTGTCACCTTCTCCATGCATATTTTTTTTAGGAAAATGTGGCTTTGATTCTGCTTTTTTATTCTTTTTTTAGGGAAACCCTGTGCCACCAAAGGATTCATTGAGATGTTACTTTTAGAAAACTGTGTCTACATCAACAAACCTGGTACGGCTAGAAAGCTTTAGGTGAGTACTTCAAGAGAATATATAGTTTGTGGGAGGTATTCAAATTCTTAAAAAACTGCAAGGTGCGTATAGCATAATTTTAATCTATCTGAAAATCTCGTAAAGCGCTGTTTCAGTTTGGGGGAGTCTCATGGGCGGGAAAGGGTGTCTACCAATACATATGTGGCACTGATGTAACCAAAAGAAATGGGGATTTTACACACAAGAAGATTTTATTGAAAAACTTTCACCCAAAAATATTGAGAATATACTTAAAAAATGACAAACAAGACTTTCATGTTAAAGCCCAGTCCAGACTCGAATGAAAAAAACAATATATATGGGAAATCCCTTCAAAAATCACACTTAAACATGTGTAGCGTGAAATAGTGAAAAATGGTCTGGCAACAGAGGGTGACAACATCTCTAGGTAGGCTGGCACTTAAATGGTTGAATATTGGTGGTTCAGCATAGGGATCAGGTCCAGCTGGACAGCATGGGCATGATTTTTTCTAAAATGAATGACCCCATCGCTGGATAAGTAACCCCTCCCTCTCATCTCCAGTGACTGCTGCGGGGATGTTACTGTTCTTCAGGGGCACCTGCTTGACCGGCTGGTCAGCAGGTCCTCTCACTAAAAGGAAATAGCCCACAGCCAAATAATGGGATGGATGAGCTGATGTATCAAACCCATCCTGGAAATCCAATATGTATTACCAACCACTTCACATCTCCCAGGAAATTTTAGGCAATAGCTTCACTCCAAAATGAATTGAATTTCACTAGCAGAGAATCACTAAAGCACATGAATATATCTCACACGTCAATGAGACAACCAAAGTAAATTTAATTAAACTGGACCTTCAGCGTCATTTAATGAAAAGCCCAAACTATTAAAAAACGATTCCCCAGCATCTAAAATTAATATATTTTATGTTTTTAGTCACTAACTTATTATTCTTTCCCCACTGGGCTGCAACTCTGTTCAGGAATTTAGGATACGGGCGCCACCATCTTGACTCAGAAGCATCACACTTACTGAGGAGAAGAGAGTGGGATAAGGGACAGGGGGACGGGTTATAGCTGTGCTTTGCTCAGACAGAGCAGAGCTGGGGTCAGATAATGGTCAGCAGTCCCAGAATGCAGAGCAGCACAGTCAGGATTCACTTCCTGTTTGCAGGCTGCCTGATAAGATGGCGGCTTCTATAAGCCGCCATCTTGGATGTTTAAAGGCTCATAACATGCAGTAGATGCAGGTAGGATGATTTTTAACGTGGACAATCTGTATGTACAGGGTGTGGGAATCATATAAGATAGACTCTTATTCAGAGTGAAGGTCCGCTTTAAGAAATCGTTAGCATGCTATAAACACAACTGGATGAACCTTTCACTCTTATAGTAATTAAAAAAGTAATAGAGAGTTTGAAAAATGGGAAAGCTCCTGGAATAGACGGTTTCCTTACAGAATATTACAAAGAATTCAAAACTATAATATCTCCTTACCTACTTCGATGGGCAAACAAAAGAGACCGGGCAAACCTAGAATTTCTCCCAGAACATGAACACTGCTGTGTTTTAACTAATACCAAAGCCAGATAAAGAAGCATCTCATTGTGCGCACAATCACCCAATCGTTGATTTGAAAATTGAAAATTTATGCCACACTCATAGTTAACAGATTAAAAAAGATTCTACCATCAATCGTCTCACCAATGCAGGCGGGCTTTATGACCGCCAGAGGAGTCGGACAGAATATTGCTTTAGCAACCTTTGCCATCAGCAGGTTTACTGAACATAAATCAAAGGCCCTGGTCATCACACTCAACACAGATAAAACTTTTGATCCTGGCAATTTCTAGAACAAACCTTAAACCAATTTGGCCTAGAACAAAATTTCATTGCAAAGATAACCTCCCTATATCAAAACCAATCCGCCAGGATCAATATCTCACTATCAAACCCAATTATAGTAAATAACGGTAATAGACAGGGATGCCCTCTTTCACCCATACTCTTTAATTTACAATTGGAGTTCCTGATTAGGAAAATAGAAGGAGAACCAGCTATTAAATAAATAACATTTAACAACACAAATTAAAATATTATTGTATGCTGACGATATATAACTAATTCTTACAGATCCACTACAGTCCATCAAGGAATGTACTTCAATTCTAGAAGAATTTAATACTCAATCAAACTATACTAAACTATGGGAAATCCTTTGCTTTACCAATCAACTGAAACAGAAGAAAATCATTTAAAATAATGTTCTACTCTTAGCTGGACTGCCTCTCATCTGAATGTTTTTTATTGAAAAATATCCTTTATTTATATAGTTGCACATATAAATACATTGAACAGTAGGTTCATACTATATATTGCATCGCAGTGCACAACTCATTGCAATACAAATACACCTCAATACATTCCAATAAATTACATTCGTGTTTGGCGGCGGGACACCTGATGTGCGGTGCTTGGCTAAGGGCCCTGCACCTCACATCCTGCGTACCACCACCTCAACTCATATACCAGATGGGCCATGCCGTGTAGTCCTGGACTAAGGGTCCCTGACCGCACATCATTCATGAGTCCACCCCTGCATACATACCGCAACTACTTAAAATATTTTACAGCATGGGCAATGCCTGATTTACTGCCCTGGACAAGGGTCCCTGGCTGCACACCATTCATGGGTCCACCATACGGAATACAATATACATTGCAAAAAACGTTTTTATATACAATGTGGGCCATGTCTCACATGTCATCCTGGACAAAGGTCCCTGACTGCATCTGAATTACCTAAGTATAAGTATCCTGCAAAATCGTAATCAACTCTTACCTTTCTCTGATCGCTTAACCCTTTAAGTGCCAAGCACGTAACACATACATGCTCGCATGTCCGTGCCTTAAGTGCCAAGCACGTAACACCTACGTGCTTGCATGTCCGTGCCTTAAGTGCCAAGCACGTAGGTCTTACGTGCTAGAACTTCCCCCCCTGCTAGTTAAAAAAAATAAAAATACTCACCTGACCCCTCGTTGGATCTGACCGGGTCTCCTCTTTAATTTGGTGCCATCCGATCCCCCGTGGGGCGTGCCCCCCCGCGCTTCGGCAGCAGCAGCTGCTAACTGTAAAGAAAAAAAAATAAATAAAAATGACATTTACTTACCTGCAGTCGCTCTGCCTCCCGACAGGTCTCCTCTTCACTGGGGGACCTCCGATCACCCCCCCAGCCTCTTCCGTGGCGAGGAGAGAGCAGAAATCTCCCTCTCCCCCCACTTCCTGGATCGCAACTGCATTGTGATGTTACCAGCAGCCGGCCTCTTAAGTCCAGCACCCGAGACTAAGAATCAGTCTGCTCGGGTGCTTGGAGGAGAGAGGTGGGGAGGGGGAGAGGGCTGTGATCGCCCCACCTCTCCAGGCTCCAAACACATGAGCAGACTGACAGCTGTCATCGGAGGTCGCCGGGGGACACAGGATCGGAGGTGAGTAAAGTAAAAAAAAAATAAATAAATTACATTTTTTTCTTATGTGTCAGTGTGTTTATTTTTACATTTAACCCCTTGTGAACTGGTAAGGGGTCCATGAGACCCCTTATACCAGTTCACAAGGCTGGGGGCTGGCAAGTAACCTGCGGTAGCCGGCACCCCATTACCTGCCTCCCCAAAGCCCAGGGGGGGCAGAAGAGCCCGGGCCTACAAAGCTCTGTTCCTACAGGCCCCCATAGCTGGTTCCGGGCTGATAATTCTGGGCAAGGGGGACCCCCATTTCATTTTTTGGGGGATTTTTAGGGGTTTTAACCTTAAAATCCCCCCCAAAAAATGCCCCCCCCCCCTTTGGGGGGTGGGACCCTATGTCATTTTTTTTTTAAATTAAGCCCTTATGTTCTGTCGCCCAGCAGCTAAAAAATGCGTCCAGCTGCAGCAGGAGAGCAGAAGCCAGATTGATAAGCGTGGGACACAGGGATGGATGGGAGGTAAGTATTAAAAAGTATTTAAAAAATAAATAAATAAAATATTTTTTCTGCTTGTTTCTGTGTTTTTTTTTTACACTTAACCCCTTGTGAACTGGTAAGGAATCCATGAGATCCCTATACCAGTTCACAAGGCTGGGGGGCTGGCAAGTCACCTGCAGCTAGCGGGTGACTTGCCGTAAACCCCCTTCACCCCAATTACCTGCCTCCCCAAACCCAGGGGGGGCAGAAGAGCCCGGGCCATGGCTATGTGGGCTTGTAGCCTGCAGGGTGGGGAGGCCACCAAAGCTGGCCCCCTTGCACCCTGTTCTACAAGCCCCCATAGCTGGTCCAGGGCTAGTTATGATGGGTAAGGGGGACCCCAAATCTTTTTTGGGGGGAGTTTTAAGGGTTTGTAACCCTTAAAATTCCCCAAAAAATGGGTCCCCCCCAGGAGGGGGGACCGTATGACATTTTTTTTTTTAATTAACCCCTTATGTTTATAGTGTGGATAGTTGTAGTATTTTATTTGTAAGTGTTATAAAGTGCTATTTTCAGTTTGGGGGGTTTCCTGGGCAAGAATGGGGGGGGCTACCGATACATATGTGGTAACGTTGTAATCGGGAGATACTGGGCTTTCACATGCAATATGGTTTTCTCTAATAAAGTAAATGTTTTATTTAAAATAAAGGAGACAATTGTCTAAAGATATTTATTTATTTTTTTGTTTTTTTTACACAAAAATATTAAAAAAACAGTAGAAAAATTAAATCCAAGACATTTCATGTTAAAGCCTAAACTCTGCTGCAAAATATATATCTATAATTTTCCTGGAAATTCCAGCAAAAATCACGGTTAAACATGGCGCAGAATGGGGAAAAATGACCTGTCAACAGAGGGTGACAAAACTTCAAGTAGGCTGGCAATTAAGAGTTAATAGTACCTATGCAAGTTGGGTATTGTTCTGCTCGGAGGACCTTGCTCTTTCAGATTTAGCTTGTTTTTTCTTGTTACCTAAGCAGGCAATTGTCGGTGTCCTTTGCTCTGTTATTATGGCCTGAAAAAGATGGCTGCCCATGAGTGGGGACACTGGCAGAAGCTAGCAGTGCTTCTAGTGGCAGCCAGTGTCCTCACTCATGGGGTGGTCATCATAATAAAGCCCCGGCCAGGTCCATTTTGACAGAGGAGAGAATGCTGACCGGATCACAGGGCTCAGGTAAGTGTACAGAAACGTCCTATTACTGCCACCACCCTCCCTCCACCGGAATTTACTTAATAACAGGTGGATGAGGAGCCCTAGGAGCCCAGGCAGGTGGGTTGGAAGTTTGGGGGGTCTCAATATCTGGGTCCCCATTGATTTCAGTGGGGACCTGGTTCGGGTACGAGTTCAGATCAAGTTCAGGTACACAGACTAGTGGTTAAAGAAAACAATTTTATGTAATTAAATGTACCTATACTTCTCCTTTTCCTCCGCCGGGTATCCTCTGTCATGCCAGTGACAGTAGCATCTATAGACGCCCCATTTGCATCTGTAGTGAGGGGAGACACAGGTTGCCCATCCGCCTTCCTCTGTATTGTGGGCTGCCAGGGAGGGAAGCTTTTATACCACAGAGGCAAATCTGTGACTCTTATGTGACTGGAGGGGACATAAATATCCGTCCCCTCCAGTAACGTAGATATTTATGGACTCTGGCTCTGTTTTATAAAGTCTTTCTTCCACAGCGGCTCACCATTACCCTTGGTGGGATGCCAAGGAAGGTGGAGGGGGGACCTGTTTCTCCCCTCACTACAGATGGTGGCAACAGCATCAGCTATAGACTCAGAAGACCACGGACCAGGACCAGCCACCAAACCAGGACCAGCCCGCTAAACTAGCAGGTGGGGGACAGAGGAAGGAAGATGTGAAGAAGGTGATTTTCAAAAAATGATTGAATGACCCTATTCCTGGGTCTTCTAATTGGTCAAGCCTCTTCCCTCATTTAGGATTTATGTGGGGAAAGTTTATGCTCAGTGTAATGAAGGATCTCAAGGATAGCATGCTTCACAGCAGGGGCAACTAAAGCACGATACTCCCAGACCTTCCTCGCCTTGAGACCCACCAACAGGCCATGTTTTGTGGATGTCCATGAAGTTAACTTTATAGAGCTGCTAATGCACAAATCACTTCACCTGTGGATCTGTGTGAAGATCCAGAAACCCAACCTGTATGTCTATGTGTTCAGTGCTGGAAGCTGAGGATTCCTTGTCTGAGTTAGGCCTATCTCATCTGGATTTATGTCTCCAAGCTGTTGTGGCTGCTCACATGAGTGACCCCACTCTAGTACCTGTTAGAGGTCAAGTAGTGGATGGTAGACTACAACAACCGAGATTGAATTTGTCTTAGGATCTGTTATATAGCATAACCCCAAGGTGAATAAAAACCAAGGACTTTTAGGGGTACTCAATCTGGTATACCCCCCATTTACCTGATACCTCAATCTGGAGATCCTCCAGCAACATCCCTGGTCTGGGCAATGGCAGACAATTTTGAATGACTGCTGGTGGACGTGTGCAGCCTGAGGGAACTGACATGCCACCCGGACCTGCAGCAAGGATGAGCTAGAGGTGAGTATCGGGTGAATGTAGGGGTTTAACAATGCAGGGCATCCCAAAAGAGGATGCTCCGAACCCTTTAAAGTGGGCATAAACCCCAGATTTTGAGCCTCTCGGGTTTAGGTCCATTTTCCTGGGGCACCCTGATAAGTGGAGGCATGGCTTCTGCCCCTCTTTTTCATCCTGAAAAGTTGTGAGGTACTGTATGCAAATTATTCAACCTGATCTGAACCCTGAACCACTACGAACTGACCTCTATGTCCTTCTGATCTACTAACGGCTATTTTGCCTGCAAATGATCTATATCCCAACCGGCTCTGCTGCTGCATGACCTGTACTCAAATTCCATCTGCCAGTGGCTGTCCAATGTTTGATCGAGGGCCCACTAGATTATACGTACGCCCCCTGGTGACTGACAACCAATATAGGCTATACAGGTGGGATGATTTGAAAATGGAGTGATGAAGATGAATCTGCATAAAGAGCTAAGGATTAGGCAATCGTAATTGACTTCCCGCTTTCTCAGCAAAACCCACTACTCATCAGACTCATCTGCATCAATTAGGATGAGGTAAAGAGAACGCCAAACTCTTCAGTCTATTGCCCTCAGGCCACAGATACAGGATCCCGCCACCCCGCTCATCACTTCTTCAGTAAATTGCCCTCTGGCCACAGATACAGGATCCCACCACCCCGCTCATCACTTCTTCAGTAAATTGCCCTCTGGCCACAGATACAGGATCCCACCACCCCGCTCATCACTTCTTCAGTATTTTGCCCACATGCCACAGATACAGGATCCCACCACTCTGCTCATCACTTTTCCAGTCTTTTTCCCTCAGGCCACAGATACAGGATCCCACCACCCTGCTCATCACTTTTTCAGTCTTTTTCCCCCAGGCCACAGATACAGGATCCCACCACCCTGCTCATCACTTCTTCAGTCTTTTTCCCCCAGGCCACAGATACAGGATCCCACCACCCCGATCATCACTGCTCTGCTCTGTCTCTGCAGAGCACAGCTATAACCCCGCCTCTTGCACAAGTATGGTATAGTGTCACCACGTTCCCTTTTATCTACCCCTGTCACTTTTCCCACAGCAGGTCAGGGGCCACATCAGCTTGCTCAGAGGGCCACAGGTTCAGCATATTTGCCCTATGGTTCAAGTTCATGGAACAAGACTAAATGCAAATGAGACCAACTGAGTTTTTACATTTTTTTTTTTTAAGATAGAACTATAATTAAAACAAATCAGTGTTTACTAATTGTTACTATCTAACTCTAGTTAGTTTTCTAGTCTCTCACATTTATAAGACCAATAAAGGGAGGAGTAATGTTTAGTATGGGTATAGTTTATTTTTTTTTATTTATATGGGGGTTCCACTCACTTCCAACCTCATTTAGACATAATCCTCCTTCTGTTTATTCCAACTGACTCATATAAACAAACTCAATGTCAGTTATACTGTACTGTATCTTCTTGCATTATCGATGGTTTACAATCGGTGTACAACATCTGTTATATAAAAGACGGTACAATATTAAAAACACATCCAAAACTGGGAAACAAAGTTTTTAACTTTGCCTCCTGTCAAAGCTTTGGATGTGTTTTTAATATTGTTCTGTGCCTTTTATATAGAAAATGCTGTACAACCATCTATAATGGAAGTATAGAGGCAGCAGAGCTCAGAGAGATGGGCTATCTTTTCCTCCTGCTGTGGCTATAACAAACAAGATGAGTCATTCTGAAAAGCCTGCCAGCTCCCTGCAGAGAGGTCCATTGTGTTACATTGTTATAGCCAAATGCATTTATCTTAATTGTTTCTATTGTAATTAGCTGTGATAATTTCTAAAGCAGTCACAGGCCCTTTACTGGAATTCGATGTAATGTGTGCATCGTGCCGTGGGATGGGACAGACTGAGGTTGTATATATGAGAGAATTGGAATAGGCAGGGTGAGTATTATGTCCAAGTGAGGTTGCAACCATAAAGGGAGTGAAACTCTTCCATACAAATCAAGAAAGATAGACCTTAAAAATGATAGAATGGAACGACAGAAAGAGGGGGAAAATGGTAGCCTAGTCTGACTTCCTACCCCTCCCCATCCATCCTCTCTCATCCTCATCCATCCTCACCCTCATCTTTCCTTGCTTTCCCCTTTAATAGTCTTACATTTTTACATTTCTAAGGTGTTTTTTTTACCTTGTTAGTTTTAGATAGATCCCGTTCTTTGGCGGCTGGATGAACAGAACCATAATATAATCTCCCTAACCTGGCATATGACAATGTTTCTTGGTCTCCAAACCTCACCCGATCAAGCCTCATATCTATCTACCTCCAGCCGTATGCTGATGAGGGTCTAAAGGCCCAAAACACATGTCCACAAGTAGCTGAGTAGAATGTAGCTAAACAATACCATTGCACACCCTGGCCGGCTTTACCAGGAGCTTTCGGGCATGGCCTAGAGGTGAAAAGAGACTTAATTGCCTGGATTTTGGGGGGAATTCTATTATCCCTTGTGGTATGGAGAGTAAAAAACCTTTTTGTTTTAAGAAAGCTCTCCCAGCCTTGGTATCTGGAGGGAGGGATGCTGCAGATACCCCCGGTGTGAATGTGGATTTGCACACTATCGTTCCCCAAAATTGGGGCCCTGTGTCCCTGGAGTACGCGGATTGCGTGCAATGTGCCACCCTGTTGGGTACTCTGATCCTCAGCACGTACTTTCCTAGATAGTTGTAGTACTTTTCTGACAATCCTCAGATGCTGTGGTGATCAGTGGAGAGATGGGCAGGCTCTCAAGTCCCGCAATTTGCCGCCGGCACGCATGTGGCCGGCACTGAGGATGCCACCATGGCCTAGGTGACCACCCAGCAGCCAGTCACGGGTCTCCTTTCCCACCGTTGGCTTAAGGTAAATGTATGGCTATAGGGCGTTCTGAAGGGATTATGTTCTGGGGGGGGTTAAGCATTCTGGATGCCCCCCCAAGCTTGTTCTTATCCACTGTCTGCAGCCCCTAAAGAAAAAAAAAGGGCAGTTTAAGTCATGAATTTGCATTATATGGGATAGGTGGATCCTCCTGCAGGTGATGACATCCCCCTGCGGTGCTGAACACACATTCTGATAGAACACTAGGAAATGGAATAGGGAGGAGCCATCGCTTAGTGCCAGTGACGCGTAGACAGGTAGTCATCCACCATGCGAGTCAAAGTCTGCCTCCTGGTACTACGGCCCATAGTATCTGGTGGTGTATAGTATAGTGGTGGATGTGGCAGTCAATGGAATAAGTTGTTCCATATTGTGGCCATGCTCACCCTGTGAGGTGCTGCTGGTGCCCCTGCTGCTTTGGTGACTTGCTCCTCAACCTCAAGCCACCACTGAGCCCTCAGCTGTCAGCTGGGAACTCCACCAGTAGTGTGTCCACCAGCGTGCGTTTGTACTCATTTTTCTATCCCGCTACAGTGCTGTAAACAAGGAGGTGATGTTGTCCTTATAGTGGGGATCCAGCAGGGTGGCCACCCAGTAATCACCACTGGTGACTAGGCAGGCAACTCTGCAGTTGTTTCCCAGGCACTGGAGCATGTAGTGGCTCATGTGAGCCAGGCTGCCCTGAGTCAAGGAGAAGCTGTCCTCATTGTCAGGTGTCTCCTCCTGCTCTTCCTGCTCCTCCCTCCAGCCACGCTCCAGTGATACCCGGGAGCTGTGCTGGGTGCCACCCTATTGTGAAAGAAAATTCTCCTCCCCTCCTCTCCTCTGATTGGACAGTGGAGTACCTGGCCGCTGTCGGCCCAGCAGCCCACCCTGTGAGCCACATGTGCACTACCCAGATAGCAGGGAAAATGATCCTTCCTCTTTCTCCTCTGCTTCCTCCTCCTTCGCCATGGCCTGAAGTGTTTTTTTCCAGCAGGTAGAGGATGGGGATGGTAGCGCTAATGATGGCATCATCAGCGCTGACCATATTTGCGGCATAGTGGAAGCACTGTAGCACTGCGCAGATGTCCCTCATGGAGGCTCACTCACTGGTGGTGAAGGGCTTTTGGTCTACACTTCGATATTTTGAAGCCGGAACTCCACTATTGCCTGCTGCTGCTCACACACCCTTTCCAGCATGTACAAGATGGAATTACACATGGTGGGCAAGCCACTTATGAGGCGGTGGGTGGAAAGTCCTAAGTTTGCCTGCAGTGTAGTTTCTCACCTGCAGTGCAGACAAGCAGCTGGAGGGTGGGAATGCCGAAGGTGTGAGCACATGGAGCTTTATGGAGCAGCTCTAGCATTTCCGGATTATGGACCAGAAAGCTCTGCACCATCAAGTTCAGCACATGCACCTGGCAAGGGATGTGCGTCAACCCGCCTCAGCTCAAGGCTGCTACAAGGTTTCTCCCATTGTCACACACCACCAGGCTTCAGATTCAATGGCAGCAGCCACTCATCTGTCTGCTCCTGGGTGCTGGTCCACAGCTCCTGAACAGTAAGTCGCCCAGACAGATGAGTTTTATCACCGCATGCTGCCATTTCCCCATGGCAGGTGCAGGGGCTGCACTGACTGCTTGAGGAGGAAGCATAGGAGAGCAATCTTGAGTGCTGGAAGGATATGCATCACAGTGCCTTCTGCCTCAGTCCCAGCCGCCACTACATTGACCCAGTGGGCAGTTAGAGAGATATAACATCACTGCCCAAGCTTATTTGTCTCTGTGTCAGTGGTGATGTGGACATTGGAACTAATGCCATTGCTCAGTGCACATCCTGTTTCTTCCAAAACCTGTTGGTGCAGGGCAGGGATGGCCTAGCAAGAAAAGTAGTGGTGGCTGGGAATGCTGTATTGTGGAACAGCTGTCATCAGCTCTTCTAAACTGTCCATCTCCACCGGGTGGAATAAGAGCATTTCAAAGGCCAGCAATTTGGAAATGCTTGTATTTCAGGGCCAGGGATCGTGGGTGAGATGGGACCAACTTCTGCTTTCTCTCCAAAGTTTGCTGGATGGAAAACTAAATGCTTCCCTAGTATGGGGTGGACAGGCTTGATGATGGTTGTGGTGCTGCTGGTGCTGGAGGTGGCGGTGGTCCCACAACCTCCCTTTGGGGGGAGACAGGTGGCCTTGTTGTTGGGGAGAAAAAATGTTTTACTGGTGAGATTCTTTGAGCCAGCTTTGGCATGCTGTCAATGGCTTGGTGGCCAGAAGTTGCAAAAGGCTGACTGCTGTTGGCTTGCAGCATTCTCCTTCCTCCGCTGGCTTCCAGGAGCTGTGTGACCACCACCTCTTCCTCTCTCATGGCCTTCAGTCCACATTGGGACCTCATCATGGTCCCTGACATCCTCTTCCACTATCCCATGGAACTAGTATCACTGTGTGCCATAGAATCTATGACTACCTCAACTTGTTCTGGCCTCACCACTCTGCCAGTAGCGGGGTCTACAAAAATGTGCTCCAAACCCTGACGTCTGCTTGCACTAGAGGAAGGTGCAGCAAGGCAAGGATGAAACACATCCTCTCCCAGTAACACCAGCTCCATTACCAGCATCAGCAGAAGCACCACGGCCACGCCCTTCTCTTGCATTCTACATTGTTGGACATCTGTAGTTACAGCAAACTGAAATAGACAATTCAAAAAAAAAAAAAATAACAGGAAACTGACTCTTAAGTGCATTGAACACGTGGATATTCCACTATCAATTGGTATTAAATAGCAATAACCCTCCAGTGGCCTGAACAATTGGTATTAAAGTGTAGTGACACCCAAGTGGTTTGAGCAAGTGATATTAAACAGTAGTAACACAGAAGTGCTCTGAACCAGTGGATACTCCACTAACAATTGGTATTAAAGATCAGTGACACCAAGTGGCCTAAATAATATTAAAAAAGTAATGACACCCAAGGGGTTTGAGCAATTGGATACTTCACCAACAATTGGTATTAAAGAGCAGTGACCTAAACAATTGATATTAATGAGTAGTTACACCCAAGTGATTTGAGCAAGTTTTATTGAACAGTAGTAACACACAAGTGCCCTGAACCAATGGATACTGCAGTAACAACTGGCATTAAAGAGGGGCGACACCCAAGTGGTTTGAGCAAGTGGTATTAAAGAGGAGTGACACCCAACCTATTTAGCCCTCACTACAGCCCTGTCCCTGAATACATTTTCTGAGAAGGACAATAGCATGCTTAACAACAACCCATTTAGCCCTCACTCAAGCTGCTGTCCCTAAAAAAATGTCCTGACAAGGACAGTTTTTGCAGCAAACAGTCTTATCTGTCCAACACATCTCCTGCAGAGCACTCTAAGCATGCAGGAAGACCGCTTTTTATTCAGCAGGGCCACGTGTCCCACCTGGCCGATCACATTCATGCCCAGAATGTGGTTGCTAGGGCACGGTGGAACACCAAATGCGTGACCAGATTTCAATTTGAAATCAGTGTTCTGGTTTGGAGACCCAAACTCACAAAGTTAGGCACGAACCAGAACTTTTCGAGTCAGGTCCACTCAACCAAAACAGACTGGCTCCCCTTCAATCTGTTCTAAACTCTGCTGCTTGCCTCATCTGCCTCTCCTCTCGCTTCTCCAGTGCTTCCTCCCTCTGTCAATCGCTTCACTGGTTACCTGTCTCCCATATAGGTTCAGTTCAAACTTCCAACACCTACAAAGCTCTCTGTAACCAGGCCCCTCCCGACATTTCATTTCTGATCCAGCATTACCAACCCAAGCACAACTTCTCCTCTGCCTCTGACATTCTCCTGTCCTCCTCCTTGGTTACCTCCCTGCACTCCCGCCTTCAAGACTTCTCCTGTGCCTCTCTACTTCTCTGGAATGAACTTCCCCGCTCAATCCGCCACTCTTCATCACTCCAAGCCTTTAAAAGTGCCCTGAAAACTCACTTCTTCAGACAAGAATATGACCTGGTATATGCAACTCATATTACCTTCAAATGGCACATGCCGCCCAACTCAAGCTCTACCACTTGTGATCTCGCCCCTTTTGCCTCCACCCCCATCATTTAGACTGTAAGCTTGCAAGCGCAGGGCTCTCCTTTCTATTGTCTCCTGTGCTCACAACACTTGGTTTGAACCTCGTGGCATCTAATTTTGTATTGTTCACTGTAATATATGTTATTGTAAAGAGCTATGGAAGATGATGGCACTATATAAATAAACAATAATAATAATAATAATATTATTAATTAATAGTTATAGTTTCCTAACACAGACTTTGTTAAAATTTAGGGAAGTATGTGGACCTAAAAGAATTAAACATTAGAGATTATAAAGCTGCATATGTAACGAGCATGCAGAAAACATGAGACCTGTTCTCCTTTCCAGTTATCATAATCCAACCCTAAATCCGTTTCAAGTGAACAGTACCAGCTTACATAGCTTGACTATTGTCTTGGAGGATCGAAAATTTCAATGAACATATTAGCCATTTGTTGCCCCACCAGATCAGTATATGACAAACTGAGGAATTGTAACAGAGGCAGCTCTCTTAAACACTCAGATTGGTGCACTGGTGCATTGTGCCATCTTGAAATCTTGAACGTTTTCCAATGGCTTCTGTGTGAGCATTCACGATTGGTTGAGCTGTGACATGTCGGTTACCGATTGCTACATTTGTACTCATGCTCAAATAGTCAGTCATGTGGTAGATAATCATTTTATAGTAATGCATGTCTAATGAAACATCAAATAAAGTTCTCATTGTACAGATGTGTCCTGCTTTACTTTTCGTATTGCCCCAATATGTCCCAGCAGCTGTAAAAAAAACAAAACAAAAAAAACATGACTTTCCTGACAATCCTCTGCCTGGCAAATACTTACCTAGCCATGTTGCCCCCTTCCATTGTCGGTGCCGAGCACAGGCCCAGCCTCTCTGTCAGTGCCACACACAAGTCCAGCTTCTCTGCCGGTGCCTTTGGAAGGAATAGGCCCAAACATGGCACCAACAGAAAGGCCGGGCCCGTCTCTCTGTCAGTGCTTCACGCACAACCTGCTTCTCCGATGGTGTGTGCGACAGCAAGGGATAGGTTCCGGAGCACCTTTCAAACCCAGTCGGTGTGAGTCCTTGGGGGAGGTTAATGATGGGGGCCCGAGGGGGGGCCCTGCTATGAGAGCACCAGTGAGACATTTCCAGTGTCCCAGCAGATGGGGTTGACTGACCATGTGTCCAACCAGACATTACATCATCACATTGCATTTAGCTTTCTAAGCTTTTCTGTAGCTGTGTGGAGATGCACAGCCTCTGGTGCATTTCTCTGGGAGGAGGGGGAGGGGGAAGGAAGGGGTTAGGGGGAGGAGGCCCTGAACCACCCATGCAGGTTGCTCAACCTCCAGAGTGACTATACACCAATAAGCCCTAGCTTTACTTTGGGCTATTCAGTCCTTCCTGCCTCTGGGCCAATGAGTCCTGACCTTAATTGGCTTATGATGACTGAACCAGTGACCATAGATCTTTCTGCGGTTAGCCTTATCTACATTCTTCCCCTTAATTTTCTGGCCTTCCTTTAAAGTCGGCCTCTGTCTCTCTTCCACATACTTAGCTTGAGTCTGAGTTTGTTTTTCTTGTCTTGCTAACCCATCCCTGACCTGTGCTATGTTTGATTGATCACAGTTTTGTGCCTGGACCTACGTCCTACTCTCCTGGCCTCAGACCCGTCTACTCCCTAGGACACCATAATGTCTCTGCTCACCCTTCTTTGAACATTAGGCTTGTTATCAAACTTAATTTATTTCTCCTCTTCTGGTTGTGATTGAATTTCAGACGGCTTTCCCTTGTATGACCCTGGCCTGTCTCAACAACACTCTACCTGGTTTTGCCTTGGTCCGACAGCATCCTTTGTGCTAACAAGTCTTGGGGGCAACCGTGCCCCGTGAGATGTGTCCAGCATGCTGGCAAACAGGTGAGTCAGTTGTGGAGATTGGGGGTTACTGACTGATGAGAAGGCAGGTGTTCAACTGGGCATTACACTGGTTTTCCAGTAGTTCTGTGTTAAATGTGAGAACTTGAACCATTTGACCAAATTTTATCAAAAGCTAAAAGTGACCACACTATGTAAATGTATCCCTCCTCCTGATTGGTTCATAGGGGGGACCCCCCATACATGTGATGTAACCACGACCCCCTCTATAAGATCTACTCCACTATGTTAAAGCTGGCCAGCCTGTTGCAGATATACGTTGTGACTTGTGTGTAGGTTCTCTTAGCATAAGAACTCCATGTTTCTTTAAGTAACTCAGGTGTTAAGGCAATTTCACTAGGTAAAATATAGTGCTGTGCATGCTGTAAATGCTAGTCCAATACTCAGGGTACCAGAGTAGACAACGGGAGCTGCGTCGGCTTTGAAGCAGCTGTGTGCTTCCAAAAGTGCAGCTCAACCGCATACATAGTACCTCTCCATGTGAAAGTGCAGCGTGGGTCTCCTTGTGCTTCTCCAATAAACTGCCATCCTGATCATGTGCGATAAGTGGTGGGGGAAGACAGGGGGCATGGTGGGGCCGTCCGTACTTGACGCATGTTTCGCCCCACCTCCCGGGGCTTCGTCAGGACTTAAGCGTCCTATGATATCTCTGGCTCGGAACACGAAGGCCATTGAAAAGCATTGATGATTTTAAGATAACATTGTTTATCTAGATCAGTAAAATGGACTTTTAGGTCTGCTTCATCTGTAGTCACTTTGTCCCAGGAAGAACTGGAGATAGAGATTAATATTTTTGGCCTATCAGGACTATGAAGGCGCCTTAAATAAAAATGGGCAGATGTTTTGTCTCTGCATCACCCTTACAACTGTGCCATAGACCTTCTCCCTGGGGCCACCATTCTGTGTTCTCTCTGCTCCTTAGTTGGTCATCCTGGGGGGGTATTTGGGCACCAAGGGTATAATTCATCACTCCTCATCTCCAGTGAGTGCAGAAATCACCTGCAACAATGGCCAGGACTTAAGGCAGACCAACAGTCAAAAATGACTTAAACCAGACCAACACAACAAACAATGCTCCTATGTTACGCCCCCCTCCCGGGGGCAATTTAGATTGAGGCACATACAAATTCATTTCCCTTTTTCTAACTCCTGCTGTAGTGAATTATAGAAACAAAATGGCTGCTCATGCATTTGCAGGCCACCTGAAAACAGGAAGTGCTGCTGGGCTTCCTGTCCCTGTGCATTGTCAGTTATGTCAGTTGAATCCAGGCAGCAGCATGGCTGAGATGCTGGGATTGGAAGCTCCAAAATGGACGCCACCTTTCTTTTCCATCTGTACCAGGCTGTTGGTCCGGTGTAAATAAAATCATGCTGAAGGTAAAGTATACTTTGACTTTGATACGAGAACTCGGCTGCAGCGGCTGGTAAGCGCTCACATCTTCTCCAAGCTGGATTTGAGATGGTACATATGGAAACTGTCTGTCCCTCATACTAATGTGACACTAATAGTATACATTTACACAAATCATTTGATTGAGGTCTGCATGAAACAGTAAACCTCTCTATCAGTTTAGATCAGTTGTGGGATTTTGAATCCACATAGGCCACAGACCACTGAATTAATATCTTTAAAATTGCATCTTCAATTAAAATTCCATATTCATATGTCATGTTTGTCTGTGTTGTCAATTAACTGATCCACTATATAAACGCGTTTCGTTATATTAAGTTCGTAATCTTGATCACCATAAAGTACACATATGTACAAAAAGACATTTAAATGACTCATATATAACAATTAAATATTATTGAGGTTTTTATTTATTTTGTAGTTATATAAGAAATCACTTACATACAGTTTAGGTCCTCTTTAGGCCAATGCCGAATTCATAAAATGTATATTTAAAGTGAACCAAAAACCCACCGCGATCTGCCCCAGGAATCTATAAGATTTCCGGGTCGATTCACTCGCCCCCGGGGCATCCAAGGCCGGAATGTCCCACTGTGTGAAACCCCCCAGGTTGCCCCATACACTTACCTTGCTTCATGGTCCAACGGCGCATGTGCGGGCCGCATCCCTGCTATCCCTTAGATGGCTTGACGTCAGCAGCTCCGAGTGCGCTGATTGGATGAGCTGCCGCACATGCCCTGTAGGACCTGGAAGAGGTTAGTTTCTTCGGGTGATCTGGGGGTTTCAGACAGACCGATTGGGGGTGCCCCGGGGGAAAAGACCAAAAACCAGGATAGTCAAAATCCTGGGTTTTGGTCCACTTTAAGTCAGATCTGCTCCTCAGGTGGTGCCCCCACCCTGCAAGAGTGATGTAACAAAAAGCTCCTTAAAGTGGACCAACACCCAGCAGGATCCCAGCTGGATCGGCCTATATCTTATAATCTATAAGATTCTCGGGCCGATAGATTCCCTCCCCGCGGGGCATCCAAAATCAGCTGTGTGAAACCCCCCAGGAAGCTCGCTACACTTACCTTAATCCTGGTCCAACGGTGCATGTGCGGGCCATGGGCACATCCCCGCTATCACTCTAGCAGGGCTCGTGCCCGCGCCGCCCATTTGTTAGAGGGAAGTGCGAGATGTGGCCGCCAGCGCACTCAGAGTTGCTGAGATAAGACATTGCTCAGACGTGCATAGCTCAGCGACTCCGAGCACGCTGATTGGACAAGCGGCCGCACATGCACCGTAGGACCATGGTGAGGTGTGTTGATGCATGAGATCTGGGGGATTTCACCTAGCGGGGCACCCCCGATTAGGGTTCCCCCGGGGGAGTGGACCAAAACCCAGGATAATCAAAATCCTGGGTTTTGGTCCACTTTAAAAAAGGAGATATAAAAGTAAAGCTAGAGGGAAAAGGGAAACAAAGAACAATCAGTCTCTGAATCCTATTAACCACACATTTTAAAAAGGATAACCCATGAACTGTTAAGCCCCTTACCCTTTAATGGTGCTAATATCACCTAAACCACCCCTGGCGGCTCAGGTGCCCCAATAGTTGTTCTGAAGGGGCCGGTGGCCCGCCTAGTGCTCCATGTCCTGGTAGGAGGAAGGGGCGGCTTGTAAAGACAGCTGGATGTGAGATGGGCCTACAGCTTGACCTTCAGGGGGTGTGCTTTCAGACCAGGTATGGCCACTTTGAGTATCTTGTGATGCCATTTGGCCCATGTAAAAATTCTAGACCTGGCCAATTACATTTCTTTAGAGCTGCTGGATATCTTCATTGTGGTTTACCTGGATGATATTCTATTTCTAGGACCTTAAAGTGGACCAACCATTAGCATACTAAATTATATTCAATCTAACCCTCCAATTATTTGACCCTTTTACCTCTTATTTAATTCATCTCCATCTCCTTCAATTAAATGTTTCCCCTTCCTCCAACATTAGAAACATTAGCAGATACCAAATTCCTGGACACTTATGATCTAAAATTGGGAAAACTTACTGACATGAAAAGTACTTATAACATTCTACATCATAGAGTTAGTCAAGTGTCCAAATTGGTATGAAATGGCGGCGCCTCCACAAGCTTCTCCAGCTGAAAGGATTATAGGGAACAAGCTTCAAGCTCTGGCTGACCTATTTAGATGTAGAGTCTTGTCAAATGCAGGAAAAATAATAGGAGACCCTTCTCATCCTTGTCACTACTACTTCAACCATCTACCTTCAGGCCGATGGTTCACAGTTCCACTACTGCAGACACAAAAACAACTTTCACCCTTTGGTCATTCAACTGTTAAACACATGACTAACTGTGTAAATATATGAGACCTAATATTCTCCCTAACTTAGTCCACAGAAAGTTACAAATGATCGGACATCCATGGACTTAATACTTTATACTGTACAAAGTTACATTGTTATATTTCTATTTTTCACTATTTTCACTTTCCTCAATTGTATAAAAGTCTCTAGTGATGCGTTTTAGATCTGGGCCAAAGCTAGGTTTGATCTATCAAGTTTGGATTAATGCACACCACTCAAGGTTTTAGTTGCACTTAGAGTCACATATATCTACATGTCGATATGATATCAATATTTTGGACAAAAGGATACAGTGTAAGGGTTCAACATGCAGCAGTATGCTCAATCTCCAGGATAGTAGACAACCTCAAGTGAAAAAATTGTATTGATTGTATTATCTGTAGATTTATATTCAAACGGCTATATGAGAATAGGCAATTACCATAGTGACACGGTAGCAGTAAATGAATTCTTTCTGGTCAGAGTGCATATAGTTACATTCGCATCATTTCAGATAAGCAATATCAGTAGATGAAAATATGATACAAAAGAGCATAATCATGAAGTGCATCATTGATCACAAATAGCATAACAGGCAAATGTCAAGATTACCAGTATAATGTGAACCGTGATCGCATACAGAGCCCACCTTTTCGAGGCACCCTTCTCAAAGCTAGGTTTGACCCAGATCTTGACGATTTGGCCCTGTTTGCCCCTTTCTGCATTTGGGCTAAATTCTCCAGCTTGGCCCCTTCCAGGGTGAACTAAAACCCTTTACCCATTCACAAACTGTTTTAAAAAATAAGAAAAGCATAAAAAAACAAACAAAAGCTGTGTCATCTTCCCCACCCCCCCCCCCACCCCTTTAGGCTGCGTCTTCTCTTCAGGTCCGTTGGGTTGGTGGCTTACGCCTCTTACAGCCTGAGGAAGTGGGATTTTTGCCCACGGAACGCGTGGCTCTGGATGTTGGCAGGCGGTGGGGAGACCCTAATGGTAATTCATATAGTGATTTGATCAGATGATAGAACTTTGTTACGGCTGTTTCTGTCTGTGGGACGGCCTTTGTGCTGCTATGGTTTCTGACTTTGAGACTGGCTATATGAGAGCTGGTTTATATTATTGGCACTATGGCACTTTAATATCCATGATATCATTCTTGCACATTTTTGCACCCTATCTTGCACCTTGCACGTTTTGCCACTTTTTGCACAAATAGGCCTTGATTCACAAAGAGTTGAAAAAAACACTCATGGTAGTAAAACATTCAATTCATGAGAAAAAAGCCTGAGAATGTCCCTGTTACTGAATCACCAGATAGGAAGACAATGAAAGTCAATGGCACTTTTTACTACAGATACAACTAGATAAAAAGTTAAATACCTTTTTCCGGAGTAAAAATGTGCCATTGACTTTCATTGTCTTTTTATCTGGGGATTCAGTAACAGTGACATTCTCAGGCTTTTTTCTCATGAATTGAATTTTTTACTACCATGAGAGTTTTTTCCAACTCTTTGTTAATCAAGGCCATAGTTATTAAATTCATTTAGTATATCGATTTCATGCCACTGGCAGAGCCTGTCCATGTGACCACCTGGCAGAAATTCGCGGGACTCCATTCCTGGCGCTGGCTCGTAATGAAGGTGAGTTTTACGAGCGTACTGTTATGTTATCTGCGAGGGGGCTCCAGCATTCTGGATGCCCCCCCGGAAGTTATTGTAAAGCACAGACAGTGGAACCAACACCCGTTAAAGTAAAAACGGGTGTTGGTCTGGTTTAAGTATGCCACAGAAACATTCGACTAAAAGATCAAAAAACAATTACGCAGCAAACTTTTCGACTATTTTAGTCTCAGA
Source organism: Gastrophryne carolinensis (assembly GCA_027917425.1). Taxonomy (NCBI): domain Eukaryota; kingdom Metazoa; phylum Chordata; class Amphibia; order Anura; family Microhylidae; genus Gastrophryne; species Gastrophryne carolinensis. The sequence goes on along the minus strand of CM051240.1, from coordinate 4,977,522 downwards.
ACTTTTAGTATTAACAAATATTTACATTTACATTTAAAAACACAATAAAATTCTAGACTAGATTAGATGGCTTCTTACTTGAAGAGCAATTTAGATGAGTTCAGTTTTGCAAACTTGATTATCACATCTCGAAGAGCAGCGATGATCTCTTTGTTCCTCAGACTGTAAATCAGGGGGTTGAGGAGAGGAGTGGCCACTGAGTAACAGACGGACAACACTTTGTCAACAACATCCTGATCTTTTGCACTTGGCTGGAAATAAGTAAACATGATGGTGCCGTAAAATATGAAGACAGTTGTAAGATGAGAGGAACATGTAGAGAAAACTTTACTTCTGCTGCCCTTTGCCTGCATTTTGATGACAGTTTTCAATATATAGACGTAGGGTACGAAGGTCAGTGTTAAAGAACTTACTCCAACCAAACCTCCCAAGAGAAACATAAGCATAACATTGGAATAGACATCACCACAGGAGATGTGGAATAACTGAGGCAGGTCACAGAAGAAGCCTTTTACGATGTTTGAAGTACAAAATTTTAATTTTAATGCATAAAGTGAGTGTATCGAACAATAGCTAAAAGCCGCAGACCAGACAGCAAGTACAAGCTGCAAACACACTTTAAAATTAATGATCTGCATGTAATGTAATGGCCAGCAAATGGCAACGTATCGATCATAGGACATGACGGCCAACAGAAAGACCTCAACAGATGCAAATATGAAAAAAAAGAAGAATTGGGTTATGCAGGTTTTTATACCAATTGCTCGTTTCTGAGTGTGAAGGTCAAATAACATACGTGGAATGGTGACTGAGGAAGAACAGATGTCTACACTGGCCAGGTTCCCCAGGAAGAAATACATGGGGGTGTGGAGGTGAGAGTCGGTGACTATGAGGGAGATGATCAGTGAATTCCAGGTGAGGGTTAGAAGGTAGATGAGAAGGAAGAAGAGGAAGAGAGGCAGCTGAAGACTCGGGAGGTCAGACAGGCCAGAGAGGAGCAACTCGGTAAATAGTGTCTCATTCCCCATTCATGTAACTTCTATTTACATTTAATAAATGTTACAGAAGATCAGGAGCAACAATAACTGTACTATGGGCCTAGAAGAAGCTTCCAGGACAAGGAATTTGTGACTAATGAAGCTCTGTTTTTGGAGGCCTGATAGTGATCTGTGGCTGTACTGTGGTTACAAAATGATGGCTTACAGGATGAGAATGATGCAGTAGATTAGATGAAAGCTAGAAATGTCGGCAGGAGAAGATGTGGACGATGTGCTGAGATAGGAACATTACAGTTTGGCAGCAACTCTTTGCATTGGTGTCGTTTTTTTGTCTTGTGTTTGTCCAGCCACAACTACCCTAACACCACACAATTGCAGTTTATACTGGTAGAGAAACTGCTACCTGATTGAATTTTCCATAATATGATGTGTTTGGTGAACATTGTGGTCTTGTCTTTTTAGAAAACGGATCTAAGTAAATCATTCTTACAGATGTGCCCGTCCTTAGCTTTTCTTATGGCTTGTTAGCCATAGAGATATGTGTCATGAGATGATCAGCTTTTTATTTTGTGTCACAACATGGTTCTAGATAGATTGTAATCTATTCTATTGTGTTCTCATTTTACAGTAAATGAGGCTAATTAGTTACTATAATCTAATACAGCATTGAATGCAAATCATATCAGATATTGGAGGTTTTATTCAGCTGCAAATTAAGGTAGGAATGGACACATCTGAAAATCCACCAAATAGGACACGGCACGTGTGAGATGTGTGTAATGTATTCTTCAGCTGCAGATAGACTTTTGGTTTCCTTTTCTAATGGCTTTAAATTTAGAGAACAATGTTCTGGATAGTAATTGATAGGTTCATCTTCGACTGTTGGGAATGTTTTGTTTATTGTAACTGTATAGAAAATAACGAGGGATTCTGCATCCGGCATGGCGCCTCACACTGAAGGAGTGCCGATTTAAGGCTCAGAATGTTGAGTATAAAAGCATTCAGCAGACTCCAGAGATCCTCAATAATTACTCCCCTGACATCTCGTTACCAGAAGAAGGTGCATTTGGGCCTCATTGGGAGTAATGCTGAACTGTTTTTACCTGTATTTAAAATATTGTTGTTATCTGTAATTTCCTAACACGGCCCTCAGCAATAGTGTATAGATCCTATCAGGAGGTGACTAGAGATGAGCGAGTAGTGAAATATTCGAAATTTCGAATTTCAATTCGAATAGACCGCGTTACTCGACTACTCGACCGAATATCGAATCCCATTATAGTCTATGGGAAAAAAATGCTCGACACTTGGAAATCTCAATTCGACCACTTGGAGGTCACCAAGTCCACCCTGAAACATCAGAAAATGATGCCAACACTGCTGGAATGCAACTGGGACAGCAGGGGAAGCATGTCTGGGTGCATATAATGCGCCCAAGTCGCACTATTACGCCACTATCACAGCCTCTCAACAATACACTCCAAACACAATATTACTTCTACGTAAAGTGAGACAAGACAAGGAAACCTTCTTTCCTCTACATTGCCATGGACCCCAAGCCAAACTGTACAAAAAAGAAGAACAAAATTCTGCACCCCTTAAAATCACGTTGCCTAATGACAACCACAGATGACATAGGCAAGGGGGAAAATAAATAGACCCCACCCCTAATTGTCATTGTGTGTGTGTGTGTGTGTGTGTGTGTGTGAGATGTGGTCAGACATGTCCTCTTGTGTCATTGTGTCACCCCAGCAGTAAGGGAAGCTTAAAGGAGGAGGTTTGTTACAGTGTGTTACCCCAGCAGTAAGGGAAGCTTACAGGAGGAGGTTTGTTACAGTGTGTCACCCCAGCAGTAAGGGAAGCTTACAGGAGGAGGTTTGTTACAGTGTGTCACCCCAGCAGTAAGGGAAGCTTAGAGCTGAGACCTCTTAAAAATTGTGTGGAGTCCCAAGAGCTGAGACCTCTTAAAAATTGTGTGGAGTCCCAAGAGCTGAGACCTTTTAAAAATTGTGTGGAGTCCCAAGAGCTGAGACCTCTTAAACATTGTGTGGAGGCCCAAGAGCTGAGACCTTTTAAAAATTGTGTGGAGGCCCAAGAGCTGAGACCTTTTAAAAATTGTGTGGAGGCCCAAGAGCTGAGACCTTTTAAAAATTGTGTGGAGGCCCAAGAGCTGAGACCTTTTAAAAATTGTGTGGAGGCCCAAGAGCTGAGACCTCTCAAACATTGTGTGGAGGCCCAAGAGCTGAGACCTTTTAAAAATTGTGTGGAGGCCCAAGAGCTGAGACCTCTCAAACATTGTGTGGAGGCCCAAGAGCTGAGACCTTTTAAAAATTGTGTGGAGGCCCTAGAGCTGAGACCTCTCAAACATTGTGTGGAGGCCCAAGAGCTGAGACCTTTTAAAAATTGTGTGGAGGCCCAAGAGCTGAGACCTTTTAAAAATTGTGTGGAGGCCCAAGAGCTGAGACCTCTCAAACATTGTGTGGAGGCCCAAGAGCTGAGACCTTTTAAAAATTGTGTGGAGGCCCTAGAGCTGAGACCTCTCAAACATTGTGTGGAGGCCCAAGAGCTGAGACCTTTTAAAAATTGTGTGGAGGCCCAAGAGCTGAGACCTTTTAAAAATTGTGTGGAGGCCCAAGAGCTGAGACCTCTCAAACATTGTGTGGAGGCCCAAGAGCTGAGACCTTTTAAAAATTGTGTGGAGGCCCTAGAGCTGAGACCTCTCAAACATTGTGTGGAGGCCCAAGAGCTGAGACCTTGTAAAAATTGTGTGGAGGCCCAAGAGCTGAGACCTTTTAAAAATTGTGTGGAGGCCCAAGAGCTGAGACCTCTCAAACATTGTGTGGAGGCCCAAGAGCTGAGACCTTTTAAAAATTGTGTGGAGGCCCTAGAGCTGAGACTTCTCAAACATTGTGTGGAGGCCCAAGAGCTGAGACCTTGTAAAAATTGTGTGGAGGCCCAAGAGCTGAGACCTTTTAAAAATTGTGTGGAGGCCCAAGAGCTGAGACCTTTTAAAAATTGTGTGGAGGCCCAAGAGCTGAGACCTCTCAAACATTGTGTGGAGGCCCAAGAGCTGAGACATTTTAAAAATTGTGTGGAGGCCCAAGAGCTGAGACCTTGTAAAAATTGTGTGGAGGCCCAAGAGCTGAGACCTTTTAAAAATTGTGTGGAGGCCCAAGAGCTGAGACCTTTTAAAAATTGTGTGGAGGCCCAAGAGCTGAGACCTCTCAAACATTGTGTGGAGGCCCAAGAGCTGAGACCTCTCAAACATTGTGTGGAGGCCCAAGAGCTGAGACCTTGTAAAAATTGTGTGGAGGCCCAAGAGCTGAGACCTTTTAAAAATTGTGTGGAGGCCCAAGAGCTGAGACCTCTCAAACATTGTGTGGAGGCCCAAGAGCTGAGACCTTTTAAAAATTGTGTGGAGGCCCTAGAGCTGAGACCTCTCAAACATTGTGTGGAGGCCCAAGAGCTGAGACCTTGTAAAAATTGTGTGGAGGCCCAAGAGCTGAGACCTTTTAAAAATTGTGTGGAGGCCCAAGAGCTGAGACCTCTCAAACATTGTGTGGAGGCCCAAGAGCTGAGACCTTTTAAAAATTGTGTGGAGGCCCTAGAGCTGAGACCTCTCAAACATTGTGTGGAGGCCCAAGAGATGAGACCTTGTAAAAATTGTGTGGAGGCCCAAGAGCTGAGACCTTTTAAAAATTGTGTGAAGGTCCAAGAGCTGAGACCTTTTAAAAATTGTGTGGAGGCCCAAGAGCTGAGACCTCTCAAACATTGTGTGGAGGCCCAAGAGCTGAGACATTTTAAAAATTGTGTGGAGGCCCAAGAGCTGAGACCTCTCAAACATTGTGTGGAGGCCCAAGAGCTGAGACCTCTCAAACATTGTGTGGAGGCCCAAGAGCTGAGACCTTTTAAAAATTGTGTGGAGGCCCAAGAGCTGAGACCTTTTAAAAATTGTGTGGAGGCCCAAGAGCTGAGACCTCTCAAACATTGTGTGGAGGCCCAAGAGCTGAGACATTTTAAAAATTGTGTGGAGGCCCAAGAGCTGAGACCTCTCAAACATTGTGTGGAGGCCCAAGAGCTGAGACCTCTCAAACATTGTGTGGAGGCCCAAGAGCTGAGACCTTTTAAAAATTGTGTGGAGGCCCAAGAGCTGAGACCTCTCAAACATTGTGTGGAGGCCCAAGAGCTGAGACCTTTTAAAAATTGTGTGGAGGCCCAAGAGCTGAGACCTTTTAAAAATTGTGTGGAGGCCCAAGAGCTGAGACCTCTCAAACATTGTGTGGAGGCCCAAGAGCTGAGACATTTTAAAAATTGTGTGGAGGCCCAAGAGCTGAGACCTCTCAAACATTGTGTGGAGGCCCAAGAGCTGAGACCTCTCAAACATTGTGTGGAGGCCCAAGAGCTGAGACCTTTTAAAAATTGTGTGGAGGCCCAAGAGCTGAGACCTCTCAAACATTGTGTGGAGGCCCAAGAGCTGAGACCTTTTAAAAATTGTGTGGAGGCCCAAGAGCTGAGACCTTTTAAAAATTGTGTGGAGGCCCAAGAGCTGAGACATTTTAAAAAATTGTGTGGAGGCCCAAGAGCTGAGACCTCTCAAACATTGTGTGGAGGCCCAAGAGCTGAGACCTTTTAAAAATTGTGTGGAGGCCCTAGAGCTGAGACCTCTCAAACATTGTGTGGAGGCCCTAGAGCTGAGACCTCTCAAACATTGTGTGGAGGCCCAAGAGCTGAGACCTCTCAAACATTGTGTGGAGGCCCAAGAGCTGAGCACTTATTAGTGCTGCAGCTACGGCTGCTTTAGTGAGGGGTAGCTGCTGCTGCTGGAATAGGGACAGAAAGACTTCAGTGGTGTATTACCACCTATATACAAAACTATATACACTCTGCTCAAAACGGCTGCTTTAGTGAGGGGTAGCTGCTGATGCTGGAATAGGGACAGAAAGACTTCAGCGGTGTATTAGCACCTATATACAAAACTATATTTTGCACTACTGTTTTGTGTCCTCTGTGCCAACAAAACACTGTTTTATAAACGGTGCGTATAGGCACCATTTCACCTTCTGGCAGTATACGGCTGTATAGCCAGGTGTTTTTCTTAAAAATATTTTTTATATTTGGCACTACTGTTTTGTGTCCTCTTTACCAACAAAACCTTGTTATATACCCGGTGCGTATATAGGCACCATTTCACCTTCTGGCAGTATACGGCTGTATAGCCAGGTGTTCTTCTTAAAAATATTTTTATATTTGGCATAACGCGTGGCCAAAAAAGTAAAACGTCTGAAATGCGGAGGGCTAGCGCAAAGGGACGTGGACGAGGACGGGGGCGCGGAAATGCTGGTGGGGGCACAAACCGCGTTGAAGCCAGTGGGGATACAATGCGTGCTGGTGAGGGGCAGCCAGCATTACGCTCATCCAGCTTCCCTGCCTTTATGGGACAGTTATGCGGGGGGCGGGGTACACCTCTGTTAAGGCCTGAGCAGCGTGAACAGGTGGTGCAATGGATGGCCGATAACGCTTCCAGTCACTTGTCCACCACCCAGTCATCCACACAGTCTCACTCTGACCCTCCTTCCTCCCAACCTGGCCAACAGAGTCAGCCCAACCTTGACCCCTCCCAGGACCTCTTTTCTGGTCCTTTTCCAGATGTGCTGCAAGAATCCCAGGAGCTAGCAGAGGAATTTGTTTGTAGTGATACCCAAACACTTGAGTATCCGCCATCTGCTAGTGATGTGGACCCGGAACCAGCATCTGCTATCATGAGCGATGATGATGAGACGCAGTTGCCATCAAGGGAGGCTGTTGGAATGTCCAGTGGGCAGGAGGAGGAGCAGAGAGAGGAAGTGGAAGAGGAGGTGGTGGACGACGAAATGACCGACCCCACTTGGACAGGGGTGATGTCCAGCGGGGAAAGCAGTGGAGATGCGGTCTGCGCATCACCGAATAAGGCAGCAAGAGGCAGAGGACAGTCCAGAGGCAGAGGACAGTCCAGACAGAGAAGGCAGGCCACAGCCAGCAGGGCCGAAGCTCTTCCCGGCAGCAGGCAGTCGCGTGAAGCTCCCCCATCGAGGCCTCGTACTTCTGTGGTGTGGAGATTTTTTAACGTTTGCGCGGATGACAAACTGAGCGCGGTTTGCGCAATCTGCCACTCAAAACTGAGTAGGGGCTCTGAGAAGAGCAATCTGACCACCTCAGGCATGCGCCGTCACTTGGAATTCAAGCACTGGGCTGAGTGGGAGAGAGCAAACGCAATACAACCTGCGCCCCGTCTTGCTGCCACTGCCTCTTCCCCTTTGTTGTGTGCTGCCACTGCGGTCCAGACCTCCAGCCAGGACACCTCCACATCTGCCTCTGCCTCGGCTACTTTGGGGCCTTCTCCTTCAGCCCCACCTTCCCCCGCATCTTCGTCTGCACCTTCCATCTCCTCGTCCCATCAACTGTCCATCTCGCAGGCGTTCAACCGCAGGCGGAAGTACGCCTCCAGTCACCCCCAAGCCCAAGCCTTAACCTGCCTCATCTCCAAACTGCTGGCCCTGGAGATGTTGCCGTTTAGGCTTGTGGAGACGCAGGCCTTCCGCGACCTGATGGCGGCTGCCGCACCTCGCTATTCCGTCCCTAGCCGCCACTATTTTTCCCGGTGTGGCGTCCCCGCCCTGCACCAGCACGTGTCGCGTAACATCAGGCGGACCCTGAGGTACGCAGTCAGCGCAAAGGTCCACTTGACCACCGACTCGTGGACAAGCGCTTGCGGCCAAGGACGCTACATCTCTTTGACGGCACACTGGGTGAATGTTGTGGAAGCGGGGACGGGGTCGCAAACAGGGACGGCCTACATACCACCCCCGCCCAAGATTGCCAGCACGGGTTCTGATAGACCCCCCTCCTCTTCCTCCTCCTCCTCCTCCTCCTCCTCATCCTCATCCTCATCCTCCTCCTCATCCTCCTCATCCTCCTCCTCCTCCTCCTCATCCTCCTCATCCTCCTCCTCATCCTCCTCCTCCTCCTCCTCCTCCTCTGCCTTAACATCGCCCTCAGCCCCTAGCTGGAAGCGTTGCAACACTGGCACAGGGAGACGTCAGCAGGCAGTGCTTAAGCTTATCAGCTTGGGCGACAGGAAGCACAGCGCCGCAGAGGTGAGGCATGCCATATTGCAGCAGACAGAGATGTGGCTGTCGCCGCTGCAGCTAGGACCAGGCATGGTCGTGTGCGATAACGGCCGTAACCTGGTGGCGGCTCTGGAGCTTGCAGAACTCAATCACGTACCATGCCTGGCCCACGTTTTTAATTTGGTAGTACAAAAGTTTCTAAAGACTTACCCCAACCTGGCAGAGCTACTGGTCAAAGTGCGGCGCTTGTGCGCTCACTTTCGGAAGTCAACTGTAGCTGCTGCTAGCTTAAAAAAAAATCCAGCAACGCCTCCATTTGCCTCAACATCGGCTGTTGTGCGACCTGCCCACTCGCTGGAATTCCACCTATTGCATGTTGGCCAGGGTGTGTGAGCAGCAGAAAGCATTGATGGAGTACCAGATGATGCATCCACGCGTGCCTCCAACTCAGCTCCCTCAGTTTGCCAACCACGAGTGGCCATGGATGGCAGACATATGCGATGTATTGCGTATCTTTGAGGAGTCCACTAAGAAGGTCAGCAGCGAGGACGCTATAGTGAGCGTAACCATCCCGCTCCTAGGCGTCCTTAAAGAATCGCTCATCGCAATAAGGGAGAACGCATTGCACACAGAGGAGATGGGGGTAGGAGGAGACGCAACGCAGGTAGACAGTCAGACCACACTTTTGTCTGCTGCTCGGTGGCAGTTGCAGGAGGAGGATGAGGAGGAGGAGGACAACGTGGAGGTGGCTGTGGAAGAGGATGCTGGCGGCGAGGGTAGCAGTCAGGCTGTGTGCGTCCCATTGGTTCAGCGCGGATGGGGCGGAGAGGAGGAGGAAGAGGAGGAAATGGAAAATGATCCTTCTGGTGGGGGCAGTGACGTCATGCCTACTCAGAGTCTGGCACACATGGCTGACTTCATGCTGGGCTGCTTTTCCCGGGACATACGTGCTGTCCGGATATTGGAGAACAAACTATACTGGGTCTTCGCACTCCTGGACCCCCGGTATAAAGATAACTTCTCCTCTTTTATTCCGGTAGAGGAGAGGACGAATCGATTACTGGAATACCAGAGGGAACTCTTGCAGAACATGATGCAGATTTTCCCACCCAGCATCGCTGGCGGCAGAGAGGAGAGTGTCTCCCAGAGTCTGACAACATCGATCAGGCCCACAGCCCCCAGGGGAACACTCTCCAAGGTGTGGGACACGTTCATGTCACCCCCTCGTGCAACTTCCATCACTGCGGGGCCCGCTATCAGCAGGAGGGACAAGTATCGGCGGATGTTGCGGGACTACCTGGCAGACCACACTGTCCTCCCCGATCCCTCGGCGACCTACACTTACTGGGTCTCCAAGTTGGACACGTGGCTGGAACTGTCCCTGTACGCCTTGGAGGTGCTTGCCTGCCCTGCCGCCAGCGTGCTATCAGAAAGGGTGTGTTCAGCGCAGCCGGGGGCATTATAATAAGCGCAGCCGCCTGTCAACCGACAGTGCCGACAGGCTGACGCTAATCAAAATGAACAGCAAGTGGATTGACCCGGACTTTGCTTGTACAACAGTGGAAAGCAGCCAAGAGTGAAGTGCCATCTGTATGAAGTGCCATTTCCTCCTCCTCCTCCTCCTCCTCCTCCTCCTCCTCCTTAACCGCCGTAGAATTGCTGTATTAATGAAAAAAATTATGGCTCACCTCTTAGGCTTAATACAATCAATTTTTAAGAGGTCTCAACTCTTGGGCCTCCACACAATTTTTAAAAGGTCTCAGCTCTTGGGCCTCCACACAATGTTTGAGAGGTCTCAGCTCTAGGGCCTCCACACAATTTTTAAAAGGTCTCAGCTCTTGGGCCTCCACACAATGTTTGAGAGGTCTCAGCTCTTGGGCCTCCACACAATTTTTAAAAGGTCTCAGCTCTTGGGCCTCCACACAATTTTTAAAAGGTCTCAGCTCTTGGGCCTCCACACAATTTTTAAAAGGTCTCAGCTCTTGGGCCTCCACACAATGTTTGAGAGGTCTCAGCTCTTGGGCCTCCACACAATTTTTAAAAGGTCTCAGCTCTTGGGCCTCCACACAATTTTTAAAACATAGCAGCCCTAATAAGGGCTCTCAATGACTCTCTTGTCTTCTGGTAGCTGGTATATATGGTGGTAAATGCGATATTCTGAGCTTCTGGGGCCCTGCCTGACTACATAGGATATGAGATATATACTGTTCAACATAGCAGCACTAATAAGGGATTAAGGACTGTCTTGTCTTCTGGTAGCTGGTATATATGTTGGTAAAAGGTATATTCTGAGCTTCTGGGGCCCTGCCTGACTAAATAGAAAATGAGCTATATACTGTTCAACATAGCAGCACTAATAAGGGATTAAGGACTGTCTTGTCTTCTGGTAGCTGGTATATATGGTGGTAAAAGGTATATTCTGAGCTTCTGGGGCCCTGCCTGACTAAATAGAAAATGAGCTATATACTGTTCAACATAGCAGCACTAATAAGGGATTAAGGACTGTCCTGTCTTCTGGTAGCTGGTATATATGGTGGTAAAAGCTATATTCTGAGCTTCTGGGGCCCTGCCTGACTAAATAGAAAATGAGCTATATACTGTTCAGCGTAGCAGCCCTAATAAGGGCTATTAAGGACTGTCTTGTCTTCTGGTAGCTGGTATATATGGTGGTAAAAGGTATATTCTGAGCTTCTGGGGCCCTGCCTGACTAAATAGAAAATGAGCTATATACTGTTCAGCGTAGCAGCCCTAATAAGGGCTATTAAGGACTGTCTTGTCTTCTGGTAGCTGGTATATATGGTGGTAAAACGTATATTCTGAGCTTCTGGGGCCCTGCCTGACTAAATAGAAAATGAGCTATATACTGTTCAACATAGCAGCACTAATAAGGGCTATTAAGGACTGTCTTGTCTTCTGGTAGCTGGTATATATGGTGGTAAAAGGTATATTCTGAGCTTCTGGGGCCCTGCCTGACTAAATAGAAAATGAGCTATATACTGTTCAACATAGCAGCACTAATAAGGGCTATTAAGGACTGTCTTGTCTTCTGGTAGCTGGTATATATGGTGGTAAAAGGTATATTCTGAGCTTCTGGGGCCCTGCCTGACTAAATAGAAAATGAGCTATATACTGTTCAGCGTAGCAGCCCTAATAAGGGCTATTAAGGACTGTCTTGTCTTCTGGTAGCTGGTATATATGGTGATAAAAGGTATATTCTGAGCTTCTGGGGCCCTGCCTGACTAAATAGAAAATGAGCTATATACTGTTCAACATAGCAGCACTAATAAGGGATTAAGGACTGTCTTGTCTTCTGGTAGCTGGTATATATGGTGGTAAAAGGTATATTCTGAGCTTCTGGGGCCCTGCCTGACTAAATAGAAAATGAGCTATATACTGTTCAACATAGCAGCACTAATAAGGGATTAAGGACTGTCTTGTCTTCTGGTAGCTGGTATATATGGTGGTAAAAGGTATATTCTGAGCTTCTGGGGCCCTGCCTGACTAAATAGAATATGAGCTATATACTGTTCAGCGTAGCAGCCCTAATAAGGGCTATTAAGGACTGTCTTGTCTTCTGGTAGCTGGTATATATGGTGGTAAAAGGTATATTCTGAGCTTCTGGGGCCCTGCCTGACTAAATAGAAAATGAGCTATATACTGTTCAGCGTAGCAGCCCTAATAAGGGCTCTTAAGGACTGTCTTGTCTTCTGGTAGCTGGTATAGATGGTGGTAAAAGCGATATTCCGAGCTTCTGGGGCCCTGCCAGCGACAGCCTGTCTTTCCCTGCTGTGAGCGTCTGTCCCTCACTAAGTTCAAGCTGCTAATGCTGACGAAGAGGAAGTGCTGAGTTTTGTATATTCGAGGTCACATGGTTTTTCCAGCCAATGCGTGTAGACGCCGTTTTCGCGATGCCAGCGTCCTCCCAGGACCTGTCCCACCCCCCCTGCATGGTGATTGGTGTAAAAAACGCGCCAGGGAAGGTGGGAGGGGAAACGAATTGTGAGTGCGCCATCGCCGCTGTACTCGATCGAAATCGAGTATGACGAACAGCGTAGTATTCGATCGAATACCGGCTCGGTCGAATACTACTCGCTCATCACTAGAGGTGACCACTGACCAGAATTTTTTCTCCAGGAATAATTTCACCTCCTGAAATGTTTGGAAGCAGTAGACCTTGCTTATCTGCGCATGGGGGCAGACTCCTGATTTGGATAAATTGGACTTTGTTCCAAATTTCAGGGAAAATCCATTTGCTGATTCAATTTTTCCATTAAAGTTAGACCAACAAACTTGATTCCTCCCTCGCACTCCTCCAGCAATGAGGTTCCACCCCACTATCATTTGCTTTTGGTATCTCACTGACCAGGAAAGTCTTTCACTAACTTTGTCACTCACAGTGACATCAGCTTTTCTAGCTGACTGTATCGGGGCAAGAAACAGATGCACACTGGTGTGCCGTATGTCTGCTATTGTACATTCCCCTAGTAGCTTCTATAGCTGACTGTATATGGTAAGGAAACAATTGCACACTGCAGTGCTGTATGTCTGCTATTACATATTGCATACAGATGGCTAAGCATGCATTGTTGTCCAGCTCACCAAGCGCCCTAAAACATCTACTTATCTGTTAAAATCATGAAACCCCATGTGGACAGTGTCAAACCTGCAGCCCCTCAGATCATACCTTAGTCAAGGATTGCCCTGAAATGCGTAACCTGATCTTTGAGGGGCTGCATGTTTGACACAGATAATAAAAGTTATTTTTTAGGGCACTTGGTGAGCTGGACAACAATGCATGGCTAAACGTTTGGGGCCAACCTGTTACTAGGTTGACCCCTGGGGGAATTGAGCTGTCTTTTTTATTTGATTCAGGAAACAGATGCACACTGAGTATGTAAATACAAGGAGTTTATCTAATGTTCCCAGGTGTGTATTGAATTAAACAATTAGAAAAACACTGCTTCTTGTGTCTAGGGGGACCCCCTTGGGTGCACCCCTGTAGGCATAATACCCTATTGTCAGACACTCTGGCCTTTACAAGATACTATTACTTGGAATGTATAGTCATAAGAGTATTATTTTACTCACTTTTTGGGGAGAAAACACTTTTAGTTAACATGTCTTCCCTTGGTGCAAATCAGCACCAGCAGGACCAAAAGTGCTGATGCCAGGACTGTGGTCGTGTGAGTTAAAAGGGATGTAGTTTACCCTGAGGAAATAAGGATACTCTGCCACAGAATGCATGGGTACCGAAAATGTGGGGTGATCCTGGACATCTTTATTAGAGATGAGCAAACTGAAATGGTAGAACCCGGTTTTGACCCGAATTTCAGGAAATGTTTGCCACGAAGCCAAACTTCAAGCGATTCGTGCCCAAATACGTAAGACAAACCTGGAACATGGAAGACAAGCCTGCCAGTGGAGAAGCAAAATCAGGTGGTGGTGGTGGATAGAGATGAGCGAACTTTTGAAAAATTCGATTCGACTGATTCGCCGAATTTTCCGACAAAAATCGTTTCGACCCGAATAAATTCGCGACGAATCGCTATTAAAAACGGCTATTTCTGAGCCTCCTACAGCCTCAATAGGGTTGTAAACCATTCAGCCTTGCTGTAACACGCACAGGATGCGTGCTGGGTTAGTTAAATAATACTTTGAAGAAATATCACATGCAGATCAGAGGCATCGCTAATAGAATCGCAGAGCGGCACAATTGCAGAGAGTTGAAGTGGCATCACTATGAGGGGCAGAAGGAGCCCAAATATACACTGGAGTTGGCCTCAGGAGCCCAAAAATTGGATGAATCACACCCTGGAGTTGGCAGAAGTTGGCAGCAGCAGCAGCAGCAGGAGCCCAAATATACACTGGAGTTGGCTTCAGGAGCCCAAAAATTGGATGAATCACACCCTGGAGTTGGCAGGAGTTGACAGTAGCAGCAGCAGGAGCCCAAATATACACTGGAGTTGGCCTCAGGAGCCCAAAAATTGGATGAATCACACCCTGGAGTTGGCAGGAGTTGACAGTAGCAGCAGCAGGAGCCCAAATATACACTGGAGTTGGCCTCAGGAGCCCAAAAATTGGATGAATCACACCCTGGAGTTGGCAGAAGTTGGCAGCAGCAGCAGCAGGAGCCCAAATATACACTGGAGTTGGCCTCAGGAGCCCAAAAATTGGATGAATCACACCCTGGAGTTGGCAGGAGTTGACAGTAGCAGCAGCAGGAGCCCAAATATACACTGGAGTTGGCCTCAGGAGCCCAAAAATTGGATGAATCACACCCTGGAGTTGGCAGAAGTTGGCAGCAGCAGCAGCAGGAGCCCAAATATACACTGGAGTTGGCCTCAGGAGCCCAAAAATTGGATGAATCACACCCTGGAGTTGGCAGGAGTTGACAGTAGCAGCAGCAGGAGCCCAAATATACACTGGAGTTGGCTTCAGGAGCCCAAAAATTGGATGAATCACACCCTGGAGTTGGCAGGAGTTGACACCAGCAGCAGCAGGAGCCCAAATATACACTGGAGTTGGCTTCAGGAGCCCAAAAATTGGATGAATCACACCCTGGAGTTGGCAGAAGTTGGCAGCAGCAGCAGCAGGAGCCCAAATATACACTGGAGTTGGCCTCAGGAGCCCAAAAATTGGATGAATCACACCCTGGAGTTGGCAGGAGTTGACAGTAGCAGCAGCAGGAGCCCAAATATACACTGGAGTTGGCCTCAGGAGCCCAAAAATTGGATGAATCACACCCTGGAGTTGGCAGAAGTTGGCAGCAGCAGCAGCAGGAGCCCAAATATACACTGGAGTTGGCCTCAGGAGCCCAAAAATTGGATGAATCACACCCTGGAGTTGGCAGGAGTTGACAGTAGCAGCAGCAGGAGCCCAAATATACACTGGAGTTGGCCTCAGGAGCCCAAAAATTGGATGAATCACACCCTGGAGTTGGCAGAAGTTGGCAGCAGCAGCAGCAGGAGCCCAAATATACACTGGAGTTGGCCTCAGGAGCCCAAAAATTGGATGAATCACACCCTGGAGTTGGCAGAAGTTGGCAGCAGCAGCAGCAGGAGCCCAAATATACACTGGAGTTGGCCTCAGGAGCCCAAAAATTGGATGAATCACACCCTGGAGTTGGCAGGAGTTGACAGTAGCAGCAGCAGGAGCCCAAATATACACTGGAGTTGGCCTCAGGAGCCCAAAAATTGGATGAATCACACCCTGGAGTTGGCAGAAGTTGGCAGCAGCAGCAGCAGGAGCCCAAATATACACTGGAGTTGGCCTCAGGAGCCCAAAAATTGGATGAATCACACCCTGGAGTTGGCAGGAGTTGACAGTAGCAGCAGCAGGAGCCCAAATATACACTGGAGTTGGCTTCAGGAGCCCAAAAATTGGATGAATCACACCCTGGAGTTGGCAGGAGTTGACACCAGCAGCAGCAGGAGCCCAAATATACACTGGAGTTGGCTTCAGGAGCCCAAAAATTGGATGAATCACACCCTGGAGTTGGCAGAAGTTGGCAGCAGCAGCAGCAGGAGCCCAAATATACACTGGAGTTGGCCTCAGGAGCCCAAAAATTGGATGAATCACACCCTGGAGTTGGCAGAAGTTGGCAGCAGCAGCAGCAGGAGCCCAAATATACACTGGAGTTGGCTTCAGGAGCCCAAAAATTGGATGAATCACACCCTGGAGTTGGCAGAAGTTGGCAGCAGCAGCAGCAGGAGCCCAAATATACACTGGAGTTGGCCTCAGGAGCCCAAAAATTGGATGAATCACACCCTGGAGTTGGCAGGAGTTGACAGTAGCAGCAGCAGGAGCCCAAATATACACTGGAGTTGGCCTCAGGAGCCCAAAAATTGGATGAATCACACCCTGGAGTTGGCAGAAGTTGGCAGCAGCAGCAGCAGGAGCCCAAATATACACTGGAGTTGGCCTCAGGAGCCCAAAAATTGGATGAATCACACCCTGGAGTTGGCAGAAGTTGGCAGCAGCAGCAGCAGGAGCCCAAATATACACTGGAGTTGGCCTCAGGAGCCCAAAAATTGGATGAATCACACCCTGGAGTTGGCAGAAGTTGGCAGCAGCAGCAGCAGGAGCCCAAATATACACTGGAGTTGGCCTCAGGAGCCCAAAAATTGGATGAATCACACCCTGGAGTTGGCAGAAGTTGGCAGCAGCAGCAGCAGGAGCCCAAATATACACTGGAGTTGGCTTCAGGAGCCCAAAAATTGGATGAATCACACCCTGGAGTTGGCAGAAGTTGGCAGCAGCAGCAGCAGGAGCCCAAATATACACTGGAGTTGGTCTCAGGAGCCCAAAAATTGGATGAATCACACCCTGGAGTTGGCAGGAGTTGACAGCAGCAGCAGCAGGAGCCCAAATATACACTGGAGTTGGCCTCAGGAGCCCAAAAATTGGATGAATCACACCCTGGAGTTGGCAGAAGTTGGCAGCAGCAGCAGCAGGAGCCCAAATATACACTGGAGTTGGCCTCAGGAGCCCAAAAATTGGATGAATCACACCCTGGAGTTGGCAGGAGTTGACAGTAGCAGCAGCAGGAGCCCAAATATACACTGGAGTTGGCCTCAGGAGCCCAAAAATTGGATGAATCACACCCTGGAGTTGGCAGAAGTTGGCAGCAGCAGCAGCAGGAGCCCAAATATACACTGGAGTTGGCCTCAGGAGCCCAAAAATTGGATGAATCACACCCTGGAGTTGGCAGAAGTTGGCAGCAGCAGCAGCAGGAGCCCAAATATACACTGGAGTTGGCCTCAGGAGCCCAAAAATTGGATGAATCACACCCTGGAGTTGGCAGGAGTTGACACCAGCAGCAGCAGGAGCCCAAATATACACTGGAGTTGGCCTCAGGAGCCCAAAAATTGGATGAATCACACCCTGGAGTTGGCAGAAGTTGGCAGCAGCAGCAGCAGGAGCCCAAATATACACTGGAGTTGGCCTCAGGAGCCCAAAAATTGGATGAATCACACCCTGGAGTTGGCAGGAGTTGACACCAGCAGCAGCAGGAGCCCAAATATACACTGGAGTTGGCTTCAGGAGCCCAAAAATTGGATGAATCACACCCTGGAGTTGGCAGGAGTTGACAGTAGCAGCAGCAGGAGCCCAAATATACACTGGAGTTGGCCTCAGGAGCCCAAAAATTGGATGAATCACACCATGGAGTTGGCAGAAGTTGGCAGCAGCAGCAGCAGGAGCCCAAATATACACTGGAGTTGGCCTCAGGAGCCCAAAAATTGGATGAATCACACCCTGGAGTTGGCAGGAGTTGACAGTAGCAGCAGCAGGAGCCCAAATATACACTGGAGTTGGCCTCAGGAGCCCAAAAATTGGATGAATCACACCCTGGAGTTGGCAGAAGTTGGCAGTAGCAGCAGCAGGAGCCCAAATATACACTGGAGTTGGCCTCAGGAGCCCAAAAATTGGATGAATCACACCCTGGAGTTGGCAGAAGTTGGCAGCAGCAGCAGCAGGAGCCCAAATATACACTGGAGTTGGCCTCAGGAGCCCAAAAATTGGATGAATCACACCCTGGAGTTGGCAGGAGTTGACAGCAGCAGCAGCAGGAGCCCAAATATACACTGGAGTTGGCCTCAGGAGCCCAAAAATTGGATGAATCACACCCTGGAGTTGGCAGAAGTTGGCAGCAGCAGCAGCAGGAGCCCAAATATACACTGGAGTTGGCCTCAGGAGCCCAAAAATTGGATGAATCACACCCTGGAGTTGGCAGGAGTTGACAGTAGCAGCAGCAGGAGCCCAAATATACACTGGAGTTGGCCTCAGGAGCCCAAAAATTGGATGAATCACACCCTGGAGTTGGCAGAAGTTGGCAGCAGCAGCAGCAGGAGCCCAAATATACACTGGAGTTGGCCTCAGGAGCCCAAAAATTGGATGAATCACACCCTGGAGTTGGCAGGAGTTGACAGTAGCAGCAGCAGGAGCCCAAATATACACTGGAGTTGGCTTCAGGAGCCCAAAAATTGGATGAATCACACCCTGGAGTTGGCAGGAGTTGACACCTGCAGCAGCAGGAGCCCAAATATACACTGGAGTTGGCTTCAGGAGCCCAAAAATTGGATGAATCACACCCTGGAGTTGGCAGAAGTTGGCAGCAGCAGCAGCAGGAGCCCAAATATACACTGGAGTTGGCCTCAGGAGCCCAAAAATTGGATGAATCACACCCTGGAGTTGGCAGGAGTTGACAGTAGCAGCAGCAGGAGCCCAAATATACACTGGAGTTGGCCTCAGGAGCCCAAAAATTGGATGAATCACACCCTGGAGTTGGCAGAAGTTGGCAGCAGCAGCAGCAGGAGCCCAAATATACACTGGAGTTGGCCTCAGGAGCCCAAAAATTGGATGAATCACACCCTGGAGTTGGCAGGAGTTGACAGTAGCAGCAGCAGGAGCCCAAATATACACTGGAGTTGGCCTCAGGAGCCCAAAAATTGGATGAATCACACCCTGGAGTTGGCAGAAGTTGGCAGCAGCAGCAGCAGGAGCCCAAATATACACTGGAGTTGGCCTCAGGAGCCCAAAAATTGGATGAATCACACCCTGGAGTTGGCAGAAGTTGGCAGCAGCAGCAGCAGGAGCCCAAATATACACTGGAGTTGGCCTCAGGAGCCCAAAAATTGGATGAATCACACCCTGGAGTTGGCAGGAGTTGACAGTAGCAGCAGCAGGAGCCCAAATATACACTGGAGTTGGCCTCAGGAGCCCAAAAATTGGATGAATCACACCCTGGAGTTGGCAGAAGTTGGCAGCAGCAGCAGCAGGAGCCCAAATATACACTGGAGTTGGCCTCAGGAGCCCAAAAATTGGATGAATCACACCCTGGAGTTGGCAGGAGTTGACAGTAGCAGCATCAGGAGCCCAAATATACACTGGAGTTGGCTTCAGGAGCCCAAAAATTGGATGAATCACACCCTGGAGTTGGCAGGAGTTGACACCAGCAGCAGCAGGAGCCCAAATATACACTGGAGTTGGCTTCAGGAGCCCAAAAATTGGATGAATCACACCCTGGAGTTGGCAGAAGTTGGCAGCAGCAGCAGCAGGAGCCCAAATATACACTGGAGTTGGCCTCAGGAGCCCAAAAATTGGATGAATCACACCCTGGAGTTGGCAGAAGTTGGCAGCAGCAGCAGCAGGAGCCCAAATATACACTGGAGTTGGCTTCAGGAGCCCAAAAATTGGATGAATCACACCCTGGAGTTGGCAGAAGTTGGCAGCAGCAGGAGCCCAAATATACACTGGAGTTGGCCTCAGGAGCCCAAAAATTGGATGAATCACACCCTGGAGTTGGCAGGAGTTGACAGTAGCAGCAGCAGGAGCCCAAATATACACTGGAGTTGGCCTCAGGAGCCCAAAAATTGGATGAATCACACCCTGGAGTTGGCAGAAGTTGGCAGCAGCAGCAGCAGGAGCGCAAATATACACTGGAGTTGGCCTCAGGAGCCCAAAAATTGGATGAATCACACCCTGGAGTTGGCAGAAGTTGGCAGCAGCAGCAGCAGGAGCCCAAATATACACTGGAGTTGGCCTCAGGAGCCCAAAAATTGGATGAATCACACCCTGGAGTTGGCAGAAGTTGGCAGCAGCAGCAGCAGGAGCCCAAATATACACTGGAGTTGGCCTCAGGAGCCCAAAAATTGGATGAATCACACCCTGGAGTTGGCAGAAGTTGGCAGCAGCAGGAGCCCAAATATACACTGGAGTTGGCTTCAGGAGCCCAAAAATTGGATGAATCACACCCTGGAGTTGGCAGAAGTTGGCAGCAGCAGCAGCAGGAGCCCAAATATACACTGGAGTTGGCCTCAGGAGCCCAAAAATTGGATGAATCACACCCTGGAGTTGGCAGGAGTTGACAGTAGCAGCAGCAGGAGCCCAAATATACACTGGAGTTGGCCTCAGGAGCCCAAAAATTGGATGAATCACACCCTGGAGTTGGCAGAAGTTGGCAGCAGCAGCAGCAGGAGCCCAAATATACACTGGAGTTGGCCTCAGGAGCCCAAAAATTGGATGAATCACACCCTGGAGTTGGCAGAAGTTGGCAGCAGCAGCAGCAGGAGCCCAAATATACACTGGAGTTGGCCTCAGGAGCCCAAAAATTGGATGAATCACACCCTGGAGTTGGCAGGAGTTGACACCAGCAGCAGCAGGAGCCCAAATATACACTGGAGTTGGCCTCAGGAGCCCAAAAATTGGATGAATCACACCCTGGAGTTGGCAGAAGTTGGCAGCAGCAGCAGCAGGAGCCCAAATATACACTGGAGTTGGCCTCAGGAGCCCAAAAATTGGATGAATCACACCCTGGAGTTGGCAGGAGTTGACACCAGCAGCAGCAGGAGCCCAAATATACACTGGAGTTGGCTTCAGGAGCCCAAAAATTGGATGAATCACACCCTGGAGTTGGCAGGAGTTGACAGTAGCAGCAGCAGGAGCCCAAATATACACTGGAGTTGGCCTCAGGAGCCCAAAAATTGGATGAATCACACCATGGAGTTGGCAGAAGTTGGCAGCAGCAGCAGCAGGAGCCCAAATATACACTGGAGTTGGCCTCAGGAGCCCAAAAATTGGATGAATCACACCCTGGAGTTGGCAGGAGTTGACAGTAGCAGCAGCAGGAGCCCAAATATACACTGGAGTTGGCCTCAGGAGCCCAAAAATTGGATGAATCACACCCTGGAGTTGGCAGAAGTTGGCAGTAGCAGCAGCAGGAGCCCAAATATACACTGGAGTTGGCCTCAGGAGCCCAAAAATTGGATGAATCACACCCTGGAGTTGGCAGAAGTTGGCAGCAGCAGCAGCAGGAGCCCAAATATACACTGGAGTTGGCCTCAGGAGCCCAAAAATTGGATGAATCACACCCTGGAGTTGGCAGGAGTTGACAGCAGCAGCAGCAGGAGCCCAAATATACACTGGAGTTGGCCTCAGGAGCCCAAAAATTGGATGAATCACACCCTGGAGTTGGCAGAAGTTGGCAGCAGCAGCAGCAGGAGCCCAAATATACACTGGAGTTGGCCTCAGGAGCCCAAAAATTGGATGAATCACACCCTGGAGTTGGCAGGAGTTGACAGTAGCAGCAGCAGGAGCCCAAATATACACTGGAGTTGGCCTCAGGAGCCCAAAAATTGGATGAATCACACCCTGGAGTTGGCAGAAGTTGGCAGCAGCAGCAGCAGGAGCCCAAATATACACTGGAGTTGGCCTCAGGAGCCCAAAAATTGGATGAATCACACCCTGGAGTTGGCAGAAGTTGGCAGCAGCAGCAGCAGGAGCCCAAATATACACTGGAGTTGGCCTCAGGAGCCCAAAAATTGGATGAATCACACCCTGGAGTTGGCAGGAGTTGACACCAGCAGCAGCAGGAGCCCAAATATACACTGGAGTTGGCCTCAGGAGCCCAAAAATTGGATGAATCACACCCTGGAGTTGGCAGAAGTTGGCAGCAGCAGCAGCAGGAGCCCAAATATACACTGGAGTTGGCCTCAGGAGCCCAAAAATTGGATGAATCACACCCTGGAGTTGGCAGGAGTTGACACCAGCAGCAGCAGGAGCCCAAATATACACTGGAGTTGGCTTCAGGAGCCCAAAAATTGGATGAATCACACCCTGGAGTTGGCAGGAGTTGACAGTAGCAGCAGCAGGAGCCCAAATATACACTGGAGTTGGCCTCAGGAGCCCAAAAATTGGATGAATCACACCATGGAGTTGGCAGAAGTTGGCAGCAGCAGCAGCAGGAGCCCAAATATACACTGGAGTTGGCCTCAGGAGCCCAAAAATTGGATGAATCACACCCTGGAGTTGGCAGGAGTTGACAGTAGCAGCAGCAGGAGCCCAAATATACACTGGAGTTGGCCTCAGGAGCCCAAAAATTGGATGAATCACACCCTGGAGTTGGCAGAAGTTGGCAGCAGCAGCAGCAGGAGCCCAAATATACACTGGAGTTGGCCTCAGGAGCCCAAAAATTGGATGAATCACACCCTGGAGTTGGCAGGAGTTGGCAGCAGCAGCAGCAGGAGCCCAAAAAATGGCCTAAAGACATAAATATGTTTTGCACCATTTGGAAAGTGTAAAACGTGGCACCATGCTGAATCTAGTCGCATGCATCAGGCATTGGTGGGTGGAAATCCTGGCTGATCCATCCCTGATTCATTTTGACAAAGGTGAGTCTCTCCACATTTTTAGTTGACAGACGAGTTCTCCTCGCCGTAACTATGGCCCCCGCCGCACTAAACACCCGCTCAGATGGCACGCTACTTGCCGGGCAGGACAGCTTTTCCAGGGCAAACTCTGCTAGTTGCGGCCACAAATCAAGTTTGGCTGCCCAGAAGTCCAGCGGATCCTCAAGGTGTGTTGGCATGGTCATGTCAAAGTATGACATGACCTGCTGGTTCAGGTCCTGCTCCAGGTCTTCCTGCTGCTCATGAGTAGCCTCACTATGCGGGTGTAGAAAGCTACTCATTAGCGACTGAAGACTGAGGCTGCTGCTGCTGATGGAGCTTCTGCTGCTGCTGCTGCCAACCCCCCCAGCGGCCATGGCAGTGGAAGGTGAGCGCAGAGGTCCCCTCGAGTCAGACCTGCGAGAGTATGGACCATGGCGCAGATAGGCATCGGCCAACTGCCTACGTAGAATGTCTTTGTAGTAGTTGAGTTTGTCCTCCCTCTCGGTGGGTTTAAAAAATGCCCCCATTTTGTGCCGGAAGCGAGGGTCCAATAAGGTGGACAGCCAGAAGTCATCCCGCCGACAGATGGAAACAATTCTGGGGTCACTACGCAAGCATGTGAGCATGCTTCGTGCCATTTGCGCAAGTGACTCGGATGGACTACCTGTCTCCATCTCCACTGCATACTGCCACGGTGTGCCCGGGTCCTCTGTCTCTCCTTCCTCAAAAACCTCTAGCTCCTCTGGCTGCTCCTGCTCCTCCTCTCCTGTCCGCTGACTAGATAAACCAGCCATTTCGCCAAGCCTAAACTGTGTTTCGCTGGGCAACTCCTCCTCCTCCTCTTCCTCCTCCTCCTCCTCCAGTTCAGCTCCAACGGGGTTCATGTGGCCGTAAGATGTAAACGCCATGTCTCCAGTGCCCTGACCAGCCATGGTTTCCAACATGTGCTGTAGTACATGAAGCAGTGGAATCACGTCGTTCATCCCGTAATCCTGCCGACTGACAAATAAAGTGGCTTCCTCAAAGGGCCTGAGCAAACGGCAGGTGTCACGTATGAGCTGCCACTGGTTGACATTGAAGTTACACAGGGGAGTCCCCCTATCTGCTTGGATCATCAGGAAATCCGTGATGGCTTTTCTCTGTTCATATAATCGGTCCAACATGTGAAGGGTGGAATTCCAACGGGTGGAAACATCGCAAATCAGACTATGTTGGGGGATACCATTCTGACGCTGTAGCTCAAGAAGGGTGTGTTTGGCGGTGTAGGAGTGGCTGAAGTGCATGCAAAGTTTCCGTGAAGTTGTTAGGATGTCCTGCAGATGGGGGGAACACTTCAGAAACCGCTTGACAACCAGATTGAAGACGTGAGCCATGCAGGGGGCATGGGTCAGGCTTCCTTGGCGCAGCGCAGACAAAATGTTCTTCCCATTGTCGGTAACCATGATTCCCATTTTAAGTTTTCTCGGAGTAAGCCATGTTT
Organism: Gastrophryne carolinensis; assembly: GCA_027917425.1. Classification (NCBI taxonomy): domain Eukaryota; kingdom Metazoa; phylum Chordata; class Amphibia; order Anura; family Microhylidae; genus Gastrophryne; species Gastrophryne carolinensis. Next base: position 4,953,770 of record CM051240.1, on the reverse strand, counting down.
GGATTTCCTGATGAATACATTTAAGCAGTTCCTCCCCTGTGTGACTCCGTTCGCCAAGACAAACCATGTGAAGCACTGCGTGACACCTCCGTGCCCTGCACACATGGTAGACTGGAGGGGCACTGAGACTTGAGCCTACAGTGGAGGGTGAGGAGATGGCGGAGGATGAGGAGGCCGAGTCGCACGGTGTCACAGGCCCAATGGGCAGAGAGCGCGGAGGCCGAAGCGGCGTGACCTGTCCAAGTTGCTGCTGCAAAGGGACCACATTCACCCAGTGGGCCGTAAACGACATGTACTGCCCCTGACCGTAGTTACAGCTCCAGATGTCGGCGCTGCCATGTATTTTGCTACACACCGACAGGCTCAAGGACTGGCCCACCTTCTGTTCAACAAAAGTGTGCAGCGCTGGTACTGCCTTCTTGGCAAAGAAATGACGGCTTGGGACTCTCCACCTCGGCTCGGCACAAGCCATCAGTTCTCTGAAAGGTGCAGATTCCACCACCTGAAAAGGGAGCGACTGCAGCACCAGCAACTTGGACAGGAGCACATTCAGCTTCTGCGCCGTAGGATGAGTGGGCGCATACTGCTGTCTCTTGGACATGGCTTCGCTGATGGATTGCTGGCGGGATGCATGACTTGGAGGAGGAGGAGCAGGAGCGACAGAGGATGGGTATGACGCACAGCTGCCTTCGGCTGAGGTGCTGGAGCCTTGGCTGGCAGAAATTGGGAGCTCACTTGGTGAGGAAGCAGACTGGACCACCCCTTGGGAGCCTCGGTTCTCCCAGGTCGTTTTATGGTGACGCATCATATGTTGACGCAGGGCCGTGGTGCCAACATTTGGACCCTGGCCACGCTTCACCTTTTGCCTACATATCTTGCATGTGGCCATGTTACCCTCCTGCGGATGCCTCAGGAAAAACTGCCACACTGCCGAGTAGCTACTTTTCCCACCCCCTGGCCTCACTGATTCACTGCTGCTGTTGCCAACTCCAGGAACCCCTGCTCCACTACCTCCCGATAAGGTAGACTGCCGCACAGCAGGTGCTCTACCCCGGCCCCGGCCCCGGCCGGCTCCAGCCTTTGGAATTGTGCCCCCATGCTGACTGCTACCACCTTGCTGCCTCAGCTGCTGACTCCGGGGCAACCTGCACCCCTCTTCTCCTGATGATGACGATGAAGCCCCTTCATCACCCGGCTCCCAAGTGCGATCGGCTTCATCGTCATCATCATCATCATCACCGAGTTGTGGCTGTACGTCACTGATGTTCGTGGATTCGTCAACAGTGTCTGGCGCAGGAGCTGGAACGCTCGCAGCACCCACGACACTGTCCACATCACTATTTGTCTGCCTAGCTAAAGAAGCCACCTCCATTTCTTGGCTGGGCAGTAGCTGCTGACTGTCCTCTATCTGATGGTCCTCCTCACTAAAGAGTGGAGCTGAACCCAAAGCATAGGATACGTCGCTGGGGGAGGGAACGGCGTAGGCCAGAGGCAATGGGAGGACAGGGACTGCTCTCGGGGCATGCCAACTCAGGGTTGTGTCAGAGGAACCTACCGACCCTAGACTGGGGGTCTCAGACGTAAGTTGTGATGATGTTGTTGATGAGCGCGTCAACCAATCTACCACGGCAGATGCGTTACTGGTGGAGACCCGACCGCTAGCAGATACTGGCAGATTAGGTCTCTCAGCGTGACTCCTGCTGCTACTGGCCCCCAGTCTGATGCGAGCTCTGCCTGCGGAATCTTGGCCTCTGCCACTCCTCTTTTCACTTCCAGGCACTTGTCTGCCCGACATAGTCTAACTGGCGTGGTAGTAGGTGATATTTAAAAAAACCCCGGGCAGCGGTGGGTCTATATGAAACAGAATATAATGCACACCAAAAGTGAGCAGTAACACTCAGCCTCCAACAGGCCTGCTTAGTGTAAATAAGAGAGCTGCTTAGTGTAAATAAAGAGGGGTATGCTATGTTACAGAATGGGATGCCTCAACAGAAGTGCACCTGGCAGGCAGCAGTAAGCCTATGCCCAGCAAAAGTGTCTTATAATATAAATATAATAAGAGCAAATGCTTATATGGTCTTAAACAGAGGCTGCTTTAGTCACAGAATGGGATGCCCTGGGCAGGAATCGACCTGGCAGGGTCCAGTAGTGCTTTGGCCAGCAAAAGTGTCTTTATCAGGCCTAATTTCAAATATGATAAGAGCAAATGCTTATATGGTCTTAAACAGAGGCTGCTGTAGTCACAGAATGGGATGCCCCAACAGGAATCGACCTGGCAGGGTCCAGTAGTGCTTTGGCCAGCAAAAGTGTCTTTATCAGGCCTAATTTCAAATATGATAAGAGCAAATGCTTATATGGTCTTAAACAGAGGCTGCTTTAGTCACAGAATGGGATGCCCTGGGCAGGAATGGACCTGGCAGGGTCCAGTAGTGCTTTGGCCAGCAAAAGTGTCTTTATCAGGCTAATTTCAAATATGATAAGAGCAAATGCTTATATGGTCTTAAACAGAGGCTGCTGTAGTCACAGAATGGGATGCCCCAACAGGAATCGACCTGGCAGGGTCCAGTAGTGCTTTGGCCAGCAAAAGTGTCTTTATCAGGCCTAATTTCAAATATGATAAGAGCAAATGCTTATATGGTCTTAAACAGAGGCTGCTTTAGTCACAGAATGGGATGCCCTGGGCAGGAATGGACCTGGCAGGGTCCAGTAGTGCTTTGGCCAGCAAAAGTGTCTTTATCAGGCCTAATTTCAAATATGATAAGAGCAAATGCTTATATGGTCTTAAACAGAGGCTGCTGTAGTCACAGAATGGGATGCCCCAACAGGAATCGACCTGGCAGGGTCCAGTAGTGCTTTGGCCAGCAAAAGTGTCTTTATCAGGCCTAATTTCAAATATGATAAGAGCAAATGCTTATATGGTCTTAAACAGAGGCTGCTTTAGTCACAGAATGGGATGCCCTGGGCAGGAATGGACCTGGCAGGGTCCAGTAGTGCTTTGGCCAGCAAAAGTGTCTTTATCAGGCCTAATTTCAAATATGATAAGAGCAAATGCTTATATGGTCTTAAACAGAGGCTGCTTTAGTCACAGAATGGGATGCCCTGGGCAGGAATGGACCTGGCAGGGTCCAGTAGTGCTTTGGCCAGCAAAAGTGTCTTTATCAGGCCTAATTTCAAATATGATAAGAGCAAATGCTTATATGGTCTTAAACAGAGGCTGCTGTAGTCACAGAATGGGATGCCCTGGGCAGGAATGGACCTGGCAGGGTCCAGTAGTGCTTTGGCCAGCAAAAGTGTCTTTATCAGGCTAATTTCAAATATGATAAGAGCAAATGCTTATATGGTCTTAAACAGAGGCTGCTGTAGTCACAGAATGGGATGCCCTGGGCAGGAATGGACCTGGCAGGGTCCAGTAGTGCTTTGGCCAGCAAAAGTGTCTTTATCAGGCTAATTTCAAATATGATAAGAGCAAATGCTTATATGGTCTTAAACAGAGGCTGCTGTAGTCACAGAATGGGATGCCCCAACAGGAATCGACCTGGCAGGGTCCAGTAGTGCTTTGGCCAGCAAAAGTGTCTTTATCAGGCCTAATTTCAAATATGATAAGAGCAAATGCTTATATGGTCTTAAACAGAGGCTGCTTTAGTCACAGAATGGGATGCCCTGGGCAGGAATGGACCTGGCAGGGTCCAGTAGTGCTTTGGCCAGCAAAAGTGTCTTTATCAGGCTAATTTCAAATATGATAAGAGCAAATGCTTATATGGTCTTAAACAGAGGCTGCTGTAGTCACAGAATGGGATGCCCCAACAGGAATCGACCTGGCAGGGTCCAGTAGTGCTTTGGCCAGCAAAAGTGTCTTTATCAGGCCTAATTTCAAATATGATAAGAGCAAATGCTTATATGGTCTTAAACAGAGGCTGCTTTAGTCACAGAATGGGATGCCCTGGGCAGGAATGGACCTGGCAGGGTCCAGTAGTGCTTTGGCAAGCAAAAGTGTCTTTATCAGGCCTAATTTCAAATATGATAAGAGCAAATGCTTATATGGTCTTAAACAGAGGCTGCTGTAGTCACAGAATGGGATGCCCTGGGCAGGAATGGACCTGGCAGGGTCCAGTAGTGCTTTGGCCAGCAAAAGTGTCTTTATCAGGCCTAATTTCAAATATGATAAGAGCAAATGCTTATATGGTCTTAAACAGAGGCTGCTTTAGTCACAGAATGGGATGCCCTGGGCAGGAATGGACCTGGCAGGGTCCAGTAGTGCTTTGGCCAGCAAAAGTGTCTTTATCAGGCTAATTTCAAATATGATAAGAGCAAATGCTTATATGGTCTTAAACAGAGGCTGCTGTAGTCACAGAATGGGATGCCCCAACAGGAATCGACCTGGCAGGGTCCAGTAGTGCTTTGGCCAGCAAAAGTGTCTTTATCAGGCCTAATTTCAAATATGATAAGAGCAAATGCTTATATGGTCTTAAACAGAGGCTGCTTTAGTCACAGAATGGGATGCCCTGGGCAGGAATGGACCTGGCAGGGTCCAGTAGTGCTTTGGCCAGCAAAAGTGTCTTTATCAGGCCTAATTTCAAATATGATAAGAGCAAATGCTTATATGGTCTTAAACAGAGGCTGCTGTAGTCACAGAATGGGATGCCCTGGGCAGGAATGGACCTGGCAGGGTCCAGTAGTGCTTTGGCCAGCAAAAGTGTCTTTATCAGGCCTAATTTCAAATATGATAAGAGCAAATGCTTATATGGTCTTAAACAGAGGCTGCTTTAGTCACAGAATGGGATGCCCTGGGCAGGAATGGACCTGGCAGGGTCCAGTAGTGCTTTGGCCAGCAAAAGTGTCTTTATCAGGCTAATTTCAAATATGATAAGAGCAAATGCTTATATGGTCTTAAACAGAGGCTGCTGTAGTCACAGAATGGGATGCCCCAACAGGAATCGACCTGGCAGGGTCCAGTAGTGCTTTGGCCAGCAAAAGTGTCTTTATCAGGCCTAATTTCAAATATGATAAGAGCAAATGCTTATATGGTCTTAAACAGAGGCTGCTTTAGTCACAGAATGGGATGCCCTGGGCAGGAATGGACCTGGCAGGGTCCAGTAGTGCTTTGGCCAGCAAAAGTGTCTTTATCAGGCCTAATTTCAAATATGATAAGAGCAAATGCTTATATGGTCTTAAACAGAGGCTGCTGTAGTCACAGAATGGGATGCCCTGGGCAGGAATGGACCTGGCAGGGTCCAGTAGTGCTTTGGCCAGCAAAAGTGTCTTTATCAGGCCTAATTTCAAATATGATAAGAGCAAATGCTTATATGGTCTTAAACAGAGGCTGCTTTAGTCACAGAATGGGATGCCCTGGGCAGGAATGGACCTGGCAGGGTCCAGTAGTGCTTTGGCCAGCAAAAGTGTCTTTATCAGGCTAATTTCAAATATGATAAGAGCAAATGCTTATATGGTCTTAAACAGAGGCTGCTGTAGTCACAGAATGGGATGCCCCAACAGGAATCGACCTGGCAGGGTCCAGTAGTGCTTTGGCCAGCAAAAGTGTCTTTATCAGGCCTAATTTCAAATATGATAAGAGCAAATGCTTATATGGTCTTAAACAGAGGCTGCTTTAGTCACAGAATGGGATGCCCTGGGCAGGAATGGACCTGGCAGGGTCCAGTAGTGCTTTGGCCAGCAAAAGTGTCTTTATCAGGCCTAATTTCAAATATGATAAGAGCAAATGCTTATATGGTCTTAAACAGAGGCTGCTGTAGTCACAGAATGGGATGCCCTGGGCAGGAATCGACCTGGCAGGGTCCAGTAGTGCTTTGGCCAGCAAAAGTGTCTTTATCAGGCCTAATTTCAAATATGATAAGAGCAAATGCTTATATGGTCTTAAACAGAGGCTGCTTTAGTCACAGAATGGGATGCCCTGGGCAGGAATGGACCTGGCAGGGTCCAGTAGTGCTTTGGCCAGCAAAAGTGTCTTTATCAGGCCTAATTTCAAATATGATAAGAGCAAATGCTTATATGGTCTTAAACAGAGGCTGCTGTAGTCACAGAATGGGATGCCCTGGGCAGGAATGGACCTGGCAGGGTCCAGTAGTGCTTTGGCCAGCAAAAGTGTCTTTATCAGGCTAATTTCAAATATGATAAGAGCAAATGCTTATATGGTCTTAAACAGAGGCTGCTGTAGTCACAGAATGGGATGCCCTGGGCAGGAATGGACCTGGCAGGGTCCAGTAGTGCTTTGGCCAGCAAAAGTGTCTTTATCAGGCCTAATTTCAAATATGATAAGAGCAAATGCTTATATGGTCTTAAACAGAGGCTGCTTTAGTCACAGAATGGGATGCTTCACAGCAGACTTAAGATCAGTTCAGTATATATGCACAGTTAGTTACTATAAGCAGCCTGAAAACGCTAACAAAGGCTGGATGAAAAAAAAAAAATCTCCCTGTCAGCCAGCTCCGTTTTTCCTACCTTTCCCTGGCTTTCTGTCTGTCTCCTGTCTGTCTCCTGTCTGTCTCCTGCCTGTCTCCTGCCTGTCTCCAGCCTGTCCCTGTCTGTCCCTGTCTCCAGCCTGTCTAACTGCCTCAGCTACACAGCGTTCTGTCTGTCACGAATGCAATAGAGAAATGAGGAAAAGCAAGTTGGCCGCCGTTAAATACCGCTGTGTGACGTCACCGGGCTTGCTGGCTGCTGATAGGCTGCATGTGACTGCCCCAGCTTGCACTGGCGCGGGATACATGTCCAGACATGTCCCGTCCGCCATCTTAGAATGCCTGTAAATGTAAATGAATGGATGTTAAAGGAAAACTTCGAGTGATCGAATCGCGGGGAAATTCGGATTCGATCCGAATCGAATTTTTCCTGAAATTCGGATCGAATCCGGGTTCGTCCGGATCGATTCGCTCATCCCTAGTGGTGGACATTCTAGATCTTCTTATTTCTGGTGCGCTGCCGTGTGGCAATTCTTTCGTACCTTCCCTGGAGAACAAAACCTAGCACAGTGCCAGATCTGCTAGCAGAAATTTAGCCATAACCAGGGCACAAATCTAGGACTAGGAACTACAGCTCTACATAGGCACCTGGAGCGGCATCACAAAGCTGTGTGGGACAACTGAAATGCCCTTCTTCAGTTTCCAGGAAGCCAATCCTGTTGCTACCCCTCTAAAAATTGGATCATTTTTTGAGTGCTTGTCAGCTACTGCCAAGTCCAGACCTACACAAGGCCTACACAACCACCACAGGTCTCCTGTCCTTTGGCCCAGTCTTTGAAATGAGTACCTCTACTAATGCTACAACCACTAGCACCAGCCCGATACAACCACCACACGTCTCCTGTCCCTCTGTCTAGTATTTTAGTACTGCAAATGCCCCTACTACCATCAACAGCACCTCCACTCTCCCCCTCTGCTTCTACTAGGCCAACACAGCCGCAGTTTAATCCTGTGGTGCCCAAGATGGGCACATTTTTCAAAGCTTGTGAAAAAGCCATTGTTTCATCTTCTTCAGCTTAATTGTGAAGATGCCAATCCTGAAGCTACTGCTGTAAAAATGGGATAATCTTTTGAGGGCTTGCCCACTATTGACAGTCCTACACAAGCACCAAAGGTTTCCAATGTCATGGCCTAGTCTTTCTTCAACAGCTGTAGCTTCTGCTAATGCTGCTACTACCACTACCACCAACAGCACCTCCGCTGCCAACCTGCCACCCTCTGCTACTGCCAGGCCAACACACACGCAGATCAACCATGTGATGCCCAAAATGGGCAAATTTTTCAAGGCTTGCAAAAAGCCAATGCTTCTTCTTCAACTAAATTGTCAGTATTCCAAACTTGCCTACCCACGCCCCTTTAAAAGTGGGACAATTTTTGAGGGCTTGGCCGCTACTGCCAGGCCTACACAACCACCACAGGTTTCCTTTGCCACAGTCTAGTCTTTCTTCAACAGCTGCAGTCTCTGCTAATGCTGCCACTACTACCACCAACAGCACCTCCGCTGCCAGCCTGCCGCCCTCTGCTACTGCCAGGCCAATACACATGTAGGTCAGCCATGTGATGCCCAAAATGGGCAAATTCTTCAGCGATTGTAAAAAAACATTGCGTCTTCTTCAGCTAAAATGTAAGAGTGTCAATCCCGCTGCCACCCCCACCATTACAAATTGGATTGTTGTTTGAAGGCTTGCTTGCTACTGCCAGGCCTACACGACCACAGATCTACCCCCTGTGATGCCAAAAATGGATACATTGTTCAACGATTGTAAAAAGCCATTACTTTTCACTTTCCGGGCCAATCCTGTTGCTTCTCCCTATTTTTTACGTGCTTTAAACAATCAAAGACAATTGTAGGCTATTGAAATGCTAATTAGAATATGTGTTATTTATATGCTAATTAGTTGTGGTCAAATTCAAATGCTAATTTGTCAACTAAAACATGTTTTTATACAGCCTTGGGTGACTTGAGTGTTACAAATGACTTTTAGGGCTGTCAGGTATTGTTTTCCATGCGTTTTAGATGAAAGATCATCCCAAACTAGTTCGGTCTGCACTAAACTTTTTAGGAAAATTTTGGCAAACCTTTGAAACTTTTGAAAAGTTTGCACATCTCTACTCCCGGCTTATATATATACTTCTGGATGCTCTCCGCAATATAAGAGCATACTACAACTTGCAATACCTTTCTACCAAAGGCTGCATCTGCTGATGCTTTAACATCTATCTTATAAAATTTGGTAAATGTATGAACTGAAGGTAACAGCCTTGCAGATCTGCTCTACGGAAGCCTGGTGCTGAAGAGCCCAGGAAGCTCCGATTGCCGAGGTAGAATGAGCCATAACCCGAAAAGGAGGATCCCTCCCCTTGGAGACATAGGCTTTTGTCACAGCTTGTTTAATCGGCTGATGGTAGACTTAGCTGGTGCTAGACCTTTCCATGGCCTCTCAAATATGATAAATAAGGAGTCAATCTTTCGGAAGGTCTGAGTAACGGAGATATGAAATTTAAGAGCTCTCACTACATTCAGAGAGTGGAGGGCTCTCTCCTTATGGCTACCTGGAGCAGGACATGAGGAGGGCAAAACCACTTCCTCAGACCTGAAAGTTGACCAAGTAAGAGTCAGGGCATCCACTGCTATAGCCAGAGGGTTCTGTTCTTGGACCGGGAGACAAACCTTGGAACATTCAGATTGTGGAGAGGTACAACGAGATCCACATCTGGGAGCCCCTAGTGCATGCATAAGACTCCAATCCCTTCACTGAGGGACCATTCTCCTTGATCCAAGGTTGCCCTGCTTAAATTATTGGCTTGCACGTTGTCTATTACTGGTATGTAGATCACCGAGATGCATGGAACATTCTTTTTGGCCCAGAGTAAGATCCAGTTCACCCCCTTGAGAGCTCTCCTGCTTCTGGTGCCCCCCTAGTGGTCAATTTATGCCACCGCCTTCATGTTGTCTGCTTAAACCCTGATGGGGTGATCCCCTCAGATTGGAAGTCTAGTCTGCTGACCATTGCTTACACTATATTAAACCTTTCGGAGCCACTAACAGGGCTAAACCACTGGCATTTAGTCTAACAATATTATCCATAGAAGCGATGACGTACTTGTATCTTTCCAAGCCAATCAACTGAGAGCATAAATTATGGGAGTGATCAGCCCGAATTTGGGAACTCAACCACTTTAACAACTTCCTGCTTACCAAAGCTGCCATAGATGCAGCACAGGCTGACCGTAAGGCCGACTCTACCATAGAAAAAGCATGCCTGGATATTTGATCCAGATGCTTATTCACTGAGTCTCTTAGGGAAGCACTGTCTGAAGTAGGAACAACAGTGTTCTTGCAGAGTCCTGAAACCGGTTCATCCACCTCAATTAATCAGGTCTGTGGGAAAAGGGTACTTAGTATCCAGGACTGTAGGAATGGTGGGAAGCTTGTCTGGCTTTTCCCATTCCTTTTAGATAAGTCTGGTAAAATTAGACTGCTCGGGAACAGCTGCTTCTGCTTCTCTGGTCTGTGTGGGTCTCCCTTCTTATTTTTAGGAGCCTTAGGAACTGGGACACCAAAATCTTCTAGAATATAAGAAATCCGATTATCCATCTGCTCTTTAAACATAGAATACACCTGGTCGATAGACCCTGAATCTGAATTACTCTCTTCCCTACTGGATGAGAGCGCTACTGTTGCAGTGCATTCTAAAGGGTTAGGGCTGTTCTCTTCCAGAGGACTTTGCAGACACACAGGACATGGGGCCACATTCTCTGCTAATTTACCAGATACAGGCACCCCAGATGCCTTAGTCATGGTGAAATCAGTCTATTAACCTCAAGGGCCTAAGACTGAAGTATGAGGGATCTCGATAATCAATATGTGACTACTCCGAGACCCTGGGGTGAACCACAACCTAATATCCCTTATACACAATCTTTAGATGACAAAAGAGAATAGCTAACATTAACATATATAATACCCACAGTATATCTAAAAGGCACTAAATATAAAAATAAAAGGACCTACCAGATCCCAGAACCGATTGGAGGAGGGCAGCTAGATTGGTGAGACCCTAAGTCGGGTGACCTAACCCTGAGGTGGATCTGGAGGGAGCGGGCAGTCCAAGAAATGAAGCGGACAGGGGGCAGCAGCCCATGAGGAGTGGATGGCTAACTGATGCTAACAGTCTGAGAGGTGCGGACAGGGTCCCGAAGCTGCCGCTGGTAGTCACAGGAGGTATGGGCAGAGGCCCAACCTACGGGCAGCAGCCTGTGAGGAGCTGCCAGATAACAGTCACTAGCTGTCCGAGAGGTGTGAGCGAAGCTGCCACTAGTAAGCCCCGATCTGCGGCAGGAGCCAGCAAAGAAGCACCCGGCTTGGCCACCAGCAATCCAAAAAAGGAGTGAGTCCACAAAGCAGCAGCAACAGCTGCTGCCTAAAATCTGGCCCATGCTACTGAGAGCCGTCGGAATCACTCTGAAGGAATACAAATACCAGCACTTCCAGGCCAGTTGCCAAAAAAAAAGTAAAAAAAAAAAGACCGGCCGGGTGGCAACCCTAGGCACAGCAGTATGCAGTGCTTGAGCGCTGCCTACAAAGAGAACAGTAGGTTCTGCAGGCCGCCATGTTTCCCCCTAGCACCCCAGGAAGAAACAGACCTCATTGGGTCCCACCAACCTGGGCCCTACAGCCATCAACACTACCTAGAACTCCAATCAGACCACAGTCTCTGACAATGTTGGACTGGGTTGTCTGGGGCCTACAAAGAGAATGTCCCAACTTACAGTTACATGCAAAAACTACGGCTATATTTTTAGGACTCCTGCACACAGACATTAACCCTAATGGTATTGTTTGAGAGTGGATAACCTGTGCTCTCCAGCCTTAAATCTGTGACATCCAGCGTTTCCTACTGCTTCTGTCATGGAAGAATGTACAGCAAAGTATTTGCTATCTTCTTTTTGGCAATGGGGACCCCCAAAGGGCCTCACAGTTCAGGGGCCAATCCTGGTAAACTGGTGAACCAGACCGAGCGTGGTCTCTGACTGATCTTATTGACAAACCAAGGCTGCTGTTCCTGCTCTTCACTGCAGGTATTTTACTGTTGGGAATAGAATTTCTTTGGGGGGCCCACTCAGATATTTGCTATGGAGCCCAATGAAATCTATAATCTACGATTTGCCTAATTATTTTCATCATACGCTGTAAACATGTATATATCTTTGGAATGAGGGTAAGTCCCATTAGTCCAATATTGTTAGTGATAGAAAAAATTGTTTTGTCCCCACATGTTTCGACTATCTTCCTCAGGAGACTTGTTCGAGAAATCTGCATATTTTTAAGATCACAATACCATCCACATGAATGTCAATATCATCTCTCTGCTAACTTGCTCAATGAGATGTTAAACATTGATACAAATGAACTCACTTAACAGAAATTTCTGCATAATACTATAATACTAATAGGCAGAAATTCCTAAGCCAACATGAGTTCATAACAGTTATAGCTGCTATATCCATGTTTAAACCATGTGTAAATTGAATTATAGTTTATTATTCCTGTAGTTCAATCATAAAATTAACCTTGAAAGAGATGAGCAAACTTTTCAAAAGTTACGTTCGCGGGTTCGCCAAACCTTTCTGAAAAAATTTGTTTCGGTCTGAACTAGTTCGGGAAAAACTTTCATCTAAAATGCATGCAAAACGATGCCTGACTGTCCTAAAAGTCCTTTCTAGCACTCTGAAATTAGCATTTGAATTGGCCAAGTCAAATTAGCATACAAATCACCCATGACCCAATCATCATTTCAATGGCACGTGGCTGTCTTTGATAGTTTAAAGTACATTTAACAGGTAAAGGTCAAATCATTTATCACTAGGGATGAGCAAACCCACTTAAGGTCGCGTTCGACAGATTGAGCCGAACTTGCCACTAAAGTTCGTTTTGGGTCCCTGGACTCGACCTTGAAGTCAATTGGGACCCGAATTTGGGGGGACAATAATGGCTGTAAAATGGGGGATAGCAAGGGCTAGAGAGCTGTAAATTGAGGGGAACACCATGGAGGTTGCCCTGCAAAATGGGCAGGGGAAAGTACTCAAAATAAGAAGATAAAACAAGAAAATTAATTAAATACATACATAAATGAAAAAATATATGTATTTTTCGCCCTATAAGACACACTCATCCATGCGACGCTAGGATTTAGAAGAGGAAAATAATTATAATAATAATTATTAATAGAAAAAATATTCTGAACCAGTGTGCTAGTAGCAGTCAATCTTAACCCCAAATAATATCTTTTCTTCAAATGTAGATATGCAGAGTTCTCACCAGTTTGATGACATTATTTTTGGTCAATTTTTGCATTTTGTTTGTTTGTCCCTTTGTTCCCTTATTCAAAAGGCTTAAACATTTACTTTTAACATGTAATAATATTTTTACATTACTAAAATGTAGAGATTTCACCGAGGAAAGTAAACTTTTCTGAAAAGTTTGACAATGAACAAAGTAAAGACAGAAAGTTTAAGTAGTTTGGCATCAAACCTGGAGAGTACGAATGGAGCTTAACTTTGTAATGAGACACAGGAGGATTGTCCAGGCACAGGAGGATTGTTCTAGAGAGAGACGACCTCTTTTATATAAAAGGTTCCTGAGCTAGGAAACCTCAGTGTTCACTGCTACACTGACCGCGGATTCCTCCACCATCATCTCTAGAATTTTATTCAGGAATCTTCACCAGCAACGGTATGTCCTTATTTTGCAATTTTTCTTTATGTTATATTTAGGGACGAGCTAATTGATTCAGACAAATTAAAGTTGCTTCGAGATTCAACGCAAATTTAGATTTGTCCAATTTAGAATTTCTCGTTGAGGTAATGAATTGATTTTACCCTGAAACACCAAAAAGGTAAAAAAAAATAATCTACTTTTCTATTTCATGCAAATCACCATGTTGACTTCTACAGAGTGATCACTACAGGGTCAATCAACAAGAATCGAAAATTACACTGTGCAAATCATCATCGCATCACTCAGGGAACACAAGGGAAATAATCTCGCAATGAGAAAACGTGTGTAAGGAAGCCATTCGAGACCTCTCATGCCATCCAATTTTCCCCTTTCCTATACCTTGGGCATCCCCCTGATTTGCTCACATCACCCGAGACACTCGAACAGGGTGGGTGGGTGTGGAGCATGGGGGATCAATTTATCTTGTGTCAGGAAGATCAGGAAATTCATACATAGGAGACAACCTTCACAGTCTAATCCATCAAACAGCATGACGCACATATACATTGCACTGTAAGCTATCTTTAAGATAATTACATTCCAATAGCAGTGCTCATTGCTGCTTTACAATGTATCACAGCTGATTACAATAGAGAGCTGCTCCTTGGCTGCAACACAATGTAACTCTCACCAGAGAGCTGGCAGGCTTTTCAGAATGACTCATCTTGCTTGTTATAGTCACAGCAGGAGGGAGAGATAGCCCATCCCAATATTTAAACTACCCATCCTAATATATGTTTTATATGCATGTTACATTATAAAACCCAGACTTCAGACTCTATGAAAACCCATCTTTGTCTCCTGGCCAGTAATTTTTGTGGAATCTGATATTTAAGGATATTTTTTTGTTGCTCTTCCTTGTGTGTTAGATGAGAAAGGCAGATACCCAAATAAAATGGGAGACAATCTCCAAATTGTGAATGATAAATCAAACATGTATTTTATCATTCTGTTTTTGTCACATACCGCAGTATACTTCCAGCAAATTGCAGAGTCTCGACCTTCACCAGTGGCCACCTGCTGGTATCCTCCCTATTAGCAACAGGGAGGGGACTACAGCAAGAGAAGCTGCAGTTTTAGTAGATTTCAAGGCAAGAGATGGTCGGGTGGATATGTGGAAACGCAGGAACGGAAGGCTAGAAGAGGTGCCCGCTGAAATAGGTGAGTACTGGAGCAAGAGAGTATTGGAGCAGAGGATTACTGGAGCAGGTGATTACTTTAACAGGTGAGTCACCACAGTGTGTAGGCTCAGGACCAGGGAGTCTGTTGGAGGGACTGGTCGTCACTGGACAGCCCTCACAAGGAAGGAAGGATTAGGCCGCAGGTACAATCAGGGTTCCAAACTGTCACCAGATGCAGACAGGATGAAGCAACAAGCCAGCCTAGTCCTCCAAGCCAGGGTCAGAGCCAGAGCGGGTAGTCCTCCAAGCCAGGGTCAGAGCCAGAGCGGGTAGTTATTCAAGTTGGGGTCAGAGAAAGAGTAGGTAGTCAGCCAAGCTGGGATAATAGCATAAGCAGGTGGTAAGCTAACTGGGGTCAGAGCCAGAGCGGGTAGTTAGCCAAAAAGAGAATCAAAGCTGAAGGGGACAGTTAAACAAGCCGAAGTCATCACTGGGTAACTGGAAGCAGGAACAAGAAAGGCAGATGTCACTCGAAGAAGAAGATCTTACTGTTGTCTTGGACTTCTTTAAATGTGCAACTTGGTGCAAAGACTTTCGAGCATGTATGCAAGCCTTCACGTCCAGGAACATGCAATGTGCACGAGCTATGCTGCATAAGTGTGAACGCGGCATCCGAGCAAGCCTTCCTGGTGCTATCTGTGCACAGTGTGTAAACAAAAATCTCTTAACACTTAATTGAGTTTTGTGATGGGACAGTTCTGCAGGTGATTTGCAGACTTCTCCCAATGAAATAAAGAGTTTGCATGGATGCAGCATTAGTTATTTTTTCTTTTTTTCAGCATTCTTGATTGTAAACTCAAAATCACAAATAAACATGGCAGCTGCGAGTCATTGCTTTTTAATAACAGGATCATAGGCTCGATTCAGAGAGACAAAAAAAACTTCCGTTTTAGTGCCGATGTCGTATTATTTTCAAATGTTCTCGCTCTCGTATGAGTGTACGAGCGATTCTATGCATACATTGTAAACCTTCTGTAAAGTTTCCGTCCGTTCGTATGCCAGATTACGAGTACGAGGATGTCATTTTCCATCCAGACTTTTCTGATTCATTTCTCAGGTAACAACGTAGCCTTTCGTTTTTGCCCTTTTCCCATCGTCTCCTCCCACGAATCCTTTACGTTTCCCGTTAGTTTCTGTTTCAATTTTACAAAAAATAATCGTCCAGACAGAATCCTTACGATCTTGCGCCTGCGCACTACAAACTTAACTCATTAAAGTGCTCGCCTACATATTTGTCACCCTCACTTCAATGTTTAGCTAAACTACTTAGCGCTATCCTGCAGCTTCCCTTTTGAACCCTTAAAGCTCACCCTAACCACTTAGCGCTATCCTGCAGCTTCCCTTTTGAACCCTTAAAGCTCACCCTAACCACTTAGCACTATCCCGCAGCTTCCCTTTTGAACCCTTAAAACTTACCCAAATCACTTCGCGGTTAGGTTCTTCTTCCATTTTAGGTCCCTAAAACTTACCCAAATCACTTCTCGGTCATGTGAATATTCATCTTTAAATATTTCTGGGCCCATTAGTTTTGTGTTAATGTATTTTGTAAATGAAAAGACAATGTAACATTTTTCATCATAAAATATAAAATCTTAAAAAATTATGAAAATTTCAAATTTTTACAACTATAAAAAACAACAACAACAACAATACATAGCAATGGCAGGCCACTGAACATTATTCTTCATCTGTGGTCCCCAACGAGTTGCGCAGCTCCTGCAGGTCGCCCACCAACTGAAGGACTCTGACACTCAGTTGTGTCAGGGACGTGTGGTCCCTGTTAAAAAACGTAAATTAAAATATTGGTATAACCTTGTTGGGGTCATACTGCAGTGCCCCCCCCCCCCCCGCCTGTATGGTCCAAACACCTAAATCTGGACTTCAAAAGCCAGAGGGCTCCCGCCACCACGGGCCGGGTTTTGCATAGTCCCCGATTAGAGAACCCCTGGCCCGCATTCTGCAGGCAAAGAACGGGCATCAGGAGCAAGGGCGAGTGGCATATCTTGCAGTTCCTGCAACCAAATATAAAATAATTACACAAAGCAAAGGTAACCAACTAAAACAAGAACTCCTACAACAAATTAAGATTCAAGTTCAACAATCCAAATATAATTCACAAAGGACATAAGTCTAAAGAAATATAGCAATTATATGGATATGTGGGAAAATAAATGTTTACATGCTAAGGACAAATTAAGGTCAGCATTAAAATGCATCTAATGCGCAGACTCCTCCACATAGCCGCAAAACATGTTCAACAATAGCAATCCGAGGCCCTAAAGGTTCCATAAGTGGATCGGAAATGAAACTGATTTTTAGGGTGGTGGTCCGTCGGAAATCAGCTCTCTGAATCAGACGGAAACCCATCCCAACAACGGAAGTTATCTGAATGAACGAAAAATTTCCGATTTTGTTTGGAAAATGATCCGAACTAACGGAAATGTTCTGATTTGCTTCCGTTCATCGAAACCGCATTCCCGAACGTTCGTACGAATGAAAATGAACGAAAAAAAGCAAAAAAAAGACTAACACCCACCAAAACTTTCACAGACAGCTACGGAAGTCCAGAAGGATGTGTCTCTGAATCGAGGCTCATGTCTGATATAGCATGTATTGTACGTATTGTACAATTGTAACAAAGGTGAGACTATAGCTGACTGTCTCTTACAATGATCATGACTCATCTCTGATAGTTACATTGCAGGAGGGAGAGTTACTGCAGTATGAGGTAAACACCTCCCAGCCTGATATTTACTGCATTCAAGGATGCTGGAGCTGTAAATTTGTAAGCATCAATGTATTGGGTATTGTGAGCTCCTGGGATCTTTCTGTGCACAGACACGGGCAAACAGGCTTTCTTCAGCATTCATAAGTAAAATCCAGGTGCTCATAGCAGACTGTATTCACAGAGTCCCGATTTCATATGACCGCACGGGGGCCTACTCACAGTTTATACTGGTGCTTCTGCCCTGTTCAGCAGCTGGCCCCGCTCCTGGTGCCACCTGCACCCAGTCGGCTCACACAGCTGTCGAACTGTGAGCTCTCCTCTGTGCCAGTGCCGCCTGCACCTGGTTAGCCCACACAGCTGTCTGTAGCGCAGTCCAACGCTTGGCTGCAGGTGACACATGCACCTCAGCCCATCCAGCAGCAACCCTCAGTCTCTTTAAAGGCCTTCTGGCCTGGAGAACTAGATTTTAGTGAATGGCCAGCAGGACCCACCCGGGGTCTCATGCTGGCCAGATTCCCGGGCCATATAGAGTGCTTTTCCAGCTACCCCTGGAGAAACACAATTTCATGAAGTAATTTTCCACTTCAACCCAGCAATCCATCACAAACACAGGCTGATCTGTGCTATTATTGCCACTTTATCTGAACAACCTATTACAGATACATTTGAAGCCCTTTCAGCTTTCCTAAGCATTGCGGGACCTCCACATTTTTTTCCGAATATCCCATAGAGGGCACCTCATTGAAAGAAATCTGCACCTTACCTGTACAACTGCCCAGTCACAAAAAATAGAGTGCAGGAGAATGTTTTATTATGTTTATAATTATTTTTACACTAGTTGGGAAATGCTCTCCAAGCCCAGCATACAGATCTCCAAAAAAAGTGGATGGCTTGCCAAAAGTGAGCCAAGCCTCTCCAATAGGGCAAGGATTACCCACTTAGCATTTTGGACTGAAAAGAGACACGAGGTCATCATTCTTATTATAAGCTTCTATATTATATTTCAAATATAGACTTATTCATTTTTGTTTTATAACAGAGAGAACATTGATACGTAATGCAGAATGATTCAATTTTAACCGAGTTCTTCCTCTCGGGCCTGTCTGACCTCCCGAGTCTTCAGCTGCCTCTCTTCCTCTTCTTTCTTCTCATCTACATTCTGATCATCACTTGGAATTTTGTGATAATCTCCCTCATTGCCACCAACTCTCGCCTCCACACCCCCATGTATTTCTTCCTGGGGAACCTGGCGGGTCTAGACCTCTGTTTCTCCTCAGTCACCCTTCCGCGAATGTTATCTGACCTTTATACTGGGAGGAGAGTGATCACATACGCAGCTTGTTTAACCCAATTTTACATCTTTCTCTCCTTTGCCAGCGGTGAGGTTTTCCTATTGTCTTTAATGTCCTATGATCGATATGTTGCCATCTGTCACCCTTTACATTACGTGCAGATGATGGGCTGGAGAGTCTGTATCTGGTTGGCCTCATTTGTGTGGTGTTTCGGGTTCATTCATTCTTCCTTTCATGCATTTTGTGCCTGGAAATTATTATTTTGTGAAAACAAAAATATTTCAAGCTTCTTCTGTGACCTGCCTCAGTTGTTTCAGATCTCCTGCAGTGACATCTTCATCAATGTTATTCTTGTCCTATTCTTTGGAGTCCTCCTCGGGGGTGGGTCTCTTGTGGTGACCTTCCTGGCTTACCTTTATATATTTAGAACTGTCCTAAAGATGCAGGTAAAAGGCAGTAGAAGAAAAGTCTTCTCCACGTGCTCCTCTCACCTGACTGTGGTCTTTTTATTTTTTGGCTCCGTTATGTTCAATTATTTCAGTCCAGGTGCCAATAGTTATTACGCTGGTAACAAAGTGGTGGCCGTCTTCTACACCACCATCGTCCCTCTCCTCAATCCACTGATTTACAGTCTTAGGAACCAGGACTTCAGAGCAAGTTTCCAAAATCTCTTCATTAAGATCAACGGAATACTAAAATCCGCCATGAAGGGAAGAAAATCAAGCTGATTGTTATGTAATTATACCATAAACAATTTCCTTTTGTGCCTTTTCTTTGCTCTCAGAAATTGGTTTAACCCTTTAAGTGCCAGCCTACCTAGAGTTTTTGTCACCCTCTGCTGCCAGACCATTTTTCAATATTTTACGCTACACGTGATTTTTGAAGGGATTTCCCAGGAAAACATTTGTATTTTAACATGGTGGGAGGTTTTTTGTTTGTCTTAATCTGTTTTAGCATTTGTTTCTGGGCTATTCGGCCTATGAGATTGACCTCACAAAATTGATCAATTTTTTTTATTTAATATATAACACATTTATTGAAATGTATATTATTAACAGTTACATAATAAATACATAAAAAGTCACAATTCATCTTAATCCCATCATTATATGTATACAAATGTACTACAACATTACTTCACCATATGTCTGGTTTTAGATAATAGCTTTGCATTATAGCTAAATGCCACAGTATATTGTTCTATTGAAGCAAGGACGGGATGCACTAGTTTTGCGTATGTCTTCCTCAGTGGCAGTTGCTCTACATTAAAAGCATGTAACGTAATTATGTATTTATATATGATGACTAAAAACATAAAATTCATATCAGATTCATATAATAAAATACATTTGTTATATCATACCTAAATATTAAAGATGAACAAACTGGTTAGTCAGAACCCAAGTTCGTTCCAAATTTCAGGAAAAAATTAATTCGTAACTAAACTGAATTTTTGGGGATTCATGCTGACCGAATTTTCCCTGAAATTCACTGGCACCTCGGGTGGTGGGTGAAAAAAAAAAACACCACCATCCTCAGCACTACTCTCAGATTCAGTGTGTGCTGCAGAAGCTGAGTTGCTGTAAGAACCCCGGGTTTGGCTGATGCCCGACTGGTGGCTGGCATTATTTATCACCCCATCTGCAGTTCCATCAGCCACCAGCGGGTGTCAGCAAAGCCCTGGCTGCTCTCTCTCTTCATATTCTGCTGCACCTGGTGTGAGGGCTATTTAAGTTAATCCGCCCTCCACCCTGGGCAGCCGGATTTTGTGTGCTATGTTTGGAATCTGTTTGTGGCTGTTCATGCTGACGCTCTGAATCTGAACCTGAACCTGTATCTCCGTGGAGTCTAATGGCAAGCAGGCCTTTCCCTGGCCACCCTGAGGCTGCTTGGCTATTTGCAATCCTTGTAGCAGGCCTCCTTTCAGCCTCTGGAGACTGCTTGCCCCTGTCCAGGGCCCTTGGGTGAGTGCACCAGCATCTTAGGGCTCCTGTTGTTTTCCTTATTAGTTATTTTGTTAGTTAGCCTTGTTTCTTGTCCCTTTGTTTTTGTATCTGAATCAAAGATCTTTTTTATTTCCTTTGCCTTTATTAATAAAATCTTTGTTATAGCATTTCCTTTGTTCCTTGTTCTTTGCTTTGGCCAAAAAATCTGCTCCCCTGATGGACAGTTCATATTGGAGAACTCTCCAGCCTGACATAAAACAACAGAGACCCTAAGGTGCTGGTGTACTCACACAATACTGTAAAGAATTATGACATGCAGATCAGAGGCATCACTATTTCAATTGCTGTTGCAGAATGGAACAATTACAGAGCCTTGAGGTGGCAGCAGCATGAGGAACCCATATATTGCCTGAAAGACACACACTGGAGTAGGCAGCAGCATGAGGAGCCCATATATTGCCTGAAAGACACACACTGGAGTAGGCAGCAGCATGAGGAGCCCATATATTGCCTGAAAGACACACACTGGAGTTGGCAGCAGCATGAGGAGCCCATATATTGCCTAACAGACACAAAAGTGATGCCCACATAGGATGGTAGCCCATTGCCCCCCTGATTCCCGCGCTTTCCCCCAGCGTGTGCGGCGGCAGCGCAAATCAGACACGCACAGCACCGCCAAGAGCGCCATGGGCCCACGGGTACACACACACAGTGAAGGGAGTACCAGACAGCGTTGCTGACAAAGAATGCAACCGGCAACACAGCACAAGAGGACCACCCTGCAGCGCTTCTATAAATTATACAACATCATACATAAGGGGTTAAAACAATGAATTACAAAGTTTAATACAAAATATTCCATCTCATAATCTACATTTCAATTGCAAATAATCTTTTGAAGAATTGATTTGGCGAGTATCTAATCCTAATCATGTTCACATCATGCTTAATTAATCACATCCTATTTTCTATTATCAGTAATAGAGATGAGTGAACTTCTTGAAAGTTCGATTTGGGCGATTCGCCGAATTTCCCCAAGAAATTCGGGTTCGCCCGAATCGAACTTTCACGAATCGCTCATCTGAAAAAAAAATGCCGGCATGGTGGGAGCGGGCAGGCCGGCTACGCCTGTCAGCGGGCCGCCGCCGCTGCCCGCTCTCAGCTGTCATCAGAGGATGCGTCATCAGAGGGCGCCTGAGAGCGGCGCCGGCCTCCATGCTCCGACCATGCAGGTAAGTGTTTGCTTTTTAAAAAAATGCCGGCATGGTGGGTGCGGGCAGGCCGGCTGCGCTGTCAGCGGGCCGGCTTCCGCCATGCCGGCTTTTTTTTTTTTTTATTTCAGGGAAAATTTGATCGGCACGAACCAAAAAAAATTCGGGTTCGTGCCGAATCGAATTTTCCCTGAAATTCGGAGCGAATTCCGGTCCGAACTGGTTCGCTCATCCCTAATAAGTAATGCACATCGTAATACAAATGAAGAGGAAAAAACTAATTTTAATTACATTTTTTGATATATTATAGTTGTTTTTTTCTTCATTTAAGCCAGAGATTCCTCATCTACAATCCTCCTTAAAGCCCAAAGTAAACAACTATAAGTAGTCCAATATTTTTTTAGGGATACTCAAACACGGTGCCTCACCAACCAATTAAATGAAGCACACTAGGAAGGAAAAAAGAGCACTCTAGAAAATAGGAGAAAAGAAAAATTTGATTAAATTAGATTAATTAGATTGATTGTGATTGTTGGGGTATGTACCCTGGGGTATCTTGAACCCCTCCTGTTTAAGCGTCTACTTCTGAGCTGTCTCTGCGTAGCCGGGGTAGGAACTCATATGATGCACGAGGAGGCAGTGAATACAGCAGCTTCCATCATACAAGTTCAAAGTTTATTGTTTTACCAAGAGATTATATAGGGTATAGGAGGCAACAGGAGTACGCTCGGCCCCCACCTTCGCGGAACAGTCACAGCTAGGCCGTCTCACATACACAGACACACTGATAAGCAGAATTTCCTAAGAAAACTAAAGTAAGACAGAAGGATGTGCGACCTTGTAGCTGAGCACATCCTGCTTAGGGAGGGGAGATAACATACAGAGAAAAGACAACGGGCACATTCCGTTACAACATGACCTAATAACAAAAAAACATTTCTTATATTTTACAGTAAATGAATATCTTAAAGCATAACTCTCAGCCTCTATTCTAGGTTAAGCAAGCCTTGGCATATAGTGGGTTAAATTGCCCTCCCCTCCTCCTTCAGTGATTACACACACTTTTTCAAAAAAAATAGGTGATATAGCTTAAATGTATTGAATATTTTTGCTGCTAATTAATATTATGTGAATAGAGGTATAAAGTATACAGTTACATTTTAAGTGCAGATGTGCTCTCCTTTAATCATAGTTTCAGATGGTGGCAGGATCTGGTGGTCTCTGTGGAGGGAAGAAGGGGTTAACACAGTAGGACTGATGTCTCTGCTGTGAGAGGCTCCTACCATCCACAAGGAGCTAATCTGGAACACTAGGGGGTGACTGCCGGGTCCGGAAATTACCTGGGGGGAAGCACGCTTTACGGTCCGGGGCGCGCTCTCCCCCTGACTTCCTGTAGGCAGTTCTAAGGGGAAACTTTTAAGTCAATTTATTTTCTCTTTTTTATTTGGGGGGGGGGGCAACTCTGTGCATTCACCATCCTAGAGTGTAGGCCCCATCTCTCTCTAAGTTGGGGTCCATGGTGCCTCTTTGTTAAAAAATCTTTTTCACCTGTGTAGGAATATTTTAGGGAACATATCTTGAAAAGGAAGGGGTGGGAAAGGATGAGGTAGAGGAAAAGACATCCCTGCAATTCCTTCTGTCACTAATGATAAGGATGTCGGTGCCAGTACAACACTGTTGTCAGTCAGCAGCCATTTGTCCAGACCAAGTAAACTTAGCACCAGTCATTTGCCCAGGCCGAGACATAGTAGTGGCAGCATCCATTTGCTCAAGCCCACCACTGCCAGTAGTAGTAGCAGCAGCAATAATGTGGGTGGTAGTAGTAGCAGCATCAGCAAGCCAGAGTTGTCCATTTCCTCCAGTGGGCCTGTTATTTCGGACAATAGGCTCGATTCAGAGGCACATTCATCTGGACTTCCGTAGCTGTCTGTGAAAGTTTTTGTATGTGTTTGTCTTTTTTTTTGTTTTTTTCATCCATTTTTCATTCGTACGAACGTTCGGGCAAATGCGTATATGCGCTTTCGATGAACGAAAGCAAATCGGAACATTTGCGTTAGTTCGGGTCATTTTCCCAACCAAATCTGATATTTTTCGTTCGTTCAGATAACTTACATTATTGCTATGAGCTTGCGTCTGATTCAGAGAGCTGATTGTCGACGGACCACCACCCTATAAACCCGTTTCCTTTGCGATCTCCTTATGGGACCATTTTGACCTCGAGACTAGCAGCTATGGACGACTCTAGTGCATTTGAGGAGCATGAGAATCTGCAGCTCATGGGCATTGAAATTGTCCGGAGGGCTGAGACCAAATTGCACAGGCGACGCATGCATATTGATGGCATGCACGTTGAGCTGTTTGAGCTCACCAGACTTAATCGCGCTTCCCTCCATAAGTTGTATAGTGAGCTGCGGCCATGGTCAGCCCGCACCACAAGGAAGGGGCATGCAATTTCAGGTATGACCAAGATGCTTGGCTGCCTGCAATTTTTGGCGAACGGCTCATTCCAGAGGCTGGGTGCCATCTCCGTGGGGATCTCACAGCCTACGCTGAGCCGCGCGCTATCCAAGTTTTTGGAAGGCATGGCTACCATTACTCGGAAATATATTTGTTTTCCTGAGGACATGGTAGCCATAAGCGTGATTAATCTGGCATTTTATAACATTGCTGACATGCCCAACGTCATGGGTGCCATTGACTGCACCCACGTATCTATAGGCAAGTGCAATCTGTCATTTTTACAATTACTTTACCTTTTTTTATTTTACATTTTTTAAAAACCCAACTTGTAAAAAGTCCCTCCTTGTAATTATTCCCTCCTTGCAATTATTCCCTCCTTGTAATTTTTCCCTCCTTGTAAACAGTCCCTGTGAAACAATGGACCGTATTTAGTTTCTCCAAAATTTCACGTGTTCCAAAGGGAAACATTTTAATGTGTACCTGAAATAGACACTTCAAAGTTAATCTTTACTTTTTCAAACATACATATCCTTTTTTTGTGTCCAAAATACTTATGTGCTTGGTTAGTGTTATTTGTATTGGCCCACAGGTTTTGCTTAGGGTGTGATTAGTTAGTGTTTCACTAGTTTGCCTTGCTAATGTTTTTGTTTTTATTTTTTTGCCGAAACCGCAAAATGGGTCACTCACTGAATGTCCAAGCAGTGGTGGCCCCGGACATGCTGTTCCTTAGTCTGCTCGCCGCGTTCCCAGGCTCATCCCATGATGCCTACATTCTGCGAAGATCTGGATTGTACGGTCAGTCTGAGTCTGAGGAATTTTCCGGTGGATGGCTCCTTGGTAAGTTGACGCCAATGACGTCATTTTTTTGTAAATGTATGGCTATGAAAGTAGTTTGTGTCCCATGTATAAAACTATGCCTATTTGTACATCTTGTTTACATGTGAAACACGACCTTAACCATTAGATTTTTCAAACAACAAAGCTTGACAAATGTTTGTCCTGCATTTGCAAAATGTTGAATTTGAATTTATAGTAAATTAATCATTACTCTTCCACACACTCGGCTGGAATTATGTTCATGACTTTATGATAGGGTCTGCGCCATATTTGCTTAGATGCATTACACTTACTGAGTAGAGGAGAGCGGGATAAAGTGCAGGGGCCGGGTTAGAGCTGTTTTTGCCTCAGACAAAGCAGATACGGGGTCCTGAAAAGTTAACACATCCAAGATTGCTGAGCAGCACACACCTAAACCAATAGGTGTTAGCAGTTTTGCTGATTGGCCAGCACCTGCCATCTTGGATGTTTAAATGGATCCCACATCTATTTGATGTGGTTATGTTCAGTTTTTGGCTGTGCAATATGTATGCTCATGGTGTTTGACCTAGACTCTTATTCATGTTGCTGGAGCATTTTTTGGATTCCATTTATTTAGTAATGTGTAATTTATGTGTTTTATATTTAATTTTGGCAGGTGATTCTGGCTATCCACTCCTTCCGTGGCTGCTGACTCCCGTCCTCCGGCCCCAGAATACCGCCCAGGATGCATATAATAGGGCACACCGGAATACCAGGGCCGTGGTGGAGAGGGTGTTTGGCCTATTAAAGACCCGCTTCAGATGCTTGGACCATACCGGGCGAATTCTTCAGTATGACCCCAAAAAGGTCATAGATATTATCATGGCGTGTGCAGTGTTGCATAACTTTGCCATATTGCAGCGTGCCCCCCCCATGTGGATTTGCCCCCCTCTCCACCTACCGATGATCCAGAGGAGGACTACCATGGGCCACCTAGTGCGTCTGGCCAAGCCGTGCGGTAAAATTTGATAGCCACACATTTTTCCTAATTTGTTGTCCCTTTGTTTGTTTTGTCACTTTATTGATTGTTACTTTAGTTTGTTGCCCTTTGTGTTGGTTTGTTTATTTTTTTTATGTACAAAAGACTAAGGAATTAATTACTATAAACCTCACTCCTGGAAACTCGTGTCTTTTTTGTGCCCAAGTTGTTAGTGCAAACTTTAAGTAATCTTTATTCCCAAAAAACCTAAAGGCATCAACTTAGTCAACAACAGGTTAAGTAAAAATTTATGGGGTTTATTTTGAAAAGCAAACATTGGAGTTGATGGTCACTCCCATAGTTCATGTAAATACATGGTCTAACCACAAATGTCATTTTTGGCAAATCATGCCACATAGCAATTGGCCACAGGCAGGAGTTTCAAAGTAAGGCATTCCTATCAAAAGTTTAATACAAATTTCAAAAACAAAAACATATGTGACAAGCATTGGCATGTCCAGATTTTTATGAAAACAAATTGGCCCACAGACACACCCTCTCCTGCTTGGCCACATTTGCCACAGGCACAGGTGTAAAGCAGCCAAACCTATGCCACATCTACACCTGTTAATCAGTGGGCCACCCAAACAAGAACCCCCAGTCCCAATCCAAGTCCTGTACAATCTCAGCCAGGGGTCAAGGTAGTAGTTTGCCAGCCCAGAATGTCCCCCAATCATGCCTACAAACAGGAGGAGCCAGAACCAATGTAATTAGGCCCAAGCATGCAGCGCAACAGCTTGAGTGGCAGGTTCATTGAGGCTTCACCTCCGACATTGGCTAGTGGGCTACCTCAGCTCTCTAATGAGCTATATGGGTGCAAATACAAAGCAAACAAGCAAATCCGTACAAAGGGTATATTGGTAGGGCTCACCAGACAGGTCAATACAGTGGGGATGGCGAGCAAAGATGTGGAGCAGTTACAGGCCAAATAGGCCTTAAAAAGGGGGATGCCCATAAAACCCAGGTTGGGGCCCTTGGAGGTGGGCCCTCACCTGGGCCTGTGTGGCATTCAGAATCTGCAACTGTTCCAACATGTTTCTATTGGAAGTTCGAAATTCAGCCATCATGGCACTGAGATTGTTAAATAAGGTGGCCATGTGGCTGTTGCTATTTCTAACTTCCTCAAGCATGGCATTGTAATAATTCGATGAGGTGGCCATGTGGTTGTTGTTGGACCTAAAGTCAGTCAGCATGGAGTTTAAGGTGTTATTTAATGTCTCTAATTGGCCATGAAGATGCTCGTGGTTTCGGCGAAATAGCCGCCTCTCATGGTGCCATGATGACTCCATCATCTGCGCGCCCCTCCCCTGGGAAACTGGGCGACGTAGCTGACTATGCCTCCCAATTCCCCGGGTTGTGGGGTGTGCAGATGATGGGCCTCTAGGTCCACCAACAGCCACAGGTCTGCTTGGCAAATCCTCAGCAGCAGAGCTAACACTGGGGACTGTCGGCTCAGTCTCTGCATGCTGCCCACGATGGGCTGGCAGCATGCAGCCAGCTTCACTCTGCTGCTGAGCATTTGTTGGAGAAACATGTTGGGACAGTTGCAGATTCTGTCCCAGGGGGAGCTGTACAGAAGGTCCCATGAAGGGTCCATCCTCCTCCAGCTCCTGGATTTCCTCCATCAGTGTGTGGGTCTGTTGGGACATGTAAATAAAAAAGGTTCAGTTTGGGGAATACATATGTAATTCCGCAACAAGAAACATGTCAAGTCACATGCATAAGCAACATCAGAAAAAGACACTTACCGTATATATCTGATCCTGGGTCTGAGGCAGCACGGAAGTTGACGGCATGGTCAAACTGGCTGAGGATTCCCCACTAGCTGAGGGATGATGCTGGGCTGCATTGTGGAAAAGAAGACATGTTAACACACAATTAGGCATTGGTGATGTGTAATAACACATATGGTTCAATAAAACATGGGCCCATGCATGAATGGCAACTCCCCCAACGGACCAAGTTGACCTTGACTATAAATGCCATTATCTGTTAGATGTATTAGTCACCAAGTACATACACATTGGTCACCTTAACACAACTAAACATGCATGTACTGACTGTTCTGAGGCTTCACACATCCCTAAAAGGCCATTAGGGGACCACACTCAGCTTGCAAATTTGCCATCAGATTATGCTGGTTGCCATTCTTTCTAGGTCAACCTTTCAAGCACCACAGATCAAGTCTTTCAGACCAAAGCACAGCTCAAACCCAAGTGACCTACAAATAAAGATGGAAGTGTTGGATGTAATTGACTCTAAATACATAACAGCCAGTCCTTTGCTAATCTCAATAGTGTTCCTAAAGACTCTCAAAGCTCATGTATGGGCAAGCAAATTAGCAAATGATGAGTCCACACACATAACACACCCTGTTTAAATTGTTACCTCCACTACAAGGCACACCCTAGGGGCATGTGTTAATATATGGATTGGAGCATCATTTTACACGTAGCTCACATTTCACATACACACTAACATTACTAACCGGCAGGAATAGTAGGGATGTCCGTGTCCTGTCGGGCCGAGTGTCCCTCTAAGGCCACAGGATGTAGCAGGCCCAGCACCATCTCCTCAGCTCGGATAAATTGCAGTTTAGTGGGGAATCCTCCGCCAGTTTGTAAGCTGAAAAAGATAGCTGTACACATTTAGCTAAATGGTGCCAATACAAGAAGAAGACAAATCCACAAAGTATATATGTACCTGTTATGACGCCGTTTATTTTCTTTCTTCCATGCTGCATACTTGAGGTCCAATATTTTCCTTTGAATCTGCTCCACATCTTTTAGCTTTTCCCCCGCTGCATTGACCTGTCTGGTGAGCTCCTCCAAAATTTTGGCTTTGCGCTGTTTGCTTGTAGCTTTGGATCTGCGCCCATATAGCTCATCATAATACAAGGTGAGGCCACTATCCAATGCCAGAGTTTGGGCCTCACCAAACCTGCCACTCAAGTAGCCTCTGCGCAATGTGCGCCCTGTTGGTTGCGGTTCTGGCTCCTCAGTGTTTGGCAGAAAATCAGGGGACATTCTGGCCTGGTTGTGTTGGGGTGAAATTACGGATTGCTGGCTGGCTGCAGATTGAACAGGACTTTGAAAGGGACTGGGTGTTCGTGGATGGGTGGCCACTGAAATCACAGGTGTAGATGTGGCATATGGTGAGTACCTTGACACCTGTGCCGGTGGAGAATGTGGGCGAGGAGGAGAGGGTGTGGTTGAAAAAGTCGGGCTTGGGGCCTGTGCCTATGTGGGACCTTAGAAGAAGCATGCCCCTTGGAGGTAGTAGGCCGGTCCAGGGGTGAGCCAGAGCTTTGTTTTCTTGGCCGGTGCCTTGCCCTCTTGGCCGAGGATTTGGAGACCCGTGCGGGTGGGGATGGCGACCTTGGGCTTCTTGGGCGGTGCCTTGCCCTCTTGCCATGAGACTTGTGGCCACGTGCGGGTGGTGGGGATGCCGAGCTCGGGCTGCTCGGGCTTCTTGGCCTTCTTTGCCGGTGCCTTTGGCTCTTGCAAGATTTTTCACCACGTGCGGGTGGTGGTGATGGCGAGCTAGAACTGCTGGGGCTTCTTTCCCGATGTGTACTTTTTTTAGCCTTGGCTTGGGAGACACGTGGGTGGGGTGATGGTGACCTGGGGGGGCTGGGGCTTCGCACCCTCTTGGTACCTTTTTTGGCGCCCGTTGTTGTTGCCTTGCTGGCCTGTGGCTTCCTCTTGGCCGCTGGCTCGTTTTTTGGCATGGTTTTTTGAGGAGGCTTCAGCTGAGCGCTGCGGGTTGCCTGCAGCTTACTTTTTGGCATCTTGGAGCGAGTTGTTGGCCCTGCACAAGGCTCCTGCCGCTTTGATGGCTGTTTGCTGCTGCTGCTGTTGGCGTCCTTTGCTGCTTTTGGCATATTTGTTTTTAGGTGCCATATTGTTGAGACTCTCAAAGATAATGAGCTGTGTGTCCAGGACCCTTTAAATAAGATTGGCAGGGTCTGACGCTTACGGGCTCGCGTACGCATGCGGAACCCAGAAACCACAGGGGCATTACTTATCTGCTGCAGACAAGAGGCAAGATGGCGCCCACAATCTTCACCCGCCAACAAGAAGAGATCATCATGCTTGTAATTGTCTTTTACTGCCTTTGATTTGCCATCTGAATGCATGCCTTGCCCTTAAGGAAACGCAGGAAGAAACGGTTTGTTTACAAAGTGTCTAAAACTCCGTGACAAACCGACGTGAGGGCCCACACGTGTGAACCAACAGTGAGCCCAGCTTCAAGGATTGGATTAGCCTAGACTTGTATCTGTTAATGTCATTTAGTCAAATGATCGATTGGTGACAGATATTTGTATGCAGTTTGAACTAAATCCTATATTTATTTTGTGTTTTGTAGACCATGCTGGAGCGCAGGTACGACTACCTGCCCAACTCTTTTGAGAAGCGGACCGTCGCCCTGGAGATCATTCGGCAAATCCAACATGAGGCGGACACTACCTTCACCCACACTCAGATCATGCAGCATTGGTCGGACCTGAAACGGCTGCACATGCCCCGGATGCGGAGGTTTTTTGGAATCCATTTCCCTAGTAAGTAGATAGCGATTGCATGCCAGATGTAACTCATGCAGAAGGTAGGCCTTTATTTATAATTGTTTTTCTTTTCTAGTGTTGGAAATGGATTCCCGAATCTGCCGCACCCGGAGGCGCACAGGCCGACCAGTGCTGCATGAATCTGCAGCTGGAAGTGAAGGTGGTGAACGGTCCTACCCCTCCTCTGTTGGGTCCTCTGACCAGCCCCTGGACCTTTCCACAGAGGATGGGTGGCACAGCGTGGGCAGGGAGTCGTACCCTGCGATGCAGGCGGGAGCCTCTGGCATGTAACCGCACACACATACATGCTATTTCCACAAAAGCTGATTCCCCTCATCTGTTTTTCTAGATGCTTCTGGAGCGGGTGAAGATGTGGAGGTTGCATGATGCAGATGTGGAGAATGACCTCTGCCCACTTCCTTAGCTTAATGACTGAGCAGAATGACCTCTGCCCACTTCCTTAGATTAATGACTGAGCAGAATGACCTCTGCCCACTTCCTTAGATTAATGACTTAGCAGACTGACATATGTCGTCATGATTTAGGTTGGCAACTAACAAACATTCCATCCACAGGTGAGAAACATGTATTTGGTGCAAAATAATGTATTTTTTAAAATTTGATACAGGGACCACACGGGCAAGAGTTGAAGAGATGAATAGAAGGGTCCTTGAGTTGGTGGCCGCTATGCAGCAGCTGGTTGACTCGTTGGGGACAACAGAAGAAGACTAGCGTTCTGGGTCCTGCCACTGTGTTTTTTTTATGTAAATAGTTTATTCATTTTTAAAATTTTATACATTTTAATTTTTTTTTTTTTTTTAAATTTGCCAAAATTTGTACAAAAAAAACATTTTAAAAAGTCCCAAAAAAATGGGTTTTAACGGGAAGCGGTTTGGGTAAGTTTTAAGGGTCCAAAAGGGAAGATAGAGGATAGCGCTAAGTGGTTGGGGTGAGCTTTAAGGGTCCAAAAGGAAAGATGGAGGATAGCGCTAAGTGATTTAGCTAAACATTGTAGTAGAAGTGAGGGAGGCAAATATGACCCTTTTCTTTTTCTTTGGAAAATCAATCACGAGGTTGCATTTTCAGGGCTTGTCCCCGGTGGAAAAAACTTAGGCCGCCACTAGGATCACTTCCATCACTACCACTGCAACTAGGCCGGAAATAAAGGCTCTGCATTTTTCGAACGCATCAATCACGGGTTGCATTTTCGCAACTTGAAGGGTATTATGAAATATGTGGCAAATATGTAGGCGAGCACTTTAATGAGTTAAGTTTGTAGTGCGCAGGCGCAAGATCGAAAGGATTTACGTCTGGACGATTATTTAGTGAAATAGGAAAACAGAATCTATCGGGAAACGAAAAGGATTCGTGGGAGGAGACGATGGAAAAAGGGAAAAATCGAAAGCCGACGTAACATGAGAAAATGAAATGGAAAAGTCACGCTGGAAAATGACGAACTCGTACTCGTACTCTGGCATACGAATGGACGGAAACTTTACAGGAGGATTGCAATGCATGCATAGAATCGCTTGCACTCATACAAGAGCGGGAACATTTAAAATAAAAACAGATCGGCACTAAAACAAAAGTCTTTTTTTGTCTCTCTGAATCGAGCTTATTGACTTTAAACCAGGTTTCAGTGGATTCTTCCTACACTACAGCTACACGTCACAGTAAATGAAGCCTTTCTCCTCCATCATCTCTCTCTTTACTGCCCCCTCCTAGTGGGGAACCAGTTTTTATCAGCAGCTCGGTTCTTATGGATAATGATGTGGAGAATTTGTTTGATGACAGTCAGCCTTTGGAGTTTGTTGCAGAGGTGGTGGAGGGGGAATCGGTGTCCAAGATGCATAGCTGTGGCAGTGGGGTGGACATGAACATACTGGCAGTTATGAAGGTGGTTGTGGTGTGGGGGGGGGCAAGTAGCCCATGATGAAACATCAGAAAAGGGAAGTGGCGTGGATCAGGAGGAGGAGTAGGATGGTGTTGTTTTAGACAGGACCTGGGAACCAGGCAACAAGGAAGGGACATCGTCAGAGCAGAAGGGTACTTCTGGCACTGGCAGCGACAAAGACCCAAACCAAGATAGGGCCAGATCATCTGCAAGACAGCACAGGGCTAGGTCTGCTGGTATGGTCCACTCAGGAGCAGGTGACAGAGACGCTGATGCTTCTTTTGCAGACTCCAGAAGTAAAGCTTGCCAGAGGAGGAGCAAAGTCAAGTGGTGGTGGACATTTTAGACCTTATTTATGGTACGCTGCCATGTGGCAATTTATTCACACCTTCCCTGGAGAACAAGACCCAGCACAGTGCCAGATCTGCAAGCAGAAAGTTAGCCATAGCCAGGGCCCAAATCTAAGACTAAGAATAACGGCTCTACATAGGCACCTGGAGCGGCATCACCAAGCTGCCTACAAAACCACCACAGGTCTCCTGTCCCTCTGCCTAGTCTTTCAGTACTGCTAAAGCCACTACTACCACCTTCAGCACCTCCGCTGCCACCCTCTGCTGCTAGTAGGCCTATACAACCGCATGACTATGCTGTGATGCCCAAAATGGGTACATTTATAAAGGTTGTAAAAAGCCATTGTTTCATCTTCTTCAACTAAGTTGTCAAGATGCCAATCCTGCTGCTACCGCCGTAATGATGGGATCATATTTTGAGGGCTTGCTCGCTACTGCCAGGCCTACACGATCACAAGTCTACCCCCTGTGAACCTAAAAATTGCTAAAATTTGCAATGCTTGTAAAAAGACATTACTTCTTTCTACTTTGCTAGAACGCAAACCCTGTTTCTTCTCCCCATTTGTTTTGTGCTTTAAACTATGAAAGACAGCTGCGGGCTATTGAAATGCTGATTAGCTTGCAGGTAATTTGTATGCTAATTAGCCACTAAAACATGTTTTTATAGAGCTTTGGGTGACTTCAGAGTGTTTTAAAAGACTTCTAGGGCCGTCAGCCATTGTCTTCCATGCGTTTTAGACAAAAGTTCATCCTGATCTAGTTTGGACTGAACCAAACTATTTCAGAAAAGTTTAGCGAACCGCTGAACCGAAGTTTCATAAAGTTCGCTCATCTATATTTACTATTATAATTATTATCTTCTACGTTTTTGCAATATTGAGATTTATGCTTTAAATTTTATAGTAGCTTTCTTTACTTAAAGGGTAATTCCACTTTCAAGTTTCCATTATTGTGTGGCAGAATGATGTCTTCAATGTGCTGAGCTTATCTGTTATTTTTTTATTATCTATGTATTTTCTAACTTGTGTTATAAATGAAAAGTTTTCCATATCAATGGAACAATGTGTTTACCTGAACTCTGTGCACCAAAACAGTCCTTCAATCTTCAGAATTTATGAAAAAGACGAGCTGTCACCCACAAGTAAGAGGTGGCACAGCATCAAAGGGTGAGTCAAGGGCTTAGTCAGGAAGTCAGGTAAGGCACCAGTCAGAACAGAGGTCATGAACTGAAAGGCCAATCAGGATTAAACAACTGACTTCCAATGCGAATCCTGGTGCAGGAACCGAGCCCATGGACAATCATAATGAGGGTCAAAGGAGAATTGACCATATTCCAACATAAACTCATTGGCCCACTATAGTAAACTAAGAGTTTATTGGCCTTAAACACCTGTTACTGGGGACCAACACTATATTCTATGGGCCAGGGAGCACATACATTGCAGAGGAGCCAAGGGTGGCAACCCATTCGATTCTGAGCATGACATCATGGCCCCAACTGACAACCACATAGCAGGACTCTTCCCATTTAGTATTGTCGCTGGACGTCCAA
Source organism: Gastrophryne carolinensis (assembly GCA_027917425.1). Classification (NCBI taxonomy): domain Eukaryota; kingdom Metazoa; phylum Chordata; class Amphibia; order Anura; family Microhylidae; genus Gastrophryne; species Gastrophryne carolinensis. The sequence goes on along the minus strand of CM051240.1, from coordinate 4,919,498 downwards.
CACCCGCAGCCTCACATTTCCATCTGCAGTGATCAAATAGGAAACATGGCCATTGTAACAATTACAGAGAGATCACAGACAGTAAAAATAAAGTGCAAATGTTTATAACCCTTTTATGTACTTTAATCATATAACTTTATATATAACGAGGCAATCCTTGTTATTAAATCTACAAATGCTCTTCTGAAGTCCTGGTTCCTCAAACTGTAAATCAGGGGATTGAGGAGGGGAGTTATCACAGTATAAAAAACAGACACCACTTTGTTACCAGCAAAATGGCTACCACCTCTTGGATGAAAATAATTGAACATGCAGGGGCCATAAAATATGAAGACCACCGTCAGGTGAGAGGAGCAGGTGGAAAAAACCTTTGTTCTGCTGCCCTCTACTGGAATTTTTAGAACAGTTTTAATGATATAGACGTAGGGCAGGAAGGTTACAATTAAAGCCCCGACAGCAAGGAAACCTCCCACTAGGAAGCTCAGCAGAACATTGAAGAATATGTCGCTGCAAGAGACCTGAAACAACTGGGGCAGGTCACAGAAGAAGCTTTCCAGAGTATTTGATCCACAAAATGTCAGCTTTAAGGAATATAGGGTGTGTACTATAGAATTGGTTAAACCGAGACACCAAACTCCAGAAGCCAATTGCACACACACTCGCCAACCCATTATCTGCATGTAATGTAACGGGCGGCAGATAGCGATATATCAGTCATAAGACATGGCGGCCAACAGGAAAATCTCACATCCAGCTAAAAAAAGGAAGAAGAAGAATTGCGTTAGGCAAGATGTTGTGGTGATACTTCTTCTCTTTGTGTGAAGGTCAAATAACATTCGTGGAAGGGTAACTGAGGAGGAACAGAGGTCTACACTGGCCAGGTTCCCCAGGAAGAAATACATGGGGGTGTGGAGGTGAGAGTTGGTGGCAATGAGGATGATGATCAGCAAATTCCAGATGAGGGTCAGAAGGTAGATGATAAGAAAGAAGAGGAAGAGAGGCAGCTGGAGACTCGGGAGGTCAGACAGGCCCGAGAGGAAGAAATCAGATAAAATCGTCTGATTTGCCATTGTAATAATTTTTTTTTTTGTTCTTTTTGTAAAATATGATAATCAGGCACGCCTCACTCATTATAAGTCACAAAGAGTAATAATAATAAGGGAATAACTCTGGCTAAGCAAACTAATGCCAGTGCATAGCATTGGAGATTTTGAGATATCATTGATTACTCAGTATAAGGGACAGTTATCTCTGCTCCATCTGTAAGACATTTTAGATGCAGATTCACAAGTAATAGAAGACGAGACACTTTTCATAACTTGTTTTCTTTTTAGGATTAAAGTGGACCAACACCCAGGATTTTGACTATCCTGGGTCTTGGTCCACTTCGGTGGGGCACCCCCGATCGGGGTGCCCCGCTGTGTGAAACCCCCCCGAACCCCCCGAAAAACTCAACTCTCCCCGCTCCCAGCGCCGACGGACAAGCCGCGGATAAGCGGCTCCGCCACCGCCGCCTCCCGCGCGTCCCTCTTGACGCGCGAGCGCCGGCCATTCGCAGACGGCCGGCACGGGCGCGCGCACGCCTAGAGGGGTGCGAGGGAGGCGACGGCGGTGTTTGGGGGGGTTTCACCCCGCGGGACATCCCGATCTCGGATGGCCCGCGGGGAGGGAGGTGATCGGCCCGGGAATCTTATAGATTCCCGGGCCGATCACCCGTGGGTGTTGGTCCACTTTAAGTGAGTAGTCGGTGGAAATAACTGAAAAAGTAGATGTCAGAAGAGGGTCAGAGCTAGAAGACTAACTAACATTTGCGTTCACAATTGTCTCATCTTTTAGGATCTGTTCACACCTCTTTGCTTTCTCTGCGTTGTTGCGCTGTGTTGCCACGCGGTTAAAACACAGAGGAAACATGGCACATTATTATAGATGGGATAGTTGTGTTGCACAACGCATTAGAAAAGCAAACACCTTTTTTCAGCGGAACGTTGTAACAGCGCAGGTGAATAGAAGTCTATGGCAATGCAAGCGAAGCGTACGTATAAGGCAGTGAGTTGCGTTGCCATATACTTTAAGATTTACTAATTATGCTAAAAAAAATTTCTGTTAAAAGGCGCAAAGCAAAAACATTTCTAACGCATCAAAAGCTCAGCCTTTGTTTTAATACAAGCTCCGCTATACAGACGCTCATCTGGCAATACCTGGCTAGCAGTGAATCAGTATATATATATATATATATATATATATATATATATATATATATATATATCTGCCAACAAGGGGCCTCAATAGCTGAGGTGTACTCTGACCTGCAGCTCATTTCCTTGTGAAAAGGCTTCCTTTAATTCCTAATTAGGTTGGACCCCGACCCCGACATTTATTTCATTTATTAATGAGAGAGTCTTATACAGGATTATAAGGTCTTTCATTTGATATTAAACATATATAATTAAGCTATTGCATGATCGCATCAGTGGTTTGGGTTTAGTGATTTCATGCAAAAGCTTAATCACATAAAGAGCCTTAGAAAATAGTTATCAAACAGTGCTGGAGTGGAAGGACGCCCCCTATAGGTAAACTTTAAAAAATGCTGCATCTGTACCTTTGTAACAGGCCAAAAAGGAGTCTTTGGACAACAAGGCCACATTTTGATTTCTCAAATAATAAGATTTTTTTTGTAGAAACAGAGAACGGTAGCTATGAAGGCATTACCTGCAGTATGGAGGTGCACGCCCCCCCCCCCGTGGTAAACCTACTTACATATTAAAGTGTAAAGGAACTGTAATAATTATAGGTATATTTATTATACTTTATATGCTTACAGATAACCCCCAAATACTTAGTAACACACACATAGGATGTGAGCCTGAGCTCCGGCCATTTGTGTATAGTAAACAGACCACACCGCATGACTACTATAGACTATGGCCCTTATTTATGAAGGAATAGCGACAGGTAGCGACTGGTGAGCGGCCGGTAATGACGGGCCCCGCCACGAGAACGCCGGCTCCCCACCACAATCACACATTTATCAAGCCGATCCTGCTTAGCGACTGAGATAGCGCCATATAGCCACTCATTCATCATTATTCCAGCCTCACCCCACAGCGCCAGCGTCCGACCTTGAACAGCGACAGGTATGACCTCTCGCTACCTGGCGCTCTCCAATGCATTTCAATGGAACAATCTTTAAATATTCATAATTAATTGCTATTATTTTTTTTTCTTTTTTTTTTTAATGTGAAAAATTCTGTGACCACTTCTGCCATTTTAGATAATTTAAAAAATTTAAATTAAAAAAAAAATTTTACAGAATTGATATTACAGATCTGATATTAATGTATTCATATTACTAAATTATTTAAAAAACTTGTTTTTTTTGGTTTCCAAAAATATGGTGGTTTGGGGATTAAAAAACTACTTTTAACACATCGCCGCCAGCGCTCTGGGGTTTAAACATGCATTTTACAGCGCAATAATTTTTTGAGTGTGATTTGTTAATGAATACGGTGGAAGCCGGTCGCTCTCACCAGTCGCTATCATGCGCTCCCATACAGCGCGGAACCTGTCAAATAGCGACTCCTCACCCAATATTCAACATTACGGCAAACTACCGAACAACGGCCGAGCACAGCGACTACTAGCAGGCGCTCTGAAAATGCCGCTACAGTCGCTCAACTGTCGCTACCTGCTGCTATTAATGAATCGGCCTCCCCATTCACACCTAACTAACAATAGCTGAGGTGTGCACTGACCTGCAGGTCATTTCCTCTTGAAAAGGCTTCCTTGAATTCCTAATTAGGTTGGACCCAGACTCAGACATTTGAATAAACGAGCATTAGATGATATTTATAAAGAGCGATGTAACTCCTGATATATGACAGTTATGACTTTATTAATGAGAGAATCTCTTATACATGGGTTTAGTGCGTTCATGCAAAAGCTTAATCACATAAAGAGCCTTAGAAAATAGGTATGAAAAAGTGCTGGAGTGGAAGGACGCCCCCTATAGGTTAAAATGCTGCATTTGTACCTTTGTAACATGATAAATAGGAGTCTATGGACAACACAACCACATTTTGACTTCTCAAATAAACAGGATTTTAGCAGAAACAGAGACCGAGATTTTTTTAGGCATTATCTGCAGTATGGAGGTGCACGCCCCCCTGTGTTACACCTATTTACCCTTCTATGATGTAAAAGAAAGTTACAGTAAGTCAGGGTGACGCACAGCCCCGGTCACAGGACGTTTCCAGACTCAAATTTTCTGCTCGCTTTATACAGCAAACCTGTCCCCTGAGATCGATTAAATGGAAAAAAACATCAATATAGAAAAACATTCCCATTTCTCTAATGTCTTCTAAAGGTCTCCCGACATCAGCCGTGTCTGCGGAGGCCGGGTTCATTCACAGAGGCCACAATACAAACATAGAAACATAGTAACATAATATGTAAGGCTGAATAAAGACTTAGGTCCATCCAGTTCAGCCTGTTTAACTCCTTCCAGTGGTCTAGTCGCCATAGCTGGTAATGTTATTACATGCAAGGAGGGCATCCCGGCCACTATAGATCTCCTTCCAGTGGTCTAGTAGCCATAGCTTGTAATGTTATTACATGCAAGGAGGGCATCCCGGCCACTATAGATCTCCTTCCAGTGGTCTAGTAGCCATAGCTGGTAATGTTATTACATGCACGGAGGGCACTTTTGAACGTTTTTACTGTATCCATCATTACTACCTCCTCTGGCAGTGAGTTCCATAGTGTCACTGCTCTTACAGAGAAGAATCCCCTCCTATGTCGGTGGAGAAAGCACCTTTCCTTTAACCTTAGTGGATGCCCTCGGGTTATGGTTACACTCCGGGGTATAAATAGATTGTGGGACAGATCTTTGTATTGACCCCGAATATATTTATACATAGTTATTAGATCACCCCTCAATCGTCTTTTTTCTAAACTAAATAAACCTAACTTGGAAATCTTTCCGGGTACTCTAGCCCCCGCACTATTAACTATTAACTTAGTTGCCCTTCTTTGAACGTGCTCCAGTTCTGATATGTCCTTCTTAAGCACAGGTGCCCAGAACTGTACACAGTACTCCATATGGGGTCTGACCAGTGACTTGTACAGGGGTAAAATGATGCTCTGGTCATGAGCACCCATGCCCCTCCTGATGCACCCCATGATCCTGCAGCTGCCTGGCATTGATTACTACAGTTGAGCTTATTGTCAACTAAAACCCCTAGGTCCTTTTCCATTGTTGTTTTACCAAGTGTTTCTTTATTTAGTGTGTAATCATGACACAGATTTTTCCTTCCCATGTGCATAACCTTACATTTATCTGTGTTAAACTTCATTTGCCATTTAACTGCCCATGCTTCCAATTTATTTAAATCTGTTTGTAGCTGCCTGCTGTCCTCTTTTGTTTTAATTACTTTACACAGCTTAGTATCATCTGCAAAGATTGAGACTTTACTGTTTAATCCATACCCAATGTCATTTATATATATATTGAAGAGAATTGGTCCCAGAACTGACCCTTGTGGTACTCCACTGGTAACAGTGACCCAATCTGAGTGTGTACCATTGATAACCACCCTCTGTTTCCGATCATTAAGCCAATTTCCCACCCATCTGCACACGTTTTCCCCCAGTCCAAGCATTCTCATCTTTTGTACCAGCCTTTTATGTGGCACAGTATCAAATGCTTTAGAAAAGTTAAGATATATGATATCCAATGACTCCCCCTGATCCAATCTTGAACTTGGCTCCTCATAAAAGCTGATTAGGTTTGTCTGGCAGGAGCGATTCCTCATAAATCCATGCTGATATGGAGTAATAAGGTCATTTTCCCCAAGGTGCTCCAGGATAGTATCCCTTAAGAAACCTTCAAACAGCTTGCCCACCACAGATGTTAAGCTTACCGGTCTGTAGTTCCCAGGTTCCCCGCTAGATCCCTTTTTGAATATTGGCACCACATTTGCCAAGCGCCAATCCCTCGGAAAAGACCCTGTAATTATTGAATCCACAAATATTAGAAATAACAGCTTGTCTATTACTGTACATAACTTCCTTAAAACACGAGGATGTATGTCATCTGGTCCCGGTGATTTATCGATTTTCATCTGCTTGAGACGGTGCTGGACTTCTTCCTTGGTTAGACCAGTGACATTTAATGGAGGGTTTCGGTTATTCCCCTGCATTTCACTTGACATGTCACATTCTTTTGTGAATATAGAAGCAAAAAAGTTGTTAAGCAAATTAGCTTTCTCCTCATTTCCCTCTATAGGGGTCCCCTCCTTGCTTTTCAGGGGGCCCACACCCTCAGGTTTGTACCTTTTACGGTTTATGTAGCTAAAGAATAATTTGGGGTTAGTTTTACTCTCTTTCGCGACCAGTCTTTCTGTCTCCAGCTTAGCTGCCCTCATCTGTTGTTTACATTGCTTATTTTCTTCTTTATAGTTTTTTAACGCTTCTGCTGTCCCTTCCTGCTTAAAATGTTTAAATGCCTTTTTTTGTTGTTTATTGCCCCCTTAACCTTTTTATTTAGCCACATCGGTTTACATGTGTGTCTAATAGTTTTATTCCTGTAAGGTATATATCTGTCACAATGAAAATTAAGGATTCCTTTGAAAGTATCCCATTTAGCGTCCATGCTTTTGTTTTTAAGGACATTTTCCCAGTCAATGCAGTGTAGGGCATCTCTAAGTTGGTCAAACTTTGCCTTTTTGAAGTCCCGCGTTTTTGTTGCTCCTTGATAAGGCCTAGTGACTGCTAATTGGAAATTAATGATATTATGATCACTGCTTCCAAGGTGTCCCCCAACCTTTACCTTTATTACTTTGTCTGGTACATTGGTTAGTATTAGGTCCAATATGGCTTTCCCCCTTGTTGGAGCTTGTACTTGTTGTTTTAGATAAAAAACTATTACTTTTATGTGAAACACATGTTTTAGTGTCCCAGTCTATATCTGGGTAATTAAAGTCCCCCATAATCACTACCTCATTTAGTTTAGCGGCTATATCTATTTGCCTTAGCATCATATTTTCTATGGATTCGGATATATCTGGAGGTTTATAGCAAACCCCCATCAGTATTTTATTTTTGTTTCTCCCTCCATGTATTTCTACCCATACAGACTCCACATGGCCATTCCCCTCACATATATCCTCCTGCAGAGCGGTTTTAGAGAGGATTTTACAATTAAGCAGACTCCACCCCCTTCGCGTTTGTTACGTCCCTTCTAAACACACAGTAGCCCTATAAATTTACTGCCCAGTCATAGCTTTCATCCAGTCAGGTCTCTGTTACCCCCACTATGTCATATTGTTCTTCTGTTATTAACAGTTCTAGTTCATCCATTTTATTAGTCAAGCTTCTAGCATTTGTAAGCATGCATTTCAAATGCTTATGACAATTTTGATAATTTTGTATATTGCCCTTTTTCCTCCTAGATGTGCTAACCCCTCCCCCCTCTCCACCCCCAGTTTCATGTCTACACCCACTGTCACTTTCTTTCCTACCTTCACCTTTGTAACTGCTTTTACCCTCCTCCCCAGTGCTTAGTTTAAACACTCCTCCAACCTTTTAGCCATCCTCTCCCCCAGAACAGATGCGCCCTCCCCATTGAGGTGCAACCCATCCCTGCCAAAGAACCTGTAGCCCAGTCGGCCCAGTTCTCTAAGAACCCAAACCCTTCCTTTTTACTCCAATTTTTGAGCCACCTGTTTACCCCCCTAATCTCCAGCTGCCTCTCTGGTGTGGCTCTTGGTACTGGTAGTATTTCTGAGAATACTACAGTTGAGGTCCTTGCCTTAAGTTTACGGCCTAAGTCCCTGAAATCATTTTTAAGGAACTTCCACCTACTTCTTCCTATGTCATTTGTGCCAATATGCACCATGACCACTGGGTTCACGCCAGCCCCTCCCAATAATCTGTCAGCCCGCTCCGCTACATGCCGTACTCTTGCCCCAGGAAGGCAACACACTGTTCGGCAATCCCGGTCTTTGTGACAGATTGCCCTGTCTGTTCCCCTAATAATAGAGTCACCCACTACCAGCACCTGTCTTGCCTGCCCTGTTCTCCCATTTCCCCTCCCTTTCTTACTGGAGCCAACAGATGTGTCTTGCTGCAGCTGTGCCATCTCTGAGCTAACATCCTCCTCATCTGCCAACTGGGCAAACTTGTTTGGAGGTGCCTTTTACCCCTACCCCGCCTTCTGTTATCCAGCTAGCTACCTCATTTTCCTGCTTTTCCTCTCCCCCTATTCTTACATCCTCCCCTGACCCATGGAGTGCCAGATCAGTGAGATCCAGACTCTTTTCCATGACAGCAATGTCTCTCAGTGTTGCCAGTCGCTTATTTAGATCGTGAATGACGGCTTCCAAATCAGCAATTCGCAGACATCCTGGGCATAAATATCCACCATCGACCGATTGATCAAAAAGTGCATACATTGCACAAGATGTACACTGAACAGCATTGTTAGGCATGGAACCCATTGTATCAATTTGTGGGAACACCGACTGAAGAATTTACAACACTTAAAATAACTCTGAAATCAAAGGTAGACACTTACAGCTTCAGCACTTCTGCTTGTAACTCCTGCTTTAACTCACCACTTACCAAGCAGCCACTTACAGAGTCAGCCTCCAGGAGCAAGCTCCAAGAGCTGTACAATGGCTTATAACACACCTGCTTCAATTTGGCCTCAGCAGAAATCCAGCAGAGAGAAAGTGAAAAAGAAAAACTTTTTTCTTTTTCTTTTGTTTAAATTTGTGCCAGCATTAACACACTGATTCACACAAATAAAACAAGTACAGTTTGTTATATTTTACTTACCAAATGAGCCCAGTTTCCCAAAGCTTACCACAGGAGATCCTGCTTTAACTCACCACTTACCAAGCAGCCACTTACAGAGTCAGCCTTACTCAGCCTTTAATATGAGGAAAGAGTTTTCCATCGCAGCCAACGATCATTATTACCCCTGACCTGACCCATGACCCTGACTCTGGGCTCTGATAGGTTTCTGGGACAAAATTATGACTCATAAACATTTGATCTAAATCTTTTAGTGTACAATATTGTTTTCTGAAATTCCCCATCTGCGGCATTAATGGGCCTCTTTGTATGTCCTGTTTCTAATCATCGTAACAAGCATTGACCTCACCAACTCAACCTTAGACTATAAATGATCGAAATTACATTTAGTTTGAAGTTAAATCAAATCAGTGCATTATTAGTATAAAATCATTATTATATTACAGAGTTTGCTATACCACCAAATCAGTATATATATTTATTGTTGTATTCGTCTTTACTAATTTCCAAAGAAGCCTTTCTCCTGCAAGACTATAGTGTAGACAATGATGTTTCAGTATCGGATCTCTAGCTGAGAGATTTTTACCTTGTGCTGCACAATTTATCAAGCAAATTCCAGGGTCAGGAAACAGGTGCACACTGCAGTGCTGCATGTCTGCTATTGCACATTCCTACAATAGCTTCTCTAGATGACTGTACAGGGTCAAGAAACAGATGCACACTGAGTAGCTAAATGCAGGATGTTTATCTAACTATTGTACCCAAGGTTTGTTCTGGGAAGCCCCCCCCCCCTCTTTTCCTGGGTGCGCCCCTGAAAGCAAAATATCTTATTGTCAGACACTCCTGCCTTTCCCTTGGAAAGGGAACCTCACTCATGGGAGCGGCGGCCATTTTTCTATGGCTCCCGCTCAGAGATATTTTGCAAGTCAGCAGGGATGTAAGGAGGAACCAGATCGCATGGCTCAGTTAATGCTGTCAGCTGAGTGCAACCTGTGCTGCGCCAACTAGTGTAAGTGATTGAACCGCCCGCCGCCACCGAGGATGATGGCAGTGAGTGACATGTTGAGAGCTCGGGATTGGGACAGAGCGGCACAGTGGGGGAGCATATTGGCAGTCATTGCCCTTGCAGGCTTGTATATGGATTGAGGTGATGTTTGCTTTACTATTTGCCATTTGACCCGCTGACATCTCTGATGACATCAGGCGGTATTTGTGGAGGTTCTCTAGGTGTTTACTGTATGTCCCGAAATGTTGTATTATAATATGGACAGTGTACCTTTAGATTAACACTTATATTGTGGATTACTTAATACATGATTTGGAATTGCAACGGGAGTGTTGGCTTCTCTGTTTTCTGGACTTGCGGGGGCCACCGCCGGCCATTGCACCTGCCTGGATCACTAAATGGTAAGAGTAATACCTCCTGTTACTACGGTTCAGTATACTGGATTGTGAGATTGCACCCGTTGTATGTTCTCTATTTAGTATTCATTTTTGTATTCTAACCGTTCTAGAGCCAACAGGCTAGAACCAGACCAGCAACTATTTTATCTTTAACGCGTGTTGGGCCACGGAAACAGCTAATCAAAGCAAGCTCGGGGGGGGGGGGGGGCATCCAGAATGATTGAGTCTCCCCTGCATATAACCCCCCAGAACGCCTGTAACCCTCACTTTCACTATGAGCCAGCGTAAGGGAAGGAATCCCGCAATCGGCTGCCAAACAGTCACGTGGGCCATGGACGTGGCCACCGGAACATCCGGCCACTGGACCATCCTGCCCCTGTGACCACCCACCGGCCGATCGCAGGACTCCTTTTCTGACGCTGGCTCGTAGTGAACATGAGGATTACGGGCATTCTGAGGAGTTATGTGTTGGGGGGCGCTTCAGCATTCTGGGTGACCCCCTGAGCTTGTTTTGATTAGCTGTCTGCTGCGGGACCAAGGAAAAACGGGTGCTGGTCCGGTTTCAGAGTACGGGAACGTTGTTGTGGTCCCTCCTCTTTCACTCTAATGGTGTTTATGAACTTTTTTTAAGAGATCAATATAAAAGATGCGAATTAGATTCCGATTATTCTCTGCATTTCCCTGAGAAATTTGGTTCCTCCAGAACCAAAAGTTTAACACTAACAATAGTATAAATAATTTACTGCCAGCTCCTCCACTGGCTCCGCCAATGGTGGCTCTGGCTTTCTTCTCTTCATCCCGTGAGCTGGCCCCTCCTCTTTCTTGACTTGACGCTGTCCGTCTTGATCATTTTCAGACCATGGCCAAAACTCTAAAAAAACTCTAGTTTGGGTCTACTTTGAAGCGAACCAAACCCCTTTAAACCTGACCTCAGAGTCTAAAGGAATCTATATCCTCCTGAGTTTGGATGCCCCTGTGTGACCCCCTCCTTTGTTCATTACTTTCCTGGATCTGGTGAATGCGCTGTGGGATCGCCAGTTTGAGGTAACGGCCAAACCAGGGGGGTCTTTTCACAAACAGGGACATCCCGAATTGAGATGCCCCTGTAAAATGGAAGAAAACCCAGGGGTGGAATTGCAAAGTGGGTATGCCAGCGATCCCAGGGGCTATCACACAGTAGGGTATCACAGATCGGGATGCTCCGGGGATAGGAAATCAGCTGGAGTGGGCAACTTAAAAGCAGAACAAAACCCAGCACTTCCTCCCCTGAAATCTAAATCGAGATGCCTCATTGTGTGGAACCCCGCCATTCGAGGAGATGTGAGCACCAGCTGTAGCAACCCAGTCAGTGGGCCCCCCTGGAGGGTGGGAGCCCCCGGCAGCTGCACCGCATTGCTGGGTGCTGATGCCGGCCCTGTGCCATTGGATTGGGGAGAAGGCTAAACCTTCAGCCTACAACATGATCCCCATTGCTCTAATGACTTCTGAGGTCTCCCAATATCAGCCATTGCTGGGGAGGCTTTTTAGATTCAGCCTCAGGGGCCGCAATACAATCCTCCATTTCACTCCACTTCCTTCATCCTCTATTGTCAGCAAAGAATTTTCTGCTCTGACTAATGATCATTATTTCCCTGGACCTGACAGATGACCCCGACTCAGGCCTCTTATGGGTTTCTGGGAAAAAAGTTCTGTTTATAAAGCTTTTTTATTTTTTGCATTAAAGCAGCACAAAACCCTTTGCCGTCCCCCCTGAACTCTCCATCTCCCTGATGCCGGCAGGAGGCAGGAAAATGGCCCACCAGGCAATCACTGGCCCCATCCCTGACTTTCCTCTATTTTTGGACACACTCCCCTCCCCACTATGTGAATAGCTGGGGGGTGAAAGCCAGGGAACTGTCTGTGGGCAGCAACAACACCATGGTTTTGTTCCGATTTAATGTGCCACTTTGTATGTTCTTTTATCAGTAACGCCCGTTTTTTTGTTACTTTTTTATTTAAATAAAAAAAGTGCATAATTATTTCAAAATAATTTATTCAGCACAGCAACTGCCAGCATAGCTTGCTTGTTTTCTATACCAAGACCCTAAAAACCCTCTACTCAAAGATAACCGAAAAAGAGGCACTTTTCACATAGTGGCTTGTTGCTGATGAGAGCCTAAAGCTTGAAACACATGTTCATTAGCCACAAACCCCATACTCTGGGACAAAAGTTATCACCAAGTCTGTTTGAGAGGCAACCTGTGGGTTCCACTATATGGTTAACCCATTTGGGTTCCTATAAATGTGGGGGGAGTAGGTGTGGTATGTGCAAATACATACAGATGGGTCGACATTTTGAATCTCTCCCACACATCAGAAATTTAGCATTAAGAATTTTTTGAACTGCAACACTTCTAATGTGATCTATCTGATCACGTGCACTAGTTGCAATGTGTAATATGTGGGATGCACCACTCGACCCGTAAAGAAACGGATCTCAGAACACATTACCTCCTCCTCTCCAGATCACCATAGTTGTACGTCAAATGTGGGCAGACACTTTAGGAATTGCCATGGAGGGGATCTGTCTCACTTTAAATGTATGATAATAGAGAAAGTAACATTGGGTCCCAGGGGGGTGATTTAATGGACAAATTATTTCAATGTGAGGTGTTCTGGATTTTCAAACTGGGTACCCGCATCCCTAAGGGATTACATTCCCGTTGCAGACCTATTTTTGAAAAGCTAGGAGCACGGTTCATCTAGAGTCTTGGTTTTTCAAACCATCCATGTCAAAGGTGAACCCATAATAAAGCTAGAACGTAGTTTCCATCTTTTGACCTATCGAGTTTTATAAATTGATACAATTCCCGGAATTTCCGAGTGATCCTCTCTGTAGCAGAGGGGCCAGTCTATATCATTACATTTTTTAACTCTTATGACTATACCTATACTATTAGGAAGGTCCGGGGTTTAGAATTCCCCCCTTCCTGTAATTTTGAAAGCATAACCCCTTATGATGGTTTGATTCTGGATTTTTTACTCTGGATTAGTGTTTATTGGGAATATACCCGTACATCGAATGGGCTCTCATTATGGGCTAATAGGCACACACGCATATATTGGTGACAGCAGTTAATTTCCATGAATTCTATCTGTTTTACTGTTGTTGTGATATTATGATCTGGGTGTTTAGTTTGTGTTGGGTTGGTCATTATAGATACGTTCATGAATTTAAGTAAAATAATGCCTGCTATCTGGGGCAATCACCGGTTGTTATATCTTTAGCTTTATGAATTTACCCTACTATGCCCCTTATACTCTGGCATCTCCATACTGTGAGGTTATGGGCTAGTGGGTTATGTCTATGGTATTTTAAATATGATACACATCATATACCCACGTCCAGTTTCCAGTGTTTGTAAATCAATGTCCTCCATGCGTCCGTGATTGCCAGCACAGCGACGTCAGTCAGGTGTCTGCCTATAGCAGAAGGACACGTGTACCGCTTATTGTGATTGGATGGTTTTTCCTCTCTCACACAGCGGTAGGGTAGTGAGCCTCCCACTGCACTATATGGTGTGGCGGGTCCGGTCACACCGTGGGATGAAACAGTGACGCTGACCAATGATTGGAAAGGTAGGTGCATTTGATTATTTCTTTTAGCTTGATATGGATCGACCGATGATTGCCCCAGGTGACTATAATCAGACTTGATTGATATGTGTATTAATTGTTATTGCTGGAGCTGCCTCATTGTCATGATTAAGAGCTGTGGCTCGAAACGCGTAGACGCGAGGATCTGCTCTTACATTGCCTTTAATGTTCTACATGCTGTGATGGCTTTTTAATTTACCGCAATAAAGGATGGATGATTTTATCGCTCATGCTGTATGGCTGGCATTCCATTTTTCCGGACACTAGTTTCGTCAGAGGTGAGCGCTCTGTGCCTTTTGCCTACTGTCTGAGCTTTTGCATATGTCCATGTGGTTTTGAGGCTGGCAACTATTGGAATATTTGCATGTTCACTAGGTGGCTGTGTAAATTCAAAGCTAATTCTTGAACCCTCAGCATTTCTAATGGCCTGGGATTGCTCAGAGACAGAAATTATATAAGATGATTTGCATAGCTTCGCCTGTTGCAAGGATTGATGGGTAATGCTATTTTTCCATGTGTTGGGTGCTGTGCAAATACTTTCCGTTTTAGGAACGAGCCTCTTTTCCGACAGACAGAAGCCACCATGCATTTTTCTTTAATATCACTGTGAGTGACAGGGGGCATTAAAGGTTTTTCTCCTGGACTATAAACAGCCCCTCCCTGCCGCGGGACAGCGGAAAACTTTGCGGGACCCCCGTGGCAGAAAATTGGGAAGGATGAGGTACGTTTTTTTTTTTAAACTATTTCAGGGAAAATCGATCGTCGTGAATCCCAAAAACTTTGGATTTGTAAAGAATTTATTTCTCCTGAAAATATGCTGATACCGATGTGTACGGACTGGTTGGCTCAACTCTATTCATGACTCATAAAGCTGCGCCATGACATACCCTTCCGAGGTCAGCCATGGCCAAAAATGAAAGCAAAACCAGCTACTTAGGATAGAATACATCGGTTTGCACATCATTTTATTACATATAATGGGATTTTTAGATGTTTTGTAATTTTAAATGGCTCATTCTACACAGTTATCTAAAGGGGATAAGGGGGGTATCATGTGCCTGGACAGGGAGGGACTTTAATATAAACTAATGTAAAGATGGCATCCTAACTGAATGTATGAACAGACAACTTCCTCACCGCTCTCTCACCCCTCTTTTTGCCATCATTATTTCAGGGTTCAGCCCGACAGGTTGGAAGTGGTGTTTGCTCTGAACTGTAGCACTGCACCCTATGTTCCAGATGAATAATTACATGGTACAGTACCTTTATCCCCAAGTTGGCACTTGGCCATGGTCACCCATTGTGGTGTTGCTTTGTAATAGGAGTTTTTTTTTCAGGGACGTATCCTCCCAGCCTCCTGTGCTCTAGTGCAGGGGTTCCCAACAAGTGGTGATCATTTCAGGTGCTACTCAAAAAGGCTGCTGTCCTGTATCCTAATCTAATCTGCAGCGTTCTATACCTTACCCAAGCCTGATTTGCTCAATTCAAATACAGAAGTTATATTTTTGTGTGTTTCTTTATGGTTTTAGGTGACTGAAACCCACATGAACCACTCAGGTGGTGTGGTGGATCAGTATAATGGGACGATGAGCCCAGAGGTGAAAGCCCCTCCCCACATCCCAAAGAATAAGAAATACAATCTAAGTTCACATTCCAAAGACATGATGGCTTCATAGGAGAACACCACACCCTGACGTGACAAGTTTACCTTGTTTGTGCCGGTGTGGAATGCGCTGCGCAGATAAGGATGGAGCAATCTGTACGCTTGATTACAGGCATTGCCTTTTATAGTATCACTGTATTATGTTAATAGCCGATAAGTTTGATTATGTAGGTTACTGTTTTGCATGTTTGTATAAATAAAGCTTGCCCATGAGAAGGAGGCAGAAGCGCTTCTTCAAGATATTTACTGTTAATTACCACTGTGTGTATTGACTTCATATCCCGTAACCATTAACTGATTAGGAACCAGGCCGAGGTGAGAAGTCACAGGGACGGCACACAGCATCCACATTAGTGGTACTTAAAGAAGCACTATCGCAAAAAAGTCATATAAATATTCTGGATGGCAGAAGGAGGGGTCACTTATACTCCCAGCATCAAGAAATATCCAGCCATGCTTGTTTTTTAATTTTCCTGCAGACCCTCAGATCAGAGGTGAACCTTTTAAGAGGTGGTCACCTAAAGTGCATAACGCTCCTGGGGTCTCCAGTATCTGAAACTGAGTGCCACACTTCTGGCTTCTGGCCTCCCAGGAATGTATGGAGTACGAGGCCAGACCAAGGCTCTCTGTGGACACCTTGGCTGAATACATACACTATAGTAAACATCCAGTCAGCCAGAAGATGAAAGTGCAGCCGTAAATTTTAAATTGTGGCGGGGAAGTGCCATGAAAGCTGGGGAACAATGTAAATGGTAAGGAGAGAGTCCTTGTGTCCCCATTGGAAACCCCTTATTTGAGGTTCAACAGGAACGTCCACAAGGTGAGGAGAGCTCAATAATCCATGAACCATCCCTAGAGGTCAGAGACCCATGAACACATCTCGGAAATCAGATCCATGAACCATCCCTAGAGGTCAGTGACCCATGAACACATCTCAGGAAGCAGGTCCATGAACCATCTCTAGAGGTCAGTGACCCATGAACACATCTTGGAGAGCAGATTTGATATCGCGATTCCTCAGGCTGTAAATCAGAGGATTGAGGAAAGGGATGATTGTAGAATAAAAGACAGACATGGCTTTGTCACCAGCGCCATGATGCCTCGAACTTGGTTGGAAATAATTAAAGCTGCCAGCACTATAATACATAAAGACCACTATAAGATGAGAGGAACACGTGGAGAAGACTTTGCTTCTGCTGTCCGTAACTTTCATCTTCAGGACGGTTTTTACGATGAAGACGTAGGACAGGGAGGTCATGATGACTAGGCCACCGGCAAGAGGACCCGTCACCAAGAAGATGAGAAGAAAGTGGATAAGAACATCGCTGCAGGAGACCTGCAACAACTGAGGAAGGTCACAGAAGAAGCTCTCTATAGTATTTGATCCACAAAATGTTAATTTGATGGCATGTAGTGTGTGCACCATGGAGTGGGTGAAACTGGCAAGCCACCCAATGAAGACTGACCCTATACACATTCTCTGATGCATTATCTGCAGATAGTGTAACGGGCGGCAGATGGCAATATAGCGATCATAGGACATGATGCTTAAAATAGAAGCCTCGGAGACTATAAAGAAGAGAAAGAAGAAGACTTGGGTGATGCAGGAACTTTTCTCAATTATTTGTCTTCTAGTAAGAAGTCCAGAAAGCATTCTTGGAATGGTGACTGAGGAGGAACAGATGTCTAAGCTGGCCAGGTTCCCCAGGAAGAAATACATGGGGGTGTGGAGGCGAGGTTGGGTGGCTATGAGTAAGATGATCAGCAGATTCCAGGTGAGGGTCAGAAGGTAGATGAGAAGGAATAAGACAAAAAGAGGCAGCTGAAGACTTGGGAGGTTAGACAGGCCCGAGAGGTAAAGCAGTGATAACTCTGTCTGGTTCTCCATTGCACCACTTTCCTGTCTTTCATTTTAGTCAGTGTATAAAAAAGATGAGACGACCGTTTCATGAAATAACATCTAATAACTCCATTGATTGTCTATCAGCCAGCATTGGAAATCTGAAATTGATGAGTGGGAGATTCAACGTAACACAAGAGGAGGTAGGACTATCCTATTGGAATCTAAAGTGAGAGAGAGGGATGAGGCTGAGTTGGTTAATGATGGGAACCAAGTATATCTTCTTGGGGGTCAAGAGAGATTGTCATCACGATGTAAAGTTACTGAATAGTGTTATGGTTGGGATAATTTGGTTTTGGTTGAGGTTAGGGGGATAGAGGGGTGTCATGCAGTGTACACCAGGTATGTAGCAATGTGCCTTATTCTTCACAGCCCCGGAAGCAAGTGGAGCTGTAATAAGGGGAACATTTATGTAAGGTGGCAGGCAGGGGTATAATATCATCTGAATGGGATTTCATATGCATTTCATTGGCTAAGACTGTAAATAAGGGGGCTTTATGAAAAATTAATATTGTTACTATTTTTGCTCATTTGTTAAATATATGGATATACAGCAAAATATTTCATGGCATGACATCAGTGGGAAGCTGCTTAGAATATCAGCAGGCCTAGATTGCGTGGGCAGGAACTGTATTCGCATTAGATTATATCAGAAACTAAACAAAAAATCAGTTTCAACCAAACAAGCAACGCAGGTTTGGAAGAGCAGTTGCCTGGAAATTCTGATACTTACCCACCTACATAGCCAGATGAGGAAGACCAGTCTAGAGATATTGGGGATATATCTGAGGGAGAGAAGCAGCCAAGGGGAGGAAGGCAAGAAGGAGAAACTGCTAGCACATGAGAACGGCCTTGCTAGAGACCCCAGAGGAGACCAGCAACAGAAGGAGCTGAGAGGAACTGCGGATACAGGCTAGAGGAGTGACCCAAGAAGGTAACTGAGAGAATACAATTCTGTGATCACTCACCTGTAGAATGGATTTTACTGTGTACAGCACGGCCTGTTTCATTCAATCTTTACTTCTGGGTATTCCGCCACATGGGCGCAGTTGGCTGCAGAAGATTTGTGGCTCCTCCCGGCTGTATAAAAGGCCAGGAATCACCATAGACCCCCAGTGTTTTCTCTGCAGTTATACAAGAAGCCGGGAGAACAAACATGATAAGAATACACAGCCTCTCAAAACATTTGAACAAATCACCATAAAGAGGCAACCAAGGCAACGATAACAAGGGAGGGATGAAACAGACCGTGCTGTACACAGTAAAATCAATTCTACAGGTGAGTAATCACAGAATTGTATTTTTCCAAGTGTACAGCACGGCCTGTTTCATTCAATCATTACTTCTGGGACATCCAATAGCAGTGTCCTTAAAGTAGGGTGGGATCCCCAATGAGCAACGGCAGGCGGTTCAAGCCACTACCGCCTGAAGCACCTTGCGACCAAAAGCAGCATCAGCTGAGGCCTTAACATCAACCTTGTAAAACTTAGAAAAACTATGAACAGAAGACCAAGTAGCACTTGTTCAACAGAAGCTTGGTCCTGAAAAGCCCAAGAGGCACCGATAGCCCTAGTAGAATGAGCAGTAACACGGAAGGGAGGTTCCTTCCCTTTGGTAGAATAAGCATGCACCACCGCTTGTCTAATCTACCTGCTAATAGTAGATTTAGCCAGAGGTAAGCCCTTCCTAGGACCGGAAGGAAGAACAAAGAGAGAATCAGACTTTCTAAAAAGGCTCAGTGGCGACCAAATAATACTTGAGCGCCCTGACCACATCCAGAGAATGAAGATTCCGTTCCTTGGAATAAGCAGGGGCAGGACAATAGGAAGGTAAGACAATGCCCTCATTGATATGAAAGGCATATACAACCTTGGGCAAAAATTCCGGGTTAAGGCGGAACACCACCTTATCCTGATGCCGCTCAAAATAAGGTTTATTGGAAAGCGCCGCCAGCTCAGAGACTCGACATACCGAAGTAATAACAACCAAAAAGGCCACCTTAAGAGTTGTTATGGACAGCGCAGCATTGCACAAGGGCTCAAAAGGAGGACCCTGCAGAGCAGACAACACCAAATTCAAGTCCCAAACCAGTAGCAGAGGCTTACGCGGCGGACGCACATGAGTAACCCCCTGGAAAAAGGTCTTAACAAGCCTGTAAGGATCTGTAAAGGATCTTTGGAAAAAAATTGCCAGAGCCGAGACCTGTCCCTTGAGAGTACTAAGTTAAAGGCCCGAATCCAGACCATGCTGTCAAAACTCCAAAATCCTGGGAATGGAAAATTCCCGACAAAACAGAGACTTGCACTCGCACCAAGCAATGTAAGCATGCCAGAACCTGTAGTAGATAAAAGACAAGGATTTCTTCCTGTACACCACGGACCTGTACAGCACGACCCTGAAGATGGGGGGCCAACTGGGAGAGAACCAACCGGATCACCCGCAGCTCTAGGATATTGATGGGCGCGTGGGCATCCTGGGGACCCCACTGACCCTGGAACTTCCGAGACTGCCAAACTCCCCCCCAGCCGGTCAGACTGGCATCCGTGGTGACAATCTCCCAGCGTGGAGGCAGAACGGACCTGCCCACTAGAAGATTCCTCAAGTCCAGCCACCAGGAGAGAGACTGCCTGACCGGAGGGGACAGAGCAAACTCCTGATCCAGGCACTCCTGAGTCTGATCCCAAGCCGATAAGAGATGTAACTGAAGAGGCCTCATGTGGAACTGAGCCAAGGGAACCGCCTCGAAGCAGGACACCATGAGGCCCACCAACTGCATCCTCTTCCGAATGGAGGGGTGAGGACATGACAGCAGGGCCTGTACCTGCATCTGAATGCCCTCCACCTTCTGCTGAGAGAGAAATACCTTGACCTGAGAAGTATCCAGTGTTATGCCCAGGAAGGACCTCGCCAAAGACGAAGATAGTGAAGACTTGGGATAGTTGATCACCCAGCCGAAGGACTCGAGAGTGGACATCACCACCTGAGTATCCATCTCGGCCTGATGAAGAGACTGAGCAGCAATCAGAATGTAGTCTAGGTAAGGAACAATGCGGATGTCCTGGTTCCTCAGGAGAGCCATGATGCCAGCCAGCACGTTGGTGAAAACTCGAAGAGCCGAGGTGATACCGAACGGCAAAGCCACAAACTGGTAGTGTTGATCCCCCAGAGAGAACCTCAGGAACCTCTGGTGACCTGGTTGCCCGCCGCCGCTTGGGCCAACTACCGCTCAATGTCAGCCACGCGCAGCGCCAGATCTAACTGCAACCCCCTGCTAGTATCGTCCGCACTGGGGGCTAAATACAGACATGGAGGGGCAGGAGATGCCATAGGGAACGCAGGACTGGGAAGAGAAGCGCTCTGCCCAACCTGATCCACAATGATACTCTGGTCGCACGGCACACAGACCGCCCACCACCACTCAAAGGGGATGCCCCACACATGACACACAGCCGAGGCTGTCCCGAGGGGCCCCCAAGCTCGCTATCCCCAGAAGCCTCCATATGGTAATTATTAGCGGCACAATAAGCCAGCACAGGGTAATGGCTAATAGAAGCCACCCAAGATGCCCTCCAAGGGATTCCCACAAAAAAAGGGGGTACCCGGGAGAGGGAGGGGGGGAAGGGGCAGAGTATCGGATCGGGAGAAGCCACAAGCTGCTACCCCTGAAAGACATAAGCAGAGAAAGCCATAAGTATCCCGCAGGACATGTCCAGAAGTAAAAACCCCACATAGAACTCACGGACCGATGGCAAGTGACTGCGACCCCCCGCAGAGCTCACGCGGTGACAGGCAGGCACAGAGAGAGAGCCCCGCACACGACCAAGTCGTCAGCTGCAACAGGATAGTCCCCAGCAGCCAAGCAAACCGTTCCAACACAGGCTGCAAAGCGCAAAAGGGCGCCGCTGTACGGAACCTCGAGGGGCGGGCCACGGTGGGATGACGTGATACGCGTCATCCCGCGGCGCTGCCCCCCAACGCCGCCCCCCCCGCAAAGGCGGCCCACACTCCAGAAAAGGTGCCAAGCGCCATGACAGGGCGCCCCGCCGCCGCCCCCAAGCACAGTTAAAGTAACGCAAAAAGCCAGTGCGCACTGTCAACAGACCACCACCTCCTCCCTCCAACAACGGCCATGCCGTGAAGAGGGGAAGAGGGGAGAGAGGAGAGGACAATGCGGGGGGAAGGCAGCGGACTAACGGAGCGGGGGGGAGAATAAGGGCGAGAAAAGGTTAGGGAGCCCGGGACAATAAAGAGCCCCCAAGTAAAACACTCACCCCCAAGCAGCGACACAAATCAGCAGGGTCTCTCCCATCCCTCAGTAGACTCACCAAACGCCTATGGCCGGCTACCCTTCAGTGCATAGGGTCTGCGGCCGGAGCAAAGCTCACCAAGCACACGAACCAGGTGCTCCCCTACCATCACCCGATCCGTCAGCCGAGGCTGGAAGGCAAGAGGATCCGGAAGCGGGTGGAAATAGACTTGCAGGGCCGTAGGCTTGGTTGCCCCGCTCGCCTGCGAAACATAGAGAGCCATCTTCTGTCTTCGCAGTATGACTGCAGAGAAAACACTGGGGGTCTATGGTGATTCCTGGCCATTTATATGGCTAGGAGGAGCCACAAATCTTCTGCAGTCAACTGCGCCACCTTGTGGCGGAATACCCAGAAGTAGTGATTGAATGAATCGGGCCGTGCTGTACACTTGGAAAATAGCTGCTACTGATGTTGTGCCATAACTAACAGCGGTTAGTGCTGCCAGGGGATATCACTGTGTTGCAAACAATAACCATTACTTTTAGCATTGTTTAGGGTGTCTATATTAACTTGTGATGTTCTTTTCTTTTCTGCATGGTTTTAACTATACATTCCCTGTGTGATTTTTGGCTCAGAATGTGGTTTGTGCTGTAAATCCACCCATTAGTGGCTATTTTATGTGGTGTTGCATGTAGGTTAAATTGTATTTTATTTTCTTTTGCCATTTTCCCAATAATATATCTCAATATTTACTATTAGTCTCAGTGTGCTACGAATTTACCGGAACTCCAAAGAGTCTACAGTCTTTTGCGTGTATCCATTGTGTAATTATTGGCCAGATATTAATAATATTTATATATTTGTTTGCCTATTTTAGTCGAGCCGGGCAGGATAAATATATATAATACATAATATTTTAGTTATTCAAGGAGATATTGCCATTAATTTTTTTACATAATTTGGACAAGCCATTCAGGAGTATTAATTGTTTACAAGGCATCAAAGGAGCTTTTCCTGGTGTTGTTCCAGATGCTTTCCCACCTGACAATGTCCTTTTCCTCTCCCAGGTCAGATTCCCATCTCAACATACACTTGTGCTTAGTATGTTTGATTGGCAAGATGAGGGTGTTATATATCAAAAAGATGGGTCATCATGCAAATGGGATAAGTTGACATCTAGTTTCAAATGCTGTTTTTTTAAAAAAGATTCCAGGGCTGGCTGCTGGCTTTGTGAAACCCCCCAGGGCTCCAAAACACACTCACCTTTCCAACGATGCATGTGCGTACACTCCCGCCCCAGCCATTCAGATAGGAACACACGTTCCCCTTTCATCCCAATAAGAGCAACTTGCCAAATTACATCATCACACCAATTGGCTCTTATTGGACAAGAGTATAAGGTGAAGGTAAGTAGATCTGGTGATTTGGGGCATTTCACACAATGGGGCATCCCAATTTGGGATGCTCCAGGGAAGCAGAATTAAACCAGGAAAGTAAACACGGAAGCATTAGATATTGATGGGAAGGGTCAGATACTGTACAGTAGCACACTCTATTGGGAAGGGTGATGGCCAAGTGTTAACACACTTGGGGGGCATTGTTAGGGACCCCCATATGCCTTCTAACCTTTTTGTGCAACATTTGTTTTGGGGCTTCCTA
The DNA here is from genome assembly GCA_027917425.1 of Gastrophryne carolinensis. Classification (NCBI taxonomy): domain Eukaryota; kingdom Metazoa; phylum Chordata; class Amphibia; order Anura; family Microhylidae; genus Gastrophryne; species Gastrophryne carolinensis. The sequence continues at coordinate 4,896,175 of CM051240.1, read as the reverse complement.
TGCATGTAAGCCGCAAGAAAACATTCAGCACTGACCGGACCTCAGCAACCCGGGGGGGCCCTCCATGCAAACATATTGTTTTTTCTTAAATTATGTATTTCATATTATTAATAACACTTAGAAAGCTGTCTCTGTAATAGGGTGCACATCTGAGATAGGAATGGGATTTTTTTGGCGTTGGGTGTATAATAGTTAGGGAGTTAGTGTGTCTTGTAAAAGGAGGAGTCTACCTGTTGTGTGCAGCAGGTCAGAGGTGTGCCAAAGGAGGTCCTGAGAACAGGTGGAGGGAACCATTTCGTATCTTTGCCCCAGGTGCCAGAAAGCCTCGCTACGTCTCTGCCTTGATCTGTTACTAAATACATATCTAGCATTACATGGGTGAATGTGATCCTTTATAACAAAGTGACTAGTTGCACAAGTGCATTAAAAGACAATTGTCACAAATTCACAATGATATTATATGGGGAGGTCACCTGATCAATCTGAAGCTGTGTGAAATGTAGGAAACCCAAACACAGAATTCAGCCAGAAAGCTGAGCAGCCCATCAACCTGCTTCACCTACTTTTGCAGGAAGCTGCTATAACTCACCTGAGCCCTGATCCCCTTCTGTCAGCGACAGAAGCATTCGAATCTGGCCCCAGCCGGGGCTACAAAAAGATGTCCGCCGGCCCCCATGAGTGAGGGCACTTCTAGTGCCAGCACTAAGAGTTTCCTCACACATGGGAGCCGACGGCCATTTTTTTTTTAGCCCCGGCTGGGGCCAGATTCAAGTGCTGCTGCCGCCGCTGACAGAGCAGTGTGGGCAGAGGTAAGTCACAACAGCGCACTTCTGCTGCACACTCTACACCCCCGCCACAGCCCCCCCCCCCCCAAAGGTCAGGTCCCCATTGAAATCAGTTGCAAGTTCAGGTCCCCGAACTCGAACATTTATTTAAAATTCGGCCAAACTCTCTAAACCCGAACATTGAGGGGGGATTTGCCCATCCCTACCAGTGACCCTTTTAGAGTTTTTCTATTTTCAGCTGGACAATTCAAGCCGATTTTCTCTTACTAAAGCCATTTTTGCATGGAAATGTAAATTTACCGCCTGAAACTATTTTTTTTTTCTATGTTTGGGGAATCAAGCCCCAAAAAACAAACACAAGAAAAGGGGAGGGGGTGTAGGAGAGGGAAAAATTGGTCTTTGCAGTTGTATAACTTCAGGTAGGTGCGCAGAAAAGATGTCAAGGAGCAGAACAGAGAGACCTCTTCAGGATGGGCCTAATATAGTCCCAAGAACGGAGAGGCGGGGCCTGGCAAAACAGGCTTCATGGTCGCTCATCCATTTTGAGATGGTTGGAAAACTTGGAGGTAAGTTGTCTAATAACTTGCCTGCGTTGTCTTGGGGTGTTCTGATGGGGGGGTCAGGAAGGCAGACATATTCCTTCTTTGGGAGTTTTCAGGGTAAATGACAGGGATGGCATGGTTAGTCTTGTTCCCTGAAGTTTAATGTCTAGCGCTTTGAATCTCTTATGGATTTCCTGGATGGTGGAGGCTTGGATGATTTTGCCCACATGCAGGGCAGGCGTCAGAACCCGGCAAGGTGGGGCAGCTGCCCGGGAGGGCCCACTGACAGGAACGGCCTTTGCGGTGTGTGAAGGCAGACTGGAAGGGCATCACCACAGCTGGAGCCCACATCTCCTTGAAATGTGGGGTTCCACACAACAGGGCATCTCGATTTAGATTCCAGGGGAGGAAGTGCTGGATTTTGTTCTGCTTTTAAGTTGAACAAAGGGGCATCCAAAATCAGGACAATCTAGATTTGTTTAGAGTCCGAGGTCAGGTTTAAAGCTGTTTGGTGCGCTTCAAAGTAGACCAAAACTAGAGTTTTGGTCCAAATAGCATGATCCTTAGGAGGCATCCAGATTTGGGACGTCCCTTGGTGATGTGACGCAACTCTTCACCACATGGGGGCCCACTGAAACCATGCCACCCAAGGGCCCACATAAACCTGGAGCCGGCTCTGCCCGCATGGGGAGACTTTAAAGGGGAAGCCCCACCTAGAGCAAATGCCCAGTGCCTGCAGTATCAGACAACAGGTCTTAAAAATGAACTTCACAGTCCCTAGAGTGTAATAGACTCCAGGACTCCAAAGCTATTCCATTCCTTTGGGCACCCTGAACTGGGATGCCCTAGTGGGAACCCCCATGCAAGCCCCAATACACTCACCTTCTACTGGAGCCCTCGCTGTGTCTCTGCATTGTGGCCACATCCCTGGGTGAGCGGGGGATGCAGCTGGTGGCACACTAGGCTTCCTTCGATGCTTAGCCGTCCGGGCAGCTTAGCCATCAGCGGAGCCAAAGAGAGCTGAGTAAAAGTGAGCATGCTTGTACTTGCCCGAGTGGGGCATCCCAATTCTGAATGGCACCGCATTGAGGAACAACACCCTAAAACATTAAAATTGGGTGTGTTGTCATTTTAAGATGGTTTTCTGGCAAGATCAGCAAAGACTTGATAGCTGTGGGGTTGGAAAGTGAGTGGGGCTTTCTCCCATGAAGCATTTAGGACCAGTTCTTTGGTCTGGAAGTAGTGAAAATGGACCATAATGTCCCTTGGGGCGGTTCATCTGGGGACCTTTTGGTGAGGGCCCTATGTGCTCCATGGAGTTCTAATCCCTCAATAGGGAGGTTGGGAACAGGTTCTTGTATAAGAGCTGTAATGGTACCTGTAGTTGTGACCAAACTGGTAATTAATGTGTCTGTGTGTGAGTGTGTGTGTGTGTGTGTGTGTGTGTGTGTGTGTGTGTGTGTGTGTGTATACACGTATATAGACCTTGGATGACCCCTCTGCTCTGTATAACTCCCCCCCCCTCTTGCTTACCATAAACCCCTCTGCACGCACACAGGGTCTGCTGGAATGACTTTCTTCCCTCATAAAACTCTGCAGCATAAACAAAGTGTTATCAGGATCACCCAGCCATAGAAAGCAGAGATAAGGTCCATATCCTGCCCCCTTCCATGGAATGTCCTCCATCCCTCTTCCCTTTGGAATCCCAGGACAGATGGGGGATGTCATATGGACCAACTTTCAGGTACCCAAAGATGGAGAATCCCAGATGCACCAGTCAAACAGTGGGTGACTCCAATTGCTCTGCCCAATAGGAGGGGTCACAAGCTGACCCCTGGTTAGAGGGAATAAGGTGAGCTTCAGAATGGGGAGAGATGCTCTCGAATCTTACCATCAAGAGTGACACACGCTCCCTTTTAACATCTAAAGAAGATGATCAGAAAGCATGTGAGAGACAATTTATTTGATCGAACTGCAGCACAGGTAGATAAGTATTTTGCTATTTATCTTATTTACTGTATTTTATAGTTAATTCTGGTTTATCACCTTGCATCATTTTTCTTGTTTTATTTGTGTTTTTCTGTTTTTTTAAATAAATTCTTAAAATACAACAGAGGGTCAGTGATGCTCTAAATTAAGGATCTAAAAAGCTCACACTATTTCTGAAGAGCCTGGCTACCTTACTTGCCTAGGACGCTCGATCGCCCCCGCCTGGAAGTGGTTGTGGGTGGATCGATCCGTTCGATCTGATTGTGTTGTGTGTGGATTATATAGAGGTGAATGCTGTTTGTGTTCTGGTGGCAGCAGTTTATAGCCAAGCTTGTTGCCTATTGAACAATTGCGATGACACACGTGGAGTACGATTGGCCGGTTTGTTTGGATGAAAGCTCAAGAGGTCACAGTAGTGTCATCCATTGGTTCGGGAAGGTCCTGGAAAAACTGCTCGGACCTGAGGTCTTGATTCTCCAAATCTCCATTCTGGCATCTGAGAAAGTGAATTTCTTCTTTTACATTTTCATAGGATATACATAAGAATCAGACATTGACATATGCACTGGTGATGGTAGATGTACAGGCTTCAGAAAAAATAGACATTAACACAGATACAGATGGCGGTCAAAGGAAATATAATAACTTTTAGTCAAATGAACAACAGGAATCTAATTAAAGACCATCTCCTGTTACATAACAGCGAGTGCTTGGACTACATAGTGAACTGTTATATAAATTTTGTTAAACTGTACCCGAATGACATGTGCCACACACGTTTTCTTCACCGGTGCCGGGTGTAAACAGACATGTTAATACACTAGTGCATACTTACTAGAATTAAATGAAGACGAAAGAGGAGATAACGAAGAAAAGAGAAAAAGACAGAAAAAGTTGAGAAGAAGAGGGGGGGAGAAGGGGGAAGAGGGGGAAGGGAGGAGGATGGGGGCCAAGTTGGGGGGTCAAGCCTAGTATATAAAATGGTTCTTCTACCTCCTCAAACTGGGTGGACCGGATCTGTTTGGTGGTGACACCTATATATATATATATATATATATATATATATATATATATATATATATTCTAGCCAGGGATCCCAGACTTTAAGGTAACCTTCATATGTGTCATTCTTGATTGCTGTGATTTTCTCATTACATAACGTGTCTGAGATTCTGTTCAGTATTTCTTGCCAGGGGATCCTAGGGGACTTCCAATTTCTGGCTATGGTGAGGCGTACTGTGGCTAAGATGTGCTGGATCATTTTCCATTGGTTTTTAGAATATTTACCTGATTTGTGGGAGAGCAAGACTTCCCTGGGACTTTTAGTTATTGGAAGGTGAGTGATGTCAGAAAGAAGTTTGTATGTCCTGTTCCAAGTGCCCTTGGCTATTGGACAGTCCCACCAGATGTGGGCCATTTTTCCAGAGGAAGGGCAGCCTCTAAAACAAAGTGGAGAGACTGTTGGAGAAAACTTATGGATATGGTCTGGGGTGAGATACCATCTAAAGAGTGTCTTGTAGGCATTCTCCAGGACAACAGTGTTGCAGGATATCTTCTTTATATTGTCCCACAATCTCCTCCAGTCCTCCTCATCCAAGTCAAGCCCCAACTCTCTTTCCCATTGAGACATGTATTTATGCCTAACAGGAGATGGCGGAGACACCAAAGTATCATAGAGGCTCGATATCAAACCACCACAGAAGTGATCCCTGATGCACCGGATTGAGAAAGTGAATTTCTTCATGGAGACTTTCAATTGTCAGCTTCCAGAAGGTTGGTGGTGTCGTCCATCCTGGATTCTAGGTTATCCCTCCCCCAGGTCCTTGATTTCTTCTTTCATCAGGGTGGAGGTCATGGCAGGTAGAAGGTGGTTGATCTAGATTGTGGAGGTGCTGCGATGCCTGGATCCCGCCATCTGAGGAGTCCAGCGAGCAGTCGTCTGTAAAACTTGGAGCACCCTCATCCTTGCTTCCTGCCTTGTCAGCTGCCGCGTGCGCAGCCACAACCATGTTGGATCACGTGGCCACCAGTGTTTTCTGCCCCTTTTTTTGTGCTGCTGGCCATGAAACCTGGGGTCAGGGGTGTGGAATGAGCTAAGGTTCGTCACCCTTTGTGTTGCTGGCCATGGACCATGGGGTCAGGGGTGTGGAATGAGCTAAGGTTTGTCAGCCTTTGTACTGCTGGCCATGAACCCTGGGGTCAGGGGTGTGGAATGAGCTAAGGTTCGTCACCCTTTGTGCTGCTGGCCATGGACCATGGGGTCAGGGGTGTGGAATGAGCTAAGGTTCGTCAGCCTTTGCACTGCTGGCCATGAACCCTGGGGTCAGGGGTGTGGAATGAGCTAAGGTTTGTCACACTTTGTACCTCTGGCCATGAACCCTGGGGTCAGGGGTGTGGAATGAGCTAAGGTCCGTCACCCTTTGTGCTGCTGGCCATGGACCATGGGGTCAGCGGTGTGGAATGAGCTAAGGTCCGTCACCCTTTGTGCTGCTGGCCATGAACCCTGGGGTCAGGGGTGTGGAATGAGCTAAGGTCCGTCACCCTTTGTACCTCTGGCCATGAACCCTGGGGTCAGGGGTGTGGAATGAGCTAAGGTCCGTCACCCTTTGTACCTCTGGCCATGAACCCTGGGGTCAGGGGTGTGGAATGAGCTAAGGTCCGTCACCCTTTGTACCTCTGGCCATGAACCCTGGGGTCAGGGGTGTGGAATGAGCTAAGGTTCGTCACCCTTTGTGCTGCTGGCCATGGATCATGGGGTCAGGGGTGTGGAATGAGCTAAGGTTCGTCACCCTTTGTGCTGCTGGCCATGAACCCTGGGGTCAGGGGTGTGGAATGAGCTAAGGTTTGTCACCCTTTGTGCTGCTGGTGAGTTACTGTATAAGGTCTCACTGTGTGCGGAGCCTATTCGGCTAAGCTGCACGCGCTCCCATTAATATACGTTTTTGCTATCTTTATTCTTTTTTATTACTTTAATATTTTAGCCGTCCCCCGGCAGAGCAGAGCTGGGGGGTTAATAGAGCATGTGCCCTGTAAATGACGCACCCTGGGGGCATTATTGCCCTTTCCTTACCCCCTCTGTATACACCTGTCACAGCTCCAGGTTGGGATGTCCCCAGAATGACCCCCCGCCCCACCCTACTGTTGCGCTCGGTGGCGCCCCCTGGCCATTGCAGCTAACACTCAGAAACACACATCACATCCGTTACCCCTCCCAGTGGTTTCTGAGGATTTATGTGGTGCTCTATGTTTCTGTGTATTCCATCATGTGGGCGGAGACATAGGAATCCTTATCTAACGCTCTGTGCTGTGTTCTGTGGTGTCAGGGCTGAAGTATCACTGTGTTTCCCCGAAAATAAGACAGATCTTATATTAAATTTTGCTCCAAAAATAGGAGCTGGGGCTTATTTTCAGGGGAAGTCTCATAGCTGACTGGCAGCTGGCAAGATGGTGGCAACAGCACAGCAGCTCCAGTACAGTACGTTCACAGAGCCAACTGGCAGTGGGGGGCTGCAGAGGGATTCAGCCGTGTGCCCGGCATGGCAGCAGGCTGGGGTAGAGCCAGCAAGAGAAGACATTTCACTCAGACAAGCTAACCGTGTGACTTTACAACCCTCCTTTACAGTATTGATGTGTTCTCACCCTCCTTTACAGTATTTATGTGTCCTCACCCTCTTTTACAGCTACAATGTGTCCTCATCCTCCTTTACAGCCATGATGTTTCCTCAACCTCTTTTACAGCCACCATGTGTCCTCACCCTCCTATACATCCACGATGTGTCCTCTCCCTCCTATACAGCCATGATTTGTCCTCACCCTCATTTACAGCCACAATGTGTCCTCCCCCTCCTTTACAGCCACAATGTGTCCTCTCCCTCCATTACAGCCACAATGTGTCCTCACCCTCCTTTACAGTTGTGATGTGTCCTCATTCTTTCACTTTTTGAGCCGTGATGTGTCCTCTTCCTTTTTTACAGTCGTGATGTGTCCGCCTCCTCCTTTAGAGTCTTGATATGCCCTCCTTTACAGCATTGATGTAGGCCAGAGGTGGGCAATTATTTTTTCAATGGGGCCACATGAGAAACTAAAAATATTGTGGAGGGCCGGGCCAAAAGGCTGAACTCAATTCTACATAATATTATTTGTATTTCTTTATAAAAAGCAGTAACTAGCATTGTTTTGACAAGCTGGTACGAGTATATGTTATAGTTAAACAATGAAAAAGTGAGGTTGCCTTCCAAAAAAATGTAATTTATTAAATAAACCACATTTTGTGTCCAGTGAGGTCTCACCCAGCAGGGCAAATTGGGATGCCCCAGAGGCATGATGCCTGTAACCCAGCCCTGGATTCCTTCACACTCCAAAGGGCTGGGTTACATGGATTTTGGTCTGCTTTAAAACATCATGACCAAATCAAGTTAGGATGGAATAACCCACCTCCTACATTATTATTAAAGTAACACAGCGCTGCTCACACTTTTTACTCAGTAGCAATGTGGAAAATTGCAGATTCCCTCACATAAAGCAGAACAAAATTCAGAGCGGCCACTGGTCTTCCCCCTTGAAATCCCAGATCGGGATGCCCCACTGTGTGAAATTCTTTTACTTAGTAGCAACATGAAAAATGGCAGACTCCCTCCCTTAAAGCGGAACAAAGCCCCGATCTGGGGTACCCAGGTGGAAGACCAGTGGCTGCTCTTGGTTCATTTCCACTTTAAGGGGGAGTCCACCATTTGTCAAGTTTCTACTAAGTAATTGGTAAATACATTGGTATGACTAAGGGCTCATGTTAGCCTGAAACGCGTCACAGTGTTTGGTGGGGGAGGGGGTGTTATACAGGCCACTGACACTGGTTGCTTGTGTCACATTTGCTTATGGACTTGTTTTATTTTTGGATTCTACAGTAAAAGTTAAGTTTTATTCCTTCAAGCTGGATATTTTTTTGTGAATGTCACACTGGAGACGTGTCAGAGAAGATGGAGCTTTTGCTGGGTCTCCTCTGTAGATGATGACACTTACCTTTGTTGGGTGAGTATTGGGGGTCTCCTCAGTGATGCTGGGCAGGGGGTGGGGGTGAGGAAACACAGAGAGGTCAGGACATCAGATATATGTAGAGAAAGGCTGAGCGTCCCTCCAGCAATAATCCCCGTGTGTCTCATTACAATGAGAGCGTCCCTCTCCTGAGATCGCACAGCGTCTATTCCCAGGGTCTGACTTGGAGGAAACTTTCCCAGAGTTTACTTTTCTCTCTTTGAGCAAACTTCTTGCAGTAAAGTTTCATACAGAGTTTCTTCTTCTTACCGTGACTTTGCTGCTGCTGCTGATTTTTCTGTGCACGAGACATTGAGCTGAGGGCTGATGATTATGTTCCAATGCAGAGCCATGGAATCACCTGTTACAACTGTTATAAAACATTGTATCTGTCCCGGCACACTTACCTTCAGTCCATTCACGTAGTGTCCTCGGGCGATGCAGCCGGCTGGCCGGTACTCCTCCTGCCCGGCAGCCGCATCTGTGTTAGACGCCGGCTTAGGTGGCGTCGGCTTGAGCGTTGTCAGTATCCACTTACCTGCGTCCCGTTCCTGCGGCGCTCCCCGTCCCGCCGCACGGCTGTCTGTGCGGCGGCCGCGGCGGGCGGCGACCTCTCTTCCGCTCGGCGTGCACGCGCCTCTGCCTGCATCGGCCGGCGGCCCCGGCTCTAGTTCTCGTGCTCGCGCGGGAGCGCGAGCACATTTCACTTATACCCTCCGGCGGCGCTGCTCTCTGCACGGCCGCCGGAGGAGAGTTAATTAGTGGCAGTTGTGGGTTAGGGGAGTGTTCCTATTTATTACTGGCCAATCTCCTTCTGATATCTGGACGCTATCATGTATGTTCCTATCAGCCTTTTCAGACTCCTGGGCGGTACGCCCTGTGTTATCCAATTAAATTAAAGATTCTAGTTGCACCAATCATCAGCCTCTCTTCCCTGGCCCAATCATACCTGCTTCCTATATATACCCCTCTTCAGCCAGTTGGTCATGGCCTGTTATAGCGCTTAGACCCTTGGTAGTTGTTTATCTGTGATATTGATCTTGATTCCTGTTGCCGACCTTTGCCAGTTTTGACCATCCTCGATCTCCACTCCAGTTGCCGACCTTTGCCTGTTTTGACCATCCTTGATCTACTCTCCAGTTGCCGACCCTTGCCTGTTTTGACCATCCTTGATCTACTGTCCAGTTGCCGACCCTTGCCTGTTTTGACCATCCTCGATCTCCACTCCAGCTGCCGACCCTTGCCTGCTTAGACCATCCTTGATCTACTCTCCAGTTGCCGACCTTCGCCCTTGAACCCAGACCACGAATTGCCTATCCCATTGTTCTGTCGCCTCCTCAGGTCTCCTGTTACCAACCTCCAGCCTGTCCTGTCCTTGTCCATTGTTCTGTCGCCTCCTCAGGTCTCCTGTTACCAACCTCCAGCCTGTCCTTGGACTTCCACCTTACGCTTATACACGGGCTACCCAATTCCACTTCCAGCCGCGGGCTCTCCAGTCCTCTGTACCGTAAGGTTTCATCCTTTGAGCCATAAAGTCCTGGGGGCAACCGATCCCGAGCAGGCGTGTTCTGTGTCTCGGCAAGCGGGGGCTCCTATAGGTGAAGCTGGCTGCGGAGATTGGGGGTTGAGGTCCTTACCAAGAGAGCTGGAGTTGCCCAAGTGGTTAATTGTGCTACCCGGAGCGTGACATTATAACAGGCCAAAAAATTAGTATGGAAGACCTGGTACAGCAAGTACAGGCGATGGCCACAGCTATCAATCAACTTGCCCAGAGAGTGGCCAATCAAGAAACCCGCCAGGTCGCTACACCCGCTGTACCACCTCATATTCCTGAACCGAAAATTCCTTTACCAGAAAAATTATTTGGAGACCGAGCCAGTTTTTCTAATTTCAAGAATTCGTGTGAACTCTACTTCAGGCTGCGGCCTTTATCTTCAGGCACAGAAACTCAACGAGTGGGTTTAATCATCTCGCTCTTACAAGGAGACCCCCAGTCTTGGGCTTTCAGCTTGCTTCCTGAAGATCCTGCCTTACACTCAGTTTCATCCTTTTTCTTGGCCATGGGAGTGCTTTATGCGGACCCAGATCGACGGTCCACAGTAGAGAACAGGCTTCGGGCCCTGAAGCAGGGTCGGAACTCTGCCGAGGACTACAGCGCTGAGTTCAGGCGCTGGGCAGTGGACTCTACTTGGAATGATCCAGCCCTATGTAGCCAATTCCGTATAGGGTTTTCTGAGAATATTAAGGATGCTTTGGTCAACTTTCCCACCCCAACAGATTTGGATCAGCTCATGCAGATCTCCATCAAGATCGATAGACGTCTCAGGGAGAGGGTCAGGGAAAGGGTTAGAGTTACCACTCCCTTTAGGTCATCACAAACTCCTAACCCTTCAACTCCTGGTGGCGTAAACACCTCTTCCCCCTCTCAAGAGGAGCCAATGCAGGTTGGCAGAGCTCGTCTCTCTCAGGACGAGAAACAACGGAGACGGTCTTTGGGTCTTTTCCTCTACTGTGGATCCCCGGGACATTTTGCCAGGTCATGTCCTAATAAGGGGTATTCGGCGGGAAACTTTCTCGCCTAGATCAGGAAGAGGGTACTGATCTAGGTGGGATAAAGCATTACTCTCATCAAGATAAGATGTTAATCCCTACAGAGCTTTTCTGGGGTCTTTCCAAACAGGCAGTATGTGCTTTTGTTGATAGCGGAGCTGCAGGTAACTTCCTGGATCGGAACATAACTTCCATCCTTGGAATTCCACTGGTACCCCTTGAAAAGTCTCTCCAAGTTCTGGCCATAAATGGGAAGGCTATCCAGGGAGGACCGGTCAGTCACAAGACAAGACCCCTCCTCTCAAATTGGTGGTTGGCTCATCTCATTCTGAACACATAGAATTCCTGGTGTTTGATTGTCCGGAAACACCAGTAGTTTTAGGATACCCATGGCTAAAGCTCCATAACCCCATATTTAACTGGCAGTCTGGTGATCTGGTTAAGTGGAGTAATTACTGCAAGTCACATTGCTTCTCCACTGTCCTTAGGAGCGTTCAGATTTTGCCCCAGGAACTGCCTCTGCCTTATACAGATTGGGCAGATGTCTTTTCTGAGCGATCCGCTGATAATCTTCCCCCACAAAGACCCTATGACTGTCCCATCGACCTACTTCCTGGAACTATTCCTCCTAGGGGGGAAATTTATAATCTGAATCGAGCAGAAGAGCAGGCTATGAAGGAATATATTTCGGAAAATCTGAGTAAAGGCTTTATCCGCCCGTCAACATCACCGGCGGGTGCCGGCTTCTTTTTTGTTGAGAAGAAAGATGGAGGTTTAAGGCCTTGCATAGATTATAGAGCCTTGAATAAAATCACCGTTAAAAATCGTTATCCTCTTCCCTTAATAGGTGATTTATTTAATCAGGTAGTGGGGGCTCGAATTTTTTCTAAACTAGATCTAAAGGGGGCCTACAACCTGATCCGTATACGGCAAGGGGATGAATGGAAAACGGCTTTCAATGTTAAAGATGGTCATTACGAATATTTAGTCATGCCTTTTGGCCTTTGCAATGCTCCTGCGGTCTTTCAAGACTTTGTTAATGACGTGTTTCGTGACTATTTGGGTAACTTCGTAGTGGTTTATTTGGATGACATCCTTATTTTCTCCAAGAACCTTTCCGAACACAGGCAACATGTAAAACTGGTCCTCCAGAAATTGAGAGAAAATAATCTATACGCTAAAATCTCTAAGTGTATGTTTGAGGTCACCTCCGTTCCCTTCTTGGGGTATATTATTTCTAGTCAGGGGTTGGAGATGGATGCGGGAAAGGTTTCGGCAGTACGGGATTGGGTACAACCCAAATCCTTAAAAGAATTACAACGCTTTTTAGGATTTGCTAATTTCTATCGACGTTTTATCAAGGGTTTCTCTAGTATCGTTGCTCCTCTCACCAATCTCACCCGCAAAGCCGCGTTCATCAGCTATTGAAGCCTTTTGTGTCCTAAAACAGGCTTTTACTTTGGCGCCAGTTTTAGTGCACCCTGATGTCAACAGACCTTTTGTTATTGAAGTAGATGCGTCTGAATTAGGTGTTGGAGCTGTTTTATCGCAATTCTCTGGATCCATGTGCCTATTTTTCTCGGAAGTTTAATACCGCAGAGCAAAATTATGATGTCGGCAATAGGGAACTATTAGCTATTAAACTGGCATTTGATGAGTGGCGTCATTGGTTGGAGGGTTCCTTACATCCTATCACTGTATATACCGATCACAAAAATCTCGAGTATATAGGCTCCGCCAAGAGGTTGAATTCTCGACAGGCCCGTTGGGCATTATTTTTTTCGCGTTTCAATTTTATTATTACCTTTAAGCCAGGTGTAAAAAATACTAAAGCCGATGCTCTGTCGCGCATGTTTGGTGAGTGTAAAGATCGGGGAGATACTAGTGAACCTATCTTACCTGCAGGTTGTGTAGTCGGGGCCTTGCTCCCTGATCTCTCTAGTGTGTTGGCGCCGTTCCAAAATGAATCGTCTGTAAATGTACCCATAGGATGTCACTTTGTACCGCCGCATTTGCGTTCTGATGTAATCCGTGAATTCCACGACGCAAAAACTGCTGGGAATCTGGGAGTTCATAAAACTTTTATTTTAGCTCGACGCCACGTATGGTGGCCTTCTATGAGACGTGATATCACTACCCTTATCGACGCATGTTCCGTTTGTACACGAAGTAAAGGGGTACATAAGGCCCCTAGTGGTTATCTGATTCCCCTTGAGATCCCTAAAGAACCATGGTCTCACATTTCGATGGACTTTATTGTTGATTTGCCTCTTTCACATGGGAATACTGTGATTTGGGTGGTCGTCGATAGATTCAGTAAGATGGCTCATTTCATTGCTCTACCCAAGCTTCCCTCGGCTCCTGAACTTTCGCGCTTATTCATCTCGCATATTTTTCGGCTTCATGGTATTCCAGTAAATATTGTTTCCGATCGGGGTGTGCAGTTTATATCACGATTTTGGAAAAATTTTTGTTCACGCTTGGGGATTCAGGTTTCTTTATCCTCCGCATATCATCCCCAATCTAATGGGCAGACTGAAAGAACAAATCAAAGCTTAGAACAATATTTAAGATGTTACATCTCTGACACTCAGGAGCAGTGGTCGGAATTTATTGACTTTGCTGAATTTGCGTATAATAATGCGCCGAGTGACAGTACTAAAATATCCCCTTTCTTTTGTAATTATGGAAAGAATCCTAAGGCTTCTTCTATTTCTGCAGCACCTCCTGATTTTCCGGTGTTAGAAGAGTGGCTTCAGAAACGGAAGGATATTTGGGCACGCGTCCAGGAAAATTTAGAAACTATGCGCGCTAAATATAAGAAATTTGCTGATCGTCATAGATCTCAGGAACCTATCCTTCAGTGTGGAGACCTTGTCTGGGTTTCCACTAAGAACATTGCTCTCTGGCAGCCTTCTTATAAACTGGGTCCTAAATTTATCGGTCCTTACCCCATTATCAGGAAACTTAATAAGGTGACCTTCAAAGTTCAGCTCCCTCCTACTATGAAAATTTCCAACTCGTTTCATGTATCACTGTTGAAACCAGCTAAAAACTCTTCTCCTGCTGGTCTGCCTCCTGTTTTAGTGGATAATGTGCAAGAGTATGAAGTGAACAAGATTCTGGATTCACGTAAGGTTCGCAATACGTTACAGTATTTAATTGATTGGGTTGCTTACGGTCCTGAGGAGAGGTGCTGGGTTTCTTCTTGTGATGTCCATGCCAGGGCTCTTGTACGGAAATTCCACCGTGACAATGACTTATGTGATAATGGCTGGGTGCCTGTTGAGCTGTCACCTGTGGAGCTCTCTATTGATTGTGTGGTTGTGGTACTTGGGGACACAGAGTGTTGAGGAGGAGGGGTGGTTGGCCTGGGTGGGCTAGTGGTTTTGGACCTACACTTCCCCTTGGTGGTGTGACTGGTTTTTGCCGCATGCTTTGTGTGTGGAGGAGTTGGAGGCTGCAGGGTTGAAAGAGATTTGTGTGTCTTGTGAGGACTGGCTGATTTAGCAGATGGTGGTGAATGAGGCAAGGGCTCCTTGCTCCTGCGTTTTTGGAGAGCAGCCTGTGTGTCTGGCTTATCCACCCTTTGTGCCTGCTCTTGTGTTGTTTTGGGTGAGGTCTATCTGTGCGGCTAGTATGTGCCTCTGGGCTTTTGGGGGTCTTACGGCTCCCTTTTGGTCTGCCCATAGCGATATGGTAAGCAACACAGAGCTGAGTGCATTGACCTTTAAATAGTTTTCCCGTGAGGGCGTGTTCAGGAGAGCAAAATGTCGCCAGCCATCTATACTGAGGAGCAGGACAAAATAATCATGGATGTGAGTAGGCGAGCGTGCGTTTATGTGCGCGCACAAGGCGCTAAGCAAAAAGTAGCAATGGCAGGCTTAGATTAGTGCTTAGATTACAACTATTGCTATGGGGTGCACTACTTATTCCATTTAACATGTGCTCATACCTCAGTAAATGCAATCACTAGTTTGGGAGTGGACATGGAAAAAACCACACCTTCCTCCCTTAGGGAGCACCAAAAAATATTCGCAAACCTATATCCTCAAAAATATATCACTTTTATTTACACATGAAATTTCATAAAAACACTTACATACAAATACACAAAGCACAAGACATTTAAAAACAGTAATGCTAATCCCCCATCATATCATCAAAATATCTCAAAACTCCCACTAATGGGATATCTTATTTATATACATAGTATGTGTCTCTGTTCTAATGCTGTAAACTAATCAAATTCTATTAAAATACAAGTCTGTATTGTGCAGGGAGAAAAAATCTGTCTACATATACATACTTAGGTATTTGTGCCGGCACTTAAAGAGGACCTGAACCATATCCCCCTATTATACAAATCCTTATCACATGTTATCACCAATAAAAAACAACTCTATTGTGAATACCCCCATGAATGATCCAAAAAACACTCCTTAAAACTATGACTATTATACCAATGAATGTACAAAAAAATGTTATGCTCAAAAAGTGCTTAAAGAGGACCTAAACCATATCCCCCTATTATGCAAGACCTTATCACATATTATCACCAATAAGAAACAACTATATTGTGAATACCCCACATGAATGATCCCAAAAAAACACCCCTTAAAACAATGAATATTATACCAATGAATGTACAGAAACATTTTTTGCGCAAAAAAGTGCTTAAAGAGGACCTAAACCATATCCCCCTATTATGCAAGACCTTATCACATATTATCACCAATAAGAAACAACTATATTGTGAATACCCCACATGAATGATCCCAAAAAAACACCCCTTAAAACAATGAATATTATACCAATGAATGTCCACAAAAAAAAAAAAAAAAAAAAAAAATTATGCTCAAAAAGTGCTTAGTGCTGAAAAATGTGTACTACTGTAAAGATGTTGAACGATCACCAAACTTTGCAATAATGATACCTACTGACTATAAATCCCAGCCCATAATAACTATTCAATATAAGAACCGATATAACAAGAAATACAGGAACCCAAAAACCGCAATATACAAGTGCCAGCACAATAACAATCATACTACCAGTGCCCAGGGTTTAGCACATCAGAATAACAGCATGTCAGAAACACTCATAAAAAAGGGGGGTCGCAACCGGGACACCCGCGCCCGCCGCTATCCATGCGGCTTCCAAGGTTGAAGGTCCCTACTTCCTTTGTATGTTAGTCTATAATTTCAAAAAAATCTGGGATATCAATCGAGGTGTTTTATATGCAAGTGCAACACTCATATTCCTCAGTCTTCTTGCAAAGGCCTGTGAGTGCCACACTCATGCTTTCAATAGCAAGCTCATGTAGCTTTAACTCCTGATAGCTCCCCTTTCTACATTTAGTTTAAATATATCATCAGAGTTCTTAGCACTTCATCTAGGATGTCACAGTAATTATTTACTCTTTTCATTAGGTCTATTCCCCAAACTGTCCATGAGGGAAACCAAGCCCATGGCATGCCTCCTTTATTAAACAGCTCCCTTTTGTTTTTAGGTTTGAGAGGATACCGAGGATACATACTTTTCAGTAGCAAAAGCATTTTATCAGTAGCGCTATCTTTTAACTCTCGATTGGATCTATTTCCTGGCTCATTGTCCAAATGTCCACAAACTCTTCTCAGGGCACCCAGATAATCAGACTCATATATACAGTGTGCTACAATCCACACAGCTAAAAGTATCAGCATGGCACTCAGGATCAGGAGGCTCAATGTCCATCCAGAATTCGGCATCTCTGTGGTCACTCTTTGTGGCTTTGGCTTTTCCACCAGCTGATGGTCATTTTCCATTGTTGTCATCTTTGTCTTGCTTTTGAGGTCCTTACTTTTTCACCCCGCTCGCGTGAATCCAGGACCAAGACGTCTGTTCTGGTCACTGTGATCATCGTGGTTGGGGCACCAAGGGGAGTAGTCTTGCTTCTTGCTGTGATTCAGCTGGTCCACGACCATGTCACGTACTTTGAACGGATGGGTAGAGTCCTCTGAAGAAAAAGGAGAGGTGTGAGCCAGAGAGGTGTAAGATGCATTTCTTTCAACATTATGTAAAGTTTTAATTCATTTCATCACATATTCATCCTGTATCAGGTCTAAGTCCCTCTTTCTAGCATTAGGGGCACCCTAGCCCAGAACCTCAAAAAGTGAATACCCAGTGACCTTAGAAGGGGTCATTTTAATTTATGCCAAGACTGCTGTTAGAACCCTTTTCCAGTTAGCATAAGTTGCCCCGTGGCCTTTCAGATTTTATCTTTTATGGTCTTGTTCGTCCTTTCAACTATTCCTGAGCTCTGAGGATGGTAGGGTATGTGAAACTTCCACTCTATCTGGAGGTTATTCACTAGGTCCTGACATATCTTTGCAGTGAAGGACGGCCATCTAAATTTATCTGCAAGAGGCATCTCCATCTAGGAATAATCTCTTGTGTGAGAATTCTTACCACCATCCTGGCATCTTCCCTTGTCGCCACAAAAAGTTCAACCCACCTTGAGAACATATCCAATATCACTAAAATATGCTACTGTCTTTCCCCTAATCTAGGCATGTGAGTGAAATCAATCTGCAGATATGTGAACGGGGTTGTTGGATATGTCAGGTCCTCATGTTTTGCCTCATGATGCACCTGGAGATATAATCCTTGGTTAGTTTGGGAAGGTTTGTGATGTAAAAGTCTTTACCTAACAGTTCACATGTGGTCTTCCAACCTCTATGTCCTATACCATGGTATTGGTACTCACGGTTTCCCCTCTTTGCACAAAAGTCCATTCGGGTCCATTCTGGTCTTTGTGCACGCCTGCGTTTCCCCAATCCTCCAAGTCTATTGCAAATTTTTCAGATACACAAAAGCATTACACATTTCAATGGACCGTTTAACACAATCTGTCATGTCTACACCTGTGGCCTGTCTCAGTAGACTTTCAAAGTAGGAACAATCAGGTATCTATTGGCA
Organism: Gastrophryne carolinensis; assembly: GCA_027917425.1. Lineage (NCBI taxonomy): Eukaryota > Metazoa > Chordata > Amphibia > Anura > Microhylidae > Gastrophryne > Gastrophryne carolinensis. The sequence continues at coordinate 4,878,321 of CM051240.1, read as the reverse complement.
GCAGTAACCAATGATGCCAAGGAAAGTAAGCATGTCTTTTTTCATCAGTGGGCGGGGCAGACCCATAACAGCAGCAATCATTTTATGATTTACCTAGGTTTTAAACCTTTTCCTGACACAATTTTTCTTTTGACACTTTATAGCCACCTTCAAAAAGACAATTCTAAAGATCCATCCCATCCCCCATGGTGGACTCTCAATCAAAACTGCAGAGGTGAAGATCGTCTGCAGTAGGATGGAACCATGGCTTGGTGTCCAGGCCTCAAGAGTGGCTTAGAGGACTATTTCAAAAACTACAGGGGAATTAGCATCCAGCCCTGGGGCAAAGATGATCTGAAACAAAAGGCAAAAATGGGCTGTGTTTCCTCGTCCACTGTGAAGCTGAAAAATAAATGTTTCTTAAATGAATGGTGCTATACCAGCTCATGTCATGAGGAATGGAGGAGAGAAGAGATGGCACATTTCAGTTCCCTTCTCTTCATGATGGTAATTTAAGCCAGGTCAGAGAACATCTGTAAAGAATGACCTTAAAAAGAGAAGAGCTGTTTTTTCTGTGAATCTGCATTATGCACTCTTTTATGTTAAAGTAGTGAAATGTCCCTTGGAGGACCACCTGAGGCTCTTCTAGTAATGGTGCTGTGCACTCTTGTCTAGCTGCTGCCTATCTGCAGGGGTCACTGGATTTAATTCCTGGAGTAAGGCAGTCACAGTGCTGGGGACATCTTCAAATGATTCCAGGAGCCAACTTAATCTTATGTTACTCCTTCTGGATCTATTTTTCTGATCTTCTTGATGATCTTTAACCTTTAACTGGCAGCCACATAGAATTTACAAGGTTAATTATCCGACTGAGCCAGCCCTGTAGATTCTATGTGGTTGGTATTTTCCCCGCTTTCCAGCCAAATAAAAGAAAAAAGCTCACCTCTGTCCAGGATCCAGTGCCATTGCTGCTCCGTAAGCGGGGCAGAGAACAGCGATTTTTATGCTTTTGTCTTCTCTCTTTCCAATACACAATTTTATACCGGCGAATGAGATGATGTCTCATTCACCCACCAGTAACGAAGGCTCCTTCCTGCAGCAGGAGTGACAGATGGGTCCCGGAGTGAGTGGCGATCAGATTTGGCTGGTGGCAATGGATGGACAGCGTGGCACAGCAGCAATCATGATGAATGGATGGCGGTAAGTAGTAAAAAAAACTTTTGAAAGTGTGTGTATTTACACTTAACCAGTTGTGAACTGGTTAGGGGCTCTTGAGAGAGGGGGCCCACATCATATTTATATTTTTTCTCATTTTAATGGTTAAACCCTTGATAGTGTGCATAGTATTTGTATATTATTTGAAAATGTATTTGAAAATGTCTCCTGCGCAGGAACAGGTGTCTACCGATGTATTTGTGGTATCATTTTAATCAGGAGGAATGGGGCTTTTACATATAATATGATTTTCCTCGAGAACAGTGAAAAAACTACAGACAGTTCATGTTAATATCCAAAGTCTAGGCTATCATTTTCGTGGGAAATCCCTGGAAATTCCAGCAATAATCGCAGTTAAACATATATCTACCGCACAATGCTGACATTTTGCCTGCAACAGAGAATGACAAAATCTCTAGGGATGCTGGCACTAAAAGTGTTAAGGAGATTAATATATCTTGCCGGCTAATATGTACATGGGGTCTGGGAGTGTTCTTGAGGCTTGGGGGGGGGGGCATATTTAGCACCGGAGGGTCGATCGAGCAGCCTACACACTAGGGAGGCACAGAGCTGAGCTAAACGTTTCTGGCTCTAGACATTGCGCTACATCTTTTCTTTATAAGGGCAGTGAAATATCACCAGAAATAATCCTTTTTAAGATATCCTCAAATGCTCTTCTGAAGTCCTGGTTCCTCAGGCTGTAAATCAGAGGATTGAGGAGAGGGGTGATCACTGAGTAAAAAATAGCCACCACTTTGTCTCCAGCAAATTGGTTGCCACTACTTGAGCGAAAATAAGTAAACATGCAGGAAGCATAAAATACAAAGACCACGGTCAGGTGAGAGGAGCAGGTAGAGACAATTTTCTTCCTTTTGACCCCAACTTTCATTTTTCGAACAGTTTGAATGATATAGACATAGGGCAGGAAAGTCACCATCAGAGTCCCTCCTGCAAGGATCGAGCCCACAAGGAAAATGAGCAGAATATTTTCAAATACATCACTGCAAGAGATAGAAATCAACTGAGGCAGGTCACAGAAGAAGCTATTTATAGTGTGTGATCCACAAAATGACAGCTTTAAAGAATACATTGTGTGTAATAATGAATGGGCGAACCCAAGAGACCAAGCCCCCGAAGCCAACTGCACGCAGACCCTCCAATGCATTATCTGCATGTAATGTAATGGCCGACAGATGGCGATGTAACGATCGTAAGACATGGTGGCCAACAGAAAAACCTCAGTGTTAACAAATAAAAAAAACAAGAAGAATTGTGCTGTGCAAGTTGTTCTGGCAATTGCTTTCCTCTGGGTGTGAAGGTCAAATAACATTCGTGGAACAGTAACTGAGGAAGTGCAGAGGTCTATACTGGCCAGGTTCCCCAGGAAGAAATACATGGGGGTGTGGAGGTGAGAGTCGGTGACTATGAGGGAGACGATCAGCAGATTCCAGGTGAGGGTCAGAAGGTAGATGAGAAGGAAGATGAGGAAGAGAAGTAACTGAAGACTCGGGAGGTCAGATAGGTCAGAGAGGAAGAACACTGTCTGATTGGCCATTACAACTCTATAACTTCACTTAAAAAATACATGAAATTATTGTATCTACAATTAACATTACAGTTAATGACGATTGTTATATTTTAATTATTTAATTTTGATCACAAAAAAATGGGCTTCAAGTTATAAAATATAAGGGGTGTCATTATAAACACTAGTGGTTATGTTATTCCATCTAGAAAATACTTACTTTATACGTTACATACAGGGGTGGACTGGCCATAGGGAGATCTGGGACAATGCCTGGTGGGCTGCAATGCTTTGGGACCAGTTGGGATGCTGCTTTTAACACCCACATTCAATCCCTGCCCCTTATTCTCCCTCTTAGCCCCCTGTACCCAGCCCCACTGTGCCCACAAGCAAAGGAACTCCAGCCCACTGTGCTATAGGCCCGGCATCATGGTTGGGGGGTCTCAGCAAGGATGTCTTGGGCAGACCAGGGGCTAGTAAAATCCAGTCCACCACTAGTTACATAGAATCTGTTTTTCTGCTAGATTGAGTAAATGTTTCTGGTCTTTAGTAGTTCAGACACCATACGATGGGCCCAGGGAGACCTGTCGCCTCTTTAGTTGGACATTCCGATTAGGACAGGTGTTAGCGGCCCTATAGTCTATTTTTACCAAAGAGATGTGTAATTCTTCAGAACTATTTTTTCACTGTACCAGCATAATAGAGAGTTAAAGCAGAACAAAATAGGTACCTGGCCATCCCTGGAATCTAAAAAAAATTCAGTGCAAGCAACTGAGGTATGTGGAGGGAGAATGGCCGCATCTCCTGGGCTGTGCATGTGTTCCCGCTTCCAGCCATTCCAATACAGATACAGCCTACCTTGCTCCTGATTGCCATAAACAGAGCCATTTTCCTAACATTAAATATGTGGCTCTGATTGGACACGTGTCATAGAACCAGGTAAAGGTGAAAAATAAGAGTGAGAATTCTCACTTGGCTCCCAACCAACCCCAATGTGTCACAGCAGGGTGCTATGCTTGTAACTATGTATTTTTTCTCTAATCTGCTTTAACTACCTACATTACTGAGATCTATCTGATTTCACACGTTGCCAAGAGAAGTTCATAGTGTGTAAGAATTTTACCTGGTGCTGCAGCATTTCTCCCTCCTGCTGTGCATGGTTTCAAGACAAGTAATGCTCTATCATAGTACAAGCCAGTCAACTCCCGGCTTTGTAGAACATTTTAAAAGTCAGGCTACGGCTGATGATACAACTATAACACGAGCAACACCTGCTGTGATACATTATATAGCAGACAATCCTAAAATGTAAAGAGCTCACAGGTGACTCTCACATTTCTGTGATGTGTGAGATTGTTTCTTGTGATTGTTCAGAATGAAGAATTCCGCACCCGAACCTACAGACATGGCAAAGGTTAACTTGACCTCAAACATGTAAAATTCACTTGTGATTGTGTAAACGTTTTTATACTTTAAATAACTCCTGTGATATGTTTGATCAGTGACATCTGAACATGAACAAATATTTCCCTGTCACATGGAGCATAGGGGGAAAATAGGGTGAGAATAGGGGGAGACATGCCATGGCAGAGGGACGTCATACTAGAGACGGGGAAGGTCAGGCTCATCGTACATATGAAGAATTACTTTTATAAGATGCTGACAGGGATAGAAAATTCCATCATGAATGAAAACCTTCTGATAACACTTAACACAGCAGAGAAAGCAGCGCTCTCTGTGTGGTGAGACTATGGGGGAATCCCAGGGGATTCTATGGATGTATTGCAGATAAAGAAGCAGAAAACAATTCTGAGTAATACAATCCTAAGCCATGAAACACGCTCACCTGGATATTCCGTGGATTTATGATGAGGAAGATGAAGGGTGATTACGGTGGAAAGAGAGACATCAGACATCAGCTGGCTGCTTGTTGGGGGGTCGCTAAGGCACATTATACACACAGCTGTGGTCAGTGTCCTCGCTCTATATGGGGCCAGACTGGGATCAGTGTTCTCACTCTATACGGGGCCAGACTGGGATCAGTGTTCTCACTCTATATGGGGCCAGACTGGGGTCAGTGTCGTTGCTCTATACTGGGCCAGACTGGGGTCAATGTCCTTGCTCGATACGGGGCCAGACTGGGGTCAATGTCCTTGCTTTATACAGGGCCAGACTGGGGTCAGTGTCCTTGCTCTATACAGGGCCAGACTGGGGTCAGTGTCCTCGCTCTATACAGGGCCAGACTGGGGTCAGTGTCCTCGCTCTATACAGGGCCAGACTGGGGTCAGTGTCCTCGCTCTATACAGGGCCAGACTGGGGTCAGTGTCCTTGCTCTATACAGGGGGATCATGGGAAAAGATACAATGATAGATTCAGCAGCCAACACTTTGCATATATATAAGAGCAGCACAGCACCCTGAGATCTCCAGCACTAACCCCCCCCCCCCTTCCCCCTGTGTCTCGTTATAATGTGGCCTCCTAAGACATGATGCAATGATATAGAAGATATTACAAGATCATTCTCTACATTTCTTTTTTTTAGCTTACTATTATTTTTGTATTTTTGTGGCAAATGTTTTGGATTAAGAGAAATTAGTTAAAGTAAATCCAAAATCATAAGTAAAAAAATATATTTTTTTATTTGGGGGGGGGGGGGTGATCTGTTCTGGTCCCTGAAAAGTCCTTTGCCTCAAAAAAAAAAAAAAATAATACCATCTTTGGGAGAGATCACATGTGCAGGGTAAGGAAGCCAGCAGAAGCAGCACAAAATAAAGCAAGACATAAAGACAAGGAATGCCCAGACAGGGTTGTATTTCCCATCGGGCAACCCTATGCATATGTGCTTAAGACAGCCACCTGCAGGGGGTGCTGTAGGGCAGAGCGAATCGATCTGGACGAACCCGGATTCGTTCCGAATGTCATTAGAAAATCCAATTCTGAACGAATCCAAATTTCCCCGCAATTCGATTGATCAAAGTTTTCCTTTAAACTCCATTTATTTCAATTACAGGCATTGTAAAATGGTGGATGGACATGTCTGGACATATCCCCTGGGGCAAGTTATCATGGGAAGGTCACATGCAGCCTATCAGCAGCCAGGAGCCCCGGTGACGTCACAACGCTATATAAAGCGGCGGCCATCTTGCTTGTGCACATTTGAGACTTGCAGTGCACAGACACCGGAGGACAGGGAGAGAATAACAGAGAGGCAGGGAGACCCACAGAGACCCACAGAGAGCCAGGGAAAGATAGGGAAAGATAGGGAAACATCGGGAACGATCCAGGCAGGGACAGCAGAGAAAGTGACAGGGAAAGAAAGCTTTTTTTATTTTCATTTCATTTCATTTGCCAGATTAGTTTTAAATTGCTGTGTTTTGTGCTGTAAAAATTCCTGGCCACTGTGCATCCCATGTTGGCAGTGGCACATTTAACATTTCTTATAGCTCGATTAGTTTTAATTTTTTTGGTCTGCTGCCCACAGGGGCATTCCATTTCAGCACGTGACCCTATCATTTATACAAAATCCCACACCTGCACCTAGCACCCTATCTGTTATACAAAATAAGCGTGCTTCAGCCTCAGCTGTACTAAGTTATTTAATTTTGCATTGGTTTTGGTCTGCTTTAAATACACCAGGCCGCAGGGTATCCCAAACCACCACGTTGCATCCTATCTGTTATACTAAATAAGCGTGCTTCTGCCTCAGCTTTATTAAGTTATTGCATTTTGAATTGGTTTTGGTCTGCTTTAAATACACCAGGCCGCAGGGTATCCCAAACTTGCACCTAGCAACCTATCTGTTATACAAAATAAGTGTGTTTCAGCCTCAGCTGTACTAAGTTATTTAATTTTGCATTGGTTTCTGTCTGCTGTCATTACACCAGGCCGCAGGGTATCCCAAACCACCACGTGGCACCCTATCTGTTATACTAAATAAGCGTCTACAGCCTCAGCTTTATTAAGTTATTGCGTTTTGAATTGGTTTTTGGTCTGCCTTTAACAAAAAAAAACACCAGCCCACCTGGGTATCCCAAACCTGCAATTAGCAGCCTATCTCTTATACTAAATACGCTTGTTGATCCAGCCTATCTCTTATACTAAATACGCTTGTTGATCCTTCCTCAGCTTAATCAAATTATTGCATTTTGAATTGGTTTTTGGTCTGCCTTTAACAAAAAAAACACCAGGCCGCAGGGCATCCCAAACCTGCATGTAGCACCCTATCTGTTATACTAAATACGCTTGTTGATTCTCCTCAGCTTAATCAAAGTATTGCATTTTGAATTGGTTTTTGGTCTGCCTTTAACAAAAAAAACACCAGGCCGCAGGGCATCACAAACCTGCATTAGCCAGCCTATCTGATATACTAAATACGCTTGTTGATCCTTCCTCAGCCGCAGGGTATCCCAAACCACCACGTTGCACCCTATCTGTTATACTAAATAAGCGTGCTTCTGCCTCAGCTTTATTAAGTTATTGCATTTTGAATTGGTTTTTGTCCTGCTGTCAATACACCAGGCCGCAGGGTATCCCAAACCACCACATTGCACCCTATCTGTTATACTAAATAAACAAGCTTCTGCCTCAGCTTCATTAAATTATTGCATTTTGAATTGGTTTTGGTCTGCTTTAAATACACCAGGCCACAGGGTATCCCAAACCACCATGTTGCACCCTATCTGTTATACTAAATAAGCGTGCTTCTGCCTCAGCTTTATCAAGTTATTGCATTTTGCATTGGTTTCTGTCTGCTGTCATTACACCCGGCCGCAGGGTATCCCAAACCTGCACTTAGCAGCCTATCTCTTATACTAAATACGCTTGTTGATACTTCCTCAGCTTAATCAAAGTATTGCATTTTGAATTGGTTTTTGAACTGCCTATAACAAAAAAAAACACCAGGCCGCAGGGCATCCCAAACCTGCATGTAGCACCCTATCTGTTATACTAAATACACTTGTTGATCCTCCTCAGCTTAATCAAAGTATTGCATTTTGAATTGGTATTTGGTCTGCCTTTAACAAAAAAAACACCAGGCCGCAGGGTATCCCAAACCTGCATTAGCCAGCCTATCTGATATACTAAATACGCTTGTTGATCCTTCCTCAGCTGAATCTGAGCATTTCATTTTGAATGTTTTTGTCCTGCAGTCAAAACACCAGCCCACATGGGCATCCCAAACCCGCACATGTTGCCCTATCTTTTATACTAAATACGCTTGTTCAGCCTCAGTTTTATTAAGCTATTGCATTTTGAATTGGTATTTGGTCTGCCTTTAACAAAAAAAACACCAGGCCGCAGGGTATCCCAAACCTGCATTAGCCAGCCTATCTGATATACTAAATACGCTTGTTGATCCTTCCTCAGCTGAATCTGAGCATTTCATTTTGAATGTTTTTGTCCTGCTGTCAAAACACTAGCCCACATGGGCATCCCAAACCAGCACATGTCGCCCTATCTTTTATACTAAATAAGCTTCTACAGGCCCTTTTTTTATTTATTTTTTTATATAGAGCTTTAATAGATTATATAGTGAGGTAAATTCGCCTTTTTGCACCATTACATAGAGCAGCCCACTGTGTAAATCTGAGGAGCAATATTTATACAGTATTGTGAGGTAAATTCGCTGTTTTGCACTATTATATATATCAACCTAAATCCCTGTGTAAATCTGAGGAGCAATAGTTTATATTGTGAGGTAAAGTTGCCATTTTATAGAGCAGGCCCTGTCTGAAAATTTCATTTTGCAATCTATGTTATATTGTGAGCTAAATTCGCCATGTTGTACCATTCTTTAGAGTGGCCCTCCTGTGTAAATCAGAGCAGCAATAGTTTATATTGGACAATACATTTGCCCTGTTTTGCACCATTATATGGAGCAGCCCCTGAGTAAATCTGGGGGGCAATAGTTTATATTATGAGGTAAATTCATGGTTTTGCACCATTACATAGAGCAGTCCCTATATAAACCTGAGAAATAGGTTATATTGTGTGAGTTAAATCCGCTGTTGGTTTTGTAGCATTCTATAGAGCAGGCCCTGTGTAAATCTGAGGGGCAATAGCTTATACTGTGAGGTAAATTTGCCATTTTGCAGCATAATATAGAGCAGCCCAGTTGCCATCTAAATCAACTACTGGCCGGGCAGGACAGCTTTTCCAGGGCAAACTCTGCTAGTTGCGGCCACAAATCAAGTTTGGCTTCCCAGAAGTCCAGCGGATCCCCAAGGTGTGTTGGCATGGTCATGTCAAGGTATGACATGACCTGCTGGTTGAGGTCCTGCTCCAGGTCTTCCTGCTGCTCATGAGTAGACTCACTATGCGGGTGTAGAAAGCTATTCATTAGCGACTGAAGACTGAGGCTGCTGCTGATGGAGCTGCTGCTGCTGCTCCTTCCACCCCCCCCCGGCAGCCATGGCAGTGGAAGGTGAGCGCAGAGGTCCCCTCGAGTCAGACCTGCGAGAGTATGGACCATGGCGCAGATAGACATCGCCCAACTGACTACGTAGGATGTCTCTGTAGTAGGTAAGTTTGTCCTCCCTCTCAGTGGGTGTAAAAAATGCCCCCTCTTTTGTGCCGGAAGCGAGGGTCCAATAAGGTGGAGAGCCAGAAGTCTCCCCGCTGACAAATGGAGACAATTCTGCGGTCACTACGCAAGCACGTGAGCAAGCTTCCTGCCATTTACGCAAGTGACTCGGAGGGACTACCTGTCTCCATCTCCACTGCAAACTGCCACGGTGTGTCTGGGTCCTCTGTCTCGCCTTCCTCACAACCCTCTAGCTCCTGTGGCTGCTCCTGCTCCTCCTCTCCTGTCTGCTGACTAGATAAAATGGTCATTTTGTCAAACCTAAACTGTGCTTCGCTGTGCCCCACTCCCTCCTCCTCCTCCACTTCAGCCCCCACAGGCTTCATGTGGCTGTGAAATGTATGCGCCATGTCTCCAGTGCCCTGACCAGCCATGGTTTCCAACATGTGTTGTAGTACATAAAGCAGTGGAATCTCATCGTTCATCTCATAGTCCTGGTGACTGACAAATAAAGTAGCTTCCTCAAAGGGCCTGAGCAAACGGCAGGTGTCACGTATGAGCTGCCAATGGTTTACATTGAAGTTACACAGGGGAGTCCCCCTATCCGTTTGGATCATCAAGAAATCCGTGATGGCTTTTCTCTGTTCCTATAGTCGATCCTGCATATGGAGGGTGGAATTCCAACGGTGGAAACATCGCAAATCAGACTATGTTGGGGGATACCGTTCTGACGCTGAAGCTCAAGAAGGGTGTGTTTGGCAGTGTAGGAGTGGCTGAAGTGCATGCAAAGCTTCCCGTTGTTAGGATGTCTTGCAGATGGGGGGAAGACTTCAGAAAACACTTGACAACTAGATTGAACATGTGTGCCATGGCAGGACGCATGGCTCAGGCTTCCTTGTCGCAGCGCAGACAAGATTTTCTTCCCAGTGTCCGTCACCATGGGTCCCATTTACAGTTTTCGTTGAGTAAGCCATGATTTTATTTATTGAGTTCTCTTTTTTAGCAGTTCCTCCCATGTGTGGCTCTGTGGCTCAAAGCAAACCATGTGAAGAACAGCGTGAAACCGCCATGTCCTGCACACATGGTAGGCTGGAAGGGCACTTGGGAAAAAAAAAATAAAAAAAATATTTAGAAAAAACAAAATACAAAAAAAAAATATAAAAAATAAAAATGTGTACAAAGATTCACAAAATATTAAAAAAAGACAATGGAAAAAAAAAGATATAATATATATATATATATATATATATATATATATATATATATATATATATGTTTTTTTAAAAAATACAAAATATGAAAAAAAAAAAATCCAAAAAAAAAAAAAGAAATTTTGATAAATGTTATATGTTACTGTTATCATGTTAGATGTTATTGTTGCTATGTTATATGTTATAATATGTTAATATTATAAATATGTTCAAATAAGATAAATGTTAACTATTAATATGTAATTGACAATTAGCTACTTTTTTCTGTGACACCATTGCTAAGTGCAAGTGCACTGTCACAGGCACAAAGGCCTAGGAGCGTGGAGGCCACAGCAGAGGGACCTGTCCAAGTTGCTGTTGTGGTTGTGCAGGAACCACAATCACCCAGTGGTCCTTAAAGGATATGTATTGTCCCTGACCGTAATACAGCTCCAGACGTAGGCACTGCTGTGCACTTTGGTACACACTGACAGGCTAAAGGACTGGCCCACCTTCTGTTCAACAAAATTGTACAGGGCTGGTACTGCCTTCTTCGCAAAGAAATGACAGCATGGGACTCTCCACCTCGGCTCGGCACAAGCCATCAGTTCTCTGAAAGGTCCACCCACTCAAAAGGGAGGGACTGCAGCACCAGCAACTTATACAGGAGCACATTTAGCTTCTGCACGTTGGATGAGTGGGCACATACTGTTGTCTCTTGGATATGGCTTGGCAATGGATTGCTGGCGGAATGACTGACTTGGATTAAGAGGAGGAGGAGCATCTGGAGCGACAGAGGATGGGTATGACACACAGGAGGTGGTGGAGCCTTGGCTGGCTGGAACAGAGAGCGGAGTGCCACTGGGTAATGCAGCAGGCTGGACCACCACTTTGGAGCCAACTCTCCCAGGCCGCTTGATGGTGACGCTGCAAATGTTGATGCAGGGCTGTGGGTCCAACATTGGGACCCTGGCCACACTTCACCTTCTGCCTACACATCTTTCATATAGCCATGTTAACCTCCTGCGGATGCTTGATGAAAAACTGCCACATCCCCTAACTCCTGGGAAGATAGCCTGCCACGCAAGTGGTCTACCCCGAGCACATTTGCCTCCATACTTTCCCCTTCTGCCACCATGCTGGCCGCTAAATCTGTCACTCTCCATCACTCCTAGCTTTTAAAAGTGCCCTCAAAACTCACTGATGTCCTCCTCAGGTTCCTCAACAGTGTCTGCTTAAGAAGCCAAAATGCTTGCAACACCACCTCCCACGCCACTCTCCTCATCACTACTTGCCCGCCTAGTGGAAGAAGCGGCGAGTGTCTCCTGCACTTCTTGGCTGGGCAGTAGCTGCTGATTTTTCTGATTATCAGATCGTCCTCACTGAATAGTGGAGCTGAACCCTAAGCATAAGACATAACCGACAGTTGACTGGGGGTGTCAGATGTCACTTGTGATGCAGTGGATGATCGTGTTAACCAATGGATGATGGCAGATGGGTTGCTGGTCAAGACACGACCGCTAGCTGATCCCGGGAGATCAGTCCTCTCACTGAGACTCCTGCTGCCACTCACCCCTAGTCTGCTGCAACCTCTGCTTGATGAATTTAGGCCTCTGCAACTTCTCTGTGCCCATCCTGCCACTTCTCTGCCTGACATACTTAGTGCGTATATGAAGGGAGGCTACACTTAAAACAGGATTTGTCGAAAAGAGCATCAGGTGTGTAACTATCTATGGTCTTTAGTAACTAGGCCCTGAAGACTTTAACACGAACAAAATGATGAAACTCTTAGATTTGCATAAGTGATGCTCTGATGAGAGCAATTCAATGTGCTCCAGTATGCTTCCAAAATGTTTTTTTTTTCAGAGACTGGCTTGCGTGGAAATGATCGGGCATGGATCAGCCAAGATTTCCACCCACCAATGCCTGATGCATTAGAGTAGATTGATCATGGGGCCAGACCAACACTAAAGAAATATGGATCGTGCAAAACAGATTTAAGGTGCTGCTCTCCAGTTACAGACATTCCTCTGCATCAGACCACAAGTAATTATTGAGAAATTGCTTTACGTTACTCTTACTCTTTATTAATATTATTTCAGTCAATGTTTGGGCTCCTGCTGCCAACTCCAGTGTGTCTTTCAAGCAATGTTTGGGCTCCTGCTGCTGTTGCTGCTGCCAACTCCAGTGTGTCTTTCAAGCAATTTTGGCCTCCTGCTGCTGCCAACTCCAGTGTCTCTTTTAAGCAATGTTTGGGCTCCTGCTGCTGCTGCTTGCAACTCCAGGGTGTCATTCAGCCAATTTTTGGGCTCCTGCTTCCAACTTCAGTGTGTCTTTCAATCAATGTTTGGGCTCCTGCTGCTCCTGCTGCCAACTCCAGTGTGTCTTTCAAGCAATGTTTGGGCTCCTGCTGCTTCTGCTGCCAACTCCAGTGTCTCTTTCAAGCAATGTTTGGGCTCCTGATGCTGCTGCTGCCAACTCCAGTGTCTCTTTTAAGCAACTCCAGGGTGTGATTCATCCAATTTTTGGGCTCCTGCTGCCAACTCCAGTGTGTCTTTCAATCAATGTTTGGGCTCCTGCTGCTCCTGCTGCCAACTCCAGTGTGTCTTTCAAGCAATGTTTGGGCTCCTGCTGCTTCTGCTGCCAACTCCAGTGTCTCTTTCAAGCAATGTTTGGGCTCCTGCTGCTGCTGCCAACTCCAGTGTCTCTTTTAAGCAACTCCAGGGTGTGATTCATCCAATTTTTGGGCTCCTGCTGCCAACTCCGGTGTCTCTTTCAAGCTATGTTTGGGTTCCTGCTGCTGCTGCTGCTGCTAGAGGGTCAAGAGCCAGGATGGGTAGTTGGATCGACCTAAAGAGTCAGAACACATAGTCTGATAGAGCTAGAGGTTTAGGAGCCACATCAAGTAGCCATACAGAGCTAAGGAGCTAAGGGTCAGAGTGATTAGTCAGACAGAGCTAGCGGGTCAGAAGGCAGAGCGGGTAGTCAGAGAGATACAGAGGGTCAGGATCAAGGGTGGGTAGTCAAACAGAGATAGACGGTCAGGAGCCAGAACGGAAAGTCCAAGAGAGAAAGAGGGTCAGAAGCTAGAGCGGTTAGTGAAACGAAGTCAGAGCAGGTAGTCAGACGGAGCTAGAGGGTCAGGAGTCAGAGCTGTTAGTCAGTAAAAGCCAGAGGGCCAGGAGCCAGAGCGGGTAGTCAGACAGAGCTAGAGGGTCAAGAGCCAGGGTGGGTAGTTAGATGGAGCCAGGGCATCAGGATTCAGAGCAGGTAGTCAGGCAAAGCTAGAGGGTCAGGAGGCACAGCAGGTAGCCAGTAGCCAGACAGAGCCAGAGGGTCAATTGCCAGAGCTTGTAGTCAGATGGAGCTAGGGGGTCAGGAGCCAGGGTAGGTAGTCAGATGGAGCTAAAGGGTCAGGAGCCAGGGTAGGTAGTCAGATGGAGCTAGAGGGTCAGGAGTCAGAGCAGATAGTCAGAGAGAGACAGAGACCCAGGAGTCAGAGTGGGTAGTCCAACAGAGCTAGAGGGTCAAGAGCTGGGGCAGGTCAGGAGTCAGAGCAGGTATTTAGATGGAGCAAGAGGGTCAGGATCCACAGTGGATAGTCAGATGATGCTAGAGGATAAGGAGACAAAGCAGGTAGTCAGATGGAGCCAGAGGGTCAGAAGTCACAGTGGCTAGTCATAGAGAGCCAGAGAGTCAGAAGCTAGAGCGGATAGTCAGCTGCAGTGTTTTCTTCGCTCAGTTTTCAGTGATTAATGTGTGAAATTCCTTTCCTCCCACTTTTCTCATGTTAGAAGATTATAGTCCGAATAAATTATATAGAACATCTTCAAGCTCGAGATAACATTCATTCGTTTGAGTGCATTTTTTTTCAAAATGTAAATAAAGTATACACAAAGTTTAGATTTAGACACAGATTATGCTTTATAGATAAAGATGGCGCCTGGACAGCAGCCTACGCTCAAGTTACTTCCTTTCAGTTACAGTTTTGCATCAAACTTATCTTTCTGATGCGCTTGAAAGGAAAAGGTTTGTTTACTAAAGCAGGACCAACCAGCAACCTTCATTTAGCTACATTGACATGTAAGGTGTACTGTGATTTGTAGTGACGTGTGATGTTAACTCTTTTGTATATATAAAGAGCTGCGAGGGGAACTCATCAGAAGCTTCTTCCTATGGCAGCATTGTACACACATGTGCGTGTGCTTCTCTGTTTCTTGCATTCTTTCACTTTGAATCTGATTTGGACATGGACCATTGCCTAAGGCCCCTACTGGGCATAAGGTGGGGTCCCTTTATATCTCTGAAAAGGTCAGGAGCCAGGGTGGGTAGTCAAGAGCTAGAGGGTCAGAAGCTCGATCGGGTAGTCAGAGAGAGCCAGAGGGACAGCAGTTAGAGTGGGTAGTCAGACAGAGCCACAGGGTCAGGAGCCAGGGTGGGCAGTCAGATGGAGCTAGAGGGTCAGGAGCCAGAGTGGGTAATCAGATGGATTTGGAGGGTCAGCAACCAGGGTGGGTAGTCAGACGGAGCTAGAGGGTCAGGGCCAGAGTGGTTAGTCTGACAAAGTTGGAGTGTCAGTAGCCAGGGTGGGCAGTCAGATGGAGCTAGAGGGTGAGGAGCCAGAGCGGATAGTCAGACAGAGCTGGAGGGTCAGGAGCCAGAGCGGATAGTCAGATAAAGCTAGAAGGTCAGGATTCTGAGTGGGTAGTCAGAGAGAGCCAGAGGGCCAGAAGCTAGAGTGGGTAGTCAGACAGAGCCACAGGGTCAGGTGACAGGGTAGGCATTCAGACTGAACCACAGGGTCAGGAGCCATAGCGGATAGTTGAAGCTAGAGTGTCAGGATTCTGAGCGGGTAGTCAGACGGAGCTAGAGGGTCAGAAGCCAGAGTGGATAGTCAGACAGTGCTAGAGAGTCAGGAGTCTAAGTGGTTAGTCAGACAGAGCTAGAGGGTCAGAAGCTAGAGCAGGCAGTCACATGGAGCCAGAGGGTCAGAAGCTAGAGCAGGCAGTCACATGGAGCTAGAGGGTCAGAAGCTAGAGCAGGTAGTCACATGGAGCCAGAGGGTCAGAAGCCAGAGCGAGAAGTCAGATGGAGCTAGATGGTCAGGAGTCTGAGTGGGTAGTTAGACTGAGATAGAGGTCCAGGAGCCAGAATGGTTAGTCAGACAGAACTAAGGGGGGAAGGAGTCAGAGCGGGTAGTCAGACAGAGCTGGAGGGTCAGGATCCAGGATGGGTAGTCAGAAAAAGCTGGAGGGTCAGAAGCCAGGGCGGGTTATCAGATGACTCTAGAAGGTGAGGAGCCAGGTCCAGCTGGAATCATGAAAAGAAAATGGTAAGGTGGGGATGAGAGAGAGGGAAAGTGAAGGGAAGATGGTGACGGGGGGAGACAATGGAGAGAGATGGAGGCTGAGGGAAAGAGATGAAAAGGAAAATAATCCAGAATGTAACAAATGTTAACAGCTAGAGTAGGGTGGTCGTTACACTGGATGCTACGTTGTATGCTACTCTAGTTGATAAAAGATTATTACATTACCCCATCAGGTGTGCAATACTGGGCACCCCATCCTTGTTTTGTAATGGGCCCCCATCATGTGTAAAAAACTGTGCCCACCATTTCGGGTTATTAGAGTATAAAATGGAGCTGGGTTGCCTCCCTCCCTCCCTTCAGGGAAATGACTGTTCTGGGCACATGGTGTGAGAAACTGCAGGAAGTTGGAAAGATTGGGCTTACCCAGCTTCGGGAACAGAGTGCGGTCCGCCGTGGTCACTCGGGGCTCCAGGACCCCTGGGCATGTTTGGCAGCTGCTGCAGGGAATGGGAGTCTGGGGTGGCAGGATCAGGAAGAGGCTGGTCAGCCACTGTGCAATGCCGTGAGGCTCTTCACTGTCTCTGCTCTTTAAGATGGGGAGGAGGGACCACCGAGCAAAGACTACGAGACCCACCCACTGTACATAGGAAAAGAGAGATGAGGATTCGTTATTTGGGGGGCTAGCATTTTTTTTTACACTGCAGTCTGTAGTTGTGGGAATAGCCACAGCCTGCCGTGAGCAGTATATCACAACTCTATCACTACTAAAGTGTCCCTAGTGCTATCACACACTGCCATGATAGCTGTAGCTTAGGGTATGCTTTGGATAACTGTTTCTACTCGCGTATGACCCAGATTGCTTGGAGACTGGATCTCTCTGTCCAGACCTTTGAACACAAGACCTCAGACTCCCCGACCTCGTCTTTGCCTGCCCCCTGGTACCACGATGATTCTTCTCGACATTCGTCTGCCTTGATGCTAGTTTGGATTGATTAACAGTGAATAACCTTTGCTAAGACCGACTTCCCATGAATCACCCATGAGCACTTACCCATCTGCAAGTCCAGACCAGTGAATTTTGTTTGCGCTATTGAGTCCTGGGGCGACCGTATCTGGCGAGGTCTTGGCAAAAGGGGGCTTTTTTATAGGTAAAGCAAGTGGCACAGATTGGGCAATACTGACTGAATTGGACTTGCTAACTAGCCAGCCTTACAGTAACACATTGTAACACAGTAGGAAGCTGGTAGGCTTTTCAGAATGACTCATCTTGTTTGTCACAGCAGGAGAAAGAAATAATACATCCCAATATTTTACACTCCTGGCCCAATATTTGGGTCTGTGAGATCCATCACCTAAATAACTGACAGAACTTTTGAAAGTAAAATCAACACAATGAAGAAGCTTGAAAGATCAGTCCAGGCAAAGGCAATATTTTTATTTAACAAAATACAATATTAAAGAGGAAACAAACAAGGTTTTCAACATGTCTGCCCTGCTCCCCATCTCGGCCCTGTCCCTTGCTGCACCCACATCTTTGCCCTGCTCCCAAATGCACCCACATCTTTGCCCTGCTCCATGCTGCACCCACATCTCTGCCCTGCTCCATGCTGCACCCCCATCTCTGCCCTGTCCCTTGCTGCACCCACATCTCTGCCCTGCTTCGCATCTTTGCCCTGCTCCTCGCTGCACCCCCATCTCTGCCCTGTCCCTTGCTGCACCCCCATCTCTGCCCTGTCCCTTGCTGCACCCACATCTCCACCCCGCTCCGCATCTTTGCTCTATTCCTTGCCTGACCCACATCTCTGCCCTGTCCCTTGCTGCACCCACATCTCTGCCCTGCTTCGCATCTTTGCCCTGCTCCTCACTGCACCCCCATCTCTGCCCTGTCCCTTGCTGCACCCACATCTTTGCCCTGCTCCCAAATGCACCCACATCTCCACCCCGCTCCGCATCTTTGCTCTATTCCTTGCCTGACCCACATCTCTGCCCTGCTTCCAATGGCACCCACATCTATTGCTCTGCATATTTGCCCTGTTCCTTGCTGCACTCACATCTCTGCCCTGCTCACCACCTCTGCCCAGTTCCCGTTGCACCCACATCTTTGCCCTGCTCCCCTATTAGCACCACTATTACAGTAAGACCTTAGCCACTTCCAGTGTGCGCTCCATGAGAGGTGGGGGGCCCATGCAATTGCATGCATTGCATGGTGGCAAAGCACGTCACTGATGGTAGACACCCCTCAGCACTGTGTGACAGTACAGTACACATGATAATAATATCAGCAATAACTAGCTATAACTGTAAACTTTCGCTAAATACACTTTTTTTTTCAAAAAGTTAAAATAAGAAAAGAAAGGTTAATAAAAGAAACTGTTAATAACTTTTTGTTCCTCAGTGAATTCCTTACAGTGTAACTCAGACTCGGGGGAAGGTTGTGGCTGAGAATCTCAAGACACCTCTGAGCTCTTTTATACAGCCGGTTCTAAAGAGAAGACTCTGTGTTATTTGGAGGGGGCGCGCCATCCTCCTATACAGAACCAGCAGAAGTGACATTGTCTCCTAGAAAGAGCCCATAGTGCGGAGAACATTGAACATTTAGGGACAGATGGAGCTGATCTAAGTCCTGAGACACTGTAACACAATAGCCATAGAAAAGCTTTGAGAATTTCATGACTCTACTTTGTAAAAGGGACTGTTGGATCTTCTCCATCTTCTCTGGTATTTCTGGGCCGGATAGTGCACCATTTCCTGTGACACATAGTTCAGGTGTGACTGCACAGGTGAGTGTGTGTGATAAATATGACGGGGCATAGCTGAGGGGGGGATGTGCCCTGGGTCTAGCAGGTCAGAGGCACCAAATGAGGGGCCTGGGCACAGGGGGGCACCATCTGGAATCTTTGTGCTGAGCACCACAAAGCCCAGCTACTCCTCTGCATATGCAAAGCAAAGGAACCACCCCGGAAAGGAGATGCCACTGCCCATCCCTCCTGCCCCTGTGCTCTGATTGTGGGAAAGAGAGAGAGAGAGACAGACAAGAGACGCATGGTAGATCACATGACACACAGGGAGCGAGCATCCAGGCCAGGCGAGTCCATCCAATGGCCCAATAATAGTAAGCTACGGGGAAACTGGTTTTAAAGTTTGCTGGCCCTTTGTTATACAAAAACACGTTTTCTGTGATATATTTTTATTATCTCTGAATGTATTTTGTTAAAGGTGATTTCAAGCCCTATATACTGATGTTTTACTATAGCTGAAGCAGCCTTCTACTTCCTTTTTCACTATCACTGTATTTTGTTCCCCCATATCTAAAATTAAATATTTTGATAGAAGGGTTTAATATAGAACTTTACACAACTGTTCGGGTTTGCTCAAACTGAACCAAAGGTGAAATTCAACTTTGGATGAACCTTAAAACTTGTCGTAGATGAAAGTGCAAACTGCACGTGCTCTGTCTGAAGTACTAACTGGAGTAGGTCCTCTTTGGGGCTGGGGTATCCACTCATGTGGGGAAAGTATATTATGGGGCAATGAGAATGACATTCCTCAATGCTGAATGTGGCTCTCATCAGAAAAAAGTTGGGGGCCTCTGGTTTGGGGCTCCACCCTGTTCTCATTTGAAAATAAAACTATATTGCCAGACTAATTATAAAATAAAGAGTTGTCTCATGTCATGATGGGAGCGGCAGGTGTTAGTGATGCACACACACACATTAAGGTGCATTTCTTTAATGCACTCATGCATCAAAATGTGTGCCAATGCGTATTATGTCCGTATTTTATGGCCTATTTTGGACATTTTGGTGTGTTATTTAGGATGTATTTTTGATTGCTTAAGTGCGTTTTAGCCTTTTTACTATTGTGTCTATTACATATTCATTCTTTTTGTTGTTTTTGTGTTTTAGCATATTATACATGATTAGTATGGGTTTGCACATAATTCCCTGCCCTGATTAGACGGACGTGCCAATAAAAGGGGCTGTTGACTGCTCCAATTACAGGCTCATTTTCCTGGCGGGAGTGCAATGGTGTAGTGCACAAGATGGTTTGGTAATGGAGCGCTCCAGTGATGTGGTAATGGAGCGCTGTCAGTGTTTAAGAGCCTACAGTGTCACGCTTTGCCTGACAGAGCTTCAATTACGTGTGGATGTCGATCACATGCATGATGTTTAGCTATTCGAGCTGACCCAACTTAGCGGTGAATCCCTTGAGAAACTGTATTGTGCATTACTGCCATGGTTGGCCCCCACCACAAGTAAGGGGCTTGCATTTGCGGGCATTGCCAAATTGGTAGGCTGCCTTCAATTTCTATGAACGGTTCGTTCCAGAGGCTAAGCATCCTCTTTGTGGGCATGTTCCAGCCTACGCTCAGCCGCACTCTCAATCTTGATGGCATGGCAACCTTGGTGGACAAGTATTTATGTTTCCCTGACACTATGGTAGGCTGGAATGCACTTAAGCTGGGCTTTCACAACTGGCCGATATGCCCAACGCCATGGGTGTGATCGACTGTAGGCACGTGACGCCGGTGCCACTGGTTGCAGAAGAATATCTCTTTAGGTATGTGTTTGGTTTCCCCTTGAATCCTTCATTTCATGCTTTGTAGTGACATATATTTTTGCCTAGCTTCCACATATTTAGTATATGTTGGCCCTTGCATTGTAGTAAAGTGGACCTCAATCTCCCCTTTTAAATAGTTGCCCTTAGTTCCCTATAGCTGCTTCAATCTAAAGTAAGCCAATGTTAATGTTCATTTTCCTTTTGCTCACACTATGGCATCCCACTTTACACTGTCTGCCAAGTCCCCTTTTCTTACTTCTTACCAATGGTTGTCCCTTTCTGCTTAGCATCTGTGCTTAAATGCTGCTCTGCTCTTCACCTGTGTGCTTTGTGTCTTTTGTGCAGGAACCGTAACATGGGCCAACCGGTAACTCCGCTTCCTAGGTGTTATGGCTGGATTTCCAGGCTCCACCAATGATACGTACATACTGCGCAATTCCAGCCTGTATGCGCGATTTGAATACTGGCTACTTGGTAAGTGTTGTCATTATTACTTCTTTCTTGCTGATGTTTTTTTCTCATTTTGAACTAGTGTATTTCGTTTTTGATGTGTTTATGATGTATGTGCCTAATTTTTCTCTAATTTTTGTAGGTGAGTTTGGCTACCTTCTTCTTCCGTGGTTTATGACCCCTATTCTGTGGCCTCAGACTCAGCCACATGCGGCCTACAACCGGGCTCAAAGCAAGACAAAGGGCAGTGGTGGAGCGGGTCTTTGGCTTGTTGAAAACCTGGTTCCATTGCCTAGACCATACTAGGGAGGGTGCCCTGCAGTGCCAGCCATAGAAAATCATCAAAATCATCATGGCGTGAATGGTGCTGCACAATTTTGCCCTCCTGGAGAACGTTCCACAATATCCACATGTATCCCCCTCTTTAGCAGACCTATATGGGGGCACACAGAGTGCCTCAGTCTGTCCGGAACCACCTTATCTCACCTTTTTTGGGTGTGTCACAAAACTCTGACATACAACTTTTTCTTGAACAGTATGGGTTCATACTGTTCACAAACAAAAACCCAACCTAAAAATCTCTACCAAATGTATTTGTCCTTATTGGTGGGGTTGGTGGTTTGCAATGTCTGGTGGGTCACTGGCTTCTCGGAGTGCCACCAGGTGTGCAAAGTTGTAATTTTGTTGCAACATTATGTGTCTCTTCCCTGGGTAGGGACACTTGCAGCTGGAGCTGTGTTTGGCTCGTCCAC
The DNA here is from genome assembly GCA_027917425.1 of Gastrophryne carolinensis. Lineage (NCBI taxonomy): Eukaryota > Metazoa > Chordata > Amphibia > Anura > Microhylidae > Gastrophryne > Gastrophryne carolinensis. The sequence continues at coordinate 4,856,819 of CM051240.1, read as the reverse complement.
ATGTGTTGTGCTTGATGAGGGTGATGGAAAATCCTCAGAAGAAGAGCTCTCCCATGGAGGTGATGGCTGCAGCTGCTCATCACGCTGCAGCTGTTGGTCATGCTGGTGGAGGGAGCTTCTGCTGCAGATGGACTAGTGGATCCAGCTGCTGCTGCAGAGGAAGTGGGGGGAAGATGCTGCTGTAGATGGATTTTTGGATCTAGCTGCTGCTGCAGATGGGGTGGGGAATGCAGACGCTGCTGCTGCAGGTGGATTTGTGGATCCAGCTGCTGCTGCAGTGGCCTCGGCAGATGCTGCTGCAGAAGCAACTGTTGAGGCAGATGTTGTGTCTAAGGGTGTTGGGGAGGCAACTGTTCCAGCAGAGTGTGTTGATGCTGCTTTTGTTGTGGTGGCAAATGGTGTGGAACAAGTTCCTGTATGGCAGCCAGTAGCGGGGGTGCCTGTAGGAGCGGACAAATAAGTTAGCTCTCTGTTGTTTGCCACACATGTAGTACACAAAAATAGGGCTGCATGGTAATCCAGGGGTCCCCACTTTGTCCACATTACACTTATCGGAACCATTGGTGCAGTCCTTGATTACGTAGTCCCCCCCCCCCCCCCCCCCGGGAGTTCCTGTGGTTGGGTGCCCATGTTTTTTGGCTGGGTGTTTCCTGCAATGTGAATAGGGCATACACCTAGTAAAGCCATATACCTTGTGTTTCTAAACATTGGCTACCCAATCTGGTTCCACTTTGTACAAGTAAGCAAGGTGTGGCACATACACATAGATTTAAATGTCAATACTTGGCTTTGAGGTGGCATGTGGCAATATTCCAAGATTCGCCTGGTTGCCCGACCTGTGTGTCATAGCCCAGACAGAACATTTAGATTGTGCTTGTGTACTAAACTTGGGCATTAAAATGAGGCTGACACAAAAAAACAAACAACTTACCACTTTCAGCAGCAGCACGCAGGTCAGAGTCGATGATCCATGTCAAGCCCTGGAATGTTGCTGGGTTCAACAGGCCATACATCATTTATTCTGCAGCTGTAAATTCCATATTGCAGGGTAATCTGCCTCCAGTGGAAGACAAACACAAAGGATTTAGCCATACAAAGGTCAGGGCCCACATCAACAGCTGTGCTGAATTTATGCTTCCCGGCATTTGCTCCAATGTGAAGTTCACACTTATGCCAACTTCTGGAATCTGCTGGGGTGCATCAAATCACGTATTTGCAGAGAGTCTCATCAAAACGGCCCCACTCGCCATGTATCCGTGACCAACAGGACCACCTCATGCTCATAAGTACATATGTGCTTGCATGCCAATAGCAATTTTGGGGCATTAGTAGCTAGGCAGTTAGAATGCAAGTGGATAGCAATTCTGGGGTGTGAGTGGATAAGAGGTCAGAGAGCAAGTCGATAAGAAGGCAGAGTGAAAAGGATGCTGCCATCCGCAGTCTTACACATGCGAAAGCTAGCAAGGCCATTTCTATTGGCGCACATGGGCAGCACGTTGGGAGACTTTTGGGCAAGGTGTCTCAATTAGGGCCTAGCTGGGTGTGGCAGCCAGATACTAAGGGCAGGCCAGGTGGCCACAAATTCTCAAAACAAGGCAGCACAGATACATTCATACTGAGATAAAGTGGTTTGGGAGGGCCCTGACAACCTGATTGGCTTGACATTTCGATGGCTTTTCTCCACACTTGTGATGATGATGACTTCCTGCCCAACAGCTATCTGAAGAGAATGTTGGCACTCTAAGTGGTGGCCAAGCTGGAGGAGGAGCCCAAAACCAGGTCATGCAGCATTGTCCTGACCTGAAAGGGAGAAATAAGCCCTGGGTGCGGCAATATTTCAACCTGCACTTCCCAAGTAAGTGACATTTATTTGCTAAGCACTCACACCTACAACCACATTAGGCAGGACTGTGTGCAAAATAATGCACTTCTCTTCTAGTGTCAGGGATCAGGCAGAAAATCAGGCCCACCCTGAAGAACGTGTAGGGAGGTGCCCTGAGGTGGCAACGTCCTTACCCTTCTCTGCAGGTGAGTCTCAAGCTGACCTGGACCAACCTGCAGAGGAGGAGGCACAGATGTTGCCTAACGATATCCCAAAAAAACATCAAGCAAGGGGAAGACGCAATGCTGGAGAGAAGGATGGGTACAGGAAAGCACTTAGCAGATGAAAATACATGGGATGGGACATCAGAAAGTGGTACAGGTAAGCACTTAGGAGAAGAAAAGACACTGGATGGAACATCAAAAACAAACACCAAGAAACGAGAAGGAGCAACACTGGAGAGAAGGAGGGGTACAGGTAAGCACTTAGGAACAGAAGAGAGCAATAAGAACTTAGCAATAAGTAAGTGCTAGAATTCCAGGGTCATGGGCAGAACACTGGAAAGCACTAAAAATTTGAGGCTCGCATATGAGTACAAGTGAGGGTATGCCTACAGACCACGGACTAAACTCACAAAAATGGAGGACAAAATAGCTAATTTCTGAAGTAACTAGTAGGACCTCAGAGGACAGTGACACATTTTGCAGCCAGTTATGTTACAAAATGCAAAAAATGCAGGAGGGTGGGACGTTCGCGGCAAGGAAACAATACTACATTGCACTCGTCCATTGCATCTGCTGCGAGACATGTACGTGTAACGCTCGCACAGGCTAACACGACAACAAACAAGTTACAAAGCGGCCCCGATGAAGGCTCTGAATTATGCAAGCACAAGCACAATTCCATGTAACGAATGGGCTTATGCACTAAAATGAAACTAAGCTAGAGGGCTGTGAATCACTCTTATTGCGTGCCTTGCAGTGGAGTGAGCTGGTCTGAGTGATGGGTTGGGTATTAACCTGACATGAGTCTCAGGCTTTGAATTGTGGTCAGGACAGGGGATGGTGCTTCATGCAGAAGCGGCGCACGAGTTTTGAAGCGCAGAGAGTCAAGGTAAGTATGGCTAAACCTGCTGCGATCAGTCAGCAACAGCTAAGGGGGTGACAGTTGGATTGCAGCAGGATGCGTTAGGATGTTTTAGATAATGCCAACATCTTAAAGGCAGTGCGGGAGGGGGGATGGAAGTTATCACAGGTACAACAGAAAATGTCTGTTGTTCCTCTTTAAGCTGCGGGGCAATTGATTTTAACGTCTGCTGCCCCATTTTTTCTATAAAAATATGAAAATACATTTGTGAACTAAAGGGACTTTATGTTAATTATTTCTGAATGTATTTTGTTAAAGGTGATTTCTTACACTGAGATTTTACTGTAGTTGAAGGGGACGTCTACTTTTTTTTACACTAAATGTATGTTCTTTTCCCCATGGCAGGGTTTAAAAAAGCATTTTACCCAACTGTTCTGTTATGCTCGAATTGAAGCAAATCAGCAAAATCAAGGTGGGATTTCTCTTTAGATGAACCCTAAAAGTTTCTGCAAATAAGGAAGTGCAGACTGCACATGCCCTATCCATGTCAAGATCTCAAAGATTTAACGGCTTGTATCAAATGCATCATGATTTTTATGGGCCTTACTACCACAAAGGTATCTGAACTGCCAATATTTACCTTAAATTCTCCTGTGTAAGCCAAAGATCATATCAAACGCCCTTTCACTGTGTTTCTATTTCTGCTCATGAGTCTCAGATTACTCCCACATTCAAGAGTAGGTTTCTATTGTATGAAAATATATGATACCTACATTTTTTTTCTCAACATTTATATCCCATGAAATGCAAGAAATACATTATGGGGAATCAGAGTATTTTGTTCCTTTCAGGCCTGTCTGACCTTCCAAGTCTTCAGCTGCCTCTCTTCCTCTTCTTCCTTCTCATCTACCTTCTGACCCTCACCTGGAATTTGCTCATCATCATCGTCATAGTCACTGACTCTCACCTCCACACCCCCATGTATTTTTTCCTGGGCAACTTGGCCGGTGCAGACCTCTGTTGTTCCTCAGTCACCCTTCCACGAATGTTATTTGACCTTCACACCCAGATAAAAATAATAACCAGAAAGGCTTGTATCGCCCAAGTTTTTTTCTTCATCCTCTTTCTTGGCCCAGAAGTTTTCTTATTGGCCGTCATGTCCTGGGATCGATATTTTGCTGTGTGTCGCCCGTTACACTACATGCAGATCATGTGTTGGAGAGTGTGTGCATACTGTGTGTGCGGCTCCTGGTGTCTCAGTTTCTTCTATTCATTACTGCACACACTTTTAGTGCTGAAATTAATTTTTTGTGGATCTAATGTCATAGAGAACTTCTTCTGTGACCTGCCCCAGCTGTTTCAGATCTCCTGCAGTGACATCTTCATCAACATTCTGCTCACCTTCCTTTCAGCAATATTTGTAGGAGTTGGGACTTGGCTGACGACCTTCCTGCCCTATGTCTATATATTGAAAGCTGTCCAAAAAATGCAAATTAAGGGAAAGAGGAGTAAAGTTCTATCAACGTGCTCCTCTCATCTCACTGTGGTCTTCCTGTTTTATTGCTCGGTTTGTATCAATTATTTTCATCTCGGGTCTAAGAGTCATTCAGTCAGTGACAGAGCGACATCGGTCTTCTATACTGTGGTCAGCCCTCTCCTCAATCCTCTGATTTACTGTCTGAGGAACCAAGACATCAGGAAAGCTTTCCGGAAGGGTTTCCACCGCAACACAGGTGCTCTGATTTTACAAGAAAATTAAAGAGCAGCAAGTATGAAAAATATCAAAACAACAGACGTGCAGTACAATGGGAAAAAAAAGTACTAAACAATGTGATGTGTGGGAAACCCCTGAATACCCCCTACAAAAAATAATTACCACCAATTTTGTAATTAAAAATGAGCAAATTCCCGTACATTTCAAATCAGACGATTCACCAAATCTCCCCCCAAAAAATCAGTTCAATCTATCTGAATTTTAGAAAATCGTCTAAAAATTGCTCACCTGTCATTGTGTTTGGGGATGTCGGCCCTGGGATATGTCTTTTTATGTCCACATTGGCCCCTGTAGTCCATTTGATACCTTCCAGTGCTGTTTCTTTACTGATTGGCCCTTCCTTGCTGATGTCATTGGCTGTACAGTGGTGATGGCTGTATCACCTTTCTCATGCCAGCCGCTGTTTGCCAGACCAGGCAGAGACTGGTAAAGGGAAGAATTGCTTTGCTATAAATAAAATTGTTTTAAAGTGAGTTTGGGAGCTTTTGCAAGTTCTGGTTGTATTTTCAAATGAGGTTGTATCTTAAGTGAGGGGACTTTTCATTAAGGGCCTTTTTGCTTATTGTTGATTGTGTTTATTGCCTACATGTTATAGAGCTAAAATAAGAAGTTAAAAGCCAAAGTGCTGCAACTGCATGCACTAAAATTGGGTGGGTGGAGAATTAGAAGGGGGGGGGGGCTGCTATGATGGATAAGGAGATCCATGTGTTGCAAACCAGCACTAGGCGGATGCATTACTGCAGAAGCTAATACTAAAGCTCAATGTGTCAAACTAGATAGAAACTTAAGGTGTATTCTCACAAATGCCAGAAGTCTGGCAGGTAATTGGGGGAGCTTGAGGTTCTGGTAGAAGAAGAAAATATTGATGTTATTGGTGTAGCTGAGACATTGCTGGATTTCTCACATGACTGGACTGTCAATCTTTCGGATTTTGCTCTCTTTCGGAAATACTGAGCAAATAGGAAAGGGGGCAGAGTGTGTCTTTATGTATAGCAAAAATTCAAAGCATATATTAATGAGAAGATACTAGCAGAAGATTGTGAAGATGTAGAATCCTTGTGGGTAGAAATGCGGGCGAAATAAATGTTAAAATAGAGTTTGGTGTAATCTATAGGCCCCCAAATATAAGTGAGAAAATAGGGGATCAACTGCACAAGCAGATAGAGCGGGCTTCACAGGCTGGTACAGTGGTGGTGATGGGGGGACTTCAACTACCCAGGAATCGACTGGAGACGAATGAAGAGGTGGGTGAACCTGTTTCTCTCTGAAGCCTGGATGTAAGACCGCTTTTGAATAGAACATTCCGTGCTGGATGAGGATGAAGATGAGATGAGTATAAGTTCCCAAGGACATCTATACTCATTCAAAGTGCGTGGGAGTGGCAAGCTGGGGAAAATTCCTGGAAGAACACCTGGCCCATACTGATGTGCACAGGGCTCTTCCACAACTCTGATAACCCAAAGTGAGCGGGTGATTGGGTGCCGGTAATGGCATGTGGCTTTTCTGCTCCCTTACCCTGGTAACTGGTATAGGGCTCCCATGGACCCAGCACCAGTTCACCAACAGTATAAAAAGGACAACACACCAAAAATAAATGTATTATCTTAAATTAAAATTCTTACTGCTCTGCGTCGTCTAACCTCTGTCCTCTGCTGGCCTGCATTCTCTTCTTCATCCACCAGCAGCTTCCTAAATGTTAAAGGGGTCTTCTTGGTCAGTCACTGGGGTCTTTTGATGGTGGTCATTTCCTGAATGAGGGTGCAGGTCCTCCCTTCCTAGCTCCCAGCCAGGAGTAATGCCAAGAACTGGGGCAGAGAGTCTTTTATTGTTCAGAGGAGGAGGCGTCGGGAATTCCCCCTGTGAAACTAAATACTTCACTTAAGGGGAGGTGTATGGGGGGGGGACTTCCTGGGGTACCCCCTTCAATCCCCTCACCTCCGTTATATAATTGGGGAGATTCCACAGAGGCACAGAAGCTCCGCTCCCCAGGCTCCTGTCATTACCTATGGCTGGATGCCAAGAAAAGAAGAAGGGGATGCCCTCTTCACTCCAGATGTTGGCAGGGCATCTGAGGAGATAGACGCCCTGCTGATGAAATTTAAAGTTACCTGGTGCAGGCCAGAAGGCAGGATGAGGTAAGTATATATATATATATATATATATATATATATATATATATATATAGATTTATTTATATATATATGTAATGGTATTTTATACCAGTTCAAAGGGCAGGGGGGTGAGAGCACTTGCCTGACATACCGGTGGGTAGCCTTGTATTACCAGCCCCTATGCTTGGTGTGCTGGTCTGGTAAGCTTTTGAAGAGGGTAAGGTTCTTTTGGGATGTTCCCCACACACCCTTTTTTGAGGTGTGTATGTTGAGACGGCTAATCACAATTGCCTGGTGCAGGCACAAGGGCTAGCAGGGATGTGGCGCGGCCCGTGCATGTGCCGTTGGACCGGGAGAGAAGGTGAGTATAAGGGGCAACCTGGGGGCTTACACGTGGTAGGGCATCCTGATTCTGGATGGCCCAGGGGTGGGGAATCAAACATCCCAGGAATCTTATCAATTCCAGGTGTGCTTTTATTCATTTTATCCCCCCTCCCATACTTACCTCTAATACCTCGCCAATCTCCACAGAAATCCAAAGGGTGTCAGGCACTGGCCACCACTTTCTGTCATTGACAGCGGGAGAGATGGGCTGGAGCAGTGGACCTGGTGGAGGTTGAGGTAGTCGGGGGATGGATGAGTTGATCTGAGAAGGGGATATGGAGAAATGGAGCTGGGTGTATTACTGCAGCTTGGAGAAAGCAATTGAGTACCACTGGTAATAGATAGGTGAGTCATGCTGGGAGGAGGGGCAATTAAATAATTGTTAAAGGGGGTGGGTAAGTGGATCTGAGAATTTGATGAGCGGGGTTGGGGGGGGCTGGGAGCACCCTTAGAAGGTCATGCAGAGATTGCTTTTATTCTGCCATGCTCGGGCCCCTTTTCCTGTCCTGTCTGTACTGCCTTGATGGAGGCCGTGATTTTAGATATGGCTCTGTCCACTGATAATGGTGCTTATTGACCAGAGCTGAATAGGGGGGAAATTTGGGTCAAATTATTCCACCATCAATTTTTTAAATTTGAAATTGAATATTTAACTTACCTCTAAGAGGTAGGAGGCTTAATGGCTGCTAAATGGCTACAGGCTCTTCTGCACCTCCGGTACCTGGCAGAGCGTGTGAGTTATCAGATGAGACATCAGCAAGCAAGCCACCTGCCCAATGCCAAGAAGATGGCTTGACAACCCAAGACCAAAACCTGGACCTAGAGTCTAAAAGTCTAGAGGCATTGCTATTTGGGATTTAGTGTAAAACCTTGTGGTCGCTGCCAGGGCCGGCGTCAGCACCCGGCAAGGCGGGCGGAAGCTGCCAGGGGCCCCCACCCTCCAGGGGGCCACTGACAGAGCTGGCCTTTGAGCTGTGCAATGGCACTTGACCCACGGAAGACTGGGAAGGCACCACCACAGCAGGTGCCCACACCTCCTTAAGTGTTGGGGGTTTCACACAACGGGACATCTTGATTCAGTTCCAGGGGAGGAAGTGCTGTTTGTTTCTGCTTTTAAATTGCCAACCCCAGCTGATTTCCTATCCCTGGAGCATCCCAGACTGTGATACCCTATTGTGTGAAACCCCCTGGGATCGCTAGCATACCCACTATCTAAGCAACTCCACCCCTGAGTTTTGGTCCGCTTTACAGGGGCATCTCAATTTGGGAAGTCCCTGTTTGTGAAAGAACCCCCCTGGTTTGGCTGTTAACTCAAACTGGCGACCCCGCAGTGCATTCACCAGTTCCAGGGGCATCCAAAATCAGGAGAATCTAGATTAATTAAATTCCAAGATCAGTTTTGAAGGGGTTTGGTGCGCTTCAAAGTAAACCAAAACTAGAGTTTCAGTCCAAATAGCATGATCCTTAGGGGGCATCCAGATTTGGGATGTCCCTCTGTGATGTGACGCAATTCTAGACCACAAGGGGCCCACTGAGACCATGCCGCCTGAGTGCCCACATAGACCTGGTGCCGGCCCTGGTCGCTGCAGTATAGTTAACTTGATTGGGATCTTGGGATCTTGCAGTGCAGCCTTTTATTTCTACAGGACATCATGCAGGGATGCTGTGCCAATGAAAGCAAGAATGTAATTATTAAGTAACTAAATAATTAGTAAGAATGAGGGACAGTAAAGTAAGGTAAGGAAGTGATCTTGTGACTGGAGACTCGATTTAATGCCAGGACATGACTGCAGTGCTTGTGAGCAGCAAACACCTTAACTGTTCCCTGGGAACCATGGTTAGGGTGCCCACTGCTCTTGGCATGTGTGCAATCACTGCTTATGTATGTCTCAATGTACAAGTATACAGCACTGGCCACCAGGGACATCCCAAATCAGGTGTTTTTTTTATACTCTATATCTGGGTTTTGATCAACTTTAGACTTATTGAAACCACAGCTGGTGCATCCTGTTTAGGGTCTGGTATGTCTAGAGTTTGGAGGCCCTCAGCCAACATCCAGTCATGAAGACACAATAGGCTCGATTCAGAGAGACAAAAAAAAACTTCCGTTTTAGTGCTGATGTCATATTATTTTCAAATTTTCCCGCTCTCGTATGAATGTGCGAGCGATTCTATGCATGTCTTGTAAACCTTCTGTAAAGTTTCCGTCCATTCGTATGCCAGAGTACGAGTACGAGGATGTCATTTTCCATGAAGACTTTTCTGATTCATTTTCTCAGGTAACAACGTAGGCTTTATATTTATATTTGACACCCTCACTTCTACTACAATGTTTAGCTAAACCCCTTAGCACTATCCTCCAGCTTCCCTTTTGAAGCCTTAAAGCTCACCCTAACCACTTAGCACTATCCTCAAGCTTACCTTTTGAACCCTTAAAACTTACCCAAATCACTTCGCGGTTAGGTTCTTCTTCCATTTTAGGCCCCTAAAACTAACCCAAATCACTTGGCGGTTAGGTTCTTCTTCCATTTTAGGCCCCTAAAACTAACCCAAATCACTTCGCGGTTAGGTTCTTCTTCCATTTTCATCATCCTAAAACTTTCCCAAAACCCTTCCTGGACATCTGAATCTTGAGCTCAAAATATGTATTTGCCCCTTTGTTTGTTGTAAATGTATGTTTTGCCAGAAATAACACTGAAACGTATGTTTCTTTTGTTTTTTTTTTTATTATAAATGATTTGGCTAATTTAAAATGTTTTGGCTTTTTAATCAAAACTTTGTTTTTTTTTCTTCTTAGGTAATAAAACTTGGTTTAGGTTTTTGTTTTTGGATAAAACAACTTGCTTAAATTTTTTTTTTTTTTTAACATTAGTAAAAATTGGGTCAGCAGAACAGGGCCAGGACCCAGGACTCTAATCCTCTTCGTCTTCTTCTGTTGTCCCCAACGAGTCAACCATCACCTTCATATCGGCCACCAACGCAAGGACCCTCCGATTCATTTCCAACATTTTTTGCCATGTGGTCCCTGTAACAAATAGAGAAAAAAAACATTAGTTTGAGCCCAATACATGTTTGCCACCTGTGGATTGAATGTTTTTAAGTTAACAAAATAAATAAAGGCGACGTATGTAATTCTGTCAAGTCATTAAGGTAAGGAAGTGGCCACAGGTCAGTCTGGCAAGTCATTATGCTAAGGAAGTGGCCACAGGTCAGTCTGGCAAGTCATTATGCTAAGGAAGTGGCCACAGGTCAGTCTTATTTTGCCATTGGCTAGGGCTTTATATGTCAAGTACCATATTAATGCAAATAATGCCATGACTACTTACTTGGTTGGTGGCCGAGAGATGGCTTGTTGGGGACAACGCGATGTCCTGGGTCCTGGCTCTGCTGTGAAGAAGTGCCTGTAGAAACATGGGAAATACGGTCAGTTTTAATGTCTTATTCAACAGTCATCAAAGGTCTCTTGCAAAGTCTGGGTCACATCACTCACCTTCTCCAGGTTCTGCTTGTAGCAGATCTGCTGCCTCTTCCCCCACCTCACCAGCTCCCGAAGCATCTAGAAAAACAGATGCAAGGAATCAGCTTGGTAGGAGATAGCATGTATATGTGTGTGCGTATACTTGAGTGACATACCAGAGGCTCCCGCATGCGTGGCAGGGTACGACTGCCTAAGGTCCAGGGGCTGGTCGGAGGACCCAACAGAGGAGGGGTAGGGCCGTCGCCCTGGAGATCCACCACCTTCACTTCCAGCTGCCGAATCATACAGCACTGGTCGGCCTGTGCGCCTCCGGGTGTGGCGAATGCGGTAATCCATTTCCAACACTACCAAAGAAAAGACATTATAACTAAAGGCCTACCTTCTGTCGTAGTTACATCTTGCATGCAATCGCTATGCACTTACTTGGGAAATGGATTCCGAAAAACCTCCGCACCCGGGGCATGTGCAGTCATTTTAGGTCCGACCAATGCTGCATGATCTGCGTGTGGGTGAAGGTGGTGTTGGTCTGCTGTTGGGTATCAGAGATGATCTCCAGGGTGACTTTGCGTTTTTCATAAGAGTTGGGCAGGTAGTCGTACCTGCGCTCCAGCATGGTCTACAAAACAGAAACAAAACTCAGCAATTACTTATAAATGCCTATCAATATGTGGCAACAATACATTATTTTAGGAAATGCCATTAACACACACACACACACACACACACACACACACACACACACACACACACACATTTCTAGGCTAAGGCAATTTTAGAATCTGGCTGCACTGTTGTTTGGCACGTGTGTGGCATGCCTTTGGTTGTGCATGTAGTTTAACACATTTTGAAATAAATCCCTTACTTCCTGCGCATCCTTAACATGTAGAGCAGCATTTAGATGTCACTTGAAAGGCCTACAAATACACTTACGAGCATGATGATCTCTTCTTGTTGGCGGGTGAAGATAGTGGGTGCCATCTTTCTTCTTCTTCTCGGCAGCAGATAAGTAATGCCCCAGCGGTTTCCGGGTTCCGCACGGTCGTGCGAACGGCCGGACGCACACGTAAGCGAACGCGTAGGCGTCACACGCCGGCTAGCTTATTTAAAGGTCCCTGGACACACAGCTCATTCTCTTTGAGAGTCCCATCAAAATGACCCCCAAAAAAGCAGCAGCCAAAACTGGCAAGGAGACAACGTGGAAGAAGGCAGCCAAGCGGCAGGAGCATGCAGAAGGGCCCCAAACCAGGTCTCAACAGGCCAAAGCCAAGTTAAGGCCTACTACCAAGGCTCCGCCAAAGCCAACTACCAGCTATGCCAAAAAAAAGGAGGCGGCAGCAGGCAAAGGAAAGACACAGGCCCCAAAGCCTACTACCTCTACTGGCCAAAAAACGGGTAAGAGGGTACGAAGCCCCACCCCACCCTGCCCTGCACCCCCCCCCCCAACGTGGCACCAAGGCACTTGGCATCGGCCAAAAACACAGGCCAGGAAGCTGCAGCAGGGCCAGAAGCCGCAGCAGGGCCCGAAGCCGCACAAGGGCCAGAAGCTGCAGCAGGGCCAGAAGCCGCAGCAGGGCCAGAAGCCGCACCAGGGCCAGAAGCTACAGCAGGGCCAGAAGCCGCAGCAGGGGCAGAAGCCGCACCAGGGCCAGAAGCCGCACCAGGGCCAGAAGCCCAAGAAAAAAAAGAAACCACAGCAGGCCCAGAAACCCTAAAAGACAGACAATGCCAAGCTCCCCCTCCCCACCGGCACGTGGCTACCAATCGATGGCCAAGAGTGGCCGACCCACCAGCTCTGGGTCACCCCAGCCAAGTATCTCCAAGGGCCATGCTCCTTCCAAGGACCCACAGAGCCACAGGGCCACAAGCACCAGTTCCAGCTCCTCAAGACCCTCTCTTCCTCGCCCACATTCCCCACCGGCACAGGTTGGCAGGCAATCACCCTATGCCACATCAATACCTGCAACTTCTGTGGCCACCCAGCCATGAACACCCAGTCCCTTTCCCAGTCCAGTTCGATCAGTAGCCAGCCTCCAGTCCTTGATGTCTCCAACACACACCCAGGCCAGAATGTCACCCCATTTGCCTGCAAACAATGAGGAGCCACAACCACCACAAACAGGGCGCACATTGCGCAAAGGCCACTTAAGTGGCCGTTTTGGTGAGTCACAAACTCTGGCATTGGCTAGTGGTCCAACGTTATATTATGATGAGCTATATGGGAGCAAATCCAAATCAACTAGCAAGCAGCGCAAAGCGGAGATTTTGGCAGAACTCACCAGACAAGTCAATGCAGCGGGGGATGAACTCAAAGATGTAGAACAGATTCAACGGAAAATATCGGACCTCAAATATGCCACACGGAAGAAAGAGAATAAAAGGCGGCAGTACAGGTACATATCTTATTTTTGGGTTTTTATTCTTCTTGTATAGACATCAGTGAGCTTATTTTTGAATACTATGTTTTTCAGCTTACAAACTGGCGGAGGATTCCCCGCTAAATTGAAATTTACCCAGGCTGAGGAGATGGTGCTGGGCCTGCTACATCCTGTTGCGTTAGAGGGACACTCAGCACAACAGGACACGGACAACCCGCCAATTACAGCAGGTTAGTAATGTGTGAATTTCCCTCAAAATGGACCAAACAGTCAAATTAGCCAGCAAGGCATATCTAAACACATGCCCCTAGGGTGTGCCTTGTAGTGGAGTGATCAATTTGACCAGGGTGTGTCATGTGTGTCGACAGGTAATGTGCAAATTAGCAGGACCACACATGACGTTTAGGAACACTTAGGAAGATTAGTAAAGTATTGAGATTAGCAAAGGAATGCGTGCTATGTATTTCTATTCACATGCCACACTTACATCTTTTTCTGTTGGCCACTTGGGTTTGAGCTGTGCTTGGGGCCCAACGGCTTAAGATGGTGTGATTGCAATGTTTTTATAGATACAATGCTAACCACCAGAATCATATTGTAACTGCTATTTGCCAGCTGAGTGTGTTAACATAATGGCCTATAAGGGATGTGGAAACACACACAACAGCCATTACTTGCATGTTTGTTTGGCTTCACGTGACCAATGTGTCTGTTCTTGTTTCATAATCCATTTTCAATCTAATGGCATTCATAGTGAAGGTCAAGTGGCACCGTTGTGGGAGTGGCCATTCCAGCTTGGCCACGTGTTTGATTTAAGCATATGTGTTATTAACCATCACCAATGCATAGTTGTGTGTTTACATTGTTTGTTTTCTTCTAATGCAGCCCAGCCTCATCCCTCAGCTAGTGGGGAATCCTCTGCCAGTTTAACTATGCTGTCTACTTCAGTGCTGCCTCGGACCCAGGATCTGATATCTATGGTAAGTGTTTTTTCATGATGTTGCGTATGCATGTGGCTTGCCATGTTTCTTTGGCCTGAATTACATATGTATTCCCCACACTGAACCTTTTTGTTTTACATGTCCCCAACAAAGCCACGCACTGATGGAGGAAATCCAGGAGCTGGAGGAGGATGGAACCTTCATTGGACCTTATGAAGATCTCCCCCTGGGCCAGAATCTGCAACTGTCCCAAAATGTTTCTCCGACAAATCCTCAGCAGCAGAGGGAAGCTGGCTGCATGCTGCCTGCACATCATGGGCAGCATGCAGAGACTGACCCTCCAGTCCCCAGTTTCAGATCTGCTGCTGAGGATTTGGCAAGCATACCTGTGGCTGTTGGGGGTCCTAGAGCAACATCATCTGCACGCCCCACAACCCGGGGAATTGGGAGGCGTACTCAGCAATGTCGCCCAGTTTCCCAGGGGAGGGGCGTGCAGATGATGGAGTCAGCATGGCACCATGAGAGGCGGCTATTTCAGCACCAAAATCAACAAAACCATGAGAATATTATTGGGCAATTAGATAACCCCAGTAATACCTTAAGTGCCATGCTGACTGAATTTAGGACCCATAACAGCCACATGGCCAACTTGACCTCAGAAATCAGGTCCAGCATGGCTGAATTGCAAACTAACCAAAGAAACATTTTGGAACAGTTGCAGATTCTGAATGCAACACAGGCTCAGGTTAGGGCCCACCCCCAAGGGCCACAACCTTGGTTCTGTGGGCATCCCCCATATTAAGGTGTATTTGGCCTGAATCTGTTCTACATCTTTGCTCTACATCCCCACTGTATTGACTTGTCTGGTGAGCCCTACTAATATAGCATTTTGATATGGCTTTGCTTGTATGTTTTGGATTTGCCCCCATATAGCTAATTAGAGTCCTGAGGTAGGCCACTAGCTAATGCTAGAGGACAAGCCTCACTGAAGCGGCCACTAAAGCTGTTGTGCTGCAGCCTTGCCCATAATTACATTGGTTGTGGCTCCTCCTGTTTGTAGGCATGATTGTGTGACATTCTGGACTGCCAAACTACTACCTTGGACTCTGGCTGTGATTGTACTGTACTTGGATTGGGACTGGGTGTTCTTGTTTGGGTGGCCCACTGAGTAACAGGTGTAGATGTGACATAGGTATGTCTGCTTTCAACCTGTGATTTATACCGTTGACAATGCTTGGCACACATATGTTACTATGTTATTTTGAAGGTTAATTCTACAAAGAGGATAAATACATTGTTTCTGGTTTGGGTAATTAATTCATTATTGTTTTGTTCTTAATCAAACAAAAATAAACCAACAAATGGAACAAAGCAATCACAACAAACAATGTCAAAACAAACAAAAAACAGGAGAAAACAATTAAGCAAAATGTTTTTCTATTAAATTAGCACGGACGGCTTGGCCAGACACACTGTGCTGCCCAACATAGGCGTCCTCTGGCTCATCGGCGGGTGGAGAGGGTGGCAAATCCACATACCGGGGGACCCGCTGCAAGATAGCAAAAGTATGCAGCGCAGCACAGGCCATGATGATATCTATGACCTTTTTTGGGTCATACTGAAGGGATCCCCCAGTATGGTCCAAACATCTAAATCGGGTCTTCAATAGGCCAAAGGCCCTCTCCACCACTGCCCTGGTTTTGCGGTGCACCCTATTATAGGTCTCTTGGGCGCCATTCTGTGGCCGTAGTACAGGCGTCAACAGCCACGGGAGGAGTGGATATCCAGAAGCTCCTGGCAAAATTAAATGTAAAAACATATAAAGATTAATGCATACATTTCAGCACAAAATACCTGATTAAGAAGCAAGGTGACAATGTCAAAAAAACATGAGCATACATATTGCACAGGCCAAAGCAACAAAGAAACATATCTGATAGATGGTGGGCCAAATTAGAGAACTAATATTGCGGATACTGGGCAATCAGCCAGACTGTTAAGAGCTATTGTTTTCGGGCTGCTCAGCAATCTTGGATGGGTTAAGTTAGCATGACCCATTTGTTTCTTTGTCTGAGTCCAAAACAGGTCTAAGCTGGATCCTGCACTTTATCCCGCTCTCCTCTACTCAGTAAGTGTAATGCATCTAACAAAAGATGGCGCAGACCCTATGATAAAGTCAAGAACAGATTTACAGAAAAGTGTGGGCAAGACTGATTACTAATTTGGCTCAAATTACTCTTTGGAGTTTTAACAATGCAGGACAAACATTTTGCCAGCCA
Source organism: Gastrophryne carolinensis (assembly GCA_027917425.1). NCBI lineage: Eukaryota > Metazoa > Chordata > Amphibia > Anura > Microhylidae > Gastrophryne > Gastrophryne carolinensis. The sequence goes on along the minus strand of CM051240.1, from coordinate 4,840,569 downwards.
ATGTAGTTTGGATAATGTAATGGGTCCAGTCGTGTTTCACATGTTCCCAAGGTGATGACAAAGCCATCTAATGATGTAATTGGACTCAACTTACCAAGGAGCCATGCACCCGCAAATTCCCCTGACTCAAACCGCCGGAATAATCCTGATCTGCGCAGTATGTAGGCGTCATGGGCTGAGCCAGGGTAGCCTGCCAGGACGCTCAGAAAACGCATGTCCTGGGCCACCACTGCTTGCACATTCAGTGAGTACACGTCATGGGCTGAGCCAGGGTAGCCTGCCAGGATGCTCAGAAAGCGCATGTCCTGGGCCACCACTGCTTGCACATTCAGTGAGTACACATCATGGGATGAGCCAGGGTAGCCTGCCAGGACGCTAAGAAAGCGCATGTCCTGGGCCACCACTGCTTGCACATTCAGTGAGTACACGTCATGGGATGAGCCAGGGTAGCCTGCCAGGACGCTCAGAAAGCGCATGTCCTGGGCCACCACTGCTTGCACATTCAGTGAGTACACGTCATGGGATGAGCCAGGGTAGCCTGCCAGGACGCTCAGAAAACGCATGTCCTGGGCCACCACTGCTTGCACATTCAGTGAGTACACGTCATGGGCTGAGCCAGGGTAGCCTGCCAGGACGCTCAGAAAGCGCATGTCCTGGGCCACCACTGCTTGCACATTCAGTGAGTACACGTCATGGGATGAGTCAGGGTAGCCTGCCAGGACGCTCAGAAAACGCATGTCCTGGGCCACCACTGCTTGCACATTCAGTGAGTACACGTCATGGGATGAGCCAGGGTAGCCTGCCAGGACGCTCAGAAAGCGCATGTCCTGGGCCACCACTGCTTGCACATTCAGTGAGTACACGTCATGGGATGAGTCAGGGTAGCCTGCCAGGACGCTCAGAAAGTGCATGTCCTGGGCCACCACTGCTTGCACATTCAGTGAGTGGTACATTTTGCGGTTCCTGGGAAAAAAGTGAAAAAAAATACATCAGTAATGCTTGGGAAATTAGTCAAACGCTCACTTCTAACAGCCTAAGTCAAACGTGTTTATCAAGACAAGTAACACCAAACAGCTACATTACATTTAAATGCAGACCAAAAGGAGATGTATGTTAGAGCCTTTAAAGTTTGGATTTACTTGTTCAATGGTAAGTACACTTTAAAATGTTTGACTTTGCACAACATGAAAATGTATAGAAGTGAAAAATAGGGGCCATTGGTTCGTATACACTCTTTGCAAGGAGGGAGTATTTGCAAGGAGGGACTGTTTACAATGAGGGAATAATTACAAGGAGGGACTAGTAACATAGAGGCATTATTTACCAGGAGGGACTAGTGACAAAGAGGGGTTATTTACAAGGAGGGACTAGTGCCAAATAGGCATTATTTACAAGGATGGACTAGTAACAAAGAGGGATTAATTACAAGGAGGGACTAGTAACAAAGATGGATTAATTACAAGGAGGGACTAGTAACAAAGATGGATTAATTTCAAGGAGGGACTAGTAACAAAGAGGGATTAATTACAAGGAGGGACTAGTAACAAAGAGGTATTAAATACAAGGGGGGACTAGTAACAAAGAGGGATTAATTACGAGGAGGGACTATTAACACAGAGGGATTAATTACAAGGAGGGACTAGTAACAAAGAGGGATTAATTACAAGGAGGGACTAGTAACAAAGAGGGATTAATTACAAGGAGGGACTAGTAACAAAGAGGGATTAATTACAAGGAGGGACTAGTAACAAAGAGGGATTAATTACAAGGAGGGATTTGATCCAATGAGGGATGATTTACAAGCATGGACCAAAACAAATGAGGGATTTGTTCAAAGAAGGGACCCAAAAAAACCCAAAACAACATAAAACAAACCAAAAAGTTAGCTCAACATGGAAGAATGAACTTGCCTGTATATGTACTCGTCAGCAGCGGGAGGGACAAGGGCAACGTTGGTACAGTCAATGGCACCCATGACGTTGGGCATATCAGCAATATTATAAAATGCCAGTTTAATCGTATTTCTGGCTACCATATCCTCAGGAAAACAAATATATTTCCGAGTAATGGTAGCCATGCCTTCCAAAAACTTGGATAGGGCGCGGCTCAGCGTAGGCTGGGAGATCCCCACGGAGAGGGCACCCAGCCTCTGGAACGAGCCGTTCGCCAAAAATTGCAGGCAGCCAAGCATCTTGGTCATACCTGAAATTGGTTGCCCCTTCCTTGTGGTGCGGGCTAACCATGGCCGCAGCTCACTATACAACTTATGGAGGGAAGCGCGATTAAGCCTGGTGAGCTTGAACAGCTCAACGTCATGCATAGAGATGAGCGAACTTTTGAAAAATTCGATTCGTCTGATTCGCCGAATTTTCCTACAAAAATCGTTTTGACCCTGAATTTATTCGCGACGAATCACTATTAAAAACGGCTATTTCTGAGCCTCCTAGAGCCTCAATAGGGTTGTAAACCATTCTGCCTTGCTTTAACACGCACAGGATGCGTGCTGGGTTAGTTAAATAATACTTTGAAGAAATATCACATGCAGATCAGAGGCATCGCTAATAGAATCGCAGAGCGGCACAATTGCAGAGAATTGAAGTGGCATCACTATGAGGGGCAGGAGCCCAAACATTGCTTTAAAGAGACACTGGAGTTGGCAGCAGCAGGAGCCCAAAAATTGGATGAATCACACCCTGGAGTTGGCAGCAGCAGCAGCAGCAGCCCAAACATTACTTTAAAGAGACACTGGGGTTGGCTTCAGGAGCCCAAAAATTGGATGATTCACACCCTGGAGTTGGCAGCAGCAGCAGCAGCAGGAGCCCAAACATTACTTTAAAGAGACACTGGAGTTGGCTGCAGGAGGCCAAACATTGGATGAATCACACCCTGGAGTTGCAAGCAGCAGCAGCAGGAGCCCAAACATTGGCTGAAAGAGACACTGGAGTTTGCAGCAGGAGCCCAAAAATTGGATGAATCACACCCTGGAGTTGCAAGCAGCAGCAGGAGCCCAAACATAGCTTGAAAGACACACTGGGGTTGGCTTCAGGAGCCCCAAAATTGGATGAATCACACCCTGGAGTTGCAAGCAGCAGCAGGAGCCCAAACATTACTTTAAAGAGACACTGGAGTTGGCAGCAGGAGCCCAAAAATTGGATGAATCACACCCTGGAGTTGGCAGCAGCAGGAGCCCAAACATTACTTTAAAGAGACACTGGAGTTGGCAGCAGGAGCCCAAAAATTGGATGAATCACACCCTGGAGTTGGCAGCAGCAGGAGCCCAAACATTACTTTAAAGAGACACTGGAGTTGGCAGCAGGAGCCCAAAAATTGGATGAATCACACCCTGGAGTTGCAAGCAGCAGCAGCAGCAGCTGCAGGAGCCCAAACATAGCTTGAAAGAGACACTGCAGTTGGCTGCTGGAGCCCAAAAATTGGATGAATCACACCCTGTGGAGAATCCTGTGGAGAAAAAGTAGCTTAGTTAGTAATATCTACATAAAATTATGAATAAACAAATGCAAAAGTATTGAAGTTTTGTTTGAGGGTGTGTTTCCACCTTTTAATTAAATCAGAAACAACAAGGTATCATTGCCTCTGACTAATTAGCCCTCAAAAATTAAAAGAGTAACGTAAAGGATTTTTTATCAATACTTACTTGTGGTCCGATGCGGAGGAATGTCTGTAACTGGAGAGCAGCGCCTTAAATCTGTTTTGCATGATCCATCTTTCTTTAGTGTAGGTCTGGCCCCGTCATCAATCTACTGGAATACATCAGGCATTGTTGGGAGGAAAGCTTGGCTGATCCATGCGCCATTCATTTCCACGCAGGGCAGTCTCTGGAAAAAAAAAAGTCTGTATAAACCAGGGTCTTTTTCATATAAAAACAAATGGTTATTCTTGCTTTTCAACCATATGTTCCATAGCTTTACCAGTCATTGTGTCAGCCAATGAAGCAACTTTGTCTGGAAGTGCTGCAAAAGCAGTCCACTGCATCACAAGTGGCATCTGACACTCCCAGTCAACTGTCTGTTGTCTGTTGTTATGCTTTGGGTTCAGCTCCACTATCCATTGATGAAGATCTGATAATCATAAAATTCAGCAGCTACTGCCCAGCCAAGAAGTGGAGGAGACACTCGCCTCTTCTTCCACTAGCCGGGCAATTAGTGATGAGGAGAGTGTCGTGGGAGGAGGTGTTGCAAGCGGAGGTAGTGGAAGAGGGTCCCTGGAGTCTGCGGCGGTGGCGGCGGCAGCAGCAGCAGCAGCAGTGAATTATTGCGGACTGTTGGTAGGAAAAATCAGCTACTCAGCGAAGTGGCAGTTTATCATGCAGCATCCACAATCCTGTGGAGAAAAAGTAGGTTAGTTAGTATATATACATAAAATTATGAATAAACAAATGCAATAGTATTGCCAAAGTGAAGTTTTGTTTGAGGGTGTGTTTCCACCTTGTAATTAAATCAGAAACAACTAGGTATCATTGCCTCTGAATAATTAGCCCTCAAACATTCTTGGAATTTTTAATCTTGATGTCTGAGGGATTTCTCCTCTCAGACAGCGTCACCATAAGTCCAGCCTGCTGCATTACCCAGTGGTGGACCTTTCAGAGAACTGATGGCTTGTGCCGAGCCGAGGTGGAGAGTCCCATGGTATCATTGCTTTGCGAAGATGGCAGTACCTGCCCTGTAAAATGTTGTTGAACAGAAGGTGGGCCAGTCCTTTAGCCTGTCAGTGTGTACCAAAGTGCACAGTGTTGTCTACGTCTGGAGCTGTAACTATGGACTCATGGTGGACAATATATATCCTTTTAGGCCCCCTTGGTGATTGTGGTTTCACGCTGTTCTTCACATGGTTTTTCTTGACCAACAGAGTCACACATGGGAGGAACTACTAAAAATGAGAACTCAATCCATGAAATCATTGCTTAATCCACGAAAACTGCAAATTTGGACCCATGGTGACTGACACTTGGAAGAACATCTTGTTTGCGCTGCGACAAGGAAGCCAGAGTCATGCGTCCTGACATGGCACACGTGTTCAGTTTAGTTGTCAAGCGTTTTCTGAAGTCTTCCGCCCATCTGAAAGAAATCTGAACAGCAGGAAAGAAAGTTAGCATGCACTTCTGGCACTCCTACACCACCAAGCACAACCTTATTGAGCCTCAGCGTCAGAACGGTGTACCCCAACATAGTCTGATTTGCGATGTTTCCACCCGTTGGAATTCCACCCTCCATATGCAGGATCCACTATAGGAACAGAGAAAAGCCATCACGGATTTCTGGATGATCCAAACGGATAAGGGGACACCCCTGTGTAAATTCAATGTAAACCATTGGCAGCTCATACGTAACACCGGCCGTTTGCTCAGGCCCTTTGAGGAAGCTACTTTATTAGTCAGTTGCCAGGACTATCACACATCTCACTTTCACCCAGGCGAAGTGGCGATAGGCCACGCAGCGCGTCGGTGGCGAGCTTTGGGAAGGGATCACTTGGAGGCTGACTAATATGGTTGAACATCCACGGACCCCAACCTTCTACATCTTGCCCAAAGTGCATAAAAATTTGGAGAAACCACCAGGTCGACCGATTGTTTCGGGAATAGGAAGCCTGACTGAACACGCCTTCACGAAACCTACGGCGACAAATGGCATTCTTCATTATAGCAGCTTTCTCCCTAAGAAAACGAAGGAGGGAATACCAATTGGCCAATTCTTGAGAATCAGGCGAAACTGCTCAGAAAATGAAGGTTATACTAAAGAAGCAAGAAACATGACAAAACGTTTTCAGCAGAGGGCATATCCTCGCCATGTGATATGGAGGGCAGAACAACGGGCCAAATATACGTCAAGGGAGAGTCTACTTCGGTATCAGAAGAAAAAGAAGGATGCAAATGAGAAGAATTCTATGGTGATCGTGCGATTTGATCTGGCATTCGACCTGCATAGGAGGAAGAGGGTAATCCTGGATCCTGTACCCCCACCCATTGAAGCAGAGTGACGCCAGCTTCAGGAATGACATCTGTGGTGGGCAGTAAAGTGGATTCCGATTGATTCAGGATATATGGATATCCACCTGCAGACTTATAAGGATTGGTCCAACTGGTGGCCAGTCAAGTATATATCGAACAATGCCATTCATGGGATATGTTCATGGGCGGAGGCATTGGGTGAACTGGGGAGATTACAGGAGTGGCATATGTATCCACGTATATACATCGGGTGTGACTTGCACATTTATGTGGTCCATAGATATATGGTAATATGAATATGGGCTTCTAGGGCTTAATATATGTGCCCCTTATCATCTGGAAGTAACATTAATTGTGACAACTAGTATGCCCATATACATATATAGCTAGATAAAAGCATACCAAGGTACACTTCCCAGTTCCTCCCTCTTTTTCCCCTTCCCCTCCCTCACCTCCCCCCCTTCCCCTCCCCCCTTCCTTTCCCCTTCCCCCTCCCCCTCCCCCCCCACCCCCCCTCTCCCCCTTTCCCCTTCCCTATCCTGAGATAGACTCTAGTGATATGAAGAATATAGAGCATCAAATGACAAATCGCATTTCTAGTATGCTAACAACACCAATGATTAAATAAAAATCATGGATCAATAATAAACAAATCTTTTTGCACTTTATTCCATTATATTTTATTTGGGCCGGGCAATAATGATAACAAAAAGAAAAAACATATATTGTTTGACAACTATAGAGGATATAATTATATGGATGTAATAATATAATATGGATTTAGGTATTGGTTAGGTGTGACATTATGACCACAATTGTATAGTGAATTGTATAAGGTATATGTGAAATTTATTGAAAAAACATCCTCTCTCTTCCCATAGATACTCACCTCCCACGGTCCGCTGACTGGATCGTTGATCTAGCAGCAGGGTGGGCCGGAGGGTGACGTTGCTGTGCGCTCACGCTCGGGAGCTCCTACTGCAGGGGAGTGTGCCCGGGCGGTCGCGCGCCCGAGCCGGACGCCCTGTGACGCACATCCGGTACTGGCGCAGAGATGGGCGGAAGTGACGCGTCTGCCCCGAGTTTGCCCTTACGAGAGGTATTCCTATTGGGCGGGGCGCACGTGTGGCGGGCGGCGCTCCCGGACATTGGTGCAGCCTGTCATCAGGTGGGCTTATATGGGGGGAGAGGATGTTTGTAAGCTCACTTTCACCCACTTCGAAGTGGCGATAGGCCACGCAGCGCGTCGGTGGCGAGCTTTGGGAAGGGACTGACTAATATGGTGATGTAGAGATTAGCTTCTCCTTATTATTGCCATTATTTGTTTCATTCTTTGATACTTTTTTGCGGCCATTGTCAATAGAATGTCTTCAAATGTATTTCTTGCACTCTGCACTTTGTATCTTTTGCACTTGGCACTTTATTAGTTTGTATGAGTTCATTGTTGCACTGTGATTCACAGTTGTTTACATATTTTTGTGTATGTAGGTGTGTATACACCTTTGTATTTTTTGTATCATCCTCTAAGCACTATTTTTGCACTTTAAATATCTCTTGCCATTCATTCCATCCTTGTTCTCTGGCCACATAATTGTATATATAATATTGTTTGCTGTTTTAATATATCCAACAATTATTTATTATTATTATTTTTTGTACATCCAGAGCCCCAGTAGGGATCCCTCCCCCTAGATTTAAGTGTGTTAATGTGTTTTTTAATAAGTCTTTTATGTATTGTTAGTACGTGATTTTACACCTTACCTAATAAATTAATGTATACATTTTATCATATGGTATTGGATATATTTTCATACATGTGTTAGTGTGTGGCAGCATTATAGGATTTTTGGGGGGCGGGTCTAGGGCCTCCATTCTTGTTCATACTCTGACCTTTTTCCTTTACTGCCAGCACCTATCAAGTACAGCTTAGGGTGAGTAGACTTAGGTGGTGCACACTCATTTTGGTTATTGCTTGAGTTGCCAGGACTATGAGATGAACGATGAGATTCCACTGCTTCATGTACTACAACACATGTTGGAAACCATGGCTGGTCAGGGCACTGGAGACATGGCACATACCTTTCACAGCCACATGAAGCCTGTGGGGGCTGAAGTGGAGGAGGAGGAGGGGCACAGTGAAGCACAGTTTAGGTTTGACAAAATGGCCATTGTATCTAGTCATCTGACAGGAGAGGATGAGCAGGAGCAGCCACAGGAGCTAGAGGGTTGTGAGGAAGGTGAGACAGAGGACCCAGACACACCGTGGCAGTTTACAGTGGAGATGGAGACAGGTAGTCCCTCCGAGTCACTTGCACAAATAGCACGATGCATGCTCACATGCTTGCGTACTAGTGAGCACAAAATTGTCTCCATTTGTCAGCGGGAAGACTTCTGGCTCTCCAACTTATTGGACCCTCGCTTCCGGCACAAAATGGGGGCATTTTTTACGCCCACTGAGAGGGAGGACAAACTGACCTACTACAGAGACATCCCACGTAGTCAGTTGGGCGATGCCTATCTGCGCCATGGCCCATACTCCCGGTCTGACTCAGGGGGACCTCTGCGATCACCTTCCACTGCCATGGCTGCCGGGGGGGGGGGGGGGGTGGCGGCAGCAGCTCCATCAGCAGCAGCCTCAGTCTTCAGTCGCTAGTGAGTAGCTTTCTACACCCGCATAGTGAGGCTACTCATGAGCAGCAGGAAGACCTGGAGCTGGACCTCAAACAGCAGGTCATGCCATACCTTGACATGACCATGCCAACACACCTTCAGGATCCACTGGACTTCTGGGCAGCCAAACTTGACTTGTGTCCGCAACTAGCAGAGTTTGCCCTGGAAAAGCTGTACTGGCCGGACAGTAGTTGATTTAGATGGCAACTGGGCTGCTCTATATAATGAAGCAAAATGGCAAATTTACCTCACTATATAAGCTATTGCCCCTCAGATTTACACAGGGGCTGCTCTATATTATGCTGCAAAATGGCAAATTTACCTAACAATATAAGCTAATGCCCCTCAGATTTACACAGGGGCTGCTCTATATAATGCTACAAAACCAACAGCGCATTTAACTCACAAAATATAACCTATTTCTCAGACTGCTCTATGTAATGGTGCAAAACCATGAATTTACCTCATAATATAAACTATTGCCCCCCAGGTTTACTCAGGGGCTGCTCCATATAATGGTGCAAAACAGGGCAAATGTATTGTTCAATATAAACTATTGCTGCTCTGATTTACACAGGAGGGCCACTCTAAAGAATGGTACAACATGGCAAATTTAGCTCACAATATAACATAGATTGCAAAATGAGATTTTCAGACAGGGCCTGCTCTATAAAATGGCAACTTTACCTCACAATATAAACTATTGCTCCTCAGATTTACACAGTGGGCTTCTCTATATAATGGTGCAAAATGGCAAATTTACCTCACTATATAATCTATTACAGCTCTATATAAATAAAAATAAATAAATAAAAAAAAGGGCCTGTAGAAGCTTATTTAGTATAACAGATAGGGTGACATGTGCTGGTTTGGGATGCCCATGTGGGCTAGTGTTTTGACTGCAGGACAAAAAACAATTCAAAATGCAATGCTCAGATTCTGCTGAGGAAGGATCAACAAGCGTATTTAGTATAACAGATAGGCTGCCTAATGCAGGTTTGGGATGCCCTGCGGCCTGGTGTTTTTTTTGTTAAAGGCAGACCAAAAACCAATTCAAAATGCAATACTTTGATTAAGCTGAGGAAGGATCAACAAGCTTATTTAGTATAACAGATAGGCTGCTAAGTGCAGGTTTGGGATACCCTGGGGCCTAGTCTTTTGGCAGCAGGACAAAAACCAATGCAAAATGCAATAGCTTAATAAAGCTGATGCTGAACAACGCTTATTTAGTATAACAGATGGGGTGCAACATGCAGGTTTGGGATACCCTGCGGCCTGGTGTATTTAAAGCAGACCAAAACCAATTCAAAATGCAATAACTTAATAAAGCTGAGGCTGTGGATGCTTATTTAGTATAAACAGATAGGGTGCAACGTGCAGCTTTGGGGTGCCCTGCGGCCTGGTTTATTGAAAGCAGTCAAAAACAAGTGCAAACTGAAGTAGCTTAATGAAGCTGAAGCTGATAAATGCTTATGTTGTATAACAGATAGGGTTAAAATAGCATGTGCCTTGGGATGCCCGTGTGGCCTGGTATATTTTAAGCTGAACAAAAAGTAACAATAATCCAAGTATGAGAAATGCTTGTGCTTAACATATAGGGTTAATCAGCATGTGCCTTGGGATGCCCGTGTGGCCTGGTATATTTTAAGCTGAATAAAAAGTAACAATAATCCAAGTATGAGAAATGCTTTTGTTTAACAGATAGGGTTAAATAGCATGTGCCTTGGGATGCCAGTGTGGCGAAATGTATTTTAAACTGAGCAGAAACTTTTAACACTAATCCAAGTATGAGAAATAATTTTGACCTTCTTTACAGCGCCATACTTTGAAAAAATATCCTTAATTTCATGCCGATCAATCCAAAGGTCAATGCCCCCAACAAAAATAGTGTTCGGCATAAGTTTTCCTTCTGGAAGGATGTAACTTTTAGTTTACATGGTTGGGGTAGGTTATCTTACAAATTGGGATACACCACTGTATATGAAACCGAATGTAATGCACACCCAAAAGTGGACAATCAGCCTCCAAGAGGCCTGCTTAGTTTAAATAAGAGAGCTGCTTAGCTTAAATAAGAGAGGTAGGTTATGTTATGTTACAGAATGGGATACTCCCAAGCAGACCTGAGATCAGTATATATGCACAGCAACAGTGGATAAGCAGGCTCCTACAGGCCAAATTACTTTAAATAAGTTTGCAGCTTAGAGTAAATGCAGAGGCTAATGGTATGTAACAGAATGGGATGCCTCACAGCAGACTTGAGATCAGTATATATGCACACAGCAACAGTGTCTAAGCAGGCTCATACAGGCCAAATTATTTTAAATAAGTTTGCAGCTTAGAGTAAATACAGAGGCTAATGGTATGTTACAGAATGGGATGGCCCCACAGCAGACTTGAGATCAGTATATATACACAGCAACAGTGTCTGAGCAGGCTCATACAGGCCAAATTACTTTAAATAAGTTTGCAGCTTAGAGTAAATACAGAGGCTAATGGTATGTTACAGAATGGGATGGCCCCACAGCAGACTTGAGATCAGTATATATGCACACAGCAGCAGTGTCTAAGCAGGCTCATACAGGCCAAATTACTTTAAATTAGTTTGCAGCTTAGAGTAAATACAGAGGCTAATGGTATGTTACAGAATGGGATGCCTCACAGCAGACTTGAGATCAGTATATATGCACACAGCAAAAGTGTCTAAGCAGGCTCATACAGGCCAAATTACTTTAAATAAGTTTGCAGCTTAGAGTAAATACAGAGGCTAATGAGATTTTACAAAATGTTCCCACAGCAGACTTGAGATCAGTTCAGTATATATGCACATCAAAAGTAGCCTGAAACAGCTAACAAAGCCAGTCAGCCAGCCAGTAACACTCAGGCTGGATGAAAAAAAAAAAATCTCCCTGTGACTGCCTCAGATTTTTCCTAACTTTCCCTGCTTCTCGCTGACTTCCTGCCTGTCTCCTGCCTGTCCCTGGCTCTCTAACTGTCTCTCCCTGACTACAGCAGTGTCATGTCTCTCACGAATGCAATAGAGAAATGAGGAAAAGCAAGATGTCCGCCGCCTTAAATAGCGCTGTGACGTCACCGGGCTTGCTGGCTTGCGGGCTTGCTGGCTGCTGATAGGCTGCATGTGACTGCCCCAGCATGCACTGGAGCAGGGTAGATGTCTGGACATGTCCCGTCCGCCATCTGAGAATGCCTGTAATGTAAATGAATGGATGTTAAAGAAAAACTTTGAGCGATCGAAGCACGGGGAAATTTGGATTCGATCCGAATCAAATTTTTCATTAAATTTGGATCGAATCCGGGTTCGTCCGGATCGATTCGCTCATCCCAAGTCAAGCATGCCATCGATATGCATGTGTCGCTGCCAGTGCAATCTGGCCTCGGACCTCCGGACGATCTCACGTAAGTTTTCTGAACAGTCGAAACTTTTCAGATTTGGTGGGAAAAAGGTCCCGAAATTACATAAAACTTCCGATTTCCTTCGGATCATCGAAAAAGCATATACGCATTAGTTTGAACGTTCGTGCGAGTAGAAAATGGACGAAAAAAGGAAAAAAATGACAAACACCCACCAAAACTTTCACAGACAGCTACGGAAGTCCGGACGAATGTGTCGCTGAATCAAGGCTTAAATGCAAATGTGCACTGAAGAAGCTTCCCTAAGCGAAACGTTTGCACCTAATCTTTACTTGCTACACCTGAGAGGAACAAACCCAAGTGCTTGCTACTTGCTGAATTACAGTTTGGTGTGCCTCAAATGAATAAGGCACCAAACAGCTATTCAGAATATAAAATTGCTGTAAACTATTCTCCTTCTTCTATGTGTAAAATATGGAAAAAAATAAGTGTAATAAATTTATGATCTTTTTTTTCTTTATGTATATTATTAGGGATGAGCGAACCGGTTCGGACGAACCGGAATTCGCTCCGAATTTCAGGGAAAATTCGATTCGGCACGAACCCGAATTTTTTTTGGCTCGTGCTGATCGAATTTTCCCTGAAAGAAAAAAAAAAAATGCCGGCATGGTGGGAGCGGGCAGGCCGGCTACGCTGTCAGTGAGCGGCGGAAGCCAGCCCGCTGACAGCGCAGCCGGCCTGCCCGCTCCCACCATGCCGGCAGTTTTTTAAAAAGCAAACACTTACCTGCATGGTCGGAGCATGGAGGCCGGCGCCGCTCTCAGGCGCCCTCTGATGACACGTCCTCTGATGACAGCTGAGAGCGGCGCCGGCCTCCACGCTCCGACCATGCAGGTAAGTGTTTGCTTTTTAAAAAAATGCCGGCATGGTGGGAGTGGGCAGGCCGGCTATGCTGTCAGCGGGCCACCGCCGGCCCGTTGACGGGCGTAGCCGGCCTGCCCGCTTCCACCATGCCGGCATTATTTTTTTCAGATGAGCGATTCGTGAAAGTTCGATTCGGGCGAACCCGAATTTCTTGGGGAAATTCGGCGAATCGCCCGAATCAAACTTTCAAGAAGTTCGCTCATCTCTATATATTATTATGACCACTTTGAAACACACCAGCCCCCTAAGCAGCCTCCGTATTGCCTCCCTTAAAAAAAACGGTTGGAGAATCATGTGATTGAATCAGACATACACAGCAGGACAATTCATCACATGAATGTGCTTTATTGAAGAATAGCTGTATCTTTATAGATAATGTCACACAGAGTACGTGGCTCCTCCCTTTGTGAGCAAATCATTTTCACATAACACAGAATAATGTAATCTTTACAAAAAGGAAGTTAGGGAGTATCTGAACAGTTACTTATCTAACCTTGGCTGCACGAATGCTCCAGCTGTACCAGGCACCAGAACACGAGGCTAAATACACCACAAACCTAAAGTGGAGCTCTAAGTCTAAATATATTAAAGCAACAGGATGGCAGAAATTACATCAGAGAGAGAGAGAGAGAGAGAGAGAGAGAGAAAAATAACCCTTCTGTATCATAATTGTTTCTCTTGTAATCAGCTGTATTACTGGAATGTAATAGGTTTACAGATAGCTCACAGCTTTCTGTGATGTGTGCATTGCACTGTGTGATGCAGAGCCCAATGTGAAGTTTGTCTCCTTCGTAAGTAATTTTTTTTAGCAATTTGTTAAAGGTTCAATTGGGAACAAACAAAATATTTTTGGAAAATGTGTTGAATCATCTGAATCATTTTTTTTAAATAATTTGCTCATCTCCATTGGTCATCTAACTTGCATAGTCCTACAATTCGGCAGATAGACACGTTTCGCTTGTCAGCTTTGTCAGAACCTCTTATTGCTATGAGTTCTCTGTAAAAAGGCTTGTCCCAAAATAAAATGAAACCTCCAAATATTTTGCCCACCGGGGTTAGTAATGTCCCCTATCATGTTAAAAAAAAAGACATGATAGAGCAGGAAAGTGTATTAACTCCAATTGTCTGGGTTGTTCTAGCTGGAAGCATGAGGGACACACACAGACTTAGGGACACTAGCCCTGTACGATTCTAAGTCTTCATCACAGTAACGTGATGCACACATCGCAGAAAGCTTCCTTCTGTGAGCTATTTACATTTCAATTGCAGGCTTATTACTGCTGTGCAATGTATCACAGTTGAGTACAATAGAAACAATTATGATACATCTGCTTCTCCTAAGCTATAACAATAACAAAGGAGCTGGCAGACTTTTCAGAATGACTCATCTTGCTATAGTCATAACAGGAGGAAGCTATGAAAAGAAAATTATACTCCCGATGCAATGTATGGCACTGGGACATCTGTCACCCCTGGGGCCAGATTAGGTGTGATGGAAACCCCCTATGCAGAAAATCTGGTAAAGACCCCTTATACCGTATTTTAACCATCAATTGATGGAACCCCTGGCACAGTGACACCTACTGTATGTCACTCAGTTAGCCTGTGCCAATCTAGGGAATTTTGCTACCCTAGCTGCTAAACCTCTTCTTCTCCACTTCTGTTGGATTTGACACTAGTCCCCGACTCCAATCCTCGCCACCGCTGCTCCCGTCACTTTCGGCTGGCTGAGGATATACATGGTTGCTTGTTCCAGGGCTTTCTCTATGGACCACAAGGGAGCAAACTATCTGCATTTATTTTCCACCCTGATCAAGCCTTAGCTGCCCCGCAGGGCTTGCTCATGCCTGTTACACACCACTGCCGATCCTGGCCCTGATCATTGCTGTCCAGGATGACCTTGCTGCTTTGTAGTGGAAGCTGCACCCGGGGGTGTAAGCAGGAGCCCTTTCCTACCTTCCCCAAGAATGATTTCCTCTAGTGGGCTCCAAGAATGATTTCCTCTGGTGGCCCCCAAGAATGATTTCCTCTGGTCGCCCCAAGAATGATTTCCTCTGGTGGCCCCAGGAATGATTTCCTCTGGTGAGCCCAAGAATGATTTCCTCTGGTCGCCCCAAGAATGATTTCCTCTGGTGAGCCCAAGAATGATTTCCTCTGGTGAGCCCAAGAATGATTTCCTCTGGTGGCCCCAGGAATGATTTCCTCTGGTGAGCCCAAGAATGATTTCCTCTGGTGGCCCCAGGAATGATTTCCTCTGGTGAGCCCAAGAATGATTTCCTCTGGTGAGCCCAAGAATGATTTCCTCTGGTGACCCAAGTAATGATTTCCTCTGGTGGCCCCAAGAATGATTTCCTCTGGTGACCCCCAAGAATGATTTCCTCTGGTCGCCCCAAGAATGATTTCCTCTGGTGAGCCCAAGAATGATTTCCTCTGGTGAGCCCAAGAATGATGTCCTCTAGTGGGCTCCAAGAATGATTTCCTCTGGTGGCCCCAAGAATGATTTCCTCTGGTGGCCCCAAGAATGATTTCCTCTGGTGGCCCCAAGAATGATTTCCTCTGGTGGCCCCAAGAATGATTTCCTCTGGTGGCCCCAAGAATGATTTCCTCTGGTGGCCCCAAGAATGATTTCCTCTGGTGACCCCAAGAATGATTTCCTCTGGTGGCTCCAAGAATGATTTCCTCTGGTGGCCCCAAGAATGATTTCCTCTGGTGGCCCCAAGAATGATTTCCTCTGGTGGCCCCAAGAATGATTTCCTCTGGTGGCTCCAAGAATGATTTCCTCTGGTGGCCCCAAGAATGATTTCCTCTGGTGGCCCCAAGAATGATTTCCTCTGGTGGCCCCAGGAATGATTTCCTCTGGTGAGCCCAAGAATGATTTCCTCTGGTGACCCAAGTAATGATTTCCTCTGGTGGCCCCAAGAATGATTTCCTCTGGTGGCCCCAAGAATGATTTCCTCTGGTGAGCCCAAGAATGATTTCCTCTGGTGAGCCCAAGAATGATTTCCTCTGGTGAGCCCAAGAATGATTTCCTCTAGTGGGCTCCAAGAATGATTTCCTCTGGTGGCCCCAAGAATGATTATCTCTGGTAGCTGCAAGAATAATTTCCTCTGGTGGCCCCAAGAATGATTTCCTCTGGTGGCCCCAAGAATGATTTCCTCTGGTGGCCCCAAGAATGATTTCCTCTGGTGGCCCCAAGAATGATTTCCTCTGGTGACCCCAAGAATGATTTCCCCTGGTGGCTCCAAGAATGATTTCCTCTGGTGGCCCCAAGAATGATTTCCTCTGGCGGCCCCAAGAATGATTTCCTCTGGTGGCCCCAAGAATGATTTCCTCTGGTGGCTCCAAGAATGATTTCCTCTGGTGGCCCCAAGAATGATTTCCTCTGGTGGCCCCAAGAATGATTTCCTCTGGTGGCCCCAAGAATGATTTCCTCTGGTGGCTCCAAGAATGATTTCCTCTGGTGGCCCCAAGAATGATTTCCTCTGGTGGCCCCAAGAATGATTTCCTCTGGTGACCCCAAGAATGATTTCCCCTGGTGGCTCCAAGAATGATTTCCTCTGGTGGCCCCAAGAATGATTTCCTCTGGTGGCCCCAAGAATGATTTCCTCTGGTGGCCCCAAGAATGATTTCCTCTGGTGGCTCCAAGAATGATTTCCTCTGGTGGCCCCAAGAATGATTTCCTCTGGTGGCCCCAAGAATGATTTCCTCTGGTGGCCCCAAGAATGATTTCCTCTGGTGGCTCCAAGAATGATTTCCTCTGGTGTCCTTAAGAATGATTTCCTCTGGTGACCCCAAGAATGATTTCCTCTGGTGGCTCCAAGAATGATTTCCTCTGGTGACCCCAAGAATGATTTCCTCTGGTTGATCCCAAGATTGATTTCCTCTGGTGAGTCCAATAATTATTTTCTCTGGTGGGCCCCAAGAATGATTTCCTCTGCTGACCCCAAGAATGATTTCCTCTGGTGACCCCAAGAATGATTTCCTCTGGTTGGTCCCAAGAATGATTTCCTCTGGTGGCTCCAAGAATGATTTCCTCTGGTTGGTCCCAAGAATGATTTCCTCTGGTGGCTCCAAGAATGATTTTCTCTGGTTGGTCCCAAGAATGATTTCTTCTGGTGGCTCCAAGAATGATTTCCTCTGGTGACCCCAAGAATGATTTCCTCTGATGACCCCAAGAATGATTTCCTCTGGTGGCTCCAAGAATGATTTCCTCTGGTGACCCCAAGAATGATTTTCTCTGGTGGCTCCAAGAATGATTTCCTCTGGTTGGTCCCAAGAATGATTTCCTCTGGTGACTCCAAGAATGATTTCCTCTGGTTGGTCCCAAGAATGATTTCCTCTGGTGGCTCCAAGAATGATTTCCTCTGGTGACCCCAAGAATGATTTCCTCTGGTGGCTCCAAGAATGATTTCCTCTGGTTGGTCCCAAGAATGATTTCCTCTGGTGACTCCAAGAATGATTTCCTCTGGTTGGTCCCAAGAATGATTTCCTCTGGTGGCTCCAAGATTGATTTCCTCTGGTGACTCCAATAATTATTTTCTCTGGTGGCCCCAAGAATGATTTCCTCTGGTGACCCCAAGAATGATTTCCTCTGGTGGCTCCAAGAATGATTTCCTCTGGTGGCCCCAAGAATGATTTCCTCTGGTGGCCCCAAGAATGATTTCCTCTGGTGGCCCCAAGAATGATTTCCTCTGGTGGCTCCAAGAATGATTTCCTCTGGTGGCCCCAAGAATGATTTCCTCTAGTGACCCACAGAATGATTTCCTCTGGTGGCCCCAAGATTGATTTCCTCTGGTGGGCCCAAGAATGATTTCCTCTGGTGGGCCCAAGAATGATTTCCTCTGGTGGGCCCAAGATTGATTTCCTCTGGTGGCCCCAAGATTGATTTCCTCTGGTGGGCCCAGGAATGATTTCCTCTGGTGGGCCCAAGAATGATTTCCTCTGGTGGCCCCAAGAATAATTTCCTCTGGTGGGCCCAAGAATGATTTCCTCTGGTGGCCCCAAGAATGATTTCCTCTGGTGGCCCCAAGAATGATTTCCTCTGGTGGCCCCAAGAATGATTTCCTCTGGTGGCTCCAAGAATGATTTCCTCTGGTGTCCTTAAGAATGATTTCCTCTGGTGACCCCAAGAATGATTTCCTCTGGTGACCCCAAGAATGATTTCCTCTGGTGGCTCCAAGAATGATTTCCTCTGGTGTCCTTAAGAATGATTTCCTCTGGTGACCCCAAGAATGGATTTCTCTGGTTGATCCCAAGATTGATTTCCTCTGGTGGCCCCAAGAATGATTTCCTCTGCTGACCCCAAGAATGATTTCCTCTGGTGACCCCAAGAATGATTTCCTCTGGTGGCTCCAAGAATGATTTTCTCTGGTGACCCCAAGAATGATTTCCTCTGGTGACCCCAAGAATGATTTCCTCTGGTTGGTCCCAAGAATGATTTCCTCTGGTGACTCCAAGAATGATTGCATCTGGTTGGTCCCAAGAATGATTTCCTCTGGTGGCTCCAAGATTGATTTCCTCTGGTGACTCCAATAATTATTTTCTCTGGTGACCCCAAGAATGATTTCCTCTGGTGACCCCAAGAATGATCAAGCTGTATCTAGAAACCTACATGTAAAACAGAGGTTTTGCACCCATAGGTTGGAAGCTACTTGCGGCTTGCGGACCTCTGCTGTGTGGCTCCCTGGCTGTCTTCTAGACCAGAATACATAAGAAGGTCTGGTAAACATTTGATACTGGATGTACGTGGCACCTGGTGCTGGGCATTATCATGCATTTGGTTAATCCAAAGTCAGGAAGGCAGAGAAGCTTGCAGGCTTACCTTGTCAGCTTCCAGCACCCCACTTGTTTGATCCTGGATGGAGGATCTGCTTGTGTGGGTAACTTATATAATCTGGCACAGGGATCCACATGTGCTCTACTAATATTTTGGGATCTGAGGATGATCCCTATGTTCACTGATCTATAATGTTTGCTGCTTTTTAATACCTCGCCATGGCCCAGCGCTGCAGGCGCATCTTCGCTCGGCTCTAGCTGTGTGCGTACCCACGCCAGGCCTTTCTGAATTGACGGCGGGGGCGCTGAGCAGGCCACTAAGCAAATCAGTGAATTAGCATGCTCAGTTTCAGCCATGTCTGGGCTGTGGGATCTCCAGGAATGTGATTATTTTACAGCAAATTGGGGGGAAGCACACAGCGGGACATCCCAAACCAGGATACCCTACCTGAGAGGAACAATACCCAGGAGTGTGACATACCCGAGTGTTGTTCCTCTTTAATAAATGTTAGAGACCCCTAGATATAGAAGTAAGAAACTTTCAGTATGCTTGAGGCTACATCTGAAAGTGAGGCCTAGTGGAGTCCATTTGTGTAGCCATAACCATCACCAGGTATTTAATGGGGGTGCAATGACTCTTTTAAACAGAAGGACAGGACCTGCTGTATATGTTGGTCATGTCCTAAATTAGTGCTTTCAACTTTTTTTTTTAAATGATGCTGAATGTCGAAGTGAAATCTCTAAAGATTATTTTACAGCTCAGTTCCCAAGAAAGCAAATCTAATATAACTAAATAAGCCATAATGACGTTATTTACACGGAGGGAGCTCAGAGCGTGTCCAGGGAACCGATCTGCAGCATAAATATTGGTCTGCGATTAAACCAACTCATGCAATACCTTCAATCCAATGCTGCTGCGTGTCACACTGATGTCACTGATGAGGCCTCTTCTAATCTGTAACATCAGGACACTAATATTCAAGTATCTTCTGCTTTAGCTTTGCCTCGGTTTTTGATAAATAAATTCTGGGATACAGAAAAATCATTCGGCTTGTGTTACATTTCTATGAATTTCTGCTGTGCCGTCATCTCGTTGCATTTCCTGGTGTTTCTTCTTGTGTCTAGGCGCCGGGGGCTGTGATTGGTGCTACTCTTGGTTGTCATATTAGACCTCGTAGTTCTTCTATAAGGTTTTCTATACGGCCAGGCCACAATCTAGTGCTAAAAAGTGACTTGGCTTCTTGAAGACACATTGTCGCCTATTCGCATGGCTTCCTAAAATACTTTTAAGAGTAAAAGCATTAACCCGTCATTTACACTAGAGTGCAAATCTGCATAATTCTGCACGTAGGATAGAGGGCAGGATGGAGTGCGCACGGAGCTGGGGGATGTGGCTCTGTGTTGATAAGGATAAGGAAAGGGTTTTGTCTTTGTAATGCCTCAGCACCAGGGTAGCCTGGCAGGGTGGGTGGGGGGGGTTTTGGTGACTGAAGTTCCGCTTTAAGCACTCTCAAGACCTCAAGGGCTTTCCTTTTCAGAGAGCTAATAGTCAGTGAGTAGAATAGATGAGGGCTTGGCTTCCACCCACCTGGAGGTAATTGAGTTCTCTGATCCCTTTTTTGCTATTGATGGTCTTCAATGCCTCTGATACACTCTCAAGGGGAAGGGGTATTTGGAGGATGAATTTATCACTCCTTGAACCAGATTAACACCTGTTTTTACTTTAACGGTGGTGCTTCACAATAACCTTGGGGGGGGGGGGGGGGGGGGAATCCAGAATGCTGGAGTCTCCTCACAGATAACCTAACAGAACGCTTGTAATTCTCACCTTCATTAGGAGCCAGCGCCGGGAAAGGAGTCCTGTGATTGGCTGGCGGGTGGTCGTGTGAGCCGCAGTCGCGTGAGGTAATTGTGAAGCACAGACAGCGGGACCAACACCCGTTAAAGTAAAAACGTGTGTTGGTCGGGTTTAAGGAGAAAAGGGTGAGACAATCCTTAGGCACAGGTTTCGAATAGTGGAGATCAGGGGAAGAAACTTTGAAGTCAAGAGCCCCCTTAGAAAATGTCAGTATGACCAATATGCTTCCTTAGTTCTGGAGAGGGATTATGGGAAAGAGCACTCACTCAATCCCTACCAGAATTGCAGACAGGCTGCAGCTGTCTTACCTGATGGATAGCACGGGTTCCCTGGTAAGTGAAGTCGAGGACCCTGGAGATTATTAAGTCCTTTTATGCTGACCTCTTGGGTAGAAAGATTCTTGACTGGGCAGGGATGGAAACTTTCCTGACCTCTACTCCAGGATTGGAAATAGGTGACCTTTCTTTGACTAGAGTGACAGAGCCGGTCACATATGATGAGGTGGTAAGTGTGATTGATCACCTAGTCATTAGAAAGTCGCCTGGGCCAGATGGTTTGACAGCTGAGTTTTACAAGTGTTTTAAGAACATCCTGGCACCGCATTTGATAGAGGTTCTCAGCTGCTGTCTGGCAGAGGGTTCCCTCCCTTTCTCCCTCCCTCCATAAAGCACTCGGCTGTGATCCTTCTGTCAAAAGGTAAGGACCCTTTGATGATTGAGAACTGGAGCCTCTTCAGCCTTCTCAATGTTAATAGATAGATACTGTTTTTATAGGCGACCTGGGGGGCTTCAAACAGTGGGGCATGTCAATTCGGCACTTTTCACACTGTGCTTCTTCACAGCTACTGCGGTGGAGACACACAGACACAGTGCAGCACAGCACACAATCGTACATGCTGCCCTGCACTGGCCCATTGTTTCCTTTCCTCCAGCATGGGCACAGGCACCTGGAGACAGTAGCGGTGCAGAGGAGGAGATGGCGGCAGTAGGACCTGCGGGGAAGGAAATTTCTTCCGCAGCCACCTCTTATGGGCCTTCCAGTATTCCTTGCTGGAGCAGAGGACTGAAGGCCCACAAGAAGCTGGCTGCAGCAGTGCCTGGCCAGAGGCAGTGGGAGACCGGCGGCGATGAATCAGGAGGTGGTGGTGAGTATGGCTGGCAGTGCTCTGCGGGAAAAAACTGTATGCAGCAATTTGCAGACCTTAACACACAGATATCATAGGAAACTATTCGTTTTAATGGGCTCTGTCACGTGTTGTGATACGGTGGAGTATTTTTACTTCAACATGATGCAAAAGGTCAGGTGTGAAAGGGGCCTAATACCCTGTGTGGGGATCTAACCCTCACACTCTCCTCTCCTAGATCATTGCAGAAATAATGAATGAATTGTGTTTGAAGTATTTTGAACCTTTTTTCTCCTTTTGCCAGGTTTCTTCTAGTTGAGCAGATGCTCAGGATAGTTGGGATATTTAAAGAAACACTTTTTCCTCATCTCATCCTGAGATGATTATTAGAGATGAGCGAACTTTTGAAAAATTCGATTCGACTGATTCGCCAAATTTTCCGACAAAAATCGTTTCGACCCGAATAAATTCGCGACGAATCGCTATTAAAAACGGCTATTTCTGAGCCTCCTAGAGCCTCAAGAGGGTTGTAAACCATTCTGCCTTGCTGTAACACGCACAGGATGCGTGCTGGGTTAGTTAAATAATACTTTGAATAAATATCACATGCAGATCAGAGGCATCGCTAATAGAATCGCAGAGCGGCACAATTGCAGAGAGTTGAAGTGGCATCACTATGAGGGGCAGGAGCCCAAACATTGCTTTAAAGAGACACTGGAGTTGGCAGCAGCAGGAGCCCAAAAATTGGATGAATCACACCCTGGAGTTGGCGGCAGCAGCAGCAGGAGTCCAAACATTACTTTAAAGAGACATTGGGGTTGGCTTCAGGAGCCCAAAAATTGGATGAATCACACCCTGGAGTTGCAAGCAGCAGCAGGAGCCCAAATATTACTTTAAAGAGACACTGGAGTTGGCTTCAGGAGCCCAAAAATTGGATGATTCACACCCTGGAGTTGGCAGCAGCAGCAGCAGCAGGAGCCCAAAGATTACTTTATAGAGACACTGGAGTTGGCTTCAGGAGCCCAAAAATTGGATGAATCACATCCTGGAGTTGGCAGCAGCAGCAGCAGGAGCCCAAATATTACTTTAAAGAGACTCTGGGGTTGGCTTCAGGAGCCCAAAAATTGGATGATTCACACCCTGGAGTTGGCAGCAGCAGCAGCAGGAGCCCAAATATACACTGGAGTTGGCTTCAGGAGCCCAAAAATTGGATGATTCACACCCTGGAGTTGGCAGCAGCAGGAGCCCAAATATTACTTTAAAGAGACACTGGGGTTGGCTTCAGGAGGCCAAAAATTGGATGAATCACGCCCTGGAGTTGGCAGCAGCAGGAGCCCAAATATTACTTTAAAGAGACACTGGGGTTGGCTTCAGGAGCCCAAAAATTGGATGAATCACACCCTGGAGTTGGCAGAAGTTGGCAGCAGCAGCAGCAGGAGCCCAAACATTACTTTAAAGAGACACTGGGTGTGGCTTCAGGAGCCCAAAAATTGGATGAATCACACCCTGGAGTTGGCAGAAGTTGGCAGCAGCAGGAGCCCAAACATTACTTTAAAGAGACACTGGGGTTGGCTTCAGGAGCCCAAAAATTGGATGAATCACACCCTGGAGTTGGCAGAAGTTGGCAGCAGCAGCAGCAGGAGCCCAAACATTACTTTAAAGAGACACTGGGGTTGGCTTCAGGAGCCCAAAAATTGGATGAATCACACCCTGGAGTTGGCAGAAGTTGGCAGCAGCAGCAGCAGGAGCCCAAACATTACTTTAAAGAGACACTGGGGTTGGCTTCAGGAGCCCAAAAATTGGATGAATCACACCCTGGAGTTGGCAGAAGTTGGCAGCAGCAGCAGCAGGAGCCCAAACATTACTTTAAAGAGACACTGGGGTTGGCTTCAGGAGCCCAAAAATTGGATGAATCACACCCTGGAGTTGGCAGAAGTTGGCAGCAGCAGCAGCAGGAGCCCAAACATTACTTTAAAGAGACACTGGGGTTGGCTTCAGGAGCCCAAAAATTGGATGAATCACACCCTGGAGTTGGCAGCAGCAGCAGCAGGAGCCCAAATATACACTGGAGTTGGCTTCAGGAGCCCAAAAATTGGATGAATCACACCCTGGAGTTGGCAGGAGTTGACAGCAGCAGCAGCAGGAGCCCAAATATTACTTTAAAGAGACCCTGGGGTTGGCTTCAGGAGCCCAAAAATTGGATGAATCACACCCTGGAGTTGGCAGCAGCAGCAGCAGCAGGAGCCCAAAAATTGGCCTAAAGACATAAATATGTTTTGCACCATTTGGAAAGTGTAAAACGTGGCACCATGCTGAATCTAGTCGCATGCATCAGGCATTGGTGGGTGGAAATCCTGGCTGATCCATCCCTGATTCATTTTGACAAAGGTGAGTCTCTCCACATTTTTAGTTGACAGACGAGTTCTCCTCGCCGTAACTATGGCCCCCGCCGCACTAAACACCCGCTCAGATGGCACGCTACTTGCCGGGCAGGACAGCGTTTCCAGGGCAAACTCTGCTAGTTGCGGCCACAAATCAAGTTTGGCTGCCCAGAAGTCCAGCGGATCCTCAAGGTGTGTTGGCATGGTCATGTCAAAGTATGACATGACCTGCTGGTTCAGGTCCTGCTCCAGGTCTTCCTGCTGCTCATGAGTAGCCTCACTATGCGGGTGTAGAAAGCTACTCATTAGTGACTGAAGACTGAGGCTGCTGCTGCTGATGGAGCTGCTGCTGCTGCTCCTGCCAACCCCCCCAGCGGCCATGGCAGTGGAAGGTGAGCGCAGAGGTCCCCTCGAGTCAGACCTGCGAGAGTATGGACCATGGCGCAGATAGGCATCGGCCAACTGCCTACGTAGAATGTCTTTGTAGTAGTTCAGTTTGTCCTCCCTCTCGGTGGGTTTAAAAAATGCCCCCATTTTGTGCCGGAAGCGAGGGTCCAATAAGGTGGACAGCCAGAAGTCATCCCGCCGACAGATGGAAACAATTCTGGGGTCACTACGCAAGCACGTGAGCATGCTTCGTGCCATTTGCGCAAGTGACTCGGATGGACTACCTGTCTCCATCTCCACTGCATACTGCCACGGTGTGCCCGGGTCCTCTGTCTCGCCTTCCTCAAAAACCTCTAGCTCCTCTGGCTGCTCCTGCTCCTCCTCTCCTGTCCGCTGACTATATAAACCAGCCATTTCGCCAAGCCTAAACTGTGTTTCGCTGGGCAACTCCTCCTCCTCCTCTTCCTCCTCCTCCTCCAGTTCAGCTCCAACGGGGTTCATGTGGCCGTAAGATGTAAACGCCATGTCTCCAGTGCCCTGACCAGCCATGGTTTCCAACATGTGCTGTAGTACATGAAGCAGTGGAATCACGTCGTTCATCCCGTAATCCTGCCGACTGACAAATAAAGTGGCTTCCTCAAAGGGCCTGAGCAAATGGCAGGTGTCACGTATGAGCTGCCACTGGTTGACATTGAAGTTACACAGGGGAGTCCCCCTATCTGCTTGGATCATCAGGAAATCCGTGATGGCTTTTCTCTGTTCATATAATCGGTCCAACATGTGAAGGGTGGAATTCCAACGGGTGGAAACATCGCAAATCAGACTATGTTGGGGGATACCATTCTGACGCTGTAGCTCAAGAAGGGTGTGTTTGGCGGTGTAGGAGTGGCTGAAGTGCATGCAAAGTTTCAACCATTTCTATTGGAGTGGCCGTGAAAAATCACACCTCCCTCCCAATGAGGAGCACCAAAGAAATATTTCCAACAACATATATATTCAAAAATGATTTATTACTACATATAAGTACTTAAAAATATACAAAACACACACAACACAGGACAATTAAAACCAAATGGCAGGTCCCTAATATTATTGCTCTAAATATATTTTATTAAACCAACCCAAAGCATGGGTAAATCACTATAAATATTCTGTGATGCAGTGGCTCCAAGAGTATATAGAATCAATATGGGCAATCCTATAGCTATGAATAGGATACAGGAGTCTGTGTGTGCAGGGATAATGAATCCCTGCACCACACTTACCCCCGTACCTGTGCCGGCACCAAAGCGGACCCAAAATAGGTCCTATGTACTGGTCAGTAATAAAAACCAATAATACCTGAAATGGTGAAATAAGCAACCCCTAATAATTAAACCCTGTGCAGCAGCATCTGCAGTAATAAAGTGCTAAGTGCTAAAGTGCAAACCCACCATATATCTCAACCCGACACAAATAAGGAAAATTACCTGTGAACAAAGTCCACTAATTAAGAACTACCTCCTGTTTCATATGGGCACTGGTAGTATCTCTATTAGACTGTGCTGACACCCTTTATTCTTCTTTTGCGGTTTTCATACTCTACCACTTGTTATACCGGTTCATGCAGTTTTGGTGATTAGCTATGGGGGTTGTAGTTATATGTGTTTGCTATTTATTTAGTACATATTAATGTGTTTATTTATAGTGAATCCTATGTTACATTTATCTTGATTAATTATGGATATATTTTTGTATGCACTTTAGTTAATATTTAATTAGTGGACTTTGTTCACAGGTAATTTTCCTTATTTGTGTCGGGTTGAGATATATGGTGGGTTTGCACTTTAGCACTTAGCACTTTATTACTGCAGATGCTGCTGCACAGGGTTTAATTATTAGGGGTTGCTTATTTCACCATTTCAGGTATTATTGGTTTTTATTACTGACCAGTACATAGGACCTATTTTGGGTCCGCTTTGGTGCCGGCACAGGTACGGGGGTAAGTGTGGTGCAGGGATTCATTATCCCTGCACACACAGACTCCTGTATCCTATTCATAGCTATAGGATTGCCCATATTGATTCTATATACTCTTGGAGCCACTGCATCACAGAATATTTATAGTGATTTACCCATGCTTTGGGTTGGTTTAATAAAATATATTTAGAGCAATAATATTAGGGACCTGCCATTTGGTTTTAATTGTCCTGTGTTGTGTGTGTTTTGTATATTTTTAAGTACTTATATGTAGTAATAAAACATTTTTGAATATATAGGTTGTTGGAAATATTTCTTTGGTGCTCCTCATTGGGAGGGAGGTGTGATTTTTCACGGCCACTCCAATAGAAATGGTTGGAATTTTTGAGGAGTGAGCACATTATTACAGGATATACCCCTCGATTCAAAGAGCCAAAGTTAATTGATTTCGTATCGAGAATCGTAAGTTTGGGTGGGTGTTTGTCATTTTTTCTTGTTTTTTTGGCCATTTCGTATTCGCACGATCGTTCGCGCATAGACGTATATGAACATACGCATTTCGTACGAGAATCGTATAATTTGCATTAGTTCGTGTGTTTTTCCCGTCCAAATCGTATTATTTGCGTCCGATCCTATTTTTTACGTCCTTCACATGGGCTTGCGACCAATTCAGAGAGGTGATTGCTAATTGTTTGGAAGCCCATTAAAGAGCTGCTTTACGAAATGTTTGCCGGCAGCTATTTGGCCTCGGGAGTAGGATGGAGCGGAGCGAGTTTGTGGCACATCAAGGGCTTATGCTTTTTGGCATTGAGTTGATCGAGATGTCTGAGAGCAGATTGCCCCTGCGTCGTCGCATGAACATCGATAGCATGAATGATGTTGAGCTGTTCGAGCTGACCAGGCTTAATCGCGCTTCCCTCCATAAATTATATAGTGAGCTGCGGCCATGGTTAGCCCGCACCACAAGGAAGGGGCATGCAATTTCAGGTATGACCAAGATGCTTGGCTGCCTGCAATTTTTGGCGAACGGCTCGTTCCAGAGGCTGGGTGCCCTCTCCGTGGGGATGTCACAGCCTACGCTGAGCCGCGCACTATCTAAATTTTTGGAAGGCATGGCTGCCATAACTCAAAAATATATTTATTTTCCTGATGATATGGCAGCCAGAAACGCCATTAAGCTTGGGTTTTATAATGTGGCCGACATGCCCAACGTTATTGGTGCTATT
This sequence comes from Gastrophryne carolinensis, assembly GCA_027917425.1. Classification (NCBI taxonomy): domain Eukaryota; kingdom Metazoa; phylum Chordata; class Amphibia; order Anura; family Microhylidae; genus Gastrophryne; species Gastrophryne carolinensis. Next base: position 4,812,932 of record CM051240.1, on the reverse strand, counting down.
GACTGCACACATGTGGCACTCGTACCTAGGGCAGCCGACGAGTATATATATAGGTATTGAGATTGGTTATTATGTTGGCCAATGTGTCATGTAACCTGTTTTCCTTTGCGGCAGCATATTTGTTTATCCCTCATTTGTGTAGCTGCTTTATCTAGGCTTTTCATTAGTATTTCCCAATAGAGTGCAGACATGTTTTGTGGTTAATTTTTTATTTTGGGTCAAATATCAATTACCCTTTTTGTATGTTTTTGCCTTCAGGAATCGTAAAATGGGACACTCCCTTAATGTCCAGGCCGTGGTTGGTCCGGACATGTGGTTTATGAGTGTCCTTGCCGGCTACCCAGGATCGTCCCACGACTCCTATATCCTCAGGCGATCTGGGTTGTTTCGGAGATTTGAGGCAGGTGAATTTTCGGGGGCATGGCTGCTTGGTAAGTGTGTCCTATTTGTGTGTTATTAAATGTGGCATTAATCTTGTATTTGTTGATATGTTTGTTTTTGAATTCTTTACATAAGCGTCCAACTGCCTTTTTCTTGGGTCATATATTATGAACTTCCCAAAAAAATGCTTGCCTCGCTTTGTCCTTCAGAATGTTTTCCCTTTAGTTAGGATGTCTGTAAGTTCCTTGTCCCTAAATATATTGGTTTGGAGTTTATACCCAAGGATCTTTGACCTTTGGCTCCTTTTGTACTATTGGTCTTTAAATGTCAAAGTGGACTTAAACTGCATACATTGTAGTTTCCAGATAAATGTGTATAGGCCCTCAGCAGCATCCTAATTGTAACATGTCTGAAAACTAAAAATATATGTAAAATCCAAATACCCTTGGGCGTGCAGATGTTTGTTAATTATTTGGTATATTGAAGTGCCATTTTTAATTAGGTAATACATTAGTGGAATTTTTTTTTGGCCTAATGTGCCCTGTTTTGTTTTTTGGCCACTTTACCTTACATCATTATGATATATGTAAAATTTTTGGTGTTTGTTGTGTTGCCTTTTTAATTTTGATTACATTTAATTCTCTGTTTAAGGTGATTCGGGGTACCCACTTCTACCCTGGCTCATGACGCCTGTGCTGCGGCCCCAGGATGCCTCTCAGGAAGCGTACAACCGTGCGCATCGCAAGACCCGGGCTGTTGTGGAGAGGGCCTTTGGTCTGCTGAAGACACGTTTTCGTTGCCTTGACCATACTGGGGGCGCCCTGCAATATGATCCCAAGAAAGTGATCGACATTATCATGGCATGTGCTGTTTTGCACAATTTTGCCATCATGGAACGTGTCCCACGTTATGTGGACAGCCTGCCCTCTTCAGTCGAGAATTTTGTGGGACCCCCCAGTGAGTCTGGCCAATCTGTTAGAGCCAACCTGATCATGCAGCATTTTACTTAACTTTTTTCCCTGTCTCAACATTCTGTGTGTCTGTGTTATCCTTTTTGTTACATATGTTGTTTTGCCGTAATGTGGCATTACCTCAAAGTAAAACATTTAGACCTTAATAGTTGCCTAATGTATTTCATGTAGTTTCCTTAGCTTTAGCTTTGCATTGTTACACCTCTTCAAACAAAAATTATCTGGTTTAGCCCAAGCTGTTTAAAATGTGTTCCCACTAAAAACGCCACAAGTATTGTAAGTGATTTTTTTTTTTTACTTAGAAAAGGGAAAATTATAGTGCTTAACAGAAAACATTCCACATACATCTGTGGTTACAAATGGATAACATTACCAAAAAAACATCGAGCACATCTACACCTGGAAGGGAGTGGCACAACCAAACAAGGACACCCAGTCCAAAGGCCAGCCTAGTCCAGTCATTAATATTGCCTGTGCCCAGGGATATTTGGGCATGGCCATAATGTCACACAAACATGTCTGCAAACAGGAGGAGCACCAACCAAATACATATTTAAAGCCATAAGTGGCCAGATACCCTCCACATAGACCTATGGCATTGGCTAGTGGCCTTAAGCATTACTCTAAGGAGCTATATGGGAGCAAATACAAAACACAACCTGCATGAGCAACACAAAATGGATTGTTTGAAACCTCAAAGGACAAGTAAATACAGTGGGGGTTAAGAGAAAAGATGTCCCACACACCCATGGCTTAATAGGGTGGCTGCCCATAATACCCAGGTGGAGGTCCAGGTGGAGGTCCATGTGAATGGGACCTAGCCTGGGCCATGGCAGCATTGTGAATTTGAAACTGCTCCACAATGTTTCTCTGCATATTGGTCATCTCAGCCATGGCTGACTGGATGCCATTACTTGCATTGGCCACGTTGCTGTTGAGGGTACGCAACTCCGCGAGGATGCCCTGTAGACTGGTATGGATGTTCACCATGTCGGCATACCTTTGCTCACGCTCTGTAACGAGCTGGGCGTCATAAGAGTCCCTTTGTTGGGTCCATAATTGAAGCAGGGCACTCTGCCTCCCCTGGGAAATTGTGGGGCGGCGTAATGGAGTCCGCCGCACAATTACCCTGGCTCTTGGGCGTGCCCTGCCGCGTGGTGTCGTCCCCTCAACAGCAACAGGCCTGCTTTGCAAATCCTCAGCAGCAGAGTGAACACTGGGGACTGTAGTGTCAGTCTCCCCATGTGCATGCACAATGGATGGAGATTCACTCTGCTGCTGAGGATTGGCCAGAGAAACATTATGGAGCAGTTCCAAATTGGGACCCAGGGGGAGGTCATCCGACGTGCCCTGCATGGAGACATCATCATCTTCCTCCATGTCCTGGATCTCTTCCATGAGTGTGCGGGTCTGTAGGGACATATAAAAAAAAAAGGGTAAGTTGGCGTCCAAATTTGGGATTCCAACAGTTTAACACATTCTTAAGCACTTGGTAGTATTTATGGTACTAAATTAACTTACCGGAAATCTCTGATCTGGGCTCCTATGCTGTACGGACCTGGTAGGCATAACCAAGTTTACCCTTGCTGAGGGATCATGCTGGGCTGAAGAAGAGAAAAACAAACCACGTAAACACACACATAACCATTTTTGGGATAGGTAATCAAATTTAGCTCTATTTGTAATATTATTCAACTCTAGAGCAATGGGGACCTTTGTTCAAAGACACGCAAGTTTACATAGGTGCAATGGCTCGCAAAAACTGCTAACTGACCTCAGTTCGAAGTCAGGAAGTGTACCCAGTCAGCATACAACTTTCAACGCACATTTTGGGATTTAGCCTACCATTCGCTAGGTCCGGGGTACTCAAACAATTGTTTGAAAGGCCCATTTCAAGGTATGTGGTGAGAGGTGAATGTCTGGCCATGGTGCTGACGCAGGGGGTGTCTAGTTAGAAATAAACACACTGGTGGAGGGGCTGGAGATTTCAAAGTGCCAACTAATAAAGGCTGCTTGCCCTTGCTGGGCTGGATGGGGCAGAGCTGAGGGGACAGGGATTGGATGGCTAAAGGGGGGAGTTAACGTATTGATGGTGATGGGATGGATGGAGCAAATCTGTTACAAATGTATGGGGCTTATGTGGGGGGGGGGCATGGGGGGACTGTGGCAGATGGGCCAGAGCAGGGGCAGCGGGACACGATTGTGCCAAGAGAAAGTTTTACCAAGTTACTGTGTACCTTGCAATGCCACTTCCTGTGCAGTACTTCATATTGCAATGCTAGGTTTCAGGGAGCCATCACATTGGGCAGGAGAACAACCACTACATCGCCGATCAAGGGGGCAGCTCTGAGCACGTCAACACAGAAGTAACTGAGTGCAGGGCTGTCTGGGCAGGGGTCCTGGAATCTGGTGCCAAGGTCCGCATTGGGACCCCGGGCCGCCAGTTGAGTCTCGCTGCTCTAGGTCAGATATGTTTGGGGGTGGCTAATTAAATTGTTAACTCAAACACAACTCACACAACCAAAAGGCAACCCATACATAATGATGTGTGTTTGGTGATTGATTCCAAATATATAACTTTTCTTGAGAAACTTCATGACTTTAACAATCCAATTGGACATTTGATCTTTGCCATAATGGCTGTGGGCCTAAATGTGTGATTCCCAGGGACCAAAAGAGGACACAAACAGGCACAGTAGTGCGAGGCCAAGCCAGGCAAACCATAGGGGCATCCCGTTATCTTGTTACTAGTGAACTGTAGATTATTTAGCAAACAGGCAAACATGCAGATTTAAGAGTACTCACCGTGGGTACGGGTCGGTGAGTCTGTGTCCCTTAGACCAGCATGTCCACCGACCGCGACCGGATGGAGAAGTCCAAGCACAATCTCCTCAGCAGGGGTAAACTCCAATTTAGATGGAAAGCCACCTCCAGTTTTCATGCTGAAAAGAGAAAATCGTTTGGTACTCAGAAAAGGTGCATACAGTACATCCAAAACATTATATTTAGCGAAAACATTTATTTACCTGTAATTATGCCTTTTAATTTCTTTTTGCCGTACAGCATACTTCAGATCAGAGATTTTCTTCTGAATTTGGGACACATCTTTCCTCTCTTCCCCCGCTGCATTTACTTGTCGGAGGATGGTTTCAAACAATTCCATCTTGCGCTGCTTTGTGGTGTGTTTGGATTTGCTCCCATATAGCTCGTCATAGTATAATGTAAGGCCACTAGCCAATGCCATATTTTGGTCATGGGAGAATCTCCCACTCAACTGGCCGCGGCGCAATGTGCGGCCAGATGGTTGGCTTGGCTGCTCCTCCATGTGTGCAGACACATGTGGTGACATTATGGCCTGGGGCTGGGTAGGGGAATGGCCGGATTGGTGGCTTCCCAATGACTGGACTGGACTGGCCAAGGGACTGGGTGTTCTTGCGTGGCTGGCCACCGAACTTCCAGGTGTAGATGTGGTCATGGTTGCAATTCGGGGCCCTCTTGGGGGGCTATGTTCCCGGCTGGTGCCAGGTCGGGGGCTCTGTTCCCGGCTGGTGCCAGGTCGGGGGCTTCTGGCCCTGGATGGGGTTCGGCGGGCCCTGTAGGGGCTTCTGGCCCTGGATGGGGTTCGGCGGGCCCGGTAGGGGCTTCTGGCCCTGGATGGGGTTCGGCGGCCTCTGGCTGGGCTTCGGGCCCTGGATGGGGTTCGGCGGCCTCTGGCTGGGCTTCGGGCCCTGGATGGGCTTCTGGCCCTGGATGGGGTTCGGGCCCTGCTGCGGGGCCTGGGTTGCCGAACTGCCCTACTTGAAGGCATGGCCGGTGTGGGCTCCCTTGTGCTGCCTCTTCTGGGGGCAGAGGTGGTGGGTGCTGCAGTTGGCTGCTTTTTGGCTGCAGGGGCACGGGGCTTTGGGCCCCTTTTTTTGGTTCCTGAGGGTCCAGGGTCCCTTGGTGGGGCCGAGGTGGGAGTCTTGCCTCTCAGCTTTCTCCTACCTTGCTGGGACCTTGTTGTTGGGCCCTCCGCGGTCTTGCTTTGCTGGGGTCGCTTGCTCATAGGCTTTTTAGGTGCCATCTTACACAAATGCTCAAAGAGAATGAGCTTTGGGTGCAGGGACCTTTAAATAATGAGCCCAGCGTGTGACGCCTATGCGCACGACTACGCGCTCGTACGAACGTACGTTCGAGCGGAACCAGGAAACCGCTGGGGTTTCACTTATCTGCTGCCTTGAAGAAGCATAAAGATGGCGCCCACTATCTTCACCCGTCAACAGGAAGAGATCCTCATGCTGGTAAGTGGCTGCCTGTGCATTTTAATCTAATAGTCAATGATGGCCTAAATGTAAATGATGCGTTTGGAACTAGTTTGGGGTCTCTTAATGTTTAATCACTGGCTCCTCACACTTCATCCTCAAGGGCCGAGCCTGGCCACGTTTTCACCTGTCTATGCTGATGTCCTAATTCGGCCAATTGCTCCGGCTTAGCAACAGTTAATTAACCTGTGGAGTAGCGGGGCGAGCTGGCAAACCTGGCCTGTCTCGGACCTTGATGCGGATGTTTGAGGAACACTGTTTTCCTAAGCCATAAAAACACAACGGGAAGCCACACACGTGGTCCAAAAGCCTAAGCATTAGCCTACATCTTGGATGTTTAAACCATCCTAACATGCCATAGATGCAGGTGGGCTGATTCTTGATGTTGGCTCTTATCTGTATGTACATGGTGTGTGATACATATAACCTAAGACCAGACTCTCATTCACAGTCAACGTCCTCTTTAAGGCACTCCCCAAAAATGGCTGCCACTAGAAATGTGTGTGTTAATGACATGAAATTCTCAACTTGTGATGCAACACATATGTGTGTGTGTGTAAAAAAGTAAAATCTCTGTGTCCATTATGTTTTTCAGATCATGCTTCAACGCCGGTATGACTTCGCGCCCAATGTGTGCGAGAAAAGGGACATCGCCCGGGAGATCATCGCAGAAATCCACCGTGTGACCAGCACCACCTTCACTCACACCCAGATAATGCAGCATTGGTCGGACCTGAAACGTCTGCACATGCCCCGGGTGCGGAGGTTTTTTGGAATCCATTTTCCAAGTAAGTACAAAGCAATTGCATGGTATATGTTCCAAATGTATAAGTTATGCCTTTATTTATAATGACTTTTCTTTGGTAGTGTTGGAAATGGATTTCAGAATTCGCCGCACCCGGAGGCGTACAGGCCGACCAGTGCTGCATGAGTCTGCATCTGTGAGTGAAGGTGGTGGATCTCCCGGGCGACGGACCTACCCCTCCTCTGTGGCCTCCTCAGACCAGCCCCTGGACCTTACCACAGAGGAGGGGCCAAACCGCGTGGGCGTGGAGTCATACCTGGCCACGCATGGGGAAGGCTCTGGTATGTCACTCTTCATGTATAGGCACAAAGATATACATGGCAGGCCAAAAACTAAGTTATCCTTTATTATGTATTTGTAGAAGCTTCTGGTGCGGGTGAAATAGTGGAGGAGGAGGCAGCAGAGATGCTGGAAGTCGATCCTGGCGAAGGTGAGTGATGTCAGCCACACTGGGAGCCAGATATGTTGGGAATAGTGACTCTCTACAAGTACTAACCAAATGTCACATGTTTCTCCAGGGACTTCTTCACAGCAGAGCCAGGACCAAGGGCAGCCTGTTGGCCCCAACCAGCCATCTGTCGGCCACCAACTCCGTAAGTCTCCATGCCATTATTCATATTAATGTTTGGTTAGCTAATAACACACACATAACTAAAGGCGTAGCCAATGTGTAGTTCACACTTTCATGTGGGCACTTCGTTAGCTTAAAGCGGACCCTAACTTGTATTAAGAACATAATAATTAGCCAACACACTGTACCTACAGATTCGAAACATGGAAAAACACCCTTCACCCATCTAATGCATGTTATTAGACTGAACCAAACCAATATTGCGGAATATGGAATGCGCAATATTTACAGGCAGCATGGGATACAGATTGAAAAAAGGAAGGTGCTGCCATGCATTGTGGGAGTGATGACCTTTCCCTCAACCCAGCTATGCTCTGGATTCCCAACGCACCACTGTAACCTACTCCCCTGTACTTTATCCAACTCTCCACTCCTCATTAAGTGTTATGCTTCAGAGTCCAGATGGCGGCGCTGTAATCCAAAAAAAACCCAAATTTACTTTGATCTGGTGCAGAATCATTTGGGAATAGTTAGTGGTTTTCATTAAATAATGTTCAAGGTCCGGTTTAAGGAGTTTAAAGACTTACCTGTGGGAAATGCATTAACTTTATCCCTTGGAAGAATGACATATGTCATGCATTTACATGTATTTGATTAACCCCAAATCTATTTCCAGCATACAAACCGGTCTGGTACTCCTATTTATGTTTATTTCTCTATTGGTTACAGGGATGATCCCCCAAACTTTGGCGGAGAAAAAAAAAAGAATGAAGGAGTTGGTGGCCGAGCTGCTGGCCATACAGGCGACGTTGGGGCCAACAGATGAAGAAGACGAGGAGGATTAGTGCCCTTGGTCCTGGCTACTTTGGTTCAATGTTTTACCAACTTTGTTGGAGTTTTCACGGTTTAAAAGTTTTGCCTTTTTAAAAAAAAAAAACAAATTTTAATCTGTTTTTAAGGCAAGCCACACCAAATTTTGTATTTAAAAAACAAAATATGTTTGTATTTTAAAAAAAAAATGTTTGTATTTTAAAATAAAAAAAAAAAAAAAAAAAAAAGGGGTTTGCAAACAAACACCCCAATAAAAACTAAAAATTCCCCAAAAAATATATCCAAACTCACCCCAAAAATTTACAATAAATTATCTTTTAATACTTCATAAATGTGTCTTTTCTAATATGCGCAAACACAAACAATTACACAAACCAGAAAAAAAACGGTTAGAAACATATAGACATATGTACATTATGTGGTTTTGGTAAGTTTTAGGGTCGTCAACATGAAGAAGGATACAAGCGCCAAGGGGTTTAGGTAAGTTTTAGGGACCGAAAAATGAAGTTGGATGCAGCCGCTAAGGGGTTTGGGTAAGTTTTAGGGACCGAAAAATGAAGTTGGATGCAGCCGCTAAGGGGTTTGGGTAAGTTTTAGGGACCGAAAAATGAAGTTGGATGCAGCCGCTAAGGGGTTTGGGTAAGTTTTAGGGACCGAAAAATGAAGTTGGATGCAAGCGCTAAGGGGTTTGGGTAAGTTTTAGGGACCGAGAAATGAAGTTGGACGCAGCCGCTAAGGGGTTTGGGTAAGTTTTAGGGACCGAGAAATGAAGTTGGATGCAAGCGCTAAGGGGTTTAGGTAAGTTTTAGGGTCGTCAACATGAAGAAGGATGCAAGCGCCAAGGGGTTTAGGTAAGTTTGAGGGACCGAGAAATGAAGTTGGATGCAAGCGCTAAGGGGTTTGGGTAAGTTTTAGGGACCGAGAAATGAAGTTGGATGCAGCCGCTAAGGGGTTTAGGTAAGTTTTAGGGACCGAGAAATGAAGTTGGATGCAAGCGCTAAGGGGTTTGGGTAAGTTTTAGGGACTGAGAAATGAAGTTGGATGCAGCCGCTAAGGGGTTTAGGTAAGTTTTAGGGACCAAGAAATGAAGTTGGATGCAAGCGCTAAGGGGTTTGGGTAAGTTTTAGGGACCGAGAAATGAAGTTGGACGCAGCCGCTAAGGGGTTTGGGTAAGTTTTAGGGACCGAGAAATGAAGTTGGATGCAAGCGCTAAGGGGTTTGGGTAAGTTTTAGGGACCGAGAAATGAAGTTGGATGCAAGCGCTAAGGGGTTTAGGTAAGTTTTAGGGTCGTCAACATGAAGAAGGATGCAAGCGCCAAGGGGTTTAGGTAAGTTTGAGGGACCGAGAAATGAAGTTGGATGCAAGCGCTAAGGGGTTTAGGTAAGTTTTAGGGTCGTCAACATGAAGAAGGATGCAAGCGCCAAGGGGTTTAGGTAAGTTTGAGGGACCGAGAAATGAAGTTGGATGCAAGCGCTAAGGGGTTTGGGTAAGTTTTAGGGACCGAGAAATGAAGTTGGATGCAGCCGCTAAGGGGTTTAGGTAAGTTTTAGGGACCGAGAAATGAAGTTGGAAGCAAGCGCTAAGGGGTTTAGGTAAGTTTGAGGGACCGAGAAATGAAGTTGGATGCAAGCGCTAAGGGGTTTAGGTAAGTTTTAGGGTCGTCAACATGAAGAAGGATGCAAGCGCCAAGGGGTTTAGGTAAGTTTGAGGGACCGAGAAATGAAGTTGGATGCAAGCGCTAAGGGGTTTAGGTAAGTTTGAGGGACCGAGAAATGAAGTTGGATGCAAGCGCTAAGAGGTTTAGCTAAGTTTCTGGTTGAGGGTGCGCATGCGCAAGATCTTATAAACATACGAACGCACGAATCTAAGAGGCCAAAAACCAATGAAAACCAGAGGCAAACGCAAGTAATTGGAAGAGGTTGACGATGGAAGCAGCCGAAAAAACAGGCTGCCGCCGCAACAGGTGAGCACATGAACGTGATTTTTACGATTGCCAACTGACTGAGGCAAGTTCGGGAGATATCATACGAACGGACGTATATTTTAGGATAGAAACGTATTTGCTTATTGAATCACTCGCAAGTTCATACGAACGCACGAGCGGACGTGAAAAATAGGATGATCGTGAGCCAAATCCAAGCTGTTACATGTTTCTTTGAATCAACCCAATAGTGTTGCACCCCATAGTTTTGTGTTCGGGTGCACGCAAAGTTTCCTTGAAGTTGTTAGGATGTCTTTCAGATGGGGGGAACACTTCAGAAACCGCTTGACAACCAGATTGAAGACGTGAGCCATGCAGGGGGCATGGGTCAGGCTTCCTTGGCGCAGCGCAGACAAAATGTTCTTCCCATTGTCGGTAACCATGATTCCCATTTTAAGTTTTCTCGGCGTAAGCCATGTTTGGATTTCCTGATGAATACATTTAAGCAGTTCCTCCCCTGTGTGACTCCGTTCGCCAAGACAAACCATGTGAAGCACAGTGTGACACCTCCGTGCCCTGCACACATGGTAGACTGGAGGGGCACTGAGACTTGAGCCTACAGTGGAGGGTGAGGAGATGGCGGAGGATGAGGAGGCCGAGTCGCACGGTGTCACAGGCCCAACGGGCAGGGAGCATGGAGGCCGAAGGGGCGTGACCTGTCCAAGTTGCTGCTGCTGCTGCAAAGGGACCACATTCACCCAGTGGGCCGTAAACGACATGTACTGACCCTGACCGTAGTTACAGCTCCAGATGTCGGCGCTGCCATGCACTTTGCTACACACCGACAGGCTCAAGGACTGGCCCACCTTCTGTTCAACAAAAGTGTGCAGCGCTGGTACTGCCTTCTTGGCAAAGAAATGACGGCTTGGGACTCTCCACCTCGGCTCGGCACAAGCCATCAGTTCTCTGAAAGGTGCAGATTCCACCACCTGAAAAGGGAGCGACTGCAGCACCAGCAACTTGGACAGGAGCACATTCAGCTTCTGCGCCGTAGGATGAGTGGGCGCATACTGCTGTCTCTTGGACATGGCTTCGCTGATGGATTGCTGGCGGGATGCATGACTTGGAGGAGGAGGAGGAGCAGGAGCGACAGAGGATGGGTATGACGCACAGCTGCCTTCGGCTGAGGTGCTGGAGCCTTGGTTGGCAGAAATTGGGAGCGGCGTGCCACTCGGTGAGGAAGCAGTCTGGCCGCTTTATGGTGACGCTGCATATGTTGACGCAGGGCCGTGGTGCCAACATTTGGATCCTGGCCACGCTTCACCTTCTGCCTACATATCTTGCATGTGGCCATGTTACCCTCCTGCGGATGCTTCAGGAAAAACTGCCACACTGCCGAGTAGCTACTTTTTCCACCAACAGGCCTCACTGATTCGCTGCTGCTGTTGTCAACTCCAGGAACCCCTGCCCCACTACCTCCTGATAAGGTAGCCTGCCGCACAGCAGGTGCTCTACCCCGGCCCCGGCCCCGTTTGGCTCCAGGCTTTACAATTGTGCCCCCATGCTGCCTGCCAGCCATGCTGCTGCCACCTTGCTGCCTGAGCTGCTGACTCCGGGGCAACCTGCGCCCCTCTTCTCCTGATGATGACGATGAAGCCCCTTCATCACCCGGCTCCCAAGTGCGATCGGCTTCATCGTCATCATCATTATCGCCGAGTTGTGGCTGTACGTCACTGATGTTCGTGGATTCGTCAACAGTGTCTGGCGCAGGAGCTGGAACGCTCGCAGCACCCACGACACTGTCCACTTCACTACTTGTCTGCCTAGCTAAAGAAGCCACCTCCATTTCTTGGCTGGGCAGTAGCTGCTGACTGTCCTCTATCTGATGGTCCTCCTCACTAAAGAGAGGAGCTGAACCCAAAGCATAGGATACGTCGCTGGGGGAGGGAACGGCGTAGGACAGAGGCAATGGGAGGACAGGGACTGCTCTCGGGGCATGCCAACTCAGGGTTGTGTCAGAGGAACCTACCGACCCTAGACTGGGGGTCTCAGACGTAAGTTGTGATGATGTTGTTGATGAGCGTGTCAACCAATCTACCACGGCAGATGCGTTACTGGTGGAGACCCGACCGCTAGCAGATACTGGCAGATTAGGTCTCTCAGCGTGACTCCTGCTGCTACTGGCCCCCAGTCTGATGCGAGCTCTGCCTGCGGAATCTTGGCCTCTGCCACTCCTCTTTTCACTTCCAGGCACTTGTCTGCCCGACATAGTCTAACTGGCGTGGTAGTAGGTGATATTTTAAGATCCCCCGGGCAGCGGTGGGTCTATATGAAACAGAATATAATGCACACCAAAAGTGAGCAGTAACACTCAGCCTCCAACAGGCCTGCTTAGTGTAAATAAGAGAGCTGCTTAGTGTAAATGTAAAAGGTATGCTATGTTACAGAATGGGATGCCCCAAAAACCAGCAGTGCACCTGGCAGGCAGCAGTAAGACTATGCACAGCAAAAGTGTCTTTATCAGGCCTAATTTCAATTAGAATAAGTGCAAATGGTTATATGGTGTTAAACAGAGGCTGCTGTAGTCACAGAATGGAATGCCCTAAAAACCCAGCAGTGAACCTGGGACAAGTAGTGCTATGAACAGCAAAAGTGTCTTTATCAGGCCTAATTTCAATTATAATAAGTGCAAATGGTTATATGGTCTTAAACAGAGGCTGCTGTCGTCACAGAATGGGATGCCCTAAAAACCAGCAGTAAGTACACCTGGCAGGGTCCAGTAGTGCTATGGACAGCAAAAGTGTCTTTATCAGGCCTAATTTCAATTATAATAAGTGCAAATGGTTATATGGTGTTAAACAGAGGCTGCTGTAGTCACAGAATGGGATGCCCTAAAAACCCAGCAGTGAACCTGGGACAAGTAGTGTTATGCACAGCAAAAGTGTCTTTATCAGGCCTAATTTCAATTATAATAAGTGCAAATGGTTATATGGTCTTAAACAGAGGCTGCTGTAGTCACAGAATGGGATGCCCCAAAAACCCAGCAGTGAACCTGGGACAAGTAGTGCTATGCACAGCAAAAGTGTCTTTATCAGGCCTAATTTCAATTATAATAAGTGCAAATGGTTATATGGTCTTAAACAGAGGCTGCTGTAGTCACAGAATGGGGTGCCCTAAAAACCAGCAGTAAGTACACCTGGCAGGGTCCAGTAGTGCTATGAACAGCAAAAGTGTCTTTATCAGGCCTAATTTCAATTAGAATAAGTGCAAATGGTTATATGGTCTTAAACAAAGGATGGTGTAGTCACAGAATGGGATGCCTCACAGCAGACTTAAGATCAGTTCAGTATATATGCACAGTTAGTTAGTATAAGCAGCCTGAAAACGCTAACAAAGCAGGCTGGATGAAAAAAAAAAAAAACTGACAGCCTCCGATTTTCCCTTCCTTTCCCTGTTTTTCGCTTACTTTCTGTCTGTCTCCTGTCTGTCTCCTGCCTGTCTCCAGCCTGTCCCTGTCTGTCCCTGCCTGTCTAACTGCCTCTCTCCCTCACTACAACGTTCTGTCTCTCACGAATGCAATAGAGAAATGAGGAAGGAAAAGCAAGATGGCCGACTTAAATAGCGCTGTGACGTCACCGGGCTTGCTGGCTGCTGATAGGCTGCATGTGACTGCCCCAGCTTGCACTGGCGCGGGATAGATGTCCAGACATGTCCCGTCCGCCATCTTAGAATGCCTGTAAATGTAAATGAATGGATGTTAAAGGAAAACTTCGAGCGATCGGGAAATTCGGATTCGATCCAAATCGAATTTTTCCTGAAATTCGGATTGAATCCGGGTTCGTCCGGATCGATTCGCTCATCCCTAATGATTATAATTGACCTGTAATTTTGTTGGTAAAGTTTGGTGATTTTAGGACATCATTTTTTTAAAACAAATATAAGAAAACACCTCAATGGAGAATGAGACCTCCTTATCTGAGTTGCTACTCTCTGGCCTGTCTGACCTCCCGAGTCTTCAGCTCCCTCTCTTCCTCCTTTTCCTTCTCATCTACCTTCTGACCCTCACCTGGAATGTGCTCATCGTCACCCTCATAGCCACCGACTCTCACCTTCACACCCCCATGTATTTCTTCCTGGGGAACCTGGCCGGCCTGGACCTCAGCATGTCCTCAGTCATCGCTCCCCGAATGTTATTTGACCTTCGTAAAAGAAGATTTATTTCTATCAGAGCTTGTGTAGCACAAATCTTCTTCTTTTTCCTCTTCGCCAGCTCTGAGATCTTCCTGTTGGCCGTCATGTCCTACGATCGCTATGCCGCCATCTGTCACCCATTGCATTACATGCAGATGATGCATTGGAGGTTGTGCCTCCAGCTGGTGGTCGTTGTTTGGTCTCTTAGTACCTCCTACGCTTCAGTATTTACGCTCTCTGCTTCAAAATTAATATTTTGTGCCTCCAATGTTGTCAAGAGCTTCTTCTGTGACCTGCCCCAGCTGCTAAAGATTTCTTGCAGCGACGTTTCAGACAATATTCTGATTAACTTTATCATGGGAAGCGTCATCGGTGGCAGCACTCTCGTAATGACTTTCATTCCTTATGTCTTTATATTCAAAACTATCCTTAAAATCACGGTCAATAAGAGTAAAGTCTTCTCTACGTGCTCCGCCCACCTGACCGTGGTCTCCTTATTTTATGGCTCCGGTATGTTCAATTATTTTCGCACAAACCCCAATGTTCATTTTTCTCTTGACAAAGTGTCCTCATTATTCTATACGATCATAATTCCTCTTTTTAATCCTGTGGTCTACAGCATAAAGAACCAGGAATTTAGGAAAGCTTTCCGCCATGTTTCAGTAAAAATTATTTCTGCTACAATCCGAAAATAGTCAAAACTTCTAGCGTAAAGGTTCATTCTTTTGCGAAAATAAACTCGCAAACTTACAGCTGCCTGCGAGATTAGCTTATACAATCCAAAACAACCAGCTCACCCTAAGACCTTCAGAGCGCGGACCTCAGGATCTCCTGATGTATTCCCACACAAGCTTCCAGTTATAATGTCCAGCTTAGCGAAGGTTAAAACTTTTACTTCATAAGTTAAAATCGCATGTGTTCCAAGATAATAGCATCAGCCAAAAGCATGTATCTTGTAGACAGAGAAAGTGCCCCCTCCCACCATCCGGACCTGGTTACGCGTTTCAGGCTGTTGCCAGCCCTTAGTCATACAATTTGCCCAAGTACACAAAGATGATTTATACTAAATGAGTAAGTAAGCCTCACCTAACACGCGCTGGTTACTGCACGCTGCGCGGGGCGACGGGCTGGAACGGCCTTGTGACGTCACCCTGTCTCAATATCTGATTGGTGAGGCCCTCCTCCTATCACGCTCTCCCTCACTGCACAAGCCCCCTGAATTGAGAACGCCTATTGGTCGCTGTCTGACCAATGGCGTATCTCCTATGTATGCTGTTTGCTTGTCCCTGCGTATGCTAATGTTTTGGTGTAAGCTGTGCTCTAACAGCGTACTTATGGTAGCGGCTTTAGAGTGCTGGTAAAACCTGAGTTAACTGCCATTCAAACCTGCGTATACAGTAGGGGATTACGGCCGCACCTAACGGTGATCTGTATGATGTATATATTCATCCAATAACTTGTGAGTATTGTGTCAACATTAAGAGGAAGAGGCCAAGACACTTAAAGTGGTGCACCGCTACAATCATTAATACTGTGCTACACTGTAACAATTAGAACTTGGCATCTGAAATGGGCTCATGGGGCATAGCCCAGAAACCCAATTAACAGGAGCACCAAATCAATAAGACTATTATTACATTTATTGAAAACACTGATCAAGAGACACAAAAACACAAAACCATACAACACTGACACTTTAAAAACACTGCGTATCCCCTATTTCATCCAGTGCTACAAATGTAGCAAAGATACCTGGGCAACTCCTAAAATATCCAAACAATACTAGATTCCCGGAAATGTCTAATCTTTTTTGTGCCGGCACAAACCCTAGCATCCCACTGTCTGTTCAACTCTAATAATAAAGTGACTGTGCAGAAACAACATATTCATTCATATAAAGTGCAAAACATCAAGATAACATATCCAAATTTTCATATGTGCAAATATACATAAAGTGACTAAGTGCATAATATATTTGTTCAAAAATGAATACTACATAAGAGGAAGATTATAAACCTTGGAAAGGACACCTTTTATGTAGAGTACCCATACCACGGATATATGATACATGTATGCATCTCTCCGCATCAATCACAATTAGAATTATTGGAACCATAACGAGTGCTGAACTCCTTAGAATAATGAATATGATGTTAAATTATCCATAAATCATATCTTGTCAACAACTGATACATCATGCTGTAAAGCCTCATTAAAGTGATGCTGTACATTATATAATTAAAGTGCTACTGTCTACCGCGAGTGCTAAAATTATTAGAATAAATGATAATTGTGATATTGAAATATCCATATAGATCACACCTTGTCATCAACAATTGGTATATCCCGCTGTAAAACCTCTTTAAAGTGACGCTGCATATTATATAGTTAAAGTGATGCTGTCTACCGCGCAGTTTAAAGGGGCAATGCATAAAGTATCAAAATGATGAGGGGGGGGGGGGGGGAGGGAATCTTACAATGGGCAAAAAAGGGTCCCATCCTATTAATATTATTAAAAACATTAAGAAAATTATTATTAATAACATACAGTATATACAGAATGGTGAGATATTATATCTTCTTCATACCAAATGTTGAAGCATGGATGTCTAGACCTATAGATCAGTAAACAATGCTATGTCCAATCTATCATTTAACCCCTGCGGGGAGCGTGTACCCGACCTGACTATCCATTTAGCTTCCGCCTTCAATAATAATTTATGGACATCACCGCCCCTAGCATTCAACCTTATTTTTTCTATAGCAGTGACCTTCAGACATTCAATATTCCCCCCACGCGTCTGGCAGACATGTCTAGCAACATTGGATCTAGGGCATGACGCTTTCGTTTGGTAAATGTGTTCCATAAATCGAGAATTAAACATCCGTGTGGTGCATCCCACATATTGCATTTCACAAAAGATGCATGTTACCAGATAAATTACGCATTGGGAATTGCAGTTCATGAATTGCGTTATCAGGTATCTCTTGTTTGCCACTGTGGATTCAAAACTATTGTTTTTTTTAATAAACCTACAGCAGGTGCACCTTGGATGTCCACAGGCAAGAACACTGCACAAAATGCCCCCTGTCCAGCACCACCACAAAAAACTATATCAAAGAGGGAAAAGTGTGCCAATCCGGTATCCCAAATGTTAAATCGCAATCACAAACAACTAGCGGTTCCAGCACACCGCCAAATGGGATATAAATCCGGGAGGCACCACTCACCCTCTATCCATCAAATGAATAACACCAATGAACCATAGTAATCCTCTTTTAATTCATCAAGGTTAAAAAAACATAGACAATACAATCACATACAATTTAAAAAGGACATATACAATTCATCCCCCAGCAGGAGCGACCTAATAAACCCCCATAATCCATATTATAATCAAATAACCAGTCTCCATATTAAATCCTACTATCCACTGCCTAAAGTGCCAATGCAATGTGTGCAAATAACAAAGTGCCAAGTGCCAAACTAGATATATGTGCAAACTGCAAAAATAAGCAAAGTAACCAATATTTCACCTCAGTGTAAAATGTATGTACGATCCCCTCCTACTGGATAATCAATGCTCTACCACCCACACGTTCCGTGACGATATATCACTTTCTCAAGGTGCCAATACATGTGTGGCCGAGTCCCACCTTTAAATAAGACAAAGGATCGCATCACTGTGCCTCTGCCCCGTGTACGATCATCCGCCCCGCCCACCATAAATACGTCGTAGCAAAGCTTCATCACCGCCCGCCCCCAAGACCGCCCCATGACACGCCCCACACAACAACGCCGCATAGCAGCGTGTGTCTACGGTGACGGCCATAGAGGCGGGGGGGGGGCGGGCGGAGGCAAAGCCAGCATGATGGTATACACTTGAACAGCAAACAGTTGCTCATAAAATGAGGGCTTGGCCACACATGGAGCACTGATACCCACATAAAGATATACATCACAATAAAAAACATGTACGTGAGTATATGACATAAACGATGTGAGATTTTTAAAAAGAAATACAAATGAATATAAATATGCATAACATTCTGAACATAATCCACTCCAATGATTAACACATGCATGGCTGCAAATCAGATTCATAATACCATAGATAACAAACTCCTTATTCCTAAGCAGATCTCCAAGGTGAATATATGCAAATCCTTCCATATGGGCCAAAGTGTAAATATGTGACCTCTAATTCTATGTAAAATCATGATAGATCCAATGTAATCCACAATGCCGTAACTTATATGTCTCAAAAACGACATACTCTATGTACCTGAGTGGGAGTATTTGATGGGGTAAATGCTTCAAGCGGTACAGTGTAAAGTTTTAATTGGTGGTAACGTAAACACATGTTACAAAGTGCTATATACAGAGGCGCGCTCATACGAGACCGCACGGCGCCGGCACCCACACCACTGCGAGTTCAAGCACTTGAGCCTTGCAGCTTCGCCTCGTAAAGGGACCAGTGTAGTTATTACCCCCCCTTCCCCCATGGAAGGATGTGTACTCAGTACATTTTCTAGGGGCGGCACCTCTAAGCAAGCACTGTGACCACCCATTACTAAGATAAATATGATAAATACTAAGATAAATAGATGATAAATACTAAGATAAATATTGTTTGTGCACTGAGGAAGCTATAAAATGCGAAACGTCTGCACTAAAGATTGACTTGCTACACCTGAGAAATAAACCCTTAGCTTGCTACCTACTGAGGAAAATAGGCTTGCTACAAACCGCAAACAGAAGCAGCATTGAGTGTTAAACAGGAGTATTTATTCCTTGATTTGTATCATATCTGTGTGTATCAATTAATGCATATAGCACTTTGTAGATAAACAACACAAACTGAACCCTCACAAAGATCTAGGATGCATTAATTCCGCTTGTTGTTGAGACCACTCAGAAATGAAGTCTTTGTTTATTTTTCTATCCAAGGGGGCTTGTAGTCACCTGCAACCAACACCCATAGACTGCCATGTGGATGCTTGGATAATTGTTATCATTTTATTGGACAATTCAAATATACACAACACACATAAGAAATGTATAGCTCCCACATTCAAGACATATTTCCCATTCAGCCCATATAGCATAGCATGGTCACCCCTGGGAGAAGTGGGAGCTTCCCCACCCTCAGGAATGTGCCATACAGGCGGCTAATATCCAACTGATTTTAAATACTTACAAACTTATTTTTCACAGCGAAGGAAGAAAATTCCATGGGATGGAAACAAATTTTATCATCAGGGAGATAGAATGGTTCTGTTTTAGGCATCTTACTCCCAGGAAAAAGATTGTTTCTTTCCCCAAATTAAGATTGGCCTCAGGGAATTATACAAGTAACCCAACTAATAATTTATATTAGCTCCACCCTTTCTGACACAGTGGAAGTAGATTCCTTTTTTCCCTGAGTTAAAAATATATCATAGGAATCATTTGGATGAAATTATTGAGGAAGATGGAATAAGGCAGATAATCAAACAGCTAAAGGCACCTGGACCAGATGGTCTAACTGGTTCCTATTACAAAAATGTCAGCATATCCTAATATCTCATCTCACATCATGGTTTAGTAGCTTGAGGAATGGTGATGGAGATATTTAATAGAGCGCAAATTAGTGTCTTACAGAAACCTAGGGCCTTATTTATCAAGGGCTAGCGCCAGGTAGTGTCTGACGAGCGGCAGGTACCGCCAGCTAACGGCGGCTACCGACTCAAGTACGCCCGGCGGCGGTCACAATGACGCATTTATCACGCTAAATGAGGCTAGCGCCGGCGAGAGCGTCAGCTAGCGCGGGATTCATCATGTAGCCGACTGCAACGAACAGCGCCGCTACTAATCCCATCACAGCGCCAGGTATGACCTGTCACTCCCTGGCGCTCTCCAATGCATTTCAATGGAGCAATCTTTTAATATTCATAATTAATTGATTTTTTTTTAAACTGTCAATAATTCTGTGACCACTACGGCAATGTTAGATATTTTTTTTAAGGTAAAAAAAAAAAAAATATAAGCAGAATTGATATTACAGGTCTGATATTAATGTATTCATATTACAAAATGTTTAGAAAAACTTGTATAATTTTTACATTTAAAAAAAATGGTTGTTTGGGGGTTAAAAACTACTTTACACACATCGCCGCCAGCGCTCTGGGAATTCACAGCGCAAGAAATTTTTGAGCGTGATTTGTTAATGAATCTGCAGCAAGCCGTTCGCTCTGGACATTCGCTGTCAGGCGCACCCATACAACGCAGAACCTGTGAAACATCGACCCCTAACCCCGTATTCAACATTACCACACACCGACTGAGTCGCTGTCAACAAGCAAACCCCGGCCAAGCACAGCGAATACTAGCTGGCGCTGTGAAAATCACGCTACTGGCGCTCATCTGTCGCTACCTGGCGCTATTAATAATTCGGCCTCCTAGAAAAGGACCCACGAGAATGTAACAATTATAGGGCGATCTCATTCTTAAATCCAGGATTGAAGCTTCCTACGAAAGTTTTGCCCTCAAGACTCAACTCTTTTCTAGCTGTCTACATCCATCAGTATCAGATGGGGTTCACTCCATGATGGCAGGAATCATCTCAGACCAAAGGCAGATTGTCCATAGGGACACTAGGGAGATTTCCTGGTGTGTCGCACTGTATTGTTACCAGTTGGGTTGCTGCTTCTTCCAGCCCTATTCAAGTGTTACTCCTAGAATCCCTGTACTCAGCCATGTTGTGTCTTCCCCAGCCCATGTTCTTCCCTCATTGCTACAGTCTCACATTTATGACTCTTTGGGAGCACAGCCACCCCTGCCTCATGTTCTGTCCCCTCTATACCTATAACATCTTTGTTCGTGACCTGTTCCTGCTTTGCTATCAGTTTAGCCTCGGAGGGCTCTAGGGCTCAGTGGGGGATTTATGGGCTGCCAACATTCGCCGGTAACATTCCAGGCTGCTTATTGACCGGAGTCTATCACTGGATCAGGCCAGGAGGATAATAGATATCATATCTGCAATTTAATCAAATTGGAATAGGGTAGAGACAAGACATAGTATGCTACTCTCCATACAGTAGGTCTTCATAAAGCTTTCAATGCTTTAACTTGGGGCTATATGTTCTGTGTACCAAGGTGACAGGGCTTTGCTGCATAGTTTCCAAATATTATGAAATATCTACATTATATAGAGGCCCACAGGCAGTTGTAGGAATAAAGGAGTTTCAGAGGTAATTAACCTTTGTAGGAGGTCCCCTCTACTAGCTGTATCATCAGTGGAACCTCTAGCTAGATCCGTTACACACAATCAAATATAAAGGGGATGGAATGTGGGCGAAGGGAACATAAATGCACATTGTTTGCTGATCATGTGCTCTCGTTTGCTTCCTCGCCCACAAATCACTCCCTATTGTACAGTATTTCAGATCTTACAGGCTTTTGCTGAGATTTTGGGATTAAAATTGAACGACACCAAATCATAAAGTTCTGAATGTAAAGCTCTTAGATGCAGACGTCCTCAATTAAAAGCAGTCATTTAATTTCATCTCGAAACCTAAACACTAGAGATGGGCGAACCCGAACCACAAAGCCAGAAGTCTGTGTTCAAGTTCTGCATCCGGCCCGAACACGGAAAAAGCTGATTGATGGGCTGCTGAACAAGCTTCACCTAAGGTTGCAGCTGCAGGAAGGTGCTGTAACTCACCTGAGTCCAAATCCTCTTCTTGTCAGCGGCGGCGACATTTCAAAGTAGTCCCAGTCGGGACTACAAAAAGTTGGACGCTGGCTCTCATGAGTGAGGTCACTCCGGCCATCTTCCTCTAGCCCTGGCTGGGGCAAGTTTGAAACTTTGCTGCTGCCGCCTTGGCACCGCCGCTGACGGGGAGAGGATTGGAGCAGAGGTGAGTTATTATTATTATTTATTAATGTTTATTTATATAGCGCCATCATCTTCTGTGATTACAGACAAGGTAAAACATACAGTACAGGGAACAATACAAAATCAGATGCCACGAGGTTCAAACCTGTGAGCACAGGAGACAAAAGGAAAGAGAGCCCTGTCCTTGCGTGTTTACAGCCTAAAGGATGGGGGTGGAGACAAAATGGGCGGAATCACAAGTGGTAGAGCTTGAGTTGCGCTGCATGTGCCGTTTGAAGGTTATAGGATTTGCTTAAGCCAGGTTTTATGCCCTGTCTGAAGAAGTGAGTTTTGAGAGCACTTTTAAAGGCTTGGAGTGAGGGAGAGTGATGGATTGAGTGGGGGAGTGCATTCCAGAGAAGTGGGGAGGCACGGCAGAAGTCTTGAAGGCGGGAGTGTGAGGTGACCAAGGAGGAGGACAGGAGAATGTCAGAGGCAGAGAGGAGGTTGCACTTGGGTTAAGCTAAAGGTAAAAGCTAAAGGTAGAGCTGGATCAGAGATGAAATGTAGGAAGGGGCCTGGCAGAAGAGAGTTTGTAGGTTAGCGTTGGAAGTTTGAACTGAACTCTATGGGAGACAGGTAACCAGTGGAGGGATTGACAGAAGGGGCAGCGCTGGAGAAGGGAGAGGAGAGGTGGATGAGGAGAGCAGCAGAGTTTAAAACAGATTGGAGGGGTTTGTTGGCAAAATTCAAAGGAGGATGTTGCAGTAATCCATTCGGGATATGACCAGGGCGTGCACTAGCATTTTTGTGGCATCAGGTGAGAGATGACAGGAGGAGGCTAGGGAGTGAATGAGAGGTGTGAGGAAGGGGCAGGTCTAGGGAGTAAATAAGAGGTGTAAATGAGAAAGAGGAGTCTAGAATGACTCCCAGACACCGAGCTTGAAGAGTTGCAGTTATTGTACAATTGTTAATAGAAATTGTGGTATTAGAGTGGGGAGGGGAGTGAGATGGTGGGAAAATAACCAGTTCTGTTTTGTCCATATCCAGTTTAAGGGAGCGAGAAAAGAAGAAGAAAAGAAGAGATAGCAGTGAAAGAAGAGATGGCAGTTAGACAGTCAGTCGGTTGGACAGTCAGGAAGGTTAGAGAGGAGGAAAGAGAGATATATCTGAGTGTCATCTGCATAAAAGTGATATCGGAAGCCTAGCGAGGTTATTAGTTGTCTGAGACCAGAAGTGCATATTGAAAAAAGTAGGGGTTCTAGAGCTGAGCCTTGTGGTCACCAACAGACAGAGGGCGGGGAGAGGAGCTTTCTGCTGCTGCAACCTTAGGTGAAGCTGGTTGATGGGCTGCTTCATTGTAACCCTCCTCCCAATCTGAGTATTTTCCTATGGTATCTATTATTAAGCCACTTGCTCACCCATCTGTACACGTTTCCCCCCAGTCCAAGCATTCTCATCTTCTGTACCAGTCTTTTATGTGGTGCGGTATCAAATTCTTAAGACAAGTCAGGATACATGATATCCAATGACTCCCCCTGATCCAGCATTGAATTTATAAAAGCTTATGAGGTTTGTCTGGCAGGAGCGATTTCTCATAAATCCATGATGATAAAGAGTAATAAGCTCAATCTGGAAGTACATGGAAACAAAAGACTTCCCATAGCGTGATATGGGAAATTGAATAGATAATGCCGGAGACGTAGCTAGGCTTCCTGGCACCCAGAGCAAAGATTTGTAATGGGGCCCCCAACCTGTTCTCAGGCCCCCCATTGGCGCCCCCCTGACCTGCTGCACACGAGGCATGTCGTCCCCTAGCTACGCCCCTGGATAACGCTCACAAAGTCAACCTTCCTGTACAATGCACTTATGATATTGTAGAGAATACAATTTGGCGGAAGACACCTGTGAGCGGTGTGCGGCTCAGATGAGCATCGTTTGTATTGCTTGATAGAATAAGACAATGCAAAAGGAAACCTCTAGCTTTTTAATACATACATTTTAAAGGATAAAAGGATTAAAGGATTTGGCTTCTTCACGTTGCACGATGTACTGTTACCGTCTATTTAGTACTATAAATGGGCTAACAAGCCTGACATGACCATGGATGGGGTTTGGAGATGCCCGCTGTGTTGTCCTGTGTGTAGGGTAGTTCTAGGGGGGAGAGGGTGATGTCAAACACCCCACTTGAGAGGCTATGGCTCTAACCTGTTGGTAACAAAAAGAAGCTGAGCCTTCGCTGAATATTTGGTGTGCCTGTGCCTCCACCCAGAACAGGAAACACCTTTCTGGGAAATAGATCAAGTAGTCTAGGGAAAACAATACACTTGGAGCAGAGGAACTACTACTTTCAGCAACCATTTACCTAAGCCACTCACTGAAGTATAACAGTAGTGGGAACTTTATGTAGTAAAGGTTTACTTGCAAGTATAAACGGATCATACACAGTATAACAAAACATTGAAAGGCCCAGCTGGGGGCCTGTGTCTGTGCACATATACCTGGGTATAGATATATATAGTCTATAGCTAAGGGGCCCCTGATGTTGACTCGAGGACATGGTTCACTCTTGACACGCAGAAGGCGATGAGGAGATATGCAGCAGCAGTACCAGATCCTCCACCTCCATGGCAGGTTAACAGACAAGAGGTAATGAAAAAGTTAGGGAGCAGCAACAGAAGATCCCCCACATGGTACCAGCAGCAAGACATGCATGAGAATGGTGTAGTAGTCTGGAAATTGATTCAGGCTCCACTTTAAGGCTGTATTTGAGGGTTGCAGCAGCACAGCTCCTGGCAGCAAGTGTTCAATTCTCCAGAGCCTACTGGTCTATCCTGTTTATATAGTCTTTGATAGGGCAGGAAGTGTATCATCAATGAAGCCAAGCTAGCAGTCAGGAGCTTGGAGCAAAGAGCTCCGAGCTCCTGAAATGGAAGTCTGAGAGGCCTGCTCTGTATTAGGGCCCAGGGTTGGGGCAAGAGGCTGCTGTCAACTTAATGGACTTTGCAATGGAAACGTTATGCTGAAGAAGCATGTTCTGTTGGACTTGTGAAGTAATGAATCATTTGAGTTAACATTCCCTGTGTTATGCCTGTGACTGTGATGCCCAGGAGATCACGATGCTTAAAGGGGGTTCCTCCCATTTTTAAATAATTGTATTCAGTCATTTGGGGGCATGTGGCTGTTAACAGTGCTTCCCAGAGACCTACCCCTAAATCCATCTCCAAATTGACTTGAATGATGTCTGGATTTGAGTGCAGCTGTATCCCAAACATGTTTCCACATTCAGCAGAAATGGATCCAGACAGAACAGAGGCATATTTGAGCAACACTGGTCATCACTCCCACCCAGTGGCATGCTTAGCCACCATACAACCTACGCAATTGCAAGGGGTTGTACAACGCACTTTAGAAGCAGCTGCATCTTACTGCTTATATGAAAAAAATGTCTTTGTTTCAGGCACAAGTTTGCATGGGGCCCCGTAAATGATGAACCCACCCCTGCTCCCATCCACTAAAACTCATATACTATCAGGTATCAGCAGATAATGAGTAGAAGAAGAGGATGCAGAGGAGGCTTTGAAAAATTTGATTCTTGCAAAAACATTTTACCCTAAACCTGAGAGTTGTACAAACTCAAGGCCTGGATTCAGAGAAGACCTTAGGAGATATAAACTGTCCATAAACCATGTCTAAAATTCAACGACTCATTAGACAATGTCGGAAAGCATTTTGGATTTCCTGATTCCTCAGGCTGTAGATGAAAGGATTGAGGAAAGGTGTGATTGTGGTGTAAAAGAGAGACGACACTTTCTCGCCAACGCCGCGCTTATTAGAACTTGGCTGAAAGTAATTAAAACTGCCAGCGATATAAAATAAAGAGACCACTATCAGATGAGAGGAACATGTGGAGAAAACCTTCCTTCTGCTGCTCGTAACCTTCATCCTCAGGACAGTTTTCACAATAAAAGCATAGGACAGGAAGGTCATAATCCCAAAGATGCCTGCAAGAAGATCAGCCAGTAAGAAGATGAGCAGCAAGTTGATGTAATGGTCACTGCATGAGATCTGCAACAACTGAGGAAGGTCACAGAAGAAGCTCTTGATAATATTTGGCCCACAGAATGTTAATTTCAAGGCATACAGTGTGTGCACCAAAGACTGAACAAAACTGACCAACCACAAAATGGTGACCAATCCGATACACATTCTCCGATGCATTATTTGTAGATAGTGTAAGGGGCGGCAGATGGCGATGTAGCGATCGTAAGACATGATGGTTAGAAGAAAAGCTTCAGAGAACACAAAAACAAGGAAGAAGAAGACCTGGGTTAAGCAAGCACTTAGCTTAATCGGTTTCCTGATGTGAAGATCAGATAACATTCGAGGAACAGTTACTGATGAGGCACAGAAGTCTAAAACAGCCAGGTTCCCCAGGAAAAAATACATGGGGGTGTGGAGGTGAGAGTCGGTGACTATGAGGGAGAGGATCAGCAAATTCCAGGTGAGGGTCAGAAGGTAGATGAGAAGGAAGAAGAGGAAGAGAGGCAACTGAAGACTTGGAAGATCGGACAGACCTGAGAGGAAAAAGTCATGGAGAAATGTCTGGTTCATCATCATTGTATAAAGTCCTGTTGTGATGAAAGGTAAACATTTTACTGAACATCTTGGTTGACGATGGAGAAAATAAAATTATTTCGAAAGGCATTATCCAGCTTTATAGTAAAGGTTCCGTAAGAAGAAGATTAGGTTTGGTGAATTTCCTGAAACAAGATCCCCACCCAGACACCAGCATTTCCTGCTTCTCAAGAAGAAAAGAGGCTATATATGGGTTTGAGGGTATTGGGTCAGGCTGGCAACTTTAAGTTTGATGAGAATAGCCAAAAGAACCAGGTCCAGATTAGATACAACTCAACCTGGGAAAAAACTAAGGGTGAGCTCCAAAAGGCCACGTCATCCAAATACAATCTCTGTAGCCATAAAAGCCAGAAAGCCCCTAGACCCAACACTTACTAGACATGCTGCACCTGAGCAGGCAAATGCAACTGCTGATTCTGAGCTTTGTTTCATGTTGATTGTGAGATTAGTTTCAGATCGGAATAAATTCTGACTAATCGGCCAGTTAATTTTAGGACTGAATAGAGACAAACTCACCTTAGCAGCACCAAAGTTGGCTGGTTTCCTATGTGTCGTAGGTTATGCAATGGTTAGAACACTCTACACACATCTATCTATCTATCTATCTATCTATCTATCTATCTATCCCATATCTATCTATCTATCTATCTATCTATCTATCTATCTATCTATCATCTATCTATCCCATATCTATCTACCTATCTATCTATCTATCTATCTATCTATCTATCTATCTCTCCCTCTATCTCTGTATATGGTGGGTGTCAGTGGGGCTGCTGGGTAATATAACACAGACATGGCTTCCTGTGTGTGAGACACGCTGTAGCTGGATGGATGGGGGATGGAGGGCAGCAGAGGAATGTGTGTGACACCCGGCCGGGCCACACTGGAGACATGTCAGGGAAGATGGAGCTGTGGCTGGGTCTCCTCTGTAGATGATGACACTTACCTGTGTTGGGTGAGTATTGGGGGTCTCCTCAGTGATGCTGGGTGAGTATTGGGGGTCTCCTCAGTGATGCTGGGTGAGTATTGGGGGTCTCCTCAGTGATGCTGGGTGAGTATTGGAGGTCTCCTCAGTGATGCTGGGTGAGTATTGGGGGTCTCCTCGGTGATGCTGGGTGAGTATTGGGGGTCTCCTCAGTGATGCTGGGTGAGTATTGGGGGTCTCCTCAGTGATGCTGGGTGAGTATTGGGGGTCTCCTCAGTGATGCTGGGTGAGTATTGGGGGTCTCCTCAGTGATGCTGGGTGAGTATTGGAGGTCTCCTCAGTGATGCTGGGTGAGTATTGGGGGTCTCCTCAGTGATGCTGGGTGAGTATTGGGGGTCTCCTCAGTGATGCTGGGTGAGTATTGGGGGTCTCCTCAGTGATGCTGGGCAGGGGGTGGGGGGTGAGGAAACACAGAGAGGTCAGGACATCAGATATATGTAGAGAAAGGCTGAGCGTCCCTCCAGCAATAATCCCCGTGTGTCTCATTACAATGAGAGCGTCCCTCTCCTGAGATCGCACAGATAACTTTTCAGAGTTTTGGCTTGGAGGAAACTTTCCAAGAGTTTACTTTTCTATTTCTGTCTGAGCAAACTTTTCACCACGACTCTTATATTTGTCTGTGAAGATCACATTATCTCTGAAATTCACTGTCACTTACCTGCACATCCTCTGCCCCATCACTGAGGTGGCGGGTGGAGGGCCACTAACAGGGCCGCCGGCTCCCCCGCTCCCCCATGTCGTGTGCATCTGCTTCTGCCAGACACCCACAGCAAGCCTCCCCGAACATGGGAGAAGCTAGCATGCAGGTAAGTGATCAATACTTACCTCTTCCCCCATGATCCTCAGATAGTGTCCCACCCCGGCTCCCTGCTGCTCCGGTCTGGCACTGTGGGCGATTTGCCTGTGGGAAATTGGGTTGCTCAGTTGACAGTGAAGCCGCCCCCACATGTGTATTGTAGAGCAGGGGCAAGTGGGGGGGGGGGAGGGAAACTGGCTGCACTGTCAGATGTAATTTCCCGACCTTGTCTCTGCCTGCTCCCTTCAGTACCTCATTTCTTTGTCAGTTTTGACCTTCAGCCTGCACTCTGTATGACCAAACTGGTAATTAATGTTTGTGTGTGTGTGTGTGTGTGTGTGTGTGTATTGTAAGCGGGCAAGTAATCAGCAGTGACGGACAACGGATTTGAACGGCAAAACGACTTTTATTCAGCAAAGTTCAGTAGATAGTCCAAAGATTGCAGCATAAATGCAGTAAGCAAAAAGGGTTACTTCACCAACCAAATAGTCCTGGGCTGAGTACTCCAGCAAGCTGATCAATTCCAGTCCACTTTACAGGGCGTATCAGCCCTCTGCTCAATGTCCAGTGCTATCCTTCACCACGGTGCAGCTCAGCCTGGGCTCACTCCAAAAGGCTGGTCATAGACAAAGGAAAGGCCGTGTGCTCTCTTCTTATACAGGCTTCCCCTGTAATCAGCGTGCACACTTGTGGAGGGTCTTAGAACATGTAACAACCCGTTAGGGAATTGGGTAAGTGACCTGGGTCCTGAAAACCCGGCCCGGATTGTGCTTTATACAGCCAAGCAGGGGAGAAATAGACATTTTGATACAATTTACCACAATATATATAGACCTTGGCTGACCCCTCTGCTCTGTATAACTCTCCCCCCTCCTGCCTACCATGAACCCCATCTGCATGTACACAGGGTCTGCTGGAATGACTTTCTCTCCTCATAAAACTCTGCAGCATCAACAAAGTGTTATCAGAATTACCCAGCCATAGAAAGCAGAGACAAGGTCCATATCCTGCCCCCTCCATGGAATAACCTCCATCCCTCCTCCCTTTGGAATCCCAGGACACATGGGGGATATCATATGGAACTTTCAGGTACCCAAATATTGAGAATCCCAGATGCACCAATCAGACAGTGGGGGACTCCAATCGCTCTGCCCATAGAAGGAATCAGAAACTGACCCCTGGTTAGAGGGAATAAGGTGAGTTACAAAATCAGCAACTCTAATTACCATCAAGAGTAAGATTCGAGGTTCTCTAGCTCTGTGTACACAAGAGAGGAGCAAGGAGCCAACACAGGAGATGCCACTGATAGCGATAGCCCAAGTATAATACTTAACAAGCTAAACGTGGATATCATGCAAGAAATACTAAATAATTTAAATGTGAATAAGACTCCAGGACCAGATGGACTTCACCCAAGAGTTCTTAAAGAACTCAGCTCAGTTATCTCACCACCCCTGTTCTTGTTTTTTAAAGACTCACTAGCAACTGGTATAGAGATTGGCGCAGGGCAAATGTGGTGCCCATTTTTAAAAAGGGCCCTAGGTCTTCTCCGGGCAATTACAGACCTGTAAGTTTAACATCCATTGTGGGGGAAATTGCTAGAGGGACTATTAAGGGACTATATACACAAATCTGTAACTATCCATAATATCATAACCAGCACGGTGTTACTAAGGGCAAAAGCTGCCAGACTATAACCTGATTGGCTTCTATGAGGAGGTGAGTAGCAGCCTGGACAGAGGGGCAGCTGTAGATCGGGGGTCTCTGGATATTGCAGTGTGACACTGTCCCCTATAAATGCTTATTGGGAAATTGAGATCTTCAGGATTAGAAAATACAGTTTGTAACTGGATTGAAATCTGGCTGAAGGATCGTGTGCAGAGAGTTGTGGGAAATGATCCCTACTCTGAATGGTTACCAGTTGTAAGCTGTGTACCCCAGGGTTCAGTGCTGGGCCCTCTATTATTCAACTTGACATACATGACATGGAAGATGGGATTAGAAGCACTGTCTGTATGTTTGCAGATGACACAAAGATTTGGAGCATAGTGCCTATGTGTCTATTGTAGATGGTCAGAAGCTTCAGGCTGACTTGGACACATTGAGTGTCTGGGCTCCACTTGGCAAATGAAGTTCAATGTGGAGAAATATAAAGTCATGCAATTGGGGTCTAATAACCTGAAGGCCACATATGTCCTTGGGGGAGTAAAACTGGGAGAGTCACTAGTTGAGAAGGATCTGGGGTTACTGGTAGATCACAGGCTAAATAACAGCATGCAATGCCAAGCAGCTGCTTCCAAGGCCACCAAGATACTATCATGTATTAATAGAGGCCTGGAATCATGGGATAGGTGAGTAATTTTGCCTCTTTACAAGGCACTGGTGCGCCCTCACCTGGAATGTGCCGTCCAGTTCTGGGCACCCAATCATAGGAAGGACTCTCTGACTATGGAAAGGGAGCAGAGGAGCCACCAAACTAATAAGAGGAATGAAAGATCTTAGTTATGAGGTAAGATTACGGGAATTAAATCTGTTTTGTCTTGAGAGGAGACGACTAAGGGGGGACATGATTAACTTGTATAAATAAATAAATGGTCAATACAAAAAATATGGAGAAACACTATTTCTGGTAAAATCCTCTCAAAAGACAAGGGCGCGCTCCATTTGTCTGGAAAAAAAGAATCAATCTCCGGAGGTGACAATCATTCTTTACCATAAGAACTATAAATCTATGGAATAGCCTCCCACAGAAGCTTGTTACAGCATCAACCGCTGACAGCTTCAGACAAGGATCAGATGCTTATTCAGATGAAAATAACATTAACAGTTTCTGTAAATAATAGAAATCACTTTCCCCAACCCCGTCCCTTGGTTGAACTTGATGGATGTTAATGGGAAGTGTAGTTATTAAAGGTATATTTAGGGGGTAATTTACTCCACTCGCAGCCACTTAATAGCTTTGAATTTGGAATTCGTCTCACAATGTATGTGTTGTGTTTCTAGAGAGTCTGGGGTGTTAAAAGCCAACAAAAAATAGTTAAAAAAATAAAAAAATCACGTGAAAACCATTTAATTAGTTACTAGTTATCTCTCTGATCTTCACGCTCAGTGTATTAGTGACAGACGTAAACATCACGTAAACAGCCATTCTCGCTGAAAAAAAACATTGATTTCTAGGGGGTTCCTGGCGCACTGAAAAGTCGCTCGGAACAATTCACCCGACGAAGATTAAGGGACTTAAAGCGGAACAAAACCATATATTTAAACTAACATTCCCTGAGTTGCTCACCCCACGAATAGTAACATTTGACTATTTTTAGTATTTTATTTTGTTTCACTTTAATCCCAGATAACGGCGCCTGTTTCAGCTATAAAGCTCCGCCTCCTCCATTGATTTTCACCGCTGTGTGTGGTAATGATGTCATTGCCACACTTATGCAATGACTGATCACCTGACATCTTACAGAGAGGGACAGCAAAAAAACAGTGTTCCAGGGAGATTTGATAAGCAAAAATGTCCAGAAGAGAGTATCGGCAGGGGCTTTGGCCAAATATATTTCACAAGTTCCATGGATTTTGGTCCGCTTTAAATGCAGCAAACGTAGCCTTGGCCAGGCAAATAGGCAATGTTAAGCATAGTAAATGCAGGAAACTAGTGAATGCACGGCTAATGACCGGCAAACGTTTTGAAAATGACCCCCTTTATATGGTTACAGATATCCCCAAATTATATTACTGAATTCTTAATAACACCCAAATAGGATGTGACCCTGCCATTTGTCTGTAGTAAACAGACCACACCCCGTGACTACAATAGACTATATTTACACCGATCCGCCAAGAAGGTTCCTCAATAGATTCTAGGTTTCTCTGACCTCTTGAAAAGGAATCCTTGAAATCCGAATTAAGTTGGACCCTCGATTTGTTCTAACCTAGACATTAGATACCTAGACACTGGGTGATATTTATGAAGAGTGATGTAAATTTGACAGTTATGACTGTATGAATGAGAGAGTCTTATACAGGATTATAAGAGCTTTCATATTATATTAAACAGGGCAGATGTGTATTGGCCTGAGACTGATAATCTGCATAGTACCAGACTAGTGCTTATCTTCATTTAAATAATTATTGGGGGTCATGAATGTATTAGTTATAATAGGATAACATGCATATTGTCGGCATTATATTACTTTATAGAATATCTAATCTCATAGAGGCAGATTCTTTAGACACACCCAGGAGGCTGGGAATGCTGGCCACACCCCTAGTGTTTAGTAGATTAAGAAGCTGGTTGCAGGGGTATTAATTCGATGGTCAGCCCCCCCCCCCCCCCCCCTACCTAAAGCCTAATAGCTAACCTGTAATTTCTCTCTATCTCCATTATAACATTTATTGTACTGTAACTAACTTAAAACTTATCATGTAATAACTGCCTGTAACATTTAAGGTTTTTTTGGGGTAAACCTAGGGAATGTATTGGATTATTGAAGGATATTTACTGTGCCGGCAAATTAAACCCGTTTTCATTGATACATCTTACTGTGTGTGGTGGTTAATTTCTCACCCAATAGATTGTATGTGCACGACAGGGAATATTTCTTCTTAGGACACGTCACTGGATGTGTGGGGGAAGCCTCAGCGACCATTGGTTTGCATCAGATGGCCGCCGTTGGGCTGATGTGATTTTTAGTATTTGCAATATTTAATAATATTACTCTCTTATTGAAATATTGGAAACTATTGTGCCGCAAATATTAATAAATCATAATCTCCTGTAGGCATGCAGCTGGCATGCAATGGAAGGGGTGTAAATTTTTTCCAGAATACTGACCTGGGTGAAATAAGAAGTCCAGGAGGCATGTTGCTTCAGTTTTCTTAGAACACTGAGGCCATTTTTTTCCTGGGCCTAGATTTCTATGCCGTTCTATGACCTGCTATTCCCCTCACTCCAGGCTGGAGTTTGCTGTCCTGTCTCAGCTGCACAGGTGCGTGGGCTCGGCTTGTTACAAGGCTACGACGGATTGCTTTGCTGTGCAATCTAGGGGTGAAGCCTGGTGAGGAGACAGACGCTCTTCATTGTGGAGCCAGAGAGTGAGGGAGAGACTTGTGCTCCCAGCCTAAGCAAGTTGTCACAGATTTCTCAATGGAGAAATCCTCTATTAAAGAGTGACCAGAAATTTGAGAACTGCGAGACAGAGAGACTATGAATATGCAGCAAACTGTGTTTAATTGTGACAACCAGTGAACAACACACACAAACAGGCTGCTGGACGTATATTACATGTGGAATCAGAGTGCATAGATTCAGGTTCAGATACAGGTTCAGAGTCAGGTTCAGAGTCAGGTTCAGATACAGGTTCAGATGTCCAGAGTCCGGGTAGACAGTTCAGAAGACAGATTTAATGCTGATCCACTGAGGCCATGTGTGGATCAGCTTATATAGGCCAGGTAATATCACAGGTGCAAGCTGATAACCAGGAACTCTGCAGAACAGCACCAGCTGCTGGTCAAGCCGCATACAGCAGAGAAAAGCCCCAGAAAGGAGCAGCTGAAAGCTAAGGAGGAACTCCGGGCATGACACAAGTACATTTTATGTATAGCGGTGAGGAAAGCGCTGTTTTTTTCCTGAATTTTTTGCTCACTGCATTATACTCTGAACTGTTGGACGTTGTCTTAAATAAACCGCTAATTATTTCACCTAAGAACTGTTTCCAGAGTCTGTCATTGCTGTTAGCAACAAGGATCCTGACATTCCTCTTGCATTATTTTTTCTTTTACATTGGACAACCGTAAAAACGATGTAACCTGCACTGCCCATGTCCTTATTTAAGGGTCCTGGAAGGATGGCAGTTAAACTGGGAGTGAGGGTGGCAGGTTCCCGAATGGATACTGGAATAGGGATGGGATGCTTGTGCTAATGAAGCCAGGCATCCACAAAAATAATAATATTAGTGATAATAGTGGCCATTGTGTGCCGACACAACCATGGAATTCTTCCTCCGCTTTTACCCATCCATGCACTTGTGAACAACACATCTCTGTTAATACACCGGTGAATAAACACTACACACAAGTGAATTAAACACTAATTACACACACTGTGTTAATGAAGCTAAGCATCCACAATAATAATAATGGCTATTGTGTACCAACGCACACATGGAATTCTTCCTCCGCGCACTTGCGAACACATCTCCTTGAATACACCAGTGAATAAACACTATATTAGTGGCTACACACAAGTGAATTACATGCAGTGACCACACCAGTGAATAAACACCATGTGAGTGACTATACACAAGTGAATTACACACTAAGGGGCAGAGAAGAGCACATTTGCCTGGAGCAGTGGGCTGCCCTAAACTCAGCGCCCGGGGAGCAATTGGGGGTTAGGTGCCTTGCTCAAGGGCGCTTCAGTCATGTCCCATGGTTGGGAATCGAACCTGGCACCTTCCAGTCTCAAGCCTATTTCCCTACCTCTAGGCTATAACAGCCCCTAAGTGCACACAGCACGATTTCCCTTTATACATCTTACTGTGTGTGTTGGCTAATTTCTCACCCAATAAATGTATGTGATTTGATGGAATATTTCTTCCTAGGACACGTCACTGGATGTGTGTGGGGAGCCTCAGCGACCATCAGTTTGTATCAGCTTGTTGGAGGTTGGGCTGATGTGATTTTTAGTATTTGTGATATTTATAATATTAATCTCTGATAGAAATATTGTTGATTAATGTGCAGCAAATATTAATAAATTATAATCTCTCGTAGGCATGCTGCTGGCCATACACTGGAGGAGGTGTATATTTCGCCCAGAATGCTGACCTGGGTGAAATAAGAAGTCCAGGAGGCGTGTTGCTTCAGTGTTCTCAGAAGTTTTCCTGGGCCTGGATTTCTATGGAACGGCAGATACACTACATCTAAATATAACTACATATAACACTACATCTACAGATGATGGAAACACTAATAAAAGCTTGTTAGAGATAAAGTCATTGTCTTGTCAAAGGGGACCACTGACTTTCAATTAGCATGAAGTTCCCAAGATGTTTGGTGGAATTTTCTTTCTCTGATTTGGAGGTGGTGATCTATCTCAGAGACTTTGGGGATTTAAATATGATATATTTGGATTTTTGCTATGTTATTGCTATTTATTCTCCTAAACCTGATCGTTGCCATGGTATAAAGTCTGGTATTTGACTAAGTGAAGACTTAATGAATATACACTGGCTATGAACCATCTCCCAAGGTCAGTGACTCATAAAAACATATCGGAAAGCAGTTTTGATTTCCCGATTCCTCAGACTGTAGATAAGAGGATTGAGGAAAGGTGTGATTGTGGTGTAAAAGACAGATGACATTTTGTCGCCAATGCCGTGGTTATTAGAACTTGGCTGAAAGTAATTAAAACTACCAGAGATATAAAATAAAGAGACCACTATCAGATGAGAGGAACATGTGGAGAAAACCTTCCATATGCTGCTCGTAACCTTCATCCTCAGGATGGTTTTTACAATAAAGGTATAGGACAGGAAGGTCATAATGGCAAAGATGCCTCCAAAAAGATCAGACACTAAGAAAATTAGCAGCAGGTTGATGTAATGGTCACTGCAAGAGACCTGCAACAACTGAGGAAGGTCACAGAAAAAGCTTTTGATAATATTTGGCCCACAGAATGTTAATTTCAAGGTATAAAGTGTGTGCACCAAAGACTGAAACAAACTGACCAACCACAAAATAAAGACCAGCTTGATACACATTCTCCGATGCATTATCTGTTGATAGTGTAATGGACGGCAGATGGCGACGTATCGATCGTAAGACATGATGGTTAGAAGAAAAGCTTCAGAGAACACAAAAAAGAGGAAGAAGAAGACTTGAGTTAAGCAAGCACTTTTCTTTATATATTTTCTCTTGATGTGAAGGTCAGATAACATACGAGGAACAGTAACTGAGGAGGTACAGAGGTCTAAGATGGCCAGGTTCCCCAGGAAGAAATACATGGGGGTGCGGAGGTGAGAGTCGGTGACTATGAGGAAGAAGATCAGCAAATTCCAGGTGAGGGTTAGAAGGTAGATGAGAAGGAAGAAGAGGAAGAGAGGCAGCTGAAGACTTGGGAGGTCAGACAGGCCTGAGAGGAAAAAGTCATGGAGAAATGTCTGATTCACCATCAGAATATAAAGAGCTTATACATCAAACCTTGAATGTCACGTCCTGGGATGATGAAAGTTGAACACTTTACTGAGCATCCAGACAGTAATCCAAGTGCTTGGGATTTAAGGTAGATAGTAGATCTGTAGACAGCAGATGGCGATGTATCGATCATAAGACATGATGGTTAGAAAAAAACCTTCAAAGAACCCTAAAAAGAGAAAAGAAGAAGACTTGGGTTAAACAATAACTTTTCTTTATATGTTTTTCTCTTGCTGTAAAGGTCAGATAACATATGAGGAACAGTGACTAAGGAGAAGCAGAGGTCTAAGATGGCCAGGTTCCCCAGGAAGAAATACATGGGGGTGTGGAGGTGAGGGTCGGTGACTATATGGGAGATGATCAGCAAATTCCTGGTGAGGGTCAGAAGGTAGATGAGGCAGCTGAAGACTTGG
The DNA here is from genome assembly GCA_027917425.1 of Gastrophryne carolinensis. NCBI lineage: Eukaryota > Metazoa > Chordata > Amphibia > Anura > Microhylidae > Gastrophryne > Gastrophryne carolinensis. The sequence continues at coordinate 4,776,069 of CM051240.1, read as the reverse complement.
GAGGTCAGACAGACTGGAGAGGTAAAAGTCATGGAGAAATGTCTGATTCACCATCAGAATATAAAGAGCTTATACATCAAACTTTGTATGGGGTAAATATCACTTCCTGTCATGATGAAAGTTAAACATTTTACTGAACATCCAGACAATAATCTAAGTGCTTGGCTTTTAAAGAGTTTAAGAGTAGTGTTGGGCGAACACGAATCACAAAGTTTGGGTTCATAAACAACTTTGCAAGTTCAGGTTCCTGAACATGGCCAGAAGTGTTCGAGTTTGCCGTTCGTCTGAACCCAGATAAGCTGGTTAATGGACTGCTGAGCAGCCTGTCAATGAACTTAAGTGTGCAGTGTGCAACAGCAGGAAGTGGCTGTACAACTTACCTAAACCCCGCAATCCGGTCAGTGTTCTTTCCTCTGTCGAAATGGCCACAGCTGGGGCTTCAAAAAGATGGTTGCCTCCATGGGTAAGGACACTCATCTTTTTGAAGCCCCTGCCGTGGCCATTTTGACAAAGAACACCTACCAGATTGCAGTGCTCAGGTATGTTGTACAGCAGATTCCTATTGCTGAACACTCTGTTTGGGTCCCCATTGATCTCAATGGTTACTGGATTCGGGTCAAGTTCGGCACTTGAATCAAACTTTTGTTCAAATTTTGGCCGAGCTTGATGAACTTGAACCTATAGGGGTTCGCCCAACACTAGTTAAGAGCACACAGGCACAAATCCCAAGAGCTGAAGCGGGCTTTCAATAATTAGTTGGAGTTTTGGCCTACCCCCACAAGCAGTCCTTCGCCTGGAAAGTTTATACAACCCTGTAGTTCAGCATTTTCTTAACTATCCTGGTTTGCAGCCATTGCTGGAGAGGACCAGAGAAGTCTGCACTAAGGTTTCCACCCCTCTGTCTCCCATTTATCAAAGATTTATCACCAAACCGTTCTGCCCTTATCCAGCCTCCTTTGTGATCTGCATACATTTTGGAAAACCCCGTTATACAGGCTGCAGGGCCCATGACTACAACAAAGAGCCATAGTGCAGGTACAGTTCCAGTAGGGCACTGTCAGTTGTTCTGGGGATCACAACCCCTCCGTGCAGTGAGACAAACACAAGCAGTGGGTGTACACATGCCAGGAGCGGAGGGCTGCCATAACCACAGCATCCGGGGAGCAGCTCAGGGGTTGGGTGCCTTACTCAGGAGCACTTCAGTCATGTCCCTGGACGGCGATTGAACCTATGAAACCTATAGCGGACAATCAGTAATATTCATCTGATGGGATCTGAGCAGGAGTTTTGTACCGGCCCTCTCTGAAACCCAATGTTGGCATTCTGATGGCTGCTGTTGCACTCTGCATTTAATTAAGTGATGGGCGTGCACATTTTTTACTAGGAAAGCCCTGTCAGGGCCCTCCACAAAATGTGTGAAACCCTGTGTGGGCAACGTGCTGCCTGATACAGGCCTCTGCCTTTACCTCATGGTAGGCATGGAAATATTTATACTTGAGGAGCCCTTCCAGGGCCCTCTGCCTTTACCTTGTGGTAGCCCCTTCCAGGGCCCTCTGCATTTTGTTCATCCTGTAATGTAAAATGTATGAAACCTTTTGAGGGGAATGTGATGGCTGATGTGGCCCTCTGACTGTAATGGGGGGGGTAGGTGGTTAATCTTTTTTCTGTCCTGTAGGGGGCCTCCAATTATTGAATCTGGCTTTAGTGTTGGGTCTAGAGTAAATGACATAATAGTAAAGCACTGTGAGAGGTGAAAAGGCATGGCAATTAGGGATGGGCGAAACCTCTCCAAAGTTTGGGTCTGGCAAGCTTGGCTGAACCCAGTCACCAGTGAAATCAATGGGGACCTGAACTTTGGGGGATGGCTCGGGAAGGGGGGGGGGGGGTCGTGTTCAGGTTTAGGAACCTAAACTTGCAAAGTTCGGTACAAACCTGAACTTTGTGGTTCAGGTTCGCCCATCTCTAATGCCATGACTTCAGTACGATGACTGTCAGTACAATGACTGAGGAACTGTAGGTAACTTTTACCATTAAGGATGTAAAGGTTACCTACAGTTCCTCAGTCATCCTACTGATAGATGCCTCTGACCCAATGACCAGGGCCGGATTATAGGGAGGGCCCACAGGGTGCACGCTTCGGGGCCTCCACTATTTGCTATGTCAATAGGGCCTTGACTTTGTGGTCATTGTGATCATCAAGAGGCCAAGGCAGGAAAAATACAGGTGCTAGCATCGATATATCAGTAAAACTCACAGTGAAACCAGGAAGGGGCTTCTATTCCATCAACCAGCTTTTCTGTGTCGGCTTGGACGCCGAATTCGAACATAGACTTCTGACTGAAGTCCGTGTTCAGGTTCAGGAACCGGAACTTGCAAAGTTCAGCACCAACCAGAACTTTGCAGTGTGGGTTCGCCCCCATCTCTAATGGCAATGCATATCACCTCATTTCTTGCACAAAAGGACTTCTCCATTAGTAAGTGTACAAGATTTATGGGCCAGGCCTGGTTCTGAGAGTCCAGACCAGGATTAGATGTTGATGCTGATTGGCCATAAGAACTTGGAGACTGCAGAGTAAAGACTATATGAGACTCAAGAGGCTGAAACTCAACCTGGGGGGCTCATTTACCAGGGGCCTGTGTTTGACTGGAGGGGCAGAAGAGCCCACTGACTGGCTGGTGGAGTGACCAGTACCCAGACTCTGGTGAGTCGAGAACCCTGAGGAGGGAGCTCAAGTTAATAATGAACTTTGTGCTGTTCATTTAGTAAGCAGAGAGGGATCAAGACGTGGGGTAGTGTCCTGAATATGAGTTGGGTTGTTTATTATTTTCCATAACTGCAAGCTATCTGTGTTGAAGCTAAAGAATAAAACTGCGTTTTGTTGTGCACAAGACGTATTCCGGATGAATTTATGGCACCTTGGGTCTAGGTCCACGCTAAACCTGTCTACTGGTGTTTGATGTTATCCCCTTACAAGCAAATTAAAATGTTTAGAATATATGGCAGAATTTTTGAGGTGTTCCTGTGTATTTTTGAAGCATTTGGCAGCGTTTTTGTGCCTTCCAGGGGCCACATCGGGATTTTCCCCCATAAACTATGATCTGGATTCCTGTTTACGCAGCCGAATGGCGAAAATTGTGGTAATAAACAAATACTGTGGTTTTCGCCCTATAAGACGCACTTATATTTCCCCAAAAGTGTGGGGGGATGTCAGTATGTCTTATTGCGCGAATGTAAAAACAAGACAAAACAAAAAAAAATTCCCAGCTCCCAAACCTCATTAGCCGTCTCGTGTTTTCCTGGACACTGGCCTGAGAGTACAGATCATCCGGAGCCACTCACGGTGTCAGGACGAGGGGGAGGAAGAGTTATACCCTGTCTGCAGTGCTTGTGATATGGTGGCACCTCACCATGCTGGCTGGAGGAGCTGCCCCGGTTGCTGAGCACAAACTCCATGAGGAAACCGGAGAGCTGGCGGTGTTGATTCGGAAACGCCGTACCCACATTACTTGGTGCGCACTGCCTGGGGAACAGGTGTGGGCAGTGAGAACCGTGACCACGCCAATCGGAGAAGTGTCATATGTGATGCCCTGGAAGAAGTCGGCAAGGACCATCGCAGGGCCATCTGAGGAAGAAACTTCAGCTTCCGCAATCTGACGCCACTGCAGTTAACGTTGCCGCCGAGGAGAGTGTCATCTCTCTGTGCAGTGCCCTTGATGCTGCTGTCTTGGCTACAGAAAGTGAGACGACCGCCATTGATGATTTCACTACAATCAAAGCTGTGTTAACCAGCGAGAGCACTGAGGGTGCTGCTGCTGAGAGCGATGACCTGGGCCTGAGTTGCAGTGCCGTTGCCCAGGGGGGTTCCCCGGTTGCCTTGTTTGGATTTAATACCATGGCTGAGGACGATGCCGCCGCCAAGGAGCAACCGCAAGCTCCGGTTAGTTACTTTGCCCCAGTAGCCGCAAAGGGGGAAGAGGATGCTGATACCCTAAATGTGGTCCTCCTGTCGCCCCCTCCATTCACTCAAAACCGCGAGGCCACAGAATGCCGCTCTCTTTTTCACACATGTGCAGAAACCCTTTATGTGTTCCCAGGGGGAAGGGGATCCTGTCGCCCTGTCCAATCTATTCTATGCCCAGCGTACTGTACAATGAAGGTTAGTGGTAGAGCTGGAAATGGAGTACGCTTATTTAAATGATGGACCGCATTGTACTTTCAAGTTCCAACAAGGGAGAGGTTGTAAAAAGTATTATGGTGCAGAGACCGGATGGCCGGAGAGGTAGTCTGCCACACCCCAAGTTTTATGCCCCTTGAACTAACCTCATTTTGAGTCTAATAAAAAGGTTCATTGTGTTCATAGTTATCTGTTTGAAACCAGAGTCACTTTAACATTTTTGTGCTGGAGAGGAGATTGAGAAGTTCTGTTTGTTTTTGCATAGTTCTTGAAAAAAAGGACTTTCCAAGTTTTTTTTTGGAAACATCGCCTGGACTTTCATGGACAATGCCTTAACATAGTTTTTGAACAAAGTGCTAATGTTTCTGTGTTTTATTGCTGCTGTAAAGTGTTGCGGTTGTGTTTTAAAATGCCTTGAAAAGCCTGCATAAAGCAGCGCAGCTCGAGGGTCTCATTTTGGAGGAAAATTCTTTAAGAAGTTAAAGTAAAACCTGTTGTTTGACCAGCAACTTTACCATAAGAACAATAAATCTGTGGAATAGCCTCCCCCAGAAGCTTGTTACAGCCTCAAACGCTGACAGCTTCAGAAAAGGATTAGATGCTTAGTTAGAAGAAAATAACATTAACAGTTACTATTAGCTGGTATCAGTAAAAAAATAAAACAAAATATAACTTCTCCGACCCCAACTACCTTGGTTGAACTTGATGGACATATGTCTAATTTCAACCGTATATCGACCAATACAAATAATTATGTAACTTAGGTGTGCATTTACTCTGCATATTTAATATTTAATACTTAAATGTGAAATATGTATGTGTGGTCTTTTACCAGCAGTCTGCCTAAAGGGGATTAGCTGAGGGACAGAAAGGAATACACTACTGTACAGAGAAAATGTTTTTATTGAAATAAAATACTGATTCTTGCACTAACTTGCGCTCCATACGCCCTTTCTCCCTTAACCTCCACCACTAAATAAAAACTCCAGACCACAATATCTTTAGAAAGATTAAGTTTAATCAGCCACAGCCCAACATTCATAACAAGTAACAAGCAAAATTAAAGCCCCTCCCCCTTTTGTTTCGGGCCTTAGAAGCCCAAAGCTAAGACAACAATGGGAGAGGAAAGGAAAAGTCGTGACCAGGGCGGCAGATGGCCAGAAATTACCTTGCGACCATCCACAAAGCAGAAGTCAATATAAGCTTGGCTGCATCCATCCTAGGCCTAGGAGCTTACCTGGGCTAACCGCCACTGATCAAAATACCTCTGCCTCCCGTTCACCCCCTCCCTAATTGAACCCAAAATTCCTTAACTTACCACAAGATCCATCCTGGCCGGTTTCCTCTGCAAACAGCCGCATACGCTGCCAAATTGACCTACTATCTCAGACCCGAAACTCGAGAGAAGACCCGCCTCATGGCTGTGACAAGTCAATTGCCAATTACCCACATTACACATCACATTTCCATAAAAAATACACAATATATTATCATATAAACAACACTTTTTTATATAATAAAGCATAAATACATCTCAAATTCAATAAATAACATTAAAACGTGCACCTCAACAAGTGTCATTTTTTTTTTTAATACTTCTTTACATAAACATCTTAAAATACATCACATACATACCAACTTCCCCGACCCCTATACCCCTCTTCAAGACCCCCCCTTTTAACAGAAATGTGGCCAGTCAAACCTCCCATAACCAAAAACAGGGCGGGTTGGACTGCTCGTCCATCCAGGTCGGGGGGTCAAAGAGGAAGAGGCTTCCCTCCTTAAAGGGATGGTGCCCCCTGGTTGGACATCCTTAAGGGTTACGTGGGTACAGGGACAGACAGCCTAGCACAGCCACTAGGTGGCGTGGGTTTAGTGAGAAGAGTAGTAAGGAGTCTGTAGAAGACTTGGACAAAGGGGGATTAAAGAAAAGTAAAGGGAATATGCCTACTGTGAAGTTTAAAGTTTTTATTCAGACTTGGGACTTATCTTCCTGACACGTAATCATAGTCACATGGGTATGCCAGTTCTGACTCATTAAAGTAAAAGTAAAATACTGCTGATATGGTTTTTAACAACAATTTAATGCTGGTTATTCTCTCTTCGATGGGAGCGCATCTCAAATTTGATGTGTAGAAAAAGCTAATCTGATGGGTTTTATTTCTTGAAGGTGAAGGGACCTCATATCTTCTTTAAAGTGTGTGTAAAGTGTAATAACACAGTGAGTTGAAGTAGGAGCAAGGTGCAGGCTTTTCCTAGACTCATGGTAAGCAGTCGACGGACGTAAACGTGAGAGATGCGCAAAGGTAAGTTAAAGAGGTACCAAGGTAAAAAGAGTTTAGGGGATAGTGGACAAGGACTGTCACATCCAGTGTAGAAGCTTACATAAGTCAATAACCATAATCATGGTGGTGGACGTGCTTATACTTATGTGGAAGTAGCAAAGCTACAGATGTGTTAATATCTACTTTAAACCTTAACAGGGTCTGACAGACCTGGGGGCTTCACATGATGGAAATGATCAACCTCACGTGCAAGTAAAACCTAGTAATAGTAACACTAACTTTAAGATAGTTAAGAGAACCAGTTGCTGTGATGAGTTAAGTTTCACCTCACCTCAACCCTGGAAACTGTGAATGTCGAGGACGACATTTGCCCCAGAGGGGGAGAGTGAAGGGCGTTTGAACTAGTTCAACATTAATTTAGGTATGCATAAAAATGTACTACCTTAGTTACAGCTTTAACATTAAGTGTAGAAGAACACTTAGTAAGGGGATAATGTCCAGAAGAATCCAGCCAAAGCCGGTGTCTAGCCTTGCAAAGTGGAACAAGAGAGAGAGGAACCCCTTGGAGCTTGAGGAGGAAGACAAGACCCCAGCTACCAATGAAAGGGAGTCAGCCTGCTGCAGCCTTGTGTCGGGGAACGGTCTTTGTGAGCTGTGGATAAGAAGTGCTTGTTGTGAATTTTATCTGTGTCTGCTGGTGTTAACCTGGAGCAACTAAATAAAGTGAGTAACCTTCTTCAAAAGACTTGTGTCCTGTGCAGTGAATGTCTACCCTGCGTATGTGTCAAGCCTGTCAGCACCCCATGTGTGTGACACTCGACCAAGCCACTGAAGACGTGTCAGGGAAGATGGAGCTGTTGCTGGGTCTCCTCTGTACATAGTGACACTTACAGTACCTGTGATGGGTGAGTATTGAAGGTGGGGGGTGAGGAAACACAGAGAGGACATCATATATATGTAGAGAAAGGATGAGCGTCCCTCCTGTAATAATCCCCGTGTGTCTCATTACAATGAGAGCGTCACCCTCTCCTGAGATCGCACAGCATCGATTCCCAGTGTCTGATAAATGAAAAAAAACATTTCAAGAGTTTTTTTTTCTCTCTCTGTCTGAGCTATTTTTCCCCCATGATTCATAAGCCAGATGACCCCTCTGCAATTTTTAAGAGTGTAAAAGTTACCTACAGTTCTTCAGTCATCGTACTGACAGTTCTATGCCTCTGACCTCAATGACCAGGAGTGGATTATAGGCAGTGCCCACAGGGTGCACGCTTTTGGGCCTCCTCCGTTTGCTATGTCAATGAGGGCCTCCGGCACTTGGTCATTGTGGTTATCAAGAGGCGAAGGCAGAAAAGATGCCAGTGGCAGCATGGTGTATCAGTAAAACTCACAGTGATGGTAGGGAGGGGTTTCTGTTTATAGCCTCAGTGGTGACTTCCACTGCACAGCAGCAAGATCATCCTGGGCGGCAATAACGGGACCAGGATCGGTGGCAGTGGGGCCCCTCATACATTTTCTAGCCTGCAGCACAAGCAAGGAGTATGCAGGGTGCCGGGAATGTGGACTCCACAGGGTGGAACAAAAATTCTGGTAGCTTGTTCTCCCCAGCCACATAGTGCCTGAAACGACCTACCAGTGGTGGAGAAGAAGAGGCTGGAGCAGCAAGATTTCCGCACAGCAGGTGGCGCCGTGGCAGGCGTGTGCAGAGGGACTATTGGTCGTTTGCATTAGACCAGGGGGTTCCAACTTTTTTTTCATAAGGTACCACCTTCTATTTTATATATATCTCAAGTACCACCTAATTGGTCCGTATGGGTTTTGGTGCCTAAACACACACACTAAACAACCACATAAGGTCTATAAGGGTGATTTAATAAATTGTTATAAATCAGTTCTACCTGCCCATGACCTCGGCTTGTCTATGACCTTGATCCATTTCTGCCTGCCCATGACCTTGGCTTGTCTACGATCTCGATCCAGAGCCATCTGCCCATGACCTCGGCTTCTCTATGACCTTGATACAGTTCTACCTGCCCATGACCTTGGTTTGTCTACGACCTCGATCCAGTTCTGCCTGCCCATGACCTCGGCTTCTCTATGACCTGGATCCAGTTCTGCCTGCCCATGACCTTGGCTTGTCTACGACCTAGATCCAGTTCTGCCTGCCCATGACCTCGGCTACTCTATGAACCTGATACAGTTCTGCCTGCCCATGACCTTGGCTTGTCTACGACCTCGATCCAGTTCTGCTTGCCCATGACCTCGGCTTCTCTGTGACCTCGATACAGTTCTGCCTGCCCATGACCTTGGCTTGTCTACAACCTCAATCCACTTCTGCCTGCCCATGATCTCGGCATCTTTATGTCCTTGATCCAGTTCTGCCTGCCCATGACCTCAGCTTGTCTACGACCTTGATCCAGTTCCACCTGCCCATGACCTCGGCTTGTCTACCACCTCGATCCAGTTCTGCCTGCCCATGACCTTGGCTTGTCTATGACCTCGATCCAGTTCCACCTGCCCATGACCTCGGCTTGTCTACGACCTCGACCCAGTTCTGCCTGCCCATGACCTTGGCTTGTCTACGACCTCGATCCAGTTCCACCTGCCCATGAACTCGGCTTGTCTACGGCCTCGATCCAGCTCTGCCTGCCCATGACCTTGGCTTGTCTATGACCTCGACCCAGTTCTGCCTGCCCATGACCTCGGCTTGTCTATGACCTCGATCCAGTTCTGCCTGCCCATGACCTCGTCTTGTCTACGACCTCGACCCAGTTCTGCCTGCCCATGATCCCGTCTTGTCTACGACCTCGATCCAGTTCCACCTGCCCATGACCTCGGCTTGTCTACGACCTTGATCCAGTTCCACCTGCCCATGACCTTGGCTTGTCTATGACCTCGACCCAGTTCTGTCTGCCCATGACCTTGGCTTGTTTACATCCTGTTCTGCCTGCCCTGACTTCGTCTACAGTCCAGCTCTGGTCTGTCTTCTACCCAGAACTTGGCAATACCCTCTCCTAGGTCGCCTGGCCTGGGGCCTTCCTGCAGCCCAGCCTATCCTCACCTTTAGAGGCTCTAGTGAGAACCAGGTTGTTCCTTAGATTCCAGAATTCCCGGTCAAGAGGTGAACCGATTCTTAGTCTTAACAATCAGGGTTTACACCCGTTATTCTGACAATCTGAAAATATAAAGGTCATGTAAAAACATTAATAGTTGTTTTTCACACACTGATGAACTTTCTAGTGTTCCCACTGCAGAAATAAGTTAAAGAGTGTGAATCTCTACCTAAATAACATTGATTCCTATGGAGGTGTGCCACTAAAAGTTTTCTACAGCATTTGCGGAGCCAAACTGAAGGAGAAGTTAATCCAAAAACATGGACATCGCGAACAGAACAGGCAAAATGTCACTTGGCAAATGCATAAACCTGGTGAATCGTTTCATAAATTACCCCATAATATAAAAATGCACAAACATAGTCCTAATCATTTATTAGGGCAGTTTTCTCCATATGGAGCAAATGAAGCTTGGGTAAAGTGTATATGACATAAGATTAAGAGATACCAATCAGTTATGGACCCGGTTAAGTACCACCTGATAGGAGCTCAAGGACCACCGGTTAGGACCCCTGCACTACATTATTACTTTAAAGTGAAAAACACAGTCTCCACCTGATTTCCTGCACATGAGCCTTCACCGCACCAAATCCGACCCCTGCCAATGACACGATAGGATAAGACGACTTCTCATGCAACAGTAGAAAAGTTCATTTGTACTTTTGTTTTATTGCTGCCTATTTCCTACAGTAATGGTCCCAAACCCTCCTCCTCCTCAGGGCCCAGCACCACTACAGCAACATCAATATGGAGATCCACAAACTATGACCTGTCGCTGGGCCCTGAGGAGGAGGTTTGGGGAACCCTGCCAGGGTAAGACTGGAGAACCTTGGGCCCACCAGAGGAATTCTTTCTTGGGGCCCACTAGAGGAAATTGTCCCTGGGGCCCACTCTTCAGCTAAAACAAATTTAGATTGTAAAAAATCTGATGCTTATTGACCAAGTAACCAATGTATATGACTAAAGAAATAACTCAGAGTCCACTCCAAGCAAGGTGCCGCTGCTGGTGGTGCCGCTGCTGGTGCCGCTGTGGCTAAAGATGGAGCTGGTGCTGCAGGTAGTGTTTCATCAGTGCTTGTTACACCTTCCTCTGGTGCAAGCAGGCATCTGGGTTTGCAGCCTCTTTTTGTAGGCCCCAGTATCTCATCTCATCTCATCAGTCATAGCAGTGCTACCAGTTATATATGTTCCACCCGCTCCTACTTCTCCCGAAAGTGAAGAGCCCTCCACCCTTAAAATTATCAAGGCCTCCCCAGTCACAGGTCTGGAGTTTCCCTTTATTCCGCCTGTTCTAAATGCACAAGTCCTTAGCTCTATTCAGGAAAAGAAATTAGCATTTACAGGTTAAGCAGCACAGATCACAGACCCCCTGTGATGCTGCTTTCCTGCTGATTGTCACACCTTAGTCTGGGAAGATGCCGCTTAGTCTGTAGCTTGCTGGACCCCTTGCTGTGAATTTGTCATATCAAGGATGAGAACCGCAGACTAGCGGCACCAACAGAAATTGCTCCATAACTGCGCCCCCATGGGTCCCAGCACCAAGCCAGGTACAGGATCAGAACCGGCTCACAAAACCGCATAAGGGGATAGGTAATTGCATTCTCAGAAATAAAGCAAAGCCCCGTAAATGGAGATCTAAGGTTCTGATCGCTTAGGAACCCCATTTCTGCACTCATTGGGTGCACGGCGTCCAGCCCGATAGTTTGGTACCGCTTCCAAGGCCATACGAACCCCCTGCTCCAAGTTATAACCTCTAAAGGGTTTTAGGGCAAAAGTATGCTCCAGAACCATGGGAGGGGACATCCCGTCCCACAGAGGGGAGGGGGGCGGAGGACCCTCGCAGCATAAATAGGGTGGGCTGGAGCCAGGTAGCTGTCATGCATCTGGAGGGGATATGCGGTCAGCATACTGGGGGTGGCCATCATCATCGATAAGCTCTTGACATACCCCTTGTGAGAGCACCCCATCATCACTACTACTCTGCAACTGCATACTAAGGTAACTGCTTATTGTTTCTCTGTGTAATGCACTCAATCCTGTAACCATCTCAGAATAGCATAATTGTATCATCTGTATCATATTATATTACATCATAGTTAAATGCTTGTTATCAGTGCCTAGTGTGCGTATAGCATTAAAACTTATATTTAACCTGAGCCTTAAACCAAGAATCTGTGTGTCCGTGGCTTCTGGCCTTGTATCCCTGGTAGGAGGGGTCGGACAAAGGGTTTTGGGGAACGCGGTCTTTGTGTCGGGAGGTCCCTGGTTTGTAGTGGGACCATGTGACTCGCGGTTCCCTGACAAATTGGTGGCAGCGTGGTGGGATAAGGCAAATAGTGTAAGTGAGTGTGGACCCCATACTCTCATACACTAAAGATTACTAGCAGTGGCTTTTCTGTTGCTGGGATCTTAAGATCAGCTCAACACCAGGCATATTCTGAGAGTGGTTACAGTAGGTTGTGTGATTACAACACTGTGCAATATCTGTCAGTGACCAGCAGCTGCAGGCATGGCAAGTGGCACCAGGGCCAGAAGCAGGGATGTGGCTGCCAATGTTGCACTGGGTGTGGAGGGGCCCAGCCAGGGCTCTCCCAGAAGCCGATCACCAGCCCTCAGCATCCCAGAGGACCGTGCCCTGCCTGCCGGTCCCCAAAGCCAAGCAGGCTCAGATGCTCTCCTGCATGCTGCTTTGGCAAGTCTACGGGCTGGAGACTGCGCCACCTATGAGGTCCTGATGGAGGCTGCCGAGCGCCGGGAGCAAGCTGAACGTGAGGAACGCCGTAAACGCGAGCAAGCTGAACGTGAACACCAGCTCCAAGTATTGCAGCTAAAGCTTCAGCACCCTCAACCCAGCACAGCTGGTAGCGGGCCCCCTGAGAAACAGGCCCCAAAGTTGCGTGCGGAGGATTTCCCCCGTCTTGGACAAAGGTACAGATCTGGACACCTTTCTGACAGTTTGCCATCAATACCATGTCCCGGATGATCAGTGGGTCAGGTACTTAACCCCTCGACTTAGGGGTAAAGCCCTGGAAATCTTTGGGTACCTACCCAGCGAGACCGCCCTGTGCTACGAGGGGGTCAAGCAAGCTCTGATCCGTCAATATAACCTTACCCCAGAATTTTATCGCAAGAAACTGCGAGTTTTGCGTCGTGGCCCCACTGACAGCTGGGCTGACCATATGAGGGCGCTACAGAGAGCAGTCGAGCAGTGGACCACCGGCTTAGAAATCACCACCATCCAGCAACTGAAGGAGCTGATCGCCATAGAACAGTTCCTCTGGAATTGCCCTGAGAAGCTGCAGCAGTTTCTGCGTGACCGGAAGCTGAAGGGGGCCTCAGCAACTGCAGCACTGGCAGATGAATACAGTCACAACAGAGCCCAGGAGCCCCGGGAACCTGCCAGCTGGAAAGTGGGTAAGCCGCTGCTGGCATCTGTTGTACATGCCCCTCAGCCCAAGACCCCTGCCCCTACTCCCTTCTCCAGGCAAGGAAGGCCCCAACTGTGTCACCACTGCAACCAACCAGGACACTTCAAGGCCACATGTCCTCAGCGCCAGCAGGGCCTGTCCCTGAATGACACCACGGTGCTGTATGTGAGTAGAGGTGCTGGGAGGTCCCGGAACAATTTGCAATTCGTCACTGTGGGTCAAGCTGTGGCCGTGGGACTTAGGGACACAGGCGCGGAGACAACTCTTGTGCGCCCCGAGATGGTGTCCCCACTGGACTTTCTCCCTGGAAAGACTGTCTCAGTCTCCGGAATTGAGGGAGGTGCATCTGCACTCCCCATGGCAAAGGTTTATTTGGACTGGGGTGCCGGGCGGGGTGTGCGGGAGGTGGGGGTATCGCCGAATATCCCTGCCGGTGTTTTGCTAGGGACAGACTTGGGGCGGCTAGTGTCTCAGTATGTGGCCACTGGACCCCCGAGGTCTGGTCCCCCAGAATGTAATAACATGTATGCTCCAAGATGTGCAAATAATATGAGTAATGTGAGTAACCTACCTGCCACAGGGAATGTGGGGGTAGGGGGTATAAAGTGTGCTTCTTCCTCCCTGAGGAAGGGGGGTTACCCAGCAGCTGGGGAGGGAACTGTGACTGAGGTGAGGGGTGTCCATGGAGAGATGGGACCCCTAGGTAAGTCCACATCGCAGGGTTTCTCTGCCACTGGGGTATCAGAGGGCCAGGCTGGTCTGTATGGACTGGCGGCTTGGATGGGAATGGAAGGGGGGCAGGCATTACCTGAGGCCACAGCAGCTCTGGCCACTATCGAGAATAGTGAGAGCACTGGTGGCTCAGGGGCCCCTCTGGGGTCTAATTGCCCCCTTACTCCAAACCAGGTGGCTGCCAGGGCCGACGGAGGTCTGGAGGGAGGTCCTGGGAAATGTACAGGGGATGGGATGGTCTCTTCTATTCCAACCACCCCACGTCCGGGGTTCCTGGCACCTCAACCCGAGAGGACCAGTCCGGGCCAAAAAGCAGGGGTGGTGGAACCTGCAGGTGGGGTGAGGGGTGTTCCAGGAGAGATGGGACACCTAGGTAAGGCCCCACTGCTGGGGGTCAGCACACCCGGGGTGTTAAGGACCAGGGTGTTCTGCCTGAACCGGCAACTTGGGTGGAAGTGGTGGAGGAGCAGGTCCCAGAGTCCCCTCGGGGCACTGACCGCTCCTTCCCTTCCTCCCAAGAGGCTGCTGAGACAGGCGGAAACTCAGAGGTGGGTCCTGTTAAACTGACTGAGGACATGGTGGTCCCGACCATCCCGGCAGAGATGTGGGGTAGCATCAGACACTGATGACCCCCAGAGAGTCCTCCCCAAACAGGAGATGCAGCCCCACTTGGGCACAGACCCCAGATGGGTGGTCTGGGGACAAGTGCGCTGTACCCAATGATGGTCAAGCCAGGGTCACCAGGAGAGTGGCCTGAAGACCAACGGTTGGTGGTTCCCTATCTGTCCAGGGCTAAGGATTGCTATGCCTTAGAGAGCCGGACGACTGGGCACATAGGGATCACCAGGAAGCAAGTGGGGCCTGACCTGGCTGCCCACTGCCATTTGTACCATACCTGTCAGAGGGTGGGGGTGGCAGGGCCAAGTCCCAGCAGCCCACCGCGAACTCTGCCGCAAAGAAAGAGGTTTGTACCAATGGCGGTGGACTACACCACCCAGGGTTCAAGTTCAATGGCCTTGTCACCCACCTGGGCTGACAGGGTGGGTACTGCCCTGTGGGAGATCCTTCCCAAGGAAGGTCCCCCCAAGGTAGACTCTCCATCCAGGGGACCCAGTTCATGGTGCTGGAGGTTAGGCAGGCACCCACTCGGGGCTGCCTCCTTAGCCAGTGTTGGCAACATGCATCGGGGCCCCTGGCTCAGGTGAAGCAGAAAGGGATGAGTTGCCATCGGCAGACTGTGGACCCGCGGTCCCAGCTATGGGCCACCCTACACCCCTTCCGGGAGTGGTCCAACCCCTACTCCAGGGGGATGTGGACCTTGCCCAAAATCCCCAACCCGAAACAGCACTATGGCCGTGGTGCTGCCGCGGAGTGCTACAGACAGGGATAGGCGGCACATGGGCGCACGGGCCAGCAGCAGGGAGCGCTGCCACTTAGCTCCCTCTTAGAGGGGGAGGTGTGAGGAACAGGTCAAATATTATATTGCACCTTATCGCCATTGTCGGCATCCCCCTTTAAGAAACCTCACATATCCAGGTCTGGAGTTTCACTTTATTCCACCTGTTCTAAATGCACAAGTCCTTAGCTCTATTCAGGGAAAGAAATTAGCATTTACAGGTTAAGCAGCACAGATCACAGACCCCCTGTGATGCTGCTTTCCTGCTGATTGTCACACCTTAGTCTGGGAAGATGCTGCTTAGTCTGTAGCTCGCTGGACCCCTTGCTGTGAATTTGTCATATCAAGGATGAGAACCGCAGACTAGCGGCACCAACAGAAATTGCTCCATAACTGCGCCCCCATGGGTCCCAGCACCAAACCAGGTACAGGATCAGAACCGGCTCACAAAACCGCATAAGGGGATAGGTAATTGCATTCTAAGAAATAAAGCAAAGCCCCGTAAACAGAGATCTAAGGTTCTGATCCGCTTAGGAACCGCATTTCTGAACTCATTGGGTGCACGGCGTCCAGCCCAATAGTTTGGTACCGCTTCCAAGGCCATACGAACCCCCTGCTCCAAGTTATAACCTCTAAAGGGTTTTAGGGCAAAAGCATGCTCCAGAACCATGGGAGGGGACATCCCGTTCCACAGAGGGGAGGGGGGTGGAGGGCCCCGGCAGCATAAATAGGGTGGGCTGGAGCCAGGTAGCTGTCACTCATCTGGAGGGGATATGCGGTCAGCATACTGGGGGTGGCCATCATCATCGATAAGCTCTTGACATACCCCTTGTGAGAGCTCCCCATCATCACTACTACTCTGCAACTGCATACTAAGGTAACTGCTTATTGTTTCTCTGTGTAATGCAACCCTGTAACCATCTCAGAATAGCATAATTGTATCATCTGTATCATATTATATTACATCATAGTTAAATGCTTGTTATCAGTGCCTAGTGTGCTTATAGCATTAAAACTTATATTTAACCTGAGTGATCTGTTGCCTTAAACCAAGAATCTGTGTGTCCGTGGTTTTGGGCCTTGTATCCCTGGTAGGAGGGGTCGGACAAAGGGTTTTGGGGAACGCGGTCTTTATGTCGGGAGGTCCCTGGTTTGTAGTGAGACCATGTGATTCGCGGTTCCCTGACAAAGTAGCATCAAGGAGGGGGTGGAAGACAAATATAATGGTGATGATGAAGTTCTACCCCCAATATGGACTAAAGGCCATGAGAGTAAGAGGTCGTGGTCATGCAGCCCCAGGCAGCCAGTAGAAGAGGTGAGCTTCTTGATATTACTGCCCACCACACACAGGGACTGAATGCCCCAAAGCTGGTGCAAAGGATGTCCCCAGTGGCACTTTTCAAGCAATGCACAGATGGCAAGACACATATCCTTCTACCCCAGTCAGGGCCTCCTGTAACCTCCTCCATTTCTTCCTCCTCATGCAGTTAGTACAACCCCTGCACCACCAATTAAAGCACAGCCATGAAGAAACCACTACAAGGTAAAACTCATCTGTCTGGACAAAAGGTCTCACACCGTCTAGGAGCTGTGGACCAGCATCCTGGACCAGACAGATGAGTGGTTGATGTTGTTGCACCTGAAGCCTGGCAAGGTGGTGTGCAACAATAGGCATAAACTTGTAGCAGCCTGGGGCCAAGCCGGGTTGAGACACATCCTATGGTTTCAAGATGGAGCCGGGTACAGCAGCCATGGAGGTGGTCTCCCTTAAGAGCTATCCCTTGCTTGCCACATGTGCACATGTGCTCAGCTTGGTGGTGCAAAGCTTCCTGGCCCAATATCTAGAGATGCTGAAGCTGCTTCATAAAGTGCATGGCGTGTGCACGCACATTCTGTGTTCCCATCCTGCTGTTGCTGCTTGACTCTCTTCTCTGCAGAGGAACTTCGGGCTTCCCACCCACCGCCTCATATGTGACTTGCCAGCCAGGCAGAATTCTACTTTGTATTAGGTGGAAAGCATAAGCCTGCAAGAGAAAGCCCCCCAGGCAATGAGAGAGAATGTGATGGCAGCACAGGAGGAAGCAGAGGAGGAAGAGGAAGGCCCATTTTCTATGGTGTCAGGGCAGTGCACATGTGGCTCACAGGTAGGGTTGCTGGGCCATCAGTGGCCAGGTACTCCACTGTACAGCCAATAGACAGTTTTGGAGGATTCGGGGGAGGAGGGCTTTCTCTCACAGCAGGGCGGCACCCAGCACAGCTCAGGGGCATTACTGCAGCATGGCTGGAGGGAGGAGCAGGAGGCACCGGACACTGAGGACAGCTACTTTTTAACTCACATGAGCCACTACATACTGCAGTGCCTTTGGAATGAACACAGAGTTGCCCACATAGTCACCAGTGCCGATCACGGGGTGGGACCCTGCTGGATCCCCGCTGAAAGGTTAAAATCACCACCTTGATTCCACCATTGGAGTAGGATAGAAATATGAGGGAGTAGAAACGCACTCTGGTGAATGCACTATTGGTGAAGTTCCCAGCTGAATTTGAGGCACGAGGCCAAGGAGGAGAAGGAGAAGCAAGTCGCCAATGCAGCAGGAGCAACAGCACCACAGCACAAGGGAGGGTGAGCATGGCCACAATGTGGAACACCTTATTTTATTGTTTGCTACATCAACAATTATTGGCTATGGCCGGTGGTACCAAGAGGGTGTACTCCCCATTCAATTTCTGGGTTGCTAAATTGGACACGTGGCCAGAGCTTGACCTCTATGCTTTGGAGGTGCTGGCCTGCCCTGCGACATGTGTCCTATCAGAATGTGTGTCACGGTGAACTTACCTGAAGTCCAGTCCCGCATTGTCTGCGGGCAGCTGGCCGGGAATCATCCCGCCCGGCGGCCACGCCGGCTTGGGTGGCCCCGAGCGAGGCCGCCTCCTCCTCTCGTCGATGCATCTCCAGCTTCTTATGGTTGAATTAAAGGGCCAATGAGCCCAACGTGTATTCTGGGTGAAACGCCCTTCGGAGTTAAACTGGGAAATCAGCCCAGAGATTGTATAGTGCACCAATCAGACACACTCCCCTTGTTCAGACACAATCCCTTCTGGTTCATCCCTATATAGGTTTTACCCCTCCAGTGCATCAGTACCATGATAGCATTTAGCTGGGTGTGTTGATCCTGAGATTTTCCGTATTGATTCCTGTTGCCGACCTTGCTAGTTTGACTATCTTGAGTGCTTCTTGTAATGACCTTAGCCTGTATTACGACTACGTACCTGTCTTACCCCTGGTGCCGGGTAGTTCTCTGACCTCCTGGTTTGACCCTTGGAGTGACTTTTGGCCTTGCTTGAATTCTCCTCCAGAGCACCCAAACTGTTTCCAGTACTTACCTACTGCCGATTACACCCCCGTGAGCTTACATCCTTTGAGCCAATAAGTCCTGTGGGCAACCGTGTCCGGCGAGGGGTTTAAAGCATCCCGGCAAACGGGGGCTTTGCTAAAGGTGAAGCTGGCTGTGGAGATTGGTGGTTGTAGGCTAACAAGGAAGACGGGTGTTCCCAGGGTTTGACAAGGTGTTTTCAGCATTGCGGGGGGTGTCATCACCAACAGGATCATCCACCTATCCACAGCCTATCCTATTTGTAGAGTCTTCTAAAACCCTTGATGCCATAAGTTTATGTTGATTCCGAGTTGTCCCATCTAAGTGAGATGCATTTTTTGGTTGCAAATGTAGCAAGATCTATGACTGTTGTTCTGATCTGAACAAGTTAGGTGACATGACTTTGGGTCTTATGGTAAAATGATTGCTGTCTTGTGTGGCATGAATTCTTGGAATTAAACACTTTCTGTATCCCAAAAAAAACTGCTCATGACCTGTCCTGGCTTACTGCTGCACAGGAAATGGCTTTGGAATTAGTGATCCCTTGTGCTGGGCCTTGTTTGCTCTCAGGATCATAGTGGTAAAGCCATCGCTGCCTTGAGGAAAGGGCCAAGGGCCCTGAAATGATGGCTGACTATTAGCGATCCATATTCTGTTATCCACGGATGTTGCATTGTTTGTCTTTTCTCTATTTTTTGTATGTGTACTTATTGCTATATTTACACTATGTAATTACGCAGGTTGGCAGACTGGCTAACAATAGGAGGGGAGTGCTGTACATCATTATACTGTATGCTATGTGATTCAATGTATACATTACAAAATGGACAGATACTGTGTGTTCCTTGACTACACCCTCATAGCCAGCTTGCCAGCATAACCCTCAGGAGGACCTTAAGTGACACATGATACATTTATCTAATTTTTAACTAGTATACTTTATCCGTAATTACTGTTACATGTTAGTAGTTAACTCTTTGTTTACATTTATAAGGTGCACTATACTCCTGAGGTTATGAGGTACTACAGTTCCGCTGAATTTGGACTTATTAGGGTTGATTCAGAGCCTGTTTCTCGAAAAAAAATTTTGAGATCTTGCGACCAAACGAAAAATCACCGGAAAATGAAAACATTTCACACTAAAAATTCTTGCGGAAAAAAAGTACTACTAATTCATACGAGAAGGAAAAATGGAGGAGAACGGAAATTTTCACACAAAAAAAGGGCAAGAAACATGCTCTAAATTAACCCTAATGTATCCTTTTTTCTCAAAATATCCATTCATAGCCGTCACCAGGAATCGGCCTTCTTCCAGAATCATGGCCTCCATTTTCTCTTTATTTCCTCTGAACGTGCTTCAACTGCTTAAAGTGCAGGTGACAGGTTCCTAAATGGATATTGGAATCTTCCATACTATCCAAAAATTAAGGGCACAGAGGTATATTCAATTCAATTTATTGTTCGCCAAGTACATCATGAGATGAACAAGGAATTCTTTTTGGCATATACACAGTGCAACAGTTAACAGTTAACTATAGTTTACATAGAAAAGGGAACATAGAAACCGAGATACAGATGTTCCTCCATAGTGCAATTGATACCGGGTTTGAGCCTGGGCCTATGAGGCTTGGTTATTGTTCAGGATGTGGACAGCCAAAGGAAATAAACCACTAGACCTAGAAGTCCTGCAAGCTGTTACCGCAAGATGCCGCCCAGATGGTAAATACTGGAATAGGGCGTGTCCAGGGTGGGAGGGATCCCGAAGGATCTTTTCTGTCCGTGCTTTTGTTCTGTGTTTGTGCAGTTCCTGAATCTTTATTGTATATTCAATACCTGTAATACCCATCTGCTTCTACTGACATCTACATGTGTGGTGGTGTGACCTCTACCAGCCAACTGCACACAATTTCCCTCTTTTGAGTTCCAAAACAGTATGTGCAAGCCAGTATGTGGAAAGACCCGTGTTAGGCTTAATATAGGGGCAGGGCTAAAGAGATCAAAAACCCTCTACTCAGGTAAAGGAAGAGAGGAGCTTTCCTAAAACAGAAAGTATTTGCATAGTACCCAATACGAGGACAGATAGCATTATCCATCAAATCATCGATCTGTGCCACCCAAGGCCCTTAAAAACATTAAGGGTGCAATGCCAAGGATTAGCTTTAAATTTACACAGCCAAACACATTCAACTAGTGGACACGTGTTTCAAGCTTTAATTTGACTAAGTGTAGACATAACCAATACCAATAATTCTTTATAACTCTGCACCACTATTTAAGTCAGGGTGTGCTGGTTAAATACAGACCCCAAAATGGGACAACAATACTCACAAAGGAGTGGGGTAATCAAGAACACCCCCACTAATGTCTGTATATATATTACTGCACAAACCACCAAGAATATATTACAATAATAACCCTTTATTTCATATATGGGTATAATTACAGTATTGTAGAATACGCATAAGGTTAAAAACTATGTTAAAAACAAGAGGACCCCGGGTAAGTTTGTCAAGCTCTCAAAAGGGATATATAAATAAAGAGTCCCTATAAACCAGTGAACCCACAATAAGTTATACAATAAAGTGCAAATGCAAAGTTAGTTAATTTATCCTGTGCTATATACAATGCTAATTAGTCCCATTGATTTTCACTTATGGTTGTTATGAAGATAATACTTAGGAGATAGGGTTCATTCACCCTCCACTTAGCACAGGGCACTTTATTGTTTCTATTGCACTGATATGCAGATTGCACAGTTCTGAGCAACTAACGTTGTATAGCATTGTATATAGCACAGGATAAATTAACTAATTTTGCATTTGCACTTTATTGTATAACTTATTGTGGGTTCACTGGTTTATAGGGACTCTTTATTTATATATCCCTTTTGAGAGCTTGACAAACTTACCCGGGGTCCTCTTGTTTTTAACATAGTTTTTAACCTTATGCGTATTCTACAATACTGTAATTATACCCATATATGAAATAAAGGGTTATTATTGTAATATATTCTTGGTGGTTTGTGCGGTAATATATATACAGACATTAGTGGGGGTGTTCTGGATTACCCCACTCCTTTGTGACTAAGTGTAGACATAAATGAATATAAACTGGCCATAGACCATCCCCCATGGTCAGCCACAGATTAGAACATGTCGGAAAGCAGTTTTGATTTCCCGATTCCTCAGGCTGTAGATGAGAGGATTGAGGAAAGGTGTGAGTGTTGCATAAAAGACAGACGCCACCTTGTCACCAATGCCATGGTTATTAGAACTTGGCTGAAAGTAATTGAAACTGCCAGCGATATAAAATACGGAGACCACTATCAGGTGAGAGGAGCACGTGGAGAAAACCTTCCATCTGCTGCTGGTAACTTTCATCCTCAGGACAGTTTTCACAATAAAGGCATAGGACAGGAAGGTCATAATCCCAAAGATGCCTGCAAGAAGATCAGCCAGCAAGAAGATGAGCAGCGAGTTGATGTAATGGTCACTGCATGAGATCTGCAACAACTGAGGAAGGTCACAGAAGAAGCTATTGATTATATTGGGTACACAAAATTTTAATTTTAAGGCATAAAGTGTGTGCACCAAAGAGTGGGCTAAACCAACCAACCACACTGTGAGGACCAATGAGATACACATTTTACGATTCATCAAATGTAGATAGTGTAATGGGCAGCAGATGGCGATATAGCGATCATAAGACATGATGGTTAGAAGAAAAGCCTCAGAGACCACAAAAAAGAGAAAGAAGAAGAATTGGGTTAAGCAAGTGCTTAGCTCAATCATTTTTCTCTTGGTGTGAAAATCAGATAACATTCGAGGAACGGTGACTGAGGAGGTACAGAGGTCCAAGCTGGCCAGGTTCCCCAGGAAGAAATACATGGGGGTGCGGAGGTGAGAGTCTGTGACTATGAGGATGATGATCATCAAATTCCAGGTGAGGGTCAGAAGGTAAATGAGAAGGAAGAAGAGGAAGAGAGGCAGCTGAAGACTCGGGAGGTCAGACAGGCCCAATAAGAGGAAGTCACTGACAATTGTCCGATTAGCCAAACCAATATTCATCCTGATTATATTTGAGACAGTATAAATAATGAATATACATCCTCAATACATCCTTTATATGGAATTACTTTTTTAAACTCTACTATGATAGAAAAGATACTGAACCTCTCGGCTGTATCGCAAATTTTTCTTGGTGACTTATATTTAAATGGTACTTTGAATGTAGGTAGGTGTTGGAGTAAGAATTACAAATTTAGAAAAAAATTATGTCTGTGTTGTGCAGCTGGAGACTAATAGCTCATGTTTATGTCTGATGAGTGTCGGAGGCCGACACTCTCGCCTGTTCCAAGCTGAGGAGAGGGGGAAACAATGTATCAGCTGTTCAGTGCTGGCAGCCGTCCAGCATAATATTGCAACATTGCCTGGCCAGAACTTATATATCTAAAACAGAGAGAAAAGCTCTAGAAGTCATTTAGCTGATCATGTTGGCTCCGCTGCAGAATCTTTCAGTTTACCATTTTCTCTCTTTTTTCCATATGATCTTTCTTTCAGCTTTGTGTGTTTTGAGCAAAGCCCAACCCAGGATTTTCACTATCTGGAGTTTTGTTTTGTGCCCCTAGGGGCATCCCGACTTGGCATGCCCTGATATGTGAAATCCCCAAGTTCGCCTGTGAAAACTTACCTTTCCCTGTCCCACAGCGCATGCGCGGGCTCTCATCCAATCAGCTCTGTTTGCATGCAGATGGGGAGCCTGAGCAGTAACCTTCCTGACCACCCGGCCTGTCTAAATGACTATCTGCTTGAGCGCATCAGAAAAATGGGGGGATCTGTGGTTATCCAGGGGTCGTTTCACACAGTGGCCATCCTGATTTAGAATGCCCAAGGGGCAAGGCCAATGGCCGGGTCTTATAGACTTCAGGGTCGGCCACTCAGGGTTTTGTTCCACTTTAATACCTTTAGATTTTCCTGCACAGTTATTCAAAGAAGAATTTCAGTCGTTTTCAGTTGGTTTAGTTTATTTTGTATAGATTTTACACATTTGAGTCACCTGGTCTCACCTCACACACACACAGCCGTTACCACTGATTACAGTGTCAGACTCTGAGGTAAAGTGTTGCTAGGAGACCAATGGGCTAAATGAAGCAGCTCACTAAATACAACCCAGCAGATCCCCCTATTCAGCAAATGGACTGAGCCATTGTCATTATACTATTTAAAAGAAAGGCATAGATTTTTTCCTTTTTCTATCGCCAGATTATTTATACACATGTTAGAAGCTATTGTGTGGCTATTAAATTATTTATCTTTTTTAATGCAAATTTCGCGATACTGCTCCTTTAAGTAAATTTGGCCAGAAATCATCTAGCTTTTTGTTTCAGGTCCTCGCCAAAGAAAAGAATTTGGGGGTTGCTGAATTATCAGGAACAAGAGGAAGCAAAATAATAATAGTTATAATCTACATACATACTAATACATTTAGATGGTGTCACAGATACTGGTGAAGTTTCAAACCTTATTGTCCCAAAATTCGTGTTAAAGCTTTAAGCCTTACTGTTCCTACAGGCTTGGTGATGTTCCATCCCATAAGGTCCCAGTGTTACCACCTGGTAGAAATAGATTCTACTTTCTCCATAATTGTCCCAGTGAGAGGGGGAATCTTACCAGAATGGCAGGCGACCCTGCTCTGGGAGAAGGAAAGAGGTTACGTTAGATCATGTGATTTGAACCTGAGATTGAAGGAATTATGGGATGAATAGCATGGGGGGAAAGTGCCAAAAGCACCAGATCTAGATTAGCCTCAAATTGTCAGGTGTCTACTGTACATCAACTAAATAGAATCTCTCATTTAAAGCTAAAAAACAGAGCGCTGAAAAAGAAAACATTATTTTTAGGTTCTGTTCTTTTAATAACTGCTAAATTTATACATATTTAATAATATTCTAGATCTAAAACAGCTATACTAACCTTTTGTCCCCCGCAGCTTTACCGCCTGGCCCCAATGTTGTTAAACGTATCAATTTAACTAATCGAGCACCTACACCACATGCAACGCCGGTCTCCCGGTTCTGAATCTAAATTGACTGAACTGGGGTGAACATCAGACATTATGGAGCATCTCTGCTGGTTTAGTGCTGTCTCTTTGATGCACCTCCCCACATCCCCCACATCTCAGCTGATAGGGTACTGTATTTTGGATGTGCCCACTTTCCCCTCACGTATCAGCTGAGGAAGTGCCTTTGTTTCACAAATGCCTGGCGGGGCACGCTCCCTGCTAGAGGGATAGCGGGGATGCGTCCATGGCTCAAGCATGCGCCGTTGGACCGGGAAAAAAGGTAAGTGTATGGGGGGTGACCTGGGGAGTTTCACACAGTGGGGTATCCCAATTTTGGATGCCCCGGGGGGAGGGAATTGATCGGCTTGGGAATCTTATAGATTTGGTCCACTTTAAGGACAATGATGAAGCATATTATAGGAAAGATGCGAGTGGATTACAGACTGGTGCATTAGACACAACCTGACACTAAACATAGGTAAGACAGTAGAAATAGTGGAGGTCACCCCAACCCTCAGCCATTATTATCCAGTATAATGAGGTGAAGCTAGTTCATGGGACAGAATTCCTTGGATGCCCAATATCCAGTGAAATATGTGCAAGAAAATGTAAAAAATCTATTTTTTACAATTTGTAGTTTTTTTGTAATAGAAAAAAGTTTGTCAATAAAATCTTATTGCGTGTAAAATCCCCATTTCTCTCAGTTACAGCTGTACCACATATGTGTTGGTAGACACCCTTTCCTGCCCAGGAGACTCCCCCAAACTGAAACAGCGCTTTAGGAGATTTTCAGATAAAATACAACTATGTTATGAGCTATGCGCATCTTGCGGTTTTTCAATAAAAACAACCCTTTACATTTGAAATACCCCCAACAAATGATATATTCTCTGGAAGTACACACCTCAAGCTTTCTAGGCGTACCAGGCTTGTTGACATGGGTTCAGTTTTATGGAAGTAATCCCTTTATGAATTCTTTGGTTGCACAGAGTTTCCTTAAAAAAAAGATTAAAAAAGCAGAATGAAAGCCACATTTACCGAAAAGTAAATTAAGTGGGCGGGTGCCAGACAACCACCAATCAGTTACTTGTCTGGACTATTATTTTAAAGGAAAAAAAAAATGCTGCATCTGGGGCCTTTTGTTCCTAGGGGCCCCCACCACACTTAATGCGGCCCTGCTTACAAGTAATTGCAACCAAGCAACCGAGAGGGGGGTGGTCACTTATAAATGGCACCAAAGCACTTTTAAAGCAAGATGGACTAATATTTAACCACTGAAACAATATTCCAAACCAATCCAAGCTCCTCATGTTGGGGGGCCAATGAACACAGCAGCACACCCCCTGGGTACCTCCTTGGGTTTTTTTTTTTTAATTAGTAATGCAGCTTGTACTAGGCCTCACATAGGGGCATTCCGCTGAAATATATTTTTCAATGACAAATAACCTTGTCTCTTTTAGTATGCAGGCGTGTCACTCTCACGGTGCACTTACCTCCAGCCCGGTTCCGTGGCGTCCTCGGGCAGCATGGACTCGGGAGGCTGGCCGGGACTCCTTTCTCCCAGCAGCCGCATCCGTGTCTTATGCCTTTTGGCGGTTCTGCAATCAGCGCGGCCGTCGGAGGTTAGTTTAAAGGGCCAATAAGCCCAAGGATTGTTCTGGGCGAAACCCCCAATAAGTTTGAACTTGGCAATCAGCCCAAATGTTATTAAGTAACGATACTATCCCCAGCACCCCTGTGCTATAAAGGTGTTCCCAGGTCGTTCAGCCAGCGCCCGTGACAGCGTTTAGCTAGGTGTGATTATCCTGAGATTCCCAGGGCACAGAGGTGGCCCCCCGCTCTGCAAGTTACAAGACCTTATAGTATGGGGCACCAAACCAGGCACCCCTAGAAGAACCCTATTCCCATAACGATGGGAATCGGGCTCTTTTGCACCCCTGATACCCAAATGGGGGTGCAGGTAGTAGAGCACTGGAGCAGCATGTCATGCGCCAAACTCTGGCAGGTGACATGCCATCTCCCTAACACTGTGAACTGGAATAGGGGGCCAAGTGTAGTAAAAAAAAAAGGCACACACACAAAATCCTTTCATATTCTAAATTTAACTACTCACCAGGCCATCATCTTCTTTCTTCTATCCAGCAAAGCGTCCTCCTCTGGTCTGCCGGGTCTCCTCTTCCTCTTCCGGCCTTCCTCTCCTAGCGTAAGCATACTTAAACCGTAGCAAAAGCTTTTTATAAGAAGAGCTATCTTTTAACTCTCACTTGCCTCGATTTCCTGGGTCCAAATGTCCATGAACACTTCTCATGGCACCCAGATCATCAGGCTCATATATACAGTGTGCCACAATCCGCACAGCCAAAATTATCAGCGTGGCGCTCAGGAACAGGAGACTTGATGGCCGGGCAGTTTTAGCCGGTTTCATATTATCAGTACATTCCATAGGTGGTCCTATGATTTACAAGAAACTAAACTTTCTGTTCCCTGTAATCGTGGGCTAGCTCTACATGAAATTGTGGTTTGAATAACTGAATATAAGATGGAGTCATTGAAGACTATATAAAAGTTTACAGGTTTCCCTTCACAAAACAGCAACATTTCAGACGGAAGGCATCAGAAGAGGAATTTTGCGCTTGCCCTGGGTGCATGAAATTTGGTGTGCTCCGCATGTGCACTATGCATGAGCACAAAGCCATGAATGATGCGCCTAGGCACATGCTGAATCATTTGCTTTTGGTTTGGCACTCTGTCAATGAATTGACTGTGTTTCATAGAGTGCCTAAGGCCTTTGAAAGCCAGTTGTGGGTTTTACAGCAGCAGCAGCCACATAGAGTCCCTAAAGCCTGTAAAAGCTGGTGGGGGGTAATAACAGCAGCAACAGCAGTCTCTCTGAGCCCCTGTGAAAGCCAGTGGATGGGTGGCAGCAGCATCTCCGAGCCCCTAGTGCATGTGAAACCAGTGGAGCATAGTAACAACAGCAGCAGCCTTGTAGAGTACTTAAGGCCTATGGAAGACAATGAATGGTAGTAACAACAGCAGTTACCTCATAGAGTCCCTAAGGCCTGTGAAAGCCAGTGGAGAGTGGGTAGCAGCAACAGTCTCTATGTGCCCCTAATACCTGTGGAGGGTGGGAATCAGCAGCAGCACCCGCTCGTAGAATTCCTAAGATCTGTAAATCCAGTGGAGGATGGATAACATCAGCAGCAGTTACAGCCTTCCACACTTTCATTATGTAATAGAAAATGTATGAAAAGTGTATTTCGTGAGCAACGTGATTGCTGCTATGGCCCTTTAAATGTACTGGGGGTAAGCGGTTCACTTTTGACCGGGTGCATCCTGTAAGGGCCTTTCACTTGACTTAATAGAAGAGATCATAATACATTTTGAGAATATATGCCTTTATAGTAAAGAGAGTGATTGGTTAAGCCCAGGCCTCTCTGATTTTTATTCAGGTACAGGACTGAGTGACTGATTCTGGATGACTTTGGGTACCACACAAATTGCACATTTCTCTTTTGCAGAAGTTTAATAGCTTCGGGAGGAAATTTAACTGGAATACGACCTTGACATGACCTTTTAGAACGATTTTAATGATATAGACATAGGGCAACACAATTGGCCTTATTTATCAAGGGATAGTGCCAGGTAGTGTCTCACTAGCGCCAGGTAGCGCCAGGTAGCGCCAGGTAGCGCCAGCTATCGGCGGCTACTGACTCCAGAACGCCAGGCGGCGGACACAATCACGCATTTATCACGCTAAATGAGGCTAGCGCCGGCGAGAGCGTCAGCTAGCGCGGGATTCATCATGTAGCCGACTGCAACGAACAGCGCCGCTACTAATCCCATCACAGCGCCAGGTATGACCTCTCGCTACCTGGCGCTCTCCAATGCATTTCAATGGAGCAAGCTTTAAATATTCATAATTAATTGATATGACTGTTTTTTTTTTTTTTAACTGTCAAAAATTCTGTGACCACTTCGGCAATGTTAGATATTTTTTTAAGGTAAAAAAAAAAAAAAAAAAAAAAAACATTTGTGCAGAATTGATATTACAGGTCTGATATTAATGTATTCATATTACAAAATGTTTAGAAAAAACTTGTTTAATTTTTTAATCAAAAAATATGGTTGTTTGGGGCTTAAAAACTACGTTTAAGCCATCGCCGCCAGCGCTCTGGGGTTTAAACAAGCATTTCACAGCGCAAGAATTTTTTGAGCGTGATTTGTTAATGAATATGCTGGGAGCCGTTCGCTCTGGCCATTCGCTGTCAGGCGCACCCATACAGCGCGGAACCTGTGAAACAGCGACTCCTAACCCCGTATTCAACATTACCGCACAACGACTGAGTCGCTGTCAACAAGCGAACAACGGCCAAGCACAGCGAATACTAGCGGGCGCTGTGAAAATCACGCTACTGGCGCTCATCTGTCGCTACCTGGTGCTATTAATGAATCTGCCTCAATGATCATCAGTGCCCCGAATACAAGAAAGCCCACAACCAGGAAGAGAAGAAGAACATTAATGAATATGTTGCTGCAGGAGCTCTGAAACAACTGGGGCAGGTCACAGAAGAAGGTCTTAAAAGTGATCGATCCACAAAATCTTAACTTGAGGGAATACAAGGTGTGTATTAAAGAGTTTATGAAACCGAGAGACCAATCCCCTGAAGCCAACTGCACACAAACTTTCCACGACATGATCTGCATGTAACGCAGCGGGTGACAGATGGCGATATAACGATCGTACGGCAAGACTTGCATTATACAAGCAGTTGCGCTGATTATTCTCCTTTTGATGAGAAGGTCGAATAACAATCGTGGAACAGTAACGGAAGAAGTACAGAGGTCCAAGCTGGCCAGGTTCCCAAGGAAGAAATACATGGGGGTGTGGAGGTGAGAGTCTGTGACTATGAGGGAGATGATCAGCGAATTCCAGGTGGGGGTCAGAAGGTAGATGAGAAGGAAGACGAGGAAGAGAGGCAGCTGAAGACTCGGGAGGTCAGACAGGCCAGAAAGGAAGAACTCCGACAAAACTGTCTCATTGGCTATTAAAATTCTACAACTTCACAAATAATCCAAGACAAGAACTGCTAGTGGGAGAAGTTACTCTCCAACCCTCTCATCAAGGCCCACCAACAGGTCATGTCTTGCAGATCTCCACACAGGAGGCCCTAGAGGAAAGAAAAAGGATGCATATGCTTAGATGCCATACTCGTTTCTCCTTAATTAGCTTTTCTTATGTCTGTATGTTATATACAATGTATGTTACTACAAATGGTCTCATTAGACTTTCAGCTGGGTCAACATTGATTCATTTTATATCACAATATCTGATCTCCAATCATCAGGGCCCAGGACTCGCCAGAAGATATTGGAAGTCATGGGACAGTGTATCCAAGGATTGCCTTACTAACGTATGTCTCACCATGACCAAATCCTCGCACTCCGCCTCTCCCTTTCAATTCCGGGGTCATCAAACTAGAGTTTACCAGAACGCTGGAGTTCGAGCATTTATTAGGGTCGATTCAAAAAATAAAAACTCAATTCCGCGTGGAAACAATCACTCGCTTTATCGCATTATTAAGTAGACAAGTGCGAGACAACCTTGCACACATAAAAGCGTGCAAGAAAGCCGCACATTTTCTCGCTCCATGCAAGTTTTTCTGGTTCTCACATGCAATCCAGCCCTATTTTAGAGATAAAAGAAAGCATGCTTGCATGAACTTTCTTTTTTGAAGCGTGTTTGCATGACTTCTGCAGCTCCAAAGGGTCAGCTGACTGTTCCTTCTTTCTCCTTTCTACCATATTTGTTACCCATTATGATTTTGTGGGTTGGAGTTCCACTTTAGGTGAGGAGGCATGACATCTCGCAGAGAGTTATCAACAGGGGAGGCTGAGCCCAGCTAGGCACAGAAACCCAGGCTCAGGGCCCACAGTTAGCGCCTCTGCTGCAGCTGGGTGTCTTGCAATGCAGGCGGAGCAATCCCAAGAGGAATGCCAGGGGCATAGTAGAGCGTTCAGTCCAGGGTCAAAGGGCTGGCAGCAAAGGTTCATAAAGTGTAACATGGGCAGGTCTTTGACCCTTCCACCCCATGGCTTGCACTTGAGGTTTAGGACAACTTCAGGTAAGCCTGCTCCCAATTTATCTATTGCATTGTATGTCCCAAATGGGGCTCTCAGAGATTAGAGTTAGGACTGCACCCACAGAGGCACCTTGGCGCTCGCTGGTGGTGCAGCTTAAGCATACTTCTGCAGATGTGTGTGACCGAGCCTCTGTTTTTAACCTAGTTTAGAGACAGATTGTTCGTTGGTCTGCAAGCTAACAGGGTTGAGTGCTGTGGCTCCTTTAAGACTTTTGCAACATGGGCCGATGGTTGAAGGCAGACAGCGAAAGGACCTAAATGAGCAAACAGGGCAAGGTGAAGCCAGAAGGACAGTTTATAAGCCAAGAACAAGGGATATCTGGGTCATAACAGGTGCAGGAGCAAATCCAGAACAGGAGGCAGATGGCAGGAAAATCCACAAGGATAATCCAGCAATGTACAGCCGCTAGAGCACAACTATTGAACGTGATTGAGCGGGAACCTTTTACAATTAGAGCATTTAGGCACATGTGTGATTCTTTGCACATGCTCATTGTCACAGAGATCCACTCACTCGTCCTTCACTCCAGCACTGCCCCCGAGCTGCACGCTGAGCCGACTGTCGTACAGCCAGTGCATCAGATCCAGACACAGGCTCCAGCGGCTACAGCTCGAGCGGCGCTGTGCTCTCTCCCCTCACTTCCCCGGCAGTCTTGTATGGCCACTCCTTTGATTGCTGCCTCAACAACGCCTGCCTGAGGCCGAGCCCATCTTCCCCTCTGTACTGTGAACTCTCTGACCACCCAGCTTAACCCTCGACCTTCCTCCTGCTCATCCCATTGGTGCCATGTTTCAGAAGGACTGTCATTACCATGTATGGCCCCGGCTAGCCCGACTACCGCTCAGTCTTGTCCCTAGTTCATCCGCCTTCACCCTGTAAGTCTGCATCCTCTGTGCTAATTAAGACCTGGGGCCAACCATGTCTGGTGAAGCGTATTCAGTGTCACAGGATCAGGTACTCCACGGAAATTGGAGGCTGCTGATTCACCTGAAGGTGGGTGACCCACTGGGCCTGACACTCACTTTCATAGAAACTAGGTCTTATGTGCCCTTCTTCTGGTTGACTGTTGAATAATGCACAACTGCGCACATGCACCATGGCCAGCCAGGGAGAGGGTACTGACAGATTTTAAGAAAAATAATATTGTTTGATATATTTTTTGTATTTGTCCTTGACATGTTTGTTGGATGCAGTTTACCATTTTTATGCTGCTCTCCATCTTTGCCCCCACTGTTTAAAGTGGACCAAAACCCAGGATTTTGACTATGCTGGATTTTGGTCCTTGGCACCGGGGCACCCCATTAGGGGATCAGCAGACATTCCTGTCTCCTTCCACAGTTGATGTCCAGAGGCTCCGTAACATTTATGAAGCTTTAGGTTTAGAATTCAGTGCTCTAAAAATGGTCAAATCTTGTCTCCAAATTCAATTTTTCATAAGAACATCAACTTCTGAACATAAACTGATAGAAGCATTCCACCCTCAGGATGCTCCCATCCCAGTGCCTTCTCAAGAGAAATTACATTAGTGACTGTTCTTGATTCCCTGCTTCCCAGGAATAAATCCCACCTGGTCCAGATGGATCGGATCCATCAGAAACCTATTTAGCCTGTCATCCAATATCTTGGAGAAAACCTTCAAGTCATTATTAATCAAAGAAATTGGACAGTAGCTAGAACAATACATGGGACACTTTTAGGTGTCACCACCATATTGCCCCTGCTTAAAGGTAGAGATGAGCGAATCGAATCTGACAAACCCGAATTTGTTACGAATTTCAGGAAATATTCGATTCGTTAAAAATCCGAATTTCGATATTCGATCTCTCGAATCGCTTCCTTAAAACTCCATTTACTGCTATACAACCCATCTAAAATGGTGGATCCACATGTCAGGACATGTCCCATGGGGCAAGGAATCCTGGGTAGGTGTCACATGCTACCTATCAGCAGAGGCTTATCGATGATGTCACAGCCCCATATAAGCGGCGGCCATTTTGCGGAAGATCATTCTGACACTGTATTGCGGCCAGAGCAGATCAGGCAGGGAGAGAGCAAGGGATAGATAGATAGATAGATAGATAGATAGATAGATAGATATGGGATAGATAGGTAGATAGATAGATAGATAGATAGATAGATAGATAGATAGATAGATAGAGAAGGAGAGAGCCTGTGACAGTGACAGAGAAAGACAGGGGCAGTTTAAAGTGTTTGCTTTAGCTTCCAAGCCAATTTAGTGTTAATAACACTCCTGCCTATTTAGCTTTTCCTTTTCCTGGTGTCATTCTTTAAAAAGCGTGCTAGCATAAATATTTCAAGACTACCTGTCTATTAGCTGGTTGGATTTTGTAATCAATGTCACTTTACCACTATCAAAGCAAACAACCTCTGTATTTGAGGAGGGGGCATCCCAAACACTAGCAGAAATATTTCAAAACTACCTGTCTATTAGCTGGTTGCATTTTGTAATCAATGTCACTTTACCACTATCAAAGGAGCCAACCTCTGTATTTGAGGAGGGGGCATCCCAAACACTAGCATAAATATTTAAAGAGTACCTGTCTATTAACTGGTTGCATTTTGCAATCAAAGTCACTTTTCCACTATCAAAGCAGCCAACCTCTGTATGTGAGGAGGGGGCATCCCAAATACTAGCATAAATATTTCAAGAGTACCTGTCTACTAACTGGTTGGATTTTGTAATCAAAGTCCCTTTTTCACTATCAAAGGAGCCAACCTCTGTATTTGAAGAGGGGGCATCCCAAACACTAGCATAAATATTTCAAGACTACCTGTCTATTAACTAGTTGCATTTTGTCAAGTCACGTTGTCAAATTGCCAGCAGCCATTGCCTTTAACCGGGGGGGCATCCCAAATATGCTAGCATGCATCTTTTAAGAGTGCACACATTGGAGTTGGCAGCAGCAGCATTCAGAGCCCATATATTGCCTGAAAGACACACATATGAGCTGGCAGCAGCAGCATGGGGAGCCCATATATTGCCTGAAAGACACACCCTGGAGTTGGCAGCAGCATAAGGAGCTACCATGCATCAGCTACTACCATGGATCAGCCATTGGTGGCTGGAAATCCTGGCTGATCCATGCCTGATTCATCTTCACAAAGGTGAGTCTCTCCACATTTTTCGTGGACAGACGAGTTCTCCTTGGCATGACTATGGCCCCCGCCGCACTAAACACCCGCCCAGATGGCACTCTACTGGCCGGGCAGGACAGCTTTCGCATGGCAAACTCTGCCAGTTGCAGCCACAATTCAAGTTTGGCTGCCCAGAAGTCCAGCAGGTCCTCAAGGTGCCTTGGCATGGTCATTTCAAAGTATGACACTACCTGCTGGTTCAGGGCCTGCTCCAGGTCTTTCTGATGCTCATGATTAGCCTCACTATACGGGGGGAAGAAAACTACTCATTAGCGACTGAAGACTGAGGCTGCTGCTGCTGCTCCTGCCACCCCACCCCAGCAGCCATGGCAGTGGAAGGTGAGTGCAGAGGTCCCCCCGATTCAGACCTGCGAGAGTATGGACCATGGCGCAGATAGGCATCGGCCAACTGACTACATAGAATGTCTCTGTAGTAGGTCAGTTTGTCCTCCCTCTCAGTGGGTGTAAAAAAATGCCCCCATTTTGGGCCGATAGCGAGGGTCCAATATGGTGGACAGCCAGAAGTCATCCCGCCGACAGATGGAAACAATTCTGGGGTCACTACGCAAGCACGTGAGCATGATTCGTGCCATTTGTGCAAGTGACTCGGATGGACTACCTGTCTCCATCTCCACTGCATACTGCCACGGTGTGTCCGGGTCCTTTGTCTCGCCTTCCTCACAACCCTCTAGCTACTCTGCCCATTTTGTCAAACATTTACTGCGCTTCACTGTGCTCCTCCTCCTCCTCCACTTCAGCTCCCACAGGCTTCATGTGGTCGTGAAATGTAGGCGTCATGTCTCCAGTGCCCTGACCAGCCATGGTTTCCAACATGTGTTGTATTACATGAAACAGTGGAATCCCATTATTCATCCCGTAGTCCTGGCGACTGACTAATAATTGGCTTCCTCAAAGGACCTGAGCAAACTGCAAGTGTCACGTATGAGCTGCCACTGGTTTACATTGAAGTTACACAGGGGAGTCCCCCTATTCATTTGGATCATCAAGAAATCCGTGATGGCTTTTCTCTGTTCCTATAGTCGATCCTGCATATGGAGGGTGGAATTCCAACGGGTGGAAACATCGCAAATCAGACTATGTTGGGGGATACCGTTCTGACGCTGTAGCTCAAGAAGGGTGTGCTTGGCAGTGTAGGAGTGGCTGAAGTGCTGCAAAGTTTCCTTCCCATTGTTAGTATGTTTTGCAGATGGGGGGAAGACTTCAGAAAATGCTTGACAACTAGGTTGAACACGTATGGCATACAGGGCGCATGGCTCAGGCTTCCTTGTCGCAGCGCAGACAAGATGTTCTTCCCAGTGTCAGTCACCATGGGTCTCATTCGCAGTTTTCGTGGAGTAAGCCATGATTTAATTTATTGGTTTATGATTTTTAGCAGTTCCTCCCATGTGTGACTCCGTGGCTGAAGGCAAACCATGTAAAGAAAAGCGTGAAACCGCCGTGTCCTGCACACATGGTAGGCTAGAAGGGCATTGAAAAAAATAACAAAATAAATAAAAATACCGAAAAAAAAAATATTTACAAAAAAAAAAAATACAAAAAAAAAAAAAAATGAACAAAAAAATTTGTAAAAAAAATAAACAAAATATTAAAAAAAGACAATGAAAAAAAAATTTAAAAAATTAAAATATATATATTTAAAAAAAATACAAAATATTGAAAAAAAAAGAAAATGAAAAAAAACAAACAAAAAAAATTTACCAAAAAAAAATTGATAAATTGTATATATTATTGTTATTATGTTATATGTTATTGTTATTATGTTATATGTTATTATTTGTTATTATTATAAATGTGTTTAAATAAGATAAATGTTAACAATTAATATGTAATTGACAATTAGGCACTTTTTTCTATGACACCATTGCTAAGTGCAAGTGCACTGTCACAGGCACAAAGGCCTAGGAGCGTGGAGGCCACAGCGGAGGGTCATGTCCAAGTTGCTGTTGTGGTTGTGCAGGAACCACAATCACCCAGTGGGCCTTAAAGGATATGTATTGTCCCTGACCGTAGTTACAGCTCCAGACGTAGGCACTACTGTGCACTTTGGTACACACTGACAGGCTAAAGGACTGGCCCACCTTCTGTTCAACAAAATTGTACCGGGCTGGTACTGCCGTCTTCGCAAAGAAATGAAAGCGTGGGACTCTCCACCTCGACTCGGCACAAGCCATCAGTTCTCTGAAAGGTCCAGCACCTCAAAAGGGAGGGACTGCAGCACCAGCAACTTATACAGGAGCACATTTAGCTTCTGCACGTTGGATGAGTGGGCACATACTGTTGCCTCTTGGACATGGCTTGGCCAATGGATTGCTGGCGGAATGACTGACTCGGATTAAGAGGAGGAGGAGCATCTGGAGCGACAGAGGATGGGTATGACACACAGGAGGTGGTGGAGCCTTGGCTGGCTGGAACAGGGAACAGGGAGAACTGGGTAATGCAGCAGGCTGGACCACCACTTTGGAGCCAAATCTCCAACGCTTTATGGTGGCGCTGCAAATGTTGACGCAGGGCTGTGGGTCCAACATTGGGACCCTGGCCACACTTCGCATTCTGCCTACACATCTTTCATATAGCCATGTTAACCTCCTGCGGATGTTTGATGAAAAACTGCAACATCGCCGAGTAGCTGATTTGTCCTACCAACAGTCCGCACTAATTCGCTGCTGCTGCCGCCACCGCCGCCGATGACGACTCCAGGGACCCTCTTCCACTACCTCCTGGGAAGGTAGCCTGCCGCGCAAGTGGTCTACCCCGAGCACATTTGCTTCCATACTTTCCCCTTCTGCCACCATGCTGACCGCTAAATCTGTCACTCTCCATCACTCCAAGCCTTTAAAAGTGCCCTCAAAACTCACTGATGTCCTCCTCAGGTTCCTCAACAGTGTCTGGTTAAGAAGCCAAAACGCTTGCAACACCACCTCCCACGCCACTCTCCTCATCACTACTTGCCCGCCTAGTGGAAGAAGCGGCAAGTGTCTCCTGCACTTCTTGGCTGGGCAGTAGCTGCTGATTTTTCTGATTATCAGATCGTCCTCACTGAATAGTGGAGCTGAACCCAAAGCATAACATACAACAGACAGTTGACTGGGGGTGTCAGATGTCACTTGTGATGCAGTGGATGATCGTGTTAACCAATGGATGATGGCAGATGGGTCAAGACACGACCACTAGCTGATACCGGGAGATCAGTCCTCTCACTGAGACTCCTGCTGCCACTCACCCCTAGTCTGCTGCAACCTCTGCTTGATGAATTTAGGCCTCTGCAACTTCTCTGTGCCCATCCTGCCACTTCTCTGTCTGACATACTTAGTGCGTATATGAGGGGAGGACAAAACGCTACACTACACTTAAAACAGGATTTGTCGAAAAGAGCAGCAGGTGTGTAACTATCTATGGTCTTTAGTAACTAGGCCCTGGAGACTTTAACACGAACAAAATGATGAAACTCTTAGATGTGCGTAAGTGATGCTCTGATGAGAGCAATTCAATGTGCTCCAGTATGCTTCAAAAATGTTTTTTTTTCAGAGACTGGCCTGCGTAGAAATGATCGGGCATGGATCAGCCAAGATTTCCACCCACCAATGCCTGATGCATTAGAGTAGATTGATCATGGGGCCAGACCAACACTAAAGAAATATGGATCGTGCAAAACAGATTGAAGGCGCTGCTCTCCAGTTACAGACATTCCTCTGCATCAGACCACAAGTAATTATTGAGAAATTGCTTTACGTTACTCTTACTTTTTATTAATATTCTTCGGATAAGATATCTGTGCCGAAAATCTGTATATGTTCTCTTAATGCTGCTGCCAACTCCAGGGTGTGTCTTTCTGGCAATTTTGGGCTCCTGCTGCTGCTGCTTGCAACTCCAGTGTGTCCTTCAAGCAATGTTTGGGCTTCTGCTGCTCCTGCTGCCAGCTCCAGTGTGTCTTTCAAGCAATGTTTGGGCTCCTGCTGCTCCTGCTGCCAACTCCAGTGTGTCCTTCAAGCAATGTTTGGGCTTCTGCTGCTCCTGCTGCCAACTCCAGTGTGTCTTTCAAGTAATTTCGGCCTCCTGCTGCTGCGGCTGACAACTCCAGTGTCTCTTTTAAGCAATGTTTGGGCTCCTGCTGCTGCTGCTTGCAACTCCAGGGTGTCATTCAGCCAATTTTTTGGGCTCCTGCTGCCAACTCCAGTGTGTCTTTCAATCAATGTTTGGGCTCCTGCTGCTCCTGCTGCCAACTCCAGTGTGTCTTTCAATCAATGTTTGGGCTCCTGCTGCTCCTGCTGCCAACTCCAGTGTGTCTTTTAAGCAATTTTGGCCTCCTGCTGCTGCTGCTGCCAACTCCAGTGTCTCTTTTAAGCAACGTTTGGGCTCCTGCTGCTGCTGCTTGCAACTACAGGGTGTCATTCAGCCAATTTTTGGGCTCCTGCTGCTCCTGCTGCCAACTCCAATGTCTCTTTGAGCCAAATCCAATGTTTGGGCTCCTGCTGCTGCCAGCTCCAGGGTGTGTTTTTTAGGCAATATAGGGGCCCCTCATAGTGATGCCACCTCAACTCTCTGCAATTGTGCCGCTCTGCG
The DNA here is from genome assembly GCA_027917425.1 of Gastrophryne carolinensis. Classification (NCBI taxonomy): domain Eukaryota; kingdom Metazoa; phylum Chordata; class Amphibia; order Anura; family Microhylidae; genus Gastrophryne; species Gastrophryne carolinensis. Next base: position 4,737,628 of record CM051240.1, on the reverse strand, counting down.
ATTCTAATAGCGATGCCTCTGATCTGCATGTCCTAATTATTTACAGTATTATTTCACTAACCCAGCACGCATCCTATGCGTGTTACAGCAAGGCAGAATGGTTTACAACCCTATTGAGGCTCTAGAAAGCTCAGAAATAGGCGTTTTTAATAGCGATTTGTTGCGAATAAATTCGGGTCGAAGCGATTTTTGTCGGAAAATTCGGCGAATCAGTCGAATCGAATTTTTCAAAAGTTCGCTATGCATCGTTATGCTAAGCATCTCTATTGCTATGTACTATTATCTTTATTTCAACAGTACGGCAGAACTACAATAAGGCCGGGACAAAGTGATAGGAACTAATTGAGACGCTGATTGTTTCTTTCTAGTTTTTTAGATACAGAGTTAATCTTTTCCTCATTAAATTCCTGGAGTGAGTCTTAATGCTCCAGCAGGGAGAGCTCGGAGCCCCCATGATGCCTCGTTACGCTGAAGACAAGAGCGCGGCATTGTACAGGAACAGTGAGCGTGTCTCCAGAGGAATCAGCCGCGTTAGATATTCTAAAAGAAGCTTCACCGCAATGATCGTTGTGTCTTGTTGTAAAAACATTGACCAGAAACTTCATTCCATTATAACCAGGCTTTCTGTTACCTCTGTACACTGCAGCCATACTGGGGGGTTATGGGATGTCTTCTTAGCAGGGTTTATTATAATTCTCCAAACATGTGCTACACATCAAATGTTTCTCCAAACATACAAACAGACAAGTCACAAGAATGGAACAAAAACTGACTGACCCCTCTAATGATGTCAATGACCCCTCTAGTGATGCCAGTGACTCCTCTAGTGATGCCGGTGACTGCTCTAGAAAAGCTGGTGACGACTCTAATGATGCCCCTGACTCCTCTAGTGATGCCAGTGACCCCTCTAGTGATGGTGGTGACTCCTCTAGTGATGGCGGTGACCCCTCTAGTGATGGTGGTGACCCCTCTAGTGATGGCGGTGACCCCTCTAGTGATGCCGGTGACCCCTCTAGTGATGGTGGTGACCCCTCTAGTGCTGTCAGTGACCCCTCTAGTAATGGTGGTGACCCCTCTAATGATGCCAGTGACCCCTCAAGCCACCCACAAGACTCCAAATTTGAACCACAGCATAGAAGAAAAAAGGGACAGGAAAGGAAGTGGGCACAGTGGACCGCGGAGGGGGGGGGTGCTTCCTGCACTGGGATCTGCTGGTCATTGTAGTCCACCCTGTAAAGTCTGAAAACTTCAGTGAGGGTTTTTTTAATTATTTGGCCACATATGTCTGGTTTAGCGTGCCTGTGTCACTGCGTTGGGGAACTTAGGGTACACAGTGCCTCAGTGTTTAATGCAGTTTTAAAAAAATCTAACTTTTCTACCTGCCAAGGATCTTTTTTTGGGGGGTGCAGCTCTGTTTTAGCTGTGCGGGCCCCGTCTCTCTCTATGTTGGGGTCCATGATACCTCAGGGCTTAATACAGTTTAAGAAAAAATTATCTTTTTCACTGACCAAGTGATATTTTAAGGCACATCTGTGTGTTTTAACTGGTCCGTGCAAGAGTGTCATCTGGTGTGTGCAACGCTACGAATCCTTTTTTTTCATATTCAGCAAAATGTCTGGGAAAGCAAGGTGTAGAGGAAACGACATCCCTGCAATTCCTTCTGCCACTAAGGATAAGGATGTTGGTGCCAGTACCAACACTGTGGCCAGCAGCCATGTGCCCAGGCCCTGTAAAAGTAGCTCCAGCCATTTCCCCAGGCCCAGCCATAGTAGTAGCAGCATTGATTTGCCCAGGCCCACCACTGCTAGTAGTAAAGGCAGCCGCAATGTATGTGGTAGAAGTAGCAGCAGCACTAATGTACATGGTAGTAGTAGCAGCAGCAGTAATATACAGCATCAGCAAGCCGGAGTTGTCCATTCCCTCCAGTGTGCGTGTTATTTCGGACAATGCATCCATTGTGGACTGGTTGACTCGCTCTCGCTCATCTCAGGAGGAGAAGACTCTGACCCTGTGACTTTGAGCCAGGTTTCAGTGGATTCTTCCTCCACTACAGCTACACATCACAGTAAAAGAAGCCTTTCTCTTCCATCATCTGTCTCTTTACTGCCCCCTCCTAGTGGGGCACCAGCTTTTCTCAGCAGCCCCTGTTGCTATGAATAGTGATGAGGAGAATTTGTTTGATGACAGTCAGCCTTTGAAGTGTGTTGTGGAGGTGGTGGAGGTGGAAGGGGTGTCCAAGATGCATAGCTGTGGCAGTGGGGGTGGTGGTAGGCATGGGCATACTGTCAGTTATGAAGGTGGTTGTGATGTGGGGGGGTAGACCATGATGAAATATCAAAACAGGAGAAAGAGTATGATGATGTAGGTTTGGACAGGACATTGTCAAAGCAGGAGGGAACCTCAGGCACTGGCACCAACAAAGATCATCTGCAATACGGCACAGGGCTAGGTCTGCTGGTATGGTCCGCTCAGGAGCAGGTGGCGGTGACACTGATGCTGCTTTCGCAGACTCCAGAAAAAAGCCTGACAGCAGCAGGAGCAAAATCAGGTGGTGGTGGTGGACATTCTAGATCTTCATAGGGCCTTATTTATCAAGGGATAGCGCCAGGTAGTGTCTCACTAGCGCCAGGTATCGCCAGCTATCGGCGGCTACCGACTCCAGAACGCCAGGCGGCGGACACAATCACGCATTTATCACGCTAAATGAGGCTAGCGCTGGCGAGAGCGTCAGCTAGCGCGGGATTCATCATGTAGCGGACTGCAACGAACAGCGCCGCTGCTAATCCCATCACAGCGCCAGGTATGACCTCTCGCTACCTGGCGCTCTCCAATGCATTTCAATGGAGCAATCTTTAAATATTCATAATTAATTGATATTAATGTTTTTTTTTTTTTTTTTTTAATGTCAAAAATTCTGTGACCACTTCTGCCATGTTAGATATTTTTTTAAGGTAAAAAAAAAAAAAAAAAAAATTGTGCAGAATTGATATTACAGGTCTTATATTAATGTATTCATATTACAAAATGTTTAGAAAAACTTGTTTAATTTTTTAATCAAAAAATATGGTTGTTTGGGGGTTAAAAACTACTTTTAAGCCATCGCCGCCAGCGCTCTGGGGTTTAAACAAGCATTTCACAGCGCGAGAATTTTTTGAGCGTGATTTGTTAATGAATATGCTGGGAGCCGTTCGCTATGACCATTCGCTGTCAGGCGCTCCCATACAGCGCGGAACCTGTCAAACAGCGACTCCTAACCCCGTATTCAACATTACCGCACACCGACTGAGTCGCTGTCAACAACCGAACAACGGCCAAGCACAGCGAATACTAGCGGGCGCTGTGAAAATCACGCTACTGGCGCTCATCTGTCGCTACCTGGCGCTATTACTGAATCGCCCTCTTATTTACAGTACGCTGCCGTGTGGCAATGTGCTTTAAACTATCAAAGACCGATGTGGGCTATTGAAATGCTGATTAGGTTGCAGGTGATTCGGATGCTAATTAGGCCATGGCCTGTTCAAATGCTAATTAGGCCACAACAACATGTTTTTATACAGCCTTGGGTGACTTTAGGATGTTATAAAGGACTTTTAGGGCTGGCAGCCATTGTTTTCCTTGCTTTTTAGATGTAGTTTGACGAACCGCCGAACTTAACTTTTGAAAAGTTCACTCATCCCTAGTTGATTTTTTTCTATAAAAAACTATTGAAAGATAATTAACTAGTACATTTTGTTTCCTTAAAAAGTCTCCACTCTTGGTGATACAGATCCTAGGGCCCCTTTGAATGCTTTGATGAAGTCCTGGCTCCTTAGACTGTAGATCAGAGAATTGAGGAAAGGGGTGAGCAGCAAATTCCAGGTGAGGGTCAGAAGGTAGATGAGAAGGAAGAAGAGGAAGAGAAGCAGCTGAAGACTTGGAAGGTCAGACAGGCCAGAGAGGAAGAACTCGGTAAGTATTGTCTGATTTATCATCATCTCATGTTTACTCATTTAACAAAAGTAAAACATGTGTTGCATGAATGTGAACTTGTGTAATGATGGAAGAGGTCTATTCCTGGAATTTATCGTCCTTACCTTCCACTCCAAGATTTTGGCCTTTTCCCCCATCATAGTTATTATTCACTCATTCTTGGTTCACCACAGTAGAGATTTATGGTCACCTACTCTGCCCCTGATCCCTGCACTAAAAGTGAGGTCCCAGGCACCCTTAGTGATGGGCGAACACAAACTTCAAAGTTCAGGTTCGAACCGAACTTTGACGGTCAAGGCTCCAAAACCTGAACACGGATTTCAACCAGAAGTCCGTGTTTGAGTTCGCCATCCGGCCCAGACACGATAAAGCTGGTTGAGGGGCTGCTGAGCACCCCATCAACCCGCTTCACCTAAGTGTGAAGAAGTAAGCTGCTGTCACTCACCTGAGCCCAGCGATCTACTTCCTGTCAGTGGGGGCCAAATTTGAAAACGTCCCCGTCCAGGGCCACAGATAAATGGCTGCCGCTCCATGAAGCTGCTGTCACTCACCTGAGCCCCATGTTCTGCTTGCTGTCAGTGGAAGGAGTGTCGCCACTCATGGGGAGCAGTGGTCATTTTTCTGTGCCCCCCCCGGTCAGGGATCAGGTTGCAGCTAAGAAACTCACACTCACCTCCTCCATCATGATCCTCGGCACGAGTGTCCCACATCATTCTGACAGCTCGTCTACCAGCTGGTGGCAGGCCTGTGCAGGGAGAAGGATCCGTGTCCTCCGCCCCTTTGCAAAATAGATGGAGCACCCGTCCCACTGGAGGATAATGGGGAGAAGGTGAGTAGGGATGAGCGAACCCCCTAAAGACCTGAGCCCGTTCCCTTTTGAAATGAATGAGTACCCAAACGTTTCGGAGGTAGCTGTGGCTAGGTGGCGCAGAGTGTGCAGCAAGAAGTGTTGCTGTAACTTACCTCAGCACGGTATCCTTTTCTTGTCGGCGGCATTTGAAATCAGCCCCAGCCGGGACTAGCTCCCATGATTGAAGATATTTCTAGTGCCCGCTAACTGATGGGCTGCTCAGTAGACCATCAACTAGCTTTTTCATGTTCAGGGTGGACATTGAACTCAAACACAGACTTCTGACTTTGCTGTTCGGGTTCACACAACACTATTCTCTTTTACTCATTCTAATCATGGAATTACAGCCTCTCTACATGTAACTACAGACCGGAAAATTGTTTGATTGGATTTGTGGTTAGCAGGGTTGAACTGGCCATAAGGAGTGCAGGGAGAACCCCCACTGAGCCTCAGTGCTTTAGGATAACCTGTGCTGGGTATAGCCTCTAGCATGCAACCCCCCCTCACCAGGAGCCAATACACTGCTTCTTTAAGCACAGTACAAAAAGAAACAAAAATAGATCAGAAGGTCTAGGGATATAAGATATCCAGAACCATAATTTAGAGATACAAAATGGCCACTAGACTCATTTTGCCCACTAATTAATCTGTTTGTTAGTATTTTCTAGACGCTGAACATGATTTTCAACTTTATACACAGTTCTTGTTATCCTGTTAGCAGTGTCCTGCTGTACATCAGTACATCATTATCTTAGCTTGAAGCTATTCGCACAGAAACATCCCTGGGCATTAGGCAATCTGAGCTTAGTAGAATTCCACTAAATTCTAACAAGTTATAGACACTTCTTTGCTGATGGGGATGTCTGCCCCAACTTGGCAAAGAGCTGAGAGATCACCGTATACAGGCAGGAGCCTCACCCAAGTTTTCAGGATGCTGTGTCATACTGTTGATTTGATTCCTACAAGGGCTTTTTCTCTGCCTTCCACCATTTGTGTCTTAGGGTGGGATGATTTTTGGGTAGATAATGATTGCTAGCTCGTGGTGATGTTACACTGTGAAGAAGTGAGTACTCAATTTCTAGTTATACTAATTGTATTAGAGCTTAGAGATTGTATACTAATTGTGTATTAATATTCTAATTAGAGATTCAATTAAGACTTATGACATATTAATCAATTAAGTACTCATTATTCAATTAGGAGTTTGTTATTAAATTCATGTTCAATAATGCTTCTATAAAACTATATCCAAGACTGCAAATATTTTGTTCAGAACAATAACAGTTCAATACAACAACTCCAGAGTATCTGCCCCTACAATACTAAAGCTTCAGTACCATCAGTTATCCCATATCGACCATGCCCATGATCTGTTGCTGCAATGATAGCATCAACAGATGAGGCAGAGAGGCTCCTTGGGGTGGAGCTAAGGAGCTACGTTCTGATGGTGGGCTGGTCAGCAGCTGTATATCCCCGGGCTAATTTTTGGCCCTGGTCTGGCCAGGTGGTAAGCTGTACTCCCTTTTGTTCCCATTTAGTAACAATATTTATTTATATTATCTTTTTTCTTTATTTTATAAGTGTATTCTACAGCACTTTACCATAAGTTATATAATAATACAGACTACCCTCTGTCCCATGAATTGGCTCTTGACATTTTGATCAGATAGATCTTTTTGAATTAATTATTCGCCGCGTAACTGATATTATTACATCTTGGAAAGCTTTGATAAAGTCCTGGTTTCTCAGACTGTAGATCAGGGGATTGAGGAGAGGGGGAATCACTGTGTAAAAGACCGACACCACTTTGTCTCCAGCTAAATGTTTTCCAGCTTTTGGACGTAGATAATTGAACATGAGGGAGCCATAAAATATTACGACCACTGTCAGATGGGAGGAGCATGTAGAGAAGACTTTACTCCTGCTGCCTTTTACTTGCATTTTGAAGATCGTCCTCAAAATATAGACGTAAGGAAGGAACGTCAATGTCAGTGAAATAACTGCAAGGATAAATTCCAAAAAAAAGATGAACAGAACACAGATATGAATGTTGCTGCAAGAGATCTGGAAGAGCTGCGGAAGGTCACAGAAAAAGCTCTCTAAAACATTTGAATTACAAAACGTTACTTTCAAGGCACAAAATAGGTGCGCTAAAGAATAGGCCAAACTAAGAACCCAAACTAAAGACATGAGCTGCACGCACACCCTCCAAAGCATTATCTGCGTGTAATGTAATGGCCGACAGATGGCCACATATCGATCACAGGACATGACGACCAACAGGAACACCTCAGAGCAGGCAATGAAGATGAAAAAGAAGACCTGGGCAAAGCAAGCAGTTGCGTTAATCAGTCTGCTCTTGGTAAGAAGGTCAAATAACATTCGTGGAATGGTGACTGAGGAGAAGCATATGTCTAGGCTGGCCAGGTTCCCCAGGAAGAAATACATGGGGGTATGGAGGTGAGAGTCAGTGACTATGAGGATGATGATCAGCAAATTCCAGGTGAGGGTCAGAAGGTAGATGAGGACAAAGAAAAGGAAGAGAGGCAGCTGAAGACTCGGGAGGTCAGACAGGCCCGAAAGGAACAATTTAGTTAGAGCTGTCTGATTGCCCATTAAGCTTTACTCACCTAAAATATTAAAGAACACATTCATAAAGACGTATTCTAAATATTGTCAAGGCTGCAAGCAAATATAACAGAGCGGACATTGTGCTACATATTGGCACAAATGATTTATCCCAAAAAGAATTGTTAACTGTACAAAGGGACTTTTAAAATTTTAGTCAGGAACTTTGCAAAGCAACAGGTTCTATCACGTTTTCTGAAGTTCTGCCAGTTTGCAATTAGGGAAAAAAGACGTTCAACATCGTCAAGTTCAATGTGTGGCTATGTCAGTGGTGGTGTGAAGACAAAGGCTTTGGATGTATTAGTCATGATGTTAGAAGGTGGACAAACAAGGAGTTGTACAAGAGGGATGGCTTGCATCCTTCACAGAAAGGCATGGAAGGAGTTTAACTCAAAGCATTTTTTTAAAGATTTAACCTAGAGGAAAGGGACAAAGATTTGACTTGTAAGGGTGATTTCTGTCCCCAACCACTTAGGATGAAGCAGGGCATTGGCATCTGTCAAGAGGGTGAGAAAACCCAATATATTGGAAACAGAAAGAAGAAACACAGCGCAGTCTAAAAAATTAGAAATAGGGAAATGGCCATAGCCATAGGTATGACCATAGCACAGCATCCAGCTGGGCCCCATAGCAGGTATGGCCATAGCACAGCATCCAGCTGGGCCCCATAGCAGGTATGGCCATAGCACAGCATCCAGCTGGGAGGGTCCAGCTCTGGAGTTTTTGGGGGCTGATGTCTTAGCTGAGCTGGCACATCTAAAGGTAAGTAAAGTGATGGGCCCGGATGGCTTCCACCCCAGAGTTCTAAGGGAACTCAGATTTTTTGGTTGTAGCCCCTCTTGCTGATTTAGTTAACCATTCCCTTTCAACTGGTGAGGTTCCAGATGATTGGAGAATGGCCAATGTTTTCCAATCTATAATAAGGGGAGGAGAGAAGAAGCCAGTAACTGCAGGACAGTTAGTTTAATGTCTAAAGTGGTCAAACTAATGGAAACTCTCTTACAAAAACAGATAATTTCCCATCTAAAAATGAACAACCTGTTGGACCCGAAACAGCCCGGGCTTTACTGAGTGCCGATCATGTGACTCTCATCTTATTCATTTCTCTGACAATGTTACTAAAGTGTTGGATAAAGGTGCAGCTGTGGATATCACCTATATGGATTATAGCAAAGCCTTTGACATTGCACCACATACAGTAGCACCCTCACACCTTTACCCTGGTAGTGTCACACAATTTATGCCTGTAGTCAGGTCAGTTGTATCACCTACCTCAGTGACAATATCCTTGTGGCTGGATGATGGTTAAATTAATGGATTATGCAGATTTGTGCTCTAGTGTAAATGATGGGTTAATGCTTCTACTCTTAAAAAGTGTTTTAGGAAGCCATGCGAATTGGCGACAATATGTCTTCAAGAAGCCAAGTCACTTTTGAGCACTAGATTGTGGCCTGGGCGTATAGAAAACCTTATAGAAGAACTACGAGATCTAATATGACAACCAAGAGCAGCACCAATCACAGCCCCCGGAGCCTACACACAAATAGAAACAACAAGAAATGCAACGAGATGACGGCACAGCAGAAATTCATGAAAACGTAACACAAGCCAAAAGATTTTTCTGTATCCCAGGATTTTTTTATCAAAAACCGAGGCAAAGCTAAAGCAGAAGATACTTGAATATTAGTGTCCTGATGTTGCAGGTTAGAAAATGTCTCATCAGTAACATCAGTGTAACACAGAGCAGCATTGGATTGAAGTTATCACACGAGTTGGTTTAATCGCAGACCAATATTTATGCTGGAGATCAGTTCCCTGGACACGCTCTGAGCTCCCTCTGTGTACATACGTCATTATGGCTCTTTACTTTATTTAGATTTGCTTTCTTGAGAACTGAGCTGTAAAATAATCTTTAGAGATTTCACAATAAAATCGAAATTTAGCTCCATTTAAAAAAAAGAAAAAAGCTGAAAGCACTAATTTAGGACATGACCAACATATACAGCAGGTCCTGTCCTTCTGTTGGAAATAGCAATTGCACCCCCATTAAATACCTGGTAATGGGTAAGGCTACACGAATGGACTCCACTAGGCCTAACTTTCAGATGTAGCCTCAAGTATCTACTGAAAGTTTTCCTACTTCTATATCTAGTGTCTCCAACCCTTGGAAATGTCACACTACTGGGTATTGTTTCTTTCAGGTAGGGTAACCTGGATTGGGATGTCCCACTGTGTGCTTCCTCCCAGTTTTCTGTAAAAACTCCCAATCCTGACGTTCCAACAGCACAGACGTGGCTGAAACAGAGCGCACTAATTCATTGATTGGCTGAATAGCCCACTCTGCGCCCTCATCATCTATTCAGAAAAGCCTGGCATTGGTACATGCACAGCTAGAGGCGAACAAAGATGTGGGGGCTCCGGGAGCAGGTAAGTGGAACAGTCAACCTGGGGAGTTTCACATAGTTTGGGTTGCCCCAAAGAGTGGGACTAGGATGAGCCTTTTTTAACATGAAAGTGGTAATGGGTAAGGCTACACGAATGGACTCCACTAGGCCTAACTTTCAGATGTAGCCTCAAGTATCTACTGAAAGTTTTCCTACTTCTATATCTAGTGTCTCCAACCTTATTAAAGAGGAACAACACTTGGGAATGTCCCACTACTGGGTATTGTTTCTTTCAGGTAGGGTAAATTGGGATGTCCCACTGTCTGCTTCCTCCCAGTTTGCTGTAAAAACTCCCAATCCTGACGTTCCAACAGCACAGACGTGGCTGAAACAGAGCGCAAAAAAATCATTCTTGGGGCCACCAGAGGAGATCATTCTTGGGGCCACCGGAGGGAATCATTCTTGGGACGACCAGAGGAAATCATTCTTGGGGCCACCAGAGGGAATAATTCTTAGGGTAACCAGAGGAAATCATTTTGGGGTCTAAAAAAAGAAAATAATTCTTGGAGTTAGTGAAATAAAACTTTAAATCAGGAAATCAGTCTTGGGGTCTATCAGAGGAAATCATTCTTGGGCCCATTAGAGGAAATCATTCTGGGGCCAGCAGGGGAGATCATTTTTGGGTTCACCTGAGGAGATCATTCTTGGGCTCACCAGAGGAAATCTTCTTTGAAGACAACCAGGGGAAATCATTCTTGGGGCCACAAGAGGAAATAATTCTTAGGGTAATCAGAGGAAATCATTTTGGGGTCTATAAAAAGAAAATAATTCTTGGGGTTAGTGAAATAAAACTTTAAAGAAGTATGTCAGGCAGATCAGAGGCAGCGCTATTAGAATCGCTGTTGCATTGCGGCACAATGATAGAGCCTTGAGGTCGCATCAACATGAGGAGCCCATATATTTCCTAAAACACACACCCTGGAGTTGTCAGCAGCATGAGGAGCCCATATATTGCCTGAAAGACACACCCTGGAGTTGGCAGTAGAATAAGGAGAACATATATTGCCTGAAAGACACCCTGGAGTTGATAGCAGCATGACAAGCTCCTCTATTGCCTGTGACACACACCGTGGAGTTGGTAGAGACATGAAGAAACCATATATTGCCTGAGAGACACACCCAAGAGTTGGCAGCAGCATGAGGAGCCCATATATTGCCTGAAAGATACACTGGAGTTGACAGCAGCATGATGAGAGCATATATTGTCCATATATTGCCTGAAAGACACCATAGAGTTGGTAGCAGCATGATTATCCCTTGTATTGCCTGAAACACACCCTGGAGTTGGCAGCAGCATGAGGAGCCCATACATTGCCTGAAAGACTCTCTGGAGATGGGAGCAGCATGAGGAGCCCATATATTGCCTGAAACACACACCCTGGAGTTGGCAGCAGCATAAGGAGCTCATATATTGCTAAAAGATACACTGGAGATGCAGCAGCATGGGAAGATCATATATTGCCTGAAACAAACACCCTGGAGTTGGCAGCTTGAGGAGCACATATACTGCCTGAAAGACACTCTGAGGTTGGTAGCAGCATGAGGAGCCCATATATAACCTGAAAGACACACTGGAGTGGGCAGCAGCATGAGGAGAGCACATATTGCCTGAAAGAAAAACACTGGAGTTGGCAGCAGCATGAGGAGCCCATATATTGGCTGAAAGACACACCCTGGAGTTGGCAGCAGCATGGGGAGACCATGTATTGCCTGAAAGACAAACACTGGAGTTGGCAGCAGCATGAGGAGCCCATATATTGCCTGAAAGACACACCCTGGCATTAGCAGAAGTTTGAAATGACCATAAATTGTCCAAAATACACCCTGGGGTTGGTAGTAGCATGAGGAGTCCATATATTGCCTGAAAGACACCATGGAGTTGGTAGCAGCATGAGGATCCCTTATATTGCCTGAAACCCACACCGTGGAGTTGGCAGCAGAATAAGTAGGCCATGTATTGCCTGAATAACACCCTGGACATGGTTGCAGCATGAGGTGCCCATATATTGCCTGAAAGAAACACCCTGGAGATGGTAGCAGCATGAGGTACCTATATATTGCCTGAAAGAAACACCCTGGAGTTGGCAGAAGCATGAGGTGCCCATATATTGCCTGAAAGACAAACTGGAGTTCGCAGCATGCAGAGCCCATATTTTGCCTGAAACACACACCCTGGTGTTGGCAGCAGCTTGAGGAGTCAATATATTGCCTGAAAGATACCCTGAGGTTGATAGCACCATGAGGAGACCAAATATTGCCCTAAAGACACACTGGAGCTGGTAGCAGCATAAGGAGCCCATATATTGCCTAAAACACAAACTCTGGAGTTGGTAGCAGCATGAGGATCCCATATATTACCTGAAACACACACCCTGGAGTTGGCAGCAGCGTAAGGAGATCATATATTGCCTGAAAGACACCCTGGAGTTGGTAGCAGCATTAGGAGCCCATATATTGCCACAAACACATACCCTGGAGTTGGCAGCAGCGTAAGGATATTATATATTGCCTGAATGACACCCTGGAGTTGGTAGCAGCATGAGGAGCCCATATATTGCCTCAAACACACACCCAGGAGTTGGCAGCAACCTTAGAGGCCCATGTATTGCCACACACACTGGACTTGGCAGCAGCATGATGAGACCATATACTGCCACAAAGACACATCCTGGAGTTGGCATAAGCATGAGGAGCTCGTATATAGCCTGAAACGCACACCCTGGAATTGGCAGCATATTAAGAAGAACATATATTGCCTGAAAGACACCCTGGAGTTGGTAGCAGCATGACAATACACTGATTAACACACTGGACTTGGCAGCAGCATGATGCGACTATATTGACTATATATTGACTGAAAGACACACTGGAGTTGGAATATGCATGAGGAGCCAATATATTGACGGAAAGGCATGCTGGAGTTAGCAGTTACTTGAGGAAACCATATATTGACTGAAAGACACCCTGGAGATTGAAGTAACAGTAGGAGCCCATATATTGCCTGAAAGACACACCCTGGGGTTAGCAGCAGTTTGCAAAGTCCATATAATGTCTAAAAGACACCCTGGGGTTTGTAGTAGCGTGAGGAGCCCATATATTGCCTGAAAGAAACACTGGAGTTGGCAGCAGCATAAGGAGAGCATATACTTGCCTGAAAGACACATGCAGGAGTTGGCAGCAGTATAGGAAGCCCATATATTACCTGAAAGACACCCTGGAGGTGGCAGCAGCATGAGGAGCACCTATATTTCCTGAAATACACACCCTGGAGTTGGAAGAAGCATGAGGTGCCCATATATTGCCTGAAAGACACACTGGAGTTGGCAGCAACATGAGGAGCCCATATATATTGCCTGAAAGACACACCCTGGAGTTGGCAGAAGCATGAGGTGCCCATATATTGCCTGAAAAACACCACCTGGAGATGGCATCAGCATTAGGAGCCCCTATTTGCCTGAAAGACACCCTGGAGATGGTAGCAGCATGAGGTACCCATATATTGCCTGAAAGAAACACCCTGGAGTTGGCAGAAGCATGGAGCTGGTAGCAGCATAAGGACACACTGGAGCTGGTAGCAGCATAAGGAGCCCATATATTGCCTAAAACACAAACTCTGGAGTTGGTAGCAGCATGAGGATCCCATATATTACCTGAAACACACACCCTGGAGTTGGCAGCAGCGTAAGGAGATCATATATTGCCTTAAAGACACACTGGAGCTGGTAGCAGCATAAGGAGCCCATATATTACCTAAAACGCAAACTCTGGAGTTGGTAGCAGCATGAGGATCCCATATATTACCTGAAACACACACCCTGGAGTTGGCAGCAGCGTAAGGCGATCATATATTGCCTGAAAGACACCCTGGAGTTGGTAGCAGCATTAGGAGCCCATATATTGCCTCAAACACATACCCTGTAGTTGGCAGCAGCGTAAGGATATTATATATTGCCTGAATGACACCCTGGAGTTGGTAGCAGCATGAGGAGCCCATATATTGCCTCAAACACACACCCAGGAGTTGGCAGCAACCTTAGAGGCCCATGTATTGCCTCATAAACACACTTGACTTGGCAGCAGCATGATGAAACCATATACTGCCACAAAGACACATCCTGGAGTTGGCATAAGCATGAGGAGCTCGTATATAGCCTGAAATGCACACCCTGGAATTGGCAGCATATTAAGAAGAACATATATTGCCTGAAAGACACCCTGGAGTTGGTAGCAGCATGACAATACACTGATTAACACACTGGACTTGGCAGCAGCATGATGCGACCATATACTGCCACAAAGACACACCCTGGAGTTGACAAAAGCATGAGGTGCCCATATATTGCCTGAAAAACACACCCTGGAGTTGGAAGCAGCATTTGGAGCCCATATATTACCTAAAAGACACAATGAAGTTGGCAGCAGCATGAAAAGCCCATATATTGCCTCAACACACACCCTGGAGTTGGCAGCAGCACAAGGAGCCCATATATCACCTGAAAGACACCCTGGGGTTGGTAGTAGCATGAGGAGCCCATATATTGCCTGAAAGACAACCTGGATTTAGCAGCAGCTTGGGGAGCCCATATATTGCCTGAAAGACATACCCTGGAGTTAGCAGCAGAACGAGGAGCCCATATATTGCTTGAAAGAAACACTGGAGTGGATAGCAGCATGAGGAGCCCATATACTGCCTATAAGACACACCCTGGAGTTGGCAGAAGCATGGGGACCCATATATTGCCTGAAACACACACCCTGGAGTTGGCAGCATCATGAGTAGCCCATAGATTGCCTGAAAGACACACTGTGTGAAAGACACACTGGAGTTGACAGTAACATGAGGAGATCATATATTGACTGAAAGACAATCTGGAGTTGGAATATGCATGAGGAGCCAATATATTGTCTGAAAGGCATGCTGGAGTTAGCAGTAACTTGAGGAAACCATATATTGACTGAAAGACACCCTGGAGCTTGCAGTAACAGTAGGAGCCCATATATTGCCTAGAAACACATCCTGGAGTTGGCAGCAGCATGAGGAGCCCATATATTGCCTTAAAAACACACCCTGGAGTTGGCAGCAGAATGATGAGTCCATATATTGCCTAAAAGACACACCCTGGAGTTGGTAGCAGCATGAGAAGCCCACATATAGACTGAAAGACACACCCTGGAGTTGGTAGCAGCATGAGAAGCCCACATATAGACTGAAAGACACACCCTGGAGTTTGAAGCAGCATGAGGAGCCCATATATTGCCTCAAAGACACACCCTTTTGATGGCAGTAGCATGAGGAGCCCATATATCACCTGAAGGAGCCCATATATCACCTGAAAGACACACCCTGGGAATTGCAGCAGCATGAGGACCCCATAAATTGCCCAAAAGAAATACCCTGGAGTTAGCAACAGCATGAGAAGCCCATATATTGCCTGAAATACACACCCTGGGATTAGCACACCCTCGAGTTGGCATAAGCATGAGGAGCCCATATATTGACTGAAAGACACATTGGAGTTGGCAGTAACAAGAGGAGACCATACATTGCTTGAAGGACACCCTAGAGTTAGCTGAAGAATAAGTAGCCCATGTATTGACTGAAAGGCATACTGGAATTAGCAGTAACATAAGGAGACCATATATTGACTGAAAGACATCCTGGAGCTTGCAGTAACATTAGGAGCCATGATTAACTTGTATAAATATATAAATGGACCATACAAAAATATGGGGGAGCACTATTTCAGGTAAAATCCTCTCTAAGGACAAGGGGGCACTGCCTTCGATTGGAAAAAAAGAAATTTGGTCTCCGGAGGCGACAATCGTTTTTTACCATAAGAACTATGGAATAGCCTCCCACAGAAGTTTGTTACAGCATCAACCGCTGACAGCTTCAAAAAAGGATTAGATGCTTATTTAGAAGAAAATAACATTAACAGTTACTATTAGCGGTTATCAATAAAAAATAAAAATAAAGACAAAAATAAAATAAATAGCTTCCCCCCTACCCCAACACCCTTGGTTGAACTTGATGGACATATGTCTTTTTTCAACCGTATTAACTATGTAACTATGAGCCCATATACTGCCTAAAAACACACCCTGAAGTTGGCAGCAGCATGAGGAGCCCATATATTGCCTGGAAGACACACCCTGGAGTTGGCAGAAGCATGAGAAGCCCATATTTTGCCTGGAAGACACACCCTGGAGTTGGCAGCAGCATGAGAAGCCCACATATAGCCCCCATGGGGGCTCGGATGGCTCCAGGAAAGCCCCCGGCATAGGGCCCCCCCACGCTTCGGCAGCAGCAGCTGCTAACTATATAGAAAGAAATAAAAAATAAAAATGACATTCACTTACCTGCAGTCGCGCTGCCTCCCGACAGGTCTCCTCTTTACTGAGGGGGCCTCCGATCACCCCCCCAAGCTTTTCCATGGCGAGGAGAGGGCAGAAATTGCCCTCTCCCCCCACTTCCTGGATCGCGACAGCTAGCCCCGCCCCCTGGGGGCGGGTGACATCATTGTGATGCCACCAGCAGCCGGCTTCTTAAGTCCAGCAACCAAGACTAAGAATCAGTCTGCTCGGGTGGTTGGAGGAGAGAGGTGGGGAGGGGGAGAGGGCTGTGATTGCCCCCCCCCCGGGCTCTCTCCTCCAAACACCCGGCAGCTATCATTGCAGATCGCCGAGGGACAGAGGAGGTGAGTAAGTAAAAAAAGTAAATAAATGTCACTTTTTTTATTGTGTGTGTGTGTGTGTGTTCATGAGACCCCTATACCAGTTCACAAGGCTGGGGGCTGGCAGGTTACTTGCCATTAACCCCCGGCACCCCAATTACCTGCCTCCCCAAAGCCAAGGGGGGGGGCAGAAGAGCCCGCGCCTACATAGGCTATGTGGGCTTGCAGCCTGCAGGGTGGGGGGCCACAAAAGCTGGCCCCTCCAGTCTGTTCCTACAAGCCCCCATAGCTGGTCCCGGGCTGGTAATGTTGGGTAAGGGGGACCCCATTAAATTTTTGGGGGGGATTTTTAAGGGTTTTTAACCCTTAAAATTCCCCCAAAAAATGGGGTCCCCCCCGGATGTCATTTTTTTTTTAAAGTAACCTCTTATGTTCTGTCGCCCAGCAGCTATAAAAAGGCTTCCAGCTGCAGCAGGAGAGCAGAAGCCAGATTGATCAGCGTGGGACACAGGGATGGATGGGAGTAGAGATGAGCGAACTTTTGATAAATTCGATTCGACTGATTCGCCGAATTTTCCGACAAAAATCATTTCGACTCGAATTTATTTGTGACAAATCGCTATTAAAAATGGCTATTTCTGAGCCTCCTAGAGCCTCAATAGGGTTGTAAACCATTCTGCCTTGCTGTAACACGCATAGGATGTGTGCTGGGTTAGTGATATAATACTGTAAATAATTATCACATGCAAATCGCTAATAGAATTGCAAAGTGACACAATTGCAGAGAGTTGAGGTGGCATCACTATGAGGGGGCCCCATAGTGCCTGAAAAACACACCCTGGAGCTGGCAGCAGCAGGAGCCCAAAAATTGGATGAATCACACCCTGAAGTTGCAAGCAGCAGCAGCAGGAGCCCAAACATAGCTTGAAAGAGACACTGGAGTTGGCAGAAGGAGCCCAATAATTGGATGAATCACACCCTGGAGTTGCAAGCAGCAGCAGCAGGAGCAGCAGCAGCAGGAGCCCAAACAATACTTTAAAGAGACACTGGAGTTGGCTTCAGGAGCCCAATAATTGGATGAATCACACCCTGGAGTTGCAAGCAGCAGCCGCAGCAGCTGAAGAAGCCCAAACATTGCTTTAAAGAGACACTGGAGTTGGCTGCAGGAGGCCAAAAATTGGATGAATCACACCCTAAAGTTGCAAGAAGCAGCAGGAGCCCAAAAATTGGATGAATCACACCCTGGAGTTGCAAGCAGCAGCAGGAGCACAAACATTGCTTTAAAGAGACACTGGATTTGGCTGCAGGAGCCCAAAAATTGAATGAATCACACCCTGGAGTTGCAAGCAGCAGCAGGAGCACAAAAATTGGATGAATCACACCCTGGAGTTGCAAGCAGCAGCAGCAGCAGCAGCAGCCCAAACATAGCTTGAAAGAGACACTGGAGTTTGCAGCAGGAGCCCAAAAATTGGATGAATCACACCCTGGAATTGCAAGCAGCAGCAGGAGCCCAACATTGGCTGAAAGAGACACTGGAGTTGGCTTCAGGATCCCAAAAATTGGATGAATCACACCCTGGAGTTGCAAGCAGCAGTAGCCCAAACATATCTTGAAAGAGACACTGGAGTTGGCTTCAGGAGCCCAAAAATTGGATGAATCACATCCTGGAGTTGCAAGCAGCAGCAGCAGGAGCCCAACATTGGCTGAAAGAGACACTGGAGTTGGCTTCAGGAGCCCAAAAATTGGATGAATCACACCATGGAGTAGCAAGCAGCAGTAGCAGGAGCCCAAACATTGGCTGAAAGAGACACTGGAGTTGGCAGCAGGAGCCCGAAAATTGGATGAATCACACCCTGGAGTTGACAGCAGCAGCAGCAGGAGGCCAAAATTGCTTGAAAGACACACTGGAGTTGGCAGGAGCCCAAACATTGCTTGAAAGACACACTGGAGTTGGCAGCAGGAGCAGCAGGAGCCCAAACATTGATTGAAAGACACACTGGAGTTGGCAGCAGGAGCCCAAAAATTGGCTGAATGACACCCTGGAGTTGCAAGCAGCAGCAGCAGGAGCACAAACATTGCTTAAAGAGACACTGGAGTTGGCAGCAGCAGCAGCAGGAGGCCAAAATTGCTTGAAAGACACACTGGAGTTGGCAGCAGCAGCAGGAGCCCAAACATTGCTTGAATGACACACTGGAGTTGGCAGCAGGAGCAGCAGGAGCCCAAACATCGCTTGAAAGACACACTGGAGTTGGCAGCAGGAGCCCACAAATTGGCCTAAAGATACACTGGAGTTGCAAGCAGCAGCAGCAGGAGCCCAAAATTGCCAGAAAGACACACCCTGGAGTTGGCAGCAGCATTAAGAGAACATATACAGATTTTCGGCACAGATATCTTATCCGAAGAATATTAATAAAAAGTAAGAGTAACGTAAAGCAATTTCTCAATAATTACTTGTGGTCTGATGCAAAGGAATGTCTGTAACTGGAGAGCAGCACCTTAAATCTGTTTTGCACGATCCATATTTCTTTAGTGTTGGTCTGGCCCCATGATCAATCTACTCTAATGCATCAGGCATTGGTGGGTGGAAATCTTGGCTGATCCATGCCCGATTCATTTCCACGCAGGCCAGTCTCTGAAAAAAAAAACATTTTTGAAGCATACTGGAGCACATTCAATTGCTCTCATCAGAGCATCACTTACGCACATCTAAGAGTTTCATCATTTTGTTCGTGTTAAAGTCTTCAGGGCCTAGTTACTAAAGACCATAGATAGTTACACACCTGCTGCTCTTTTCAACAAATCCTGTTTTAAGTGTAGTGTAGCGTTTTGTCCTCCCCTCATATACGCACTAAGTATGTCAGGCAGAGAAGTGGCAGGATGGGCACAGAGAAGTTGCAGAGGCCTAAATTCATCAAGCAGAGGTTGCAGCAGACTAGGGGTGAGTGGCAGCAGGAGTCTCAGTGAGAGGACTGATGTCCCGGGATCAGCTAGCGGTCGTGTCTTGACCAGTAACCCATCTGCCATCATCTATTGGTTAACACAATCATCCACTGCATCACAAGTGACATCTGACACCCCCAGTCAACTGTCGGTTATGTCTTATGCTTAGGGTTCAGCTCCACTATTCAGTGAGGACGATCTGATAATCAGAAAAATCAGCAGCTACTGCCCAGCCAAGAAGTGCAGGAGACACTCGCCGCTTCTTCCACTAGGCGGGCAAGTAGTGATGAGGAGAGTGGCGTGGGAGGTGGTGTTGCAAGCGTTTTGGCTTCTTAAGCAGACACTGTTGAGGAACCTAAGGAGGACATCAGTGAGTTTTGAGGGCACTTTTAAAGGCTTGGAGTGATGGAGAGTGACAGATTTAGCGGCCAGCATGGTGGCAAAAGGGCAAAGTATGGAGGCAAATGTGCTCGGGGTAGACCACTTGCGCGGCAGGCTATATTCCAAGGAGGTAGTGGAAGAGGGTCCCTGGAGTTGGCGGCGGCAGCAGCAGCAGTGAATTAGTGCGGACTGTTGGTAGGAAAAATCAGCTACAAGGCCATGTGGCAGTTTTTCATCAAGCATCCGCAGGAGGTTAACATGGCTATATGAAAGATGTGTAGGCAGAAGGTGAAGTGTGGCCAGGGTCCCAATGTTGGACCCACAGCCCTGCGTCAACATTTGCAGCGTCACCATCAAGCGGTCTGGGAGAGTTTGCTCCAAAGTGGTGGTCCAGCCTGCTGCATTACCCAGTGGCATGCTGCTCTCTGTTCAAGCCAGCCAAGGCTCCACCACCTCCTGTGTGTCATACCCATCCTCTGTCGCTCTAGATGCTCCTCCTCCTCTTAATCCGAGTCAGTCATTCCGC
The DNA here is from genome assembly GCA_027917425.1 of Gastrophryne carolinensis. NCBI lineage: Eukaryota > Metazoa > Chordata > Amphibia > Anura > Microhylidae > Gastrophryne > Gastrophryne carolinensis. The sequence continues at coordinate 4,717,216 of CM051240.1, read as the reverse complement.
CAGCAATCCATTGGCCAAGCCATGTCCAAGAGACAACAGTATGTGCCCACTCATCCAACGTGCAGAAGCTAAATGTGCTCCTGTATAAGTTGCTGGTGCTGCAGTCCCTCCCTTTTGAGTTGGTGGATCTTTCAGAGAACTGATGGCTTGTGCCGAGCCGAGGTGGAGAGTCCCATGCTGTCATTTCTTTGCGAAGAAGGCAGTACCAGCCCTGTACAATTTTGTTGAACAGAAGGTGGGGCAGTCCTTTAGCCTGTCAGTGTGTACCAAAGTGCACAGCAGTGCCTACGTCTGGAGCTGTAACTACGGTCAGGGACAATACATATCCTTTTAGGCCCACTGGGTGATTGTGGTTCCTGCACAACCACAACAGCAACTTGAACAGGTCCCTCTGCTGTGGCCTCCACGCTCCTAGGCCTTTGTGCCTGTGACAGTGCACTTACACTTAGCAATGGTGTCACAGAAAAAAGTGGCAAATTGTCAATTACATATTGATAGTTAATATTTATCTTATTTGAACATATTTATAATAATAACTAGGGATGAGCGAATCGATCCGGACAAACCCGGATTCGTTCCGAATTTCATTAAAAATTTGATTCTGAACGAATCCCAATTTCCCCGCGATTCGATTGGTCGAAGTTTTCCTTTAAACTCCATTTATTTCAATTACAGGCATTCTAAGATGGTGGAAGCACAATGTCCAGACATGTCCCCTGGGGCAAGGTATCATGGGAAGGTCACATGCAGCCTATCAGCAGCCAGGAAGCCCGGTGACATCACAGCGCTATATAAAGCGGCGGCCATCTTCTTTTTGCGCATTTGAAAATGGCATTTGTGAGAGAAAGGTGGCTGCTGCAGCTAGGGAGAGAGAGTTAGACAGGCAGGAGACAGGCAGAAAGACTCAGCAAGTCAGGGAGAGGCAGGGAGAGCCAGGGAAAGGTAGGAAAAAAATTGGAGGCAGCCTGAGTTTCACTAATTGCTTTAGGTGTGCATTGAATTCTGTCTGTTCAAATTACACTGGGAACTGGGGTATCCCAAAATCTCAACTACCCACCCCACCAGTTATACTAAGCAGGCCTGTGTCAGCCTGAGTTTTACTAATTGCTTTAGGTGTGCATTGAATTCTGTCTGCTGAAATTACACCCACCGCTGCCTGGGGTATCCCAAAATCTCAACTACCCACCCCGCCAGTTATACTAAGCAGGCCTGTTTCAGCCTGTTTTTTGCTAATTGATTTAGGTGTGCATTGAATTCTGTCTGTTCAAATTACACTGGGGACTGGGGTATCCCAAAATCTCAGCTACCCACACTGCCAGTTATACTAAGCAGGCCTGTGTCAGCCTGAGTTTTACTAATTGCTTTAGGTGTGCATTGAATTCTCTCTGCTGAAATTAAACCCACCGCTGCCTGGGGTATCACAAAATCTCAACTACCCACCCCGCCAGTTATACTAAACAGGCCTGTGTCAGCCTGAGTTTTACTAATTGCTTGAGGTGTGCATTGAATTCTGTCTGTTCAAATTACACTGTGGACTGGGGTATCCCAAAATCTCAACTACCCACCCCGCCAGTTATACTAAGCAGGCCTGTTTCAGCCTGTTTTTTGCTAATTGCTTTAGGTGTGCATTGAATTCTGTCTGTTCAAATTACACCCACCGCTGCCTGGGGTATCCCAAAATCTCAGCTACCCACCCCGCCAGTTATACTAAACAGGCCTGTGTCAGCCTGAGTTTTACTAATTGCTTTAGGTGTGCATTGAATTCTGTCTGCTGGCATTACACCCACCGCTGCCTGGGGTATCCCAAAATCTCACCGACCACCCCGCCAGTTAGACTAAATAAGCAAATACATAAAAATATCAGGCAGACAAGTGCCAGAATGTTCAAAGAGGAGTGGCAGAGGCTAAGATTCTGCAGGCAGAGGTCGCAGCAGACTAGGGGCGAGTAGCAGCAGGAGTCACGGTGAGAGACCTGGCCTGCCAGTATCTGCCAGCGGTCGTGTCTCCACCAGTAACGCATCTGCCGTGGTAGATTGGTTAACACGATCATCAACATCATCACAAGTTACGTCTGAGACCCCCAGTCTAGGGTCGGTAGGTTCCTCTGACACAACCCTGAGTTGGCATGCCCCGAGAGCAGTCCCTGTCCTCCCATTGCCTCTGTCCTACGCCGTTCCCTCCCCCAGCAATGTATACTATGCTTTGGGTTCAGCTCCATTCTTTAGTGAGGAGGACGATCAGATAGAGGACAGTCAGCAGCTACTGCCCAGCCAAGAAATGGAGGTGGCTTCTTTAGCTAGGCAGACAAATAGTGATGTGGACAGTGTCGTGGGTGTTGCGAGCTTTCCAGCTCCTGCGCCAGACACTGTTGACTTTGCTGATGAAACCGAGAAGATCAGTGAGGTACAGCCACAACTCGGTGATGATGATGATGATGATGATGAAGCCGATCGCACTTGTGAGCCGGGTGATGAAGGGGCTTCATCGTCATCATCAGGAGAAGAGGGGCGCAGGTTGCCCCGGAGTCAGCAGCTCAGGCAGCAAGGTGTTAGCAGCATGGTTGGCAGGCAGCATGGGGGCACAATTGTAAAGGCTGGAGCCAAACGGGGCCGAGGCCGGGGTAGAGCACCTGCTTTGTGGCAGCCTACCTTATAAGGAGGTAGTGGAGCAGGGGTTCCTGGAGTTGGCGACAGTAGCAGTGAATCAGTGAGGCCTGTTGGTGGGAAAAGTAGCTACTCGGCAGTGTGGCAGTTTGTCCTGAAGCATCCGCAGGAGGGTAACATGGCCACATGCAAGATATGTAGGCAGAAGGTGAAGCGTGGCCAGGGCCCAAATGTTGGCACCACGGCCCTGCATCAACATATGATGTGTCACCATAAATCGAGCTTGGAGAACTGAGGCTCCCAAGGGGTGGTCCAGTCTGCTTCCTCACCAAGTGGCACGCCGCTCCCAATTTCTGCCAGCCAAGGCTCCAGCACCTCAGCCGAAGGCAGCTGTGTGTCATACCCATCCTCTGTCGCTCCTGCTCCTCCTCCTCCAAGTCATGCATCCCACCAGCAATCCATCAGCGAAGCCATGTCCAAGAGACAGCAGTATACGCCCACTCATCCCACGGCACAGAAGCTGAATGTGCTGCTGTCCAAGTTGCTGGTGCTGCAGTCGCTCCTTTTTCAGGTGGTGGACTCTGCACCTTTCAGAGAACTGATGGCTTGTGCCGAGCCGAGGTGGAGAGTCCCAAGCTGCCATCTCTTTGCCAAGAAGGCAGTACCAGCGCTGCACACTTTTGTTGAACAGAAGGTGGGCCAGTCCTTGAGCCTGTCGGTGTGTAGCAAAGTGCATGGCAGCGCCGGCGTCTGGAGCTGTAACTACGCTCAGGGACAGTACATGTCCTTTACGGCCCACTGGGTGAATGTGGTCCCTTTGCAGCAGCAACTTGGACAGGTCACGCCGCTTTGGCCTCCGCGCTCCCTGCCCGTTGGGCCTGTGACAACGTGCGACTCGGCCTCCTCATTCTCCATCATCTCCTCACCCTCCACTGTAGGCTCTAGTCTTGGTGCCCCTCCAGTCTACCATGTGTGCAGGGCACAGAGGTGTCACGCAGTGCTTCACATGGTTTGTCTTGGCGAACGGAGTCACACAGGGGAGGAACTGCTTAAATGTATTCATCGGGAAATCCAAACATGGCTTACTCCAAGAAAACTTAAAATGGGAATCATGGTTACCGACAATGGCAAGAACATTTTGTCTGCGCTGCGCCAAGGAAGGCTGACCCATGCCCCCTGCATGGCTCACATCTTTAAAGTGTTCCCCCCATATGCAAGACATCCTAACAACTTCAAGGAAACTTTGCATGCACTTCAGCCACTCATACACCGCCAAACACACCCTTCTTGAGCTACAGTGTCAGAACGGTATCCCCCAACATAGTCTGATTTGCGATGTTTCCACCCGTTGGAATTTCACCCTTCACATGTTGGACCGATTATATGAACAGAGAAAAGCCATCACGGATTTCCTGATGTTCCAAGCGGATAGGGGGACTCCCCTGTGTAACTTCAATGTCAACCAGTGGCAGCTCATACGTGACACCTGCCGTTTGCTCAGGCCCTTTGAGGAAGCCACTTTATTTGTCAGTCGGCAGGATTACGGGATGAACAACGTGATTCCACTGCTTCATGTACTACAGCACATGTTGGAAACCATGGCTGGTCAGGGCACTGGAGACATGGCGTCTACATCTTACGGCCACATGAACCCCGTTGGAGTGGAACTGGAGGAGGAGGAGGAAGAGGAGGATGAGGGGCACAGTGAAGCACAGTTTAGGCTTGGCAAAATGGCTGGTTTATCTAGTCAGCAGACAGGAGAGGAGGAGCAGGAGCAGCCAGAGGAGCTAGAGGATTTTGAGGAAGGTGAGACAGAGGACCCGGACACACCGTGGCAGTATGCAGTGGAGATGGAGACAGGTAGTCCCTCCAAGTCACTTGCGCAAATGGCAGGAAGCATGCTCACGTGCTTGCATAGTGACGCCAGAATTGTTTCCATTTGTCAGTGGGATGACTTCTGGCTGTCCACCTTATTGGACCCTCGCTTCTGGCACAAAATGGGGGCATTTTTTAAACCCGCCGAGAGGGAGGAGAAACTGAACTACTACAAAGACATTCTGCGTAGTCAGTTGGCCGATGCCTATCTGCGCCATGGTCCATACTCTCGCAGGCCTGACTCGGGGGGGGGGACCTCTGCGCTCACCTTCCACTGCCATGCCTGCTGGGGGAGTTGGCAGGAGCAGCAGCAGCTCCATCAGCAGCAGCCTCAGTCTTCAGTCGCTAATGAGTAGCTTTCTACACCCGCATAGTGAGTCTACTCATGAGCAGCAGGAAGACCTGGAGCAGGACCTTAACCAGCAGGTCATGTCATACCTTGACATGACCATGCCAACACACTTTGAGGATCCGCTGGACTTCTGGGCAGCCAAACTTGATTTGTGGCCGCAACTAGCGTTTGCCCTGGAAAAGCTGTCCTGCCCAGCAAGTAGCGTGCCATCTGAGTGGGTGTTTAGTGCGGCGGGGGCCATAGTTACGGCGAGGAGAACTCGTCTGGCAACTAAAAATGTGGAGAGACTCACCTTTGTCAAAATGAATCAGGGATGGATCAGCCAGGATTTCCACCCACCAATGCCTGATGCATGTGACTAGATTCAGCATGGTGACACGTTTTACACTTTCTAAATGGTGTAAAACATATTTATGTCTTTAGACCAATTTCTGGGTTCCTGCTGCTGCTAACTTCAGGGTGTGCCTTTCAGCCAATTTCTGGGTTCCTGCTGCTGATGCCAACTTCTGGGTGTGCCTTCCAGCTAATGTTTGTGCTCCTGCTGTTGCCAACTTCAGGGTGTGCCTTCGCGCCAATTTTTGGCCTACTGCTGATGCCAACTTCTGGGTGTGCCTTCCAGCTAATGTTTGTGCTCCTGCTGCTGCCAACTTCAGGGTGTGCCTTCCAGCCAATTTCTGGGTTCCTCCTGCTGCTGCTGCCAACTCGGGGGTGTGCCTTCCAGTAAATGTTTGGGCTCCTGCTGATGCCAACTTCAGGGTGTGCCTTCCAGCCAATTTTTGGCCTACTGCTGATGCCAACTTCTGGGTGTGCCTTCCAGCTAATGTTTGTGCTCCTGCTGCTGCCAACTTCAGGGTGTGCCTTCCCGCCAATTTTTGGCCTACTGCTGCTGCCAACTTCAGGGTGTGCCTTCCAGCCAATTTCTGGGTTCCTCCTGCTGCTGCTGCCAACTCCGGGGTGTGCCTTCCAGTCAATTTTTGGGCTCCTGCTGATGCCAACTTCAGGGTGTGCCTTCCAGCCAATGTTTGGGCTCCTGCTGATGCAAACTTCAGGGTGTGCCTTCCAGACAATTTTTGGCCTACTGCTGATGCCAACTTCAGGGTGTGCCTTCCAGACAATTTTTGGCCTACTGCTGATGCCAACTTCAAGGTGTGCCTTCCAGCCAATTTTTGGGCTACTGCAGCCAACTCCAGTGTCGCTTTCATGCAATGTTTGGGCTCCTGCTGCTGCTGCTGCTGCTGCTGCTTGCATCTCCAGGGTGTGATTCATCCAATTTTTGGGCTCCTGCAGCCAACTCCAGTGTCTCTTTCAAGCAATGTTTGGGCTCCTGCTGCTGCTTGCATCTCCAGGGTGTGATTCATCCAATTTTTGGGCTCCTGCAGCCAACTCCAATGTCTCTTTCACGCAATGTTTGGGCTCCTGCTGCTGCTTGCAACGCCAGGGTGTGATTCAGCTAATTTTTGGGCTCCTGCTGCCCCCCCATCTGCAAGACATCCTAACAATGGGAAGGAAACTTTGCATGCACTTCAGCCACTCCTACACCGCCAAGCACAGCCTTCTTGAGCTTCAGCGTCAGAACGGTATCCCCAAACATAGTCTGTTTTGTGATGTTTCCTCCCATTGGAATTCCACCCTCCATATGCAGGATCAACTATAGGAACAGAGAAAAGCCATCACGGATTTCTTGATGATCCAAGCGGATAGGGCGACTCCCCTGTGTAACTTCAATGTAAACCAGTGGCAGCTCATACGTGACACCTGCCGTTTGCTCAGGCCCTTTGAGGAAATCACTTTATTAGTCAGTCGGCAGGATTACGGGATGAACGATGTGATTCCACTGCTTCATGTACTACAGCACATGTTGGAAACCATGGCTGGTCAGGGCACTGGAGACATGGCGCATACATTTCACAGCCACATGAAGCCTGCGGGGGCTGAAGTGGAGGAGGAGGAGGGGGTGGGGCACAGTGATGCACAGTTTAGGTTTGACAAAATGACCATTTTATCTAGTCATCTGACATGAGAGGAGGAGCAGGAGCAGCCAGAGGAGCTAGAGGGTTGTGAGGAGGGTGAGACAGAGGACCCAGACACACCGTGGCAGTATGCAGTGGAGATGGAGACAGGTAGTCCCTCCGAGTCACTTGCGCAAATGGCAGGAAACACGCTCACGTGCTTGCGTAGTGACCACAGAATTGTCTCCATTTGTCGGCGGGATGACTTCTGGCTGTCCACCTTATTGGACTCTCGCTTCTGGCACAAAATGGGGGAATTTTTTGCACCCACTGAGAGGGAGGACAAACTGACCTACTACAGAGACATCCTACATAGTCAGTTGGGTGATGTCTATCTGCGCCATGGTCCATACTCTCGCAGGTCTGACTCGAGGGGACCTCTGCGCTCACCTTCCACTGCCATGGCTGCTGGGGTGGTGGAAGGAGCAGCAGCAGCAGCTCCATCAGCAGCAGCCTCAGTCTTCAGTCGCTAATGAGTAGCTTTCTACACCCGCATAGTGAGTCTACTCATGAGCAGCAGTAAGACCTGGAGCAGGACCTCAACAAGCAGGTCATGTCATACCTTGACATGACCATGCCAACACACCTTGAGGATCCGCTGGACTTCTGGGCAGCCAGACTTGACTTGTGGCCGCAACTAGCAGAGTTTGCCCTGGAAAAGCTGTCCTGCCCGGCAAGTAGTTGATTTAGATGGCAACTGGGCTGCTCTATATTATGCTGCAAAATGGCAAATTTACCTCACAGTATAAACTATTGCCCCTCAGATTTACACAGGGGCTGCTCTATATTATGCTGCAAAATGGCAAATTTACCTCACAATATAAGCTATTGCCCCTCAGATTTACACAGGGCCTGCTCTATATAATGGTGCAAAATGACAAATTTACCTCACAGTATAAGCAAATGCCCCTCAGATTTACACAGGAGCTGCTCTATATTATGCTGCCAAATGGCAAATTTACCTCACAGTATAAGCTATTGCCCCTCAGATTTACACAGTGGGCTTCTCTATATAATGGTGCAAAATGGCGAATTTACCTCACTATATAATCTATTACAACTCTATATAAAAAAAAAAAAAATAAAAAAAAAAAGGGCCTGTAGAAGCTTATTTAGTATAACAGATAGGGTGACATGTGCTGGTTTGGGATGCCCATGTGGGCTAGTGTTTTGACAGCAGGACAAATCCAATTCAAAATGCAATACTTTGATTCAGCTGAAGAAGGATCAACAAGCGTATTTAGTATAACAGATAGGCTGCCTAATGCAGGTTTGGGATGCCCAGGTGGGCTGTTTTTTTTTGTTAAAGGCAGACCAAAAACCAATTCAAAATGCAATAACTTAATAAAGCTGAGGCTGTACACGCTTATTTAGTATAACAGATAGGGTGCCACGTGGTGGTTTGGGATACCCTGTGCCCTGGTGTAATGACAGCAGGCAGAAACCAATGCAAAATTAAATAACTTAGTAAAGCTGAGGCTGAAACACGCTTCATTTGTATAACAGATAGGATGCTAGCTGCAAGTTTGGGATACCCTGTGCCCTGGTGTAATGACAGCAGGCAGAAACCAATGCAAAATTAAATAACAGTACAGCTGAGGCTGAAACACGCTTATTTTGTATAACAGATCTTGTGCTAGGTGCAAGTTTGGGATACCCTGCGGCCTGGTGTAATGACAGCAGACAGAAACCAATGCAAAATTAAATAACTTAGTACAGCTGAGGCTGAAACACGCTTATTTTGTATAACAGATAGGGCGCTAGGTGCAAGTTTGGGATACCCTGCACCCTGGTGTAATGACAGCAGACAGAAACCAATGCTAAATTAAATAACTTAGTAAAGCTGAGGCAGAAGCACGCTTATTTTGTATAACAGATAGGGTGCAAGGTGCAAGTTTGGGATACCCTGCGGCCTGGTGTAATGACAGCAGTCAGAAACCAATGCAAAATTAAATAACTTAGTACAGCTGAGGATGAAGCATGCTTATTTTGTATAACAGATAGGGTGCTAGGTGCAGGTGTGGGATTTTGTATAAAAGATAGGGTCACGTGCTGAAATGGAATGCCCATGTGGGCTGGGGTTTTTACAGCAGACCAAAAAAATTAAAACTAATCGAACTATAAGAACTATAAGAAATGTTAAATGTGCCACTGCCAACATGGGATGCACAGTGGCCAGCACAAAACACAGCAATTTAAAACTGATCTGGCAAATGAAATGAAATGAAAATAAAAAAAGCTTTCTTTCCCTGTCACTTTATCTGCTGTCCCTGCCTGGATCATTCCCGATGTTTCACTATCTTTCCCTATCTTTCTCTGACTCTCCCTGGCTCTCCCTGGCACTCTGTGGGTCTCTGTGGGTCTCCCTACCTCTCTGTTACTCCGTTGTCTGTGCACTGCAAGTCTCAAATGCGCACAAGCAAGATGGCCGCCGCTTTATATAGCGCTGTGATGTCACCGGGGCTCCTGGCTGCTGATAGGCTGCATGTGACCTTCCCATGATAACTTGCCCCAGGGGATATGTCCAGACATGTCCATCCACCATTTTACAATGCCTGTAATTGAAGTAAATGGAGTTTAAAGGAAAACTTCGATCGATCGAATCGCGGGGAAATTCAGATTCGTTCAGAATCGAATTTTTAATGAAATTCGGAACGAATCCGGGTTCGTCCGGATCAATTCGCTCATCTCTAGACATGACGGCCAACAGGAAAACCTCACATCCAGCAAATAAAAAAAAAAAAAGGAAGACTTGTGTTATACAAGCTGCACTGGTAATAATTCTTCTCTTGGTGTGAAGGTCAAACAGCATTCGTGGAATGGTGACCGAGGAGTAACAGAGGTCCAAGCTGGCCAAGTTCCCCAGGAAGAAATACATGGGGGTGTAGAGGTGAGAGTCGGTGACTATGAGGGAGATGATCAGCAAATTCCAGGTGAGGGTCAGAAGGTAGATGAGAAGAAAGACGAGGAAGAGAGGCAGCTGGAGACTCGGGAGGTCAGACAGACCCGAGAGGAAGAATTCAGGTAAAACTGACTGATTGGCCATTAAAATCTACAGATGCATCATTCTGTAACAACCAACTTAATGCACTCTGTTCGTTTTACGTTCTGTCTTGAAATCTTGAGTGTTTTTCCATGGCTTCTTTGCTGAGATAACCCAACTAGTTGAGCTGCTCTCCTGTGTTTAGTGGTTGCTGCACCTGTAATACTTTTAAAAATCTTTTAGGAAAACAAATACATATAATAAAATATCTATAAATCCAGAATTGTGTGTTTTATGTTAGAATTATGTTAGATCTTCCCTTGGACAGGATGGTGGAAGATGGCCTACACCAGATTCTGTTACACGGGCCTGTTATCCAAGAAGTTCAGGACCACAAAACATTTCACAATGAAACTCATTGCAGAAGATATAGTATGAACGATGTTTAGTTTTCCGGAGGTGGCCGTCATTTAAGGGGGAAACAAAGTTTAATGGTGTAAATCTGTTCAGGCTTTAAGATAGTTGCAGCTTAACAAGAGAGTGAGAAGTAGTTATGGGACCAACTCTCCTTCTAATTGGGGTGAGACATAAGGACTTACCTTTGAGTCATTTTAATTGATTTATTTGATAAAGATGTTAAAGTACATGTTGGAGAACAAGTCGTCTTTTCACACACTCGCAAGCAAAACAGGCGACATCAAAAGACCTTGAGGACACATAAGAAAACTGAGATCAGTGAGGACAAGTTATAATAAAACGAACTTACAGACAGAGAAAAATACTGGTTAAATGTTAGACAGAAACTAGCAATATTGCCAGAAAACACTCTAAAACTTTATTAAACCTTGTTCCACTTGGCCACTGACACACATGTAAATACAACAAATCCCAGTATACAAAATGTAACAACACAAAGTTGTGTCACACTAAAACATGGGGGCCCCCCATGCAAGCACACCCCCCACTCCTCACACATGCACACAGTGCTGACCAGCCTATTATGTCCAATAGTCCGAATATAAAGATACTAAAGGGCAGTGGGGCAAACTTGCCCGGAAGCGAAAGCCCGGCTCCAAGGATTCTCAAATAGTCAATGCGGGCGGAATAGCCACAGATAATGAAACACTGATCTAACATAGGCACCACTGAGGGACAGGGAAAATGACTTCTGGGGCAGGAGCTAAGACCTCTGGGAATCTCTGTGTGCTGCCCGGGTCCAATGACAGGCCTGGCAGCACTGCTCCACCGCCATCTTCCATCTGAATCGTTGTCACAGGTCCAGTGCAAGATGGCTGATCGTATGAACGTGGAGTTCTGGGTCCAGCAAGTCAGCCCGCTAGACAGCAGCGCGTGCGATGATGGGAGAGAGCATGAAGAAGGTCGTCCGTCAGCCTGCGCGCGTTTCACTCCGTCCACCAGGGCTTTGTCAGGGTGGTGTTTTCTTGCAATATTGCTAGTTTCTTAATGTCAGCCCCACACTTAACCAGTATTTTTCTACGTCTGTAAGTTCGTCTGATTAGCAGGTAGGTGGGGTCCTAGTATTTATATTGTTTTCTGGCAGTGCACGTGAATTGATGGAATTCTCCCGGGTTTATTCACGCGCGCCGGGGACGTGCCCCGATGTGCTCGGCGCCGCTTGAGAAGGAGACGCCCGTGCCGCCACTCGGTGCGGCCGCCGAACAAGAAGAGCTTGGGGCAGCCGCCCAGAAACTACCGTTTTTTCAGCGTTTTCCAACGTAGCAACAAGCTGCTATGTTTGCATGCATGTACGCATGCGCGCAGCTATTTAACTCATTCATGTCCCCCGTCTCAACTATTCTCTCACTTACTTCTGCTCCCATGCTTACCTTAACTCACTAGCGGTTGCTTTTTTTCTGTTCTCCCACGATTCATGCTTACCTTAATGTTCTGCATTCTGTAGATATTTTTCTATTCCTTCTTGATGTCTTCAGAATTATGTTCTTTAGTGGATGTGTTCATACATTAAATTTTTGGATGTTTAGAGAAATAAAAGATGAAACATGGTTAAGTTAATGTTTATTTTTTTGTTTTGTGAACCACTTTTTTTTTTGGTTTTGGTCCATTAAAATTGTGTTTAATATTTTTTTTTTCATTTTTTTTAAACATTTAAAATGTATAATATAATTTTTATTTTTTTTTTACAAAAAATAAAATATAACATTTTTTACAAACATATTTACAAAATGTGGCAGGCCGCAGGATTCTATTCTTCGCTGGTCACCAATGAAGCCGCCAGCTCCTGGATGTTGCCCACCAGCCTATGCACTGTTGCCGTCAGCATTTGCAATCTTTGCTGCGGTGTTGCTGTTAAAAGAGAATAAAAATTATTACTACAACCAATAATTAAGAGTTGGTCACTCGGGATTAATTAACGTCTACATGAAAATGATTAATTAACGTCTACATGAAAATGATTAATTAAGGGCTACATGAAAAGGATTAATTAAGATCTACATGAAAAATATTGATTTTAATATACATTAAAACATACTGTGATTCAATGTGTTAATACAAGTCAGAATATTCACCTAAACCATATACCTATAGAGATATTCATCAGCTGCTGGAGGCACCAATGCAACATGTGTACAATCGATCGCACCCATGGCATTGAGCATATCGGCTATATAAAAAAAAAAAAAGAGCAGTATCGCGAAATTTGCATTAAAAAAGATAAATAATTAAATAGCCACACAATAGCGTCTAACATGTGTATAAATAATCTGGCGATAGAAAAAGGAAAAAAATATATGCCTTTCTTTTAAATTGTATAATTAAAATGGCTCAGTCCATTTGCTGAATAGGGGGATCTGCTAGGTTGTATTTAGTGAGCTGCTTAATTTAGCCCACTGATCTCCTAGCAACACTTTACCTGAGAGGCTGACACTGTAATCAGTGGTAACGGCTGTGTGTGTGTGAGGTGAGACCAGGTGACTCAAATGTGTAAAATCTATACAAAATAAACTAAACTGACTGAAAATGACTGAAATTCTTCTTTGAATAACTGTGCAGGAAAATCTAAAGGTATTGAAGTGGAACAAAACCCTGAGTTGCCGACCCTGAAGTCTATAAGACCCAGCCATTAACCTTGCCCCTTGGGCATTCTAAATCGGGATGCCCCACTGTGTGAAACGACCCCTGGATAACCACAGATCCCCTCATTTTTCTGGCGCGCTCACGCAGATAGTCATTTAGACAGGCCGGGCGGCCAGGAAGGTTACTGCTCAGGCTCCCCATCTGCGTGAAAACAGCGCTGATTGGATGGGAGCCCGCGCATGCGCTGTGGGACAGGGAAAGGTACTTTTCACAGGCGAACTTGGGGATTTAACATATCAGGGCATCCCAAGTCGTGATGCCCCTAGGGGCACAAAACAAAACTCCAGATAGTAAAAATCCTGGGTTAGGCTTTACTCAAAACACACAAAGCTGAAAGAAAGATCATATGGAAAAATGAAAAATAAGAATATGAAAGAGAAAATGGTAAACTGAAAGATTCTGCAGCAGAGCCAACATGAAGGGAAGACTGTCAAAATCAGCTAAATTACTTCTAGAGCTTTTCTCTCTGTTTTAGATATATAAGTTCTGGCCAGGCAATGTTGCAATGTTGTTATCTCATGCTGGACGGCTGCCAGCAAGGTACTTTGATACATTGTTTCCCCCTCTCCTCAGCATGGAAAAGGCAAGAGTGTCGGCCTCCAACACTCAGAAGACATACACATGAGCTATTAGTCTCCAGCTGCTCAACACAGACATCATTTGCGACAAATCGCTATTAAAAACGGCGATTTCTGAGCCTCCTAGAGCCTCAATAGGGTTGTAAACCATTCTGCCTTGCTGTAACACGCATAGGATGCGTGCTGGGTTAGTTAAATAATACTTTAAATAAATATCACATGCAGATCAGAGGCATCGTTAATAGAATCGCAGAGCGGCACAATTGCAGAGAGTTGAAGTGGCATCACTATGAGGGGCAGGAGCCCAAACATTGCTTTAAAGAGACACTGGAGTTGGCAGCAGCAGGAGCCCAAAAATTGGATGAATCACACCCTGGAGTTGCAAGCAGCAGCAGCAGCAGCAGCAGCAGCTGGAGCCCAAACATAGCTTGAAAGAGACACTGCAGTTGGCTGCAGAAGCCCAAAGATTGGATGAATCACACCCTGGAGTTGCAAGCAGCAGCAGCCCAAACATTTCTTTAAAGAGACACTGGAGTTGGCAGCAGGAGCTCAAAAATTGACTGACACACCCTGGAGTTGGCAGCAGCAGCAGCAGGAGCCCAAACATTGCTTTAAAAAGAGACACTGGAGTTGGCTGCAGGAGGCCAAAAATTTGATGAATCACACCCTGGAGTTGCAAGCAGCAGCAGGAGCCCGAACACTACTTTAAAGAGACACTGGGGTTGGCAGCAGGAGCCCAAAAATTGGATGAATCACACCCTGGAGTTGGCAGCAGCAGCAGCAGGAGCCCAAACATTACTTTAAAGAGACACTGGAGTTGGCTTCAGGAGCCCAAAAATTGGATGAATCACACCCTGGAGTTGGCAGCAGCAGCAGCAGGAGCCCAAACATTACTTTAAAGAGGCACTGGAGTTGGCAGCAGGAGCCCAGAAATTGGATGAATCACACCCTGGAGTTGCAAGCAGCAGCAGGAGCCCAAACATTACTTTAAAGAGACACTGGAGTTGGCAGCAGGAGCCCAAAAATTGAATGAATCACACCCTGGAGTTGCAAGCAACAGCAACAGGAGCCCAAACATTACTTTAAAGAGACACTGGGGTTGGCAGCAGGAGCCCAAAAATTGGATGAATCACACCCTGGAGTTGGCAGCAGCAGCAGCAGGAGCCCAAACATTACTTTAAAGAGACACTGGAGTTGGCAGCAGGAGCCCAAAAATTGGATGAATCACACCCTGGAGTTGCAAGCAGCAGCAGGAGCCCGGACATTACTTTAAAGAGCCACTGGGGTTGGCAGCAGGAGCCCAAAAATTGGATGAATCACACCCTGGAGTTGGCAGCAGCAGGAGCCCAAACATTACTTTAAAGAGACACTGGGGTTGGCTTCAGGAGCCCAAAAATTTGATGAATCACACCCTGGAGTTGGCAGCAGCAGCAGCAGGAACCCAAACATTACTTTAAAGAGGCACACCCTGGAGTTGCAAGCAGCAGCAGGAGCCCAAACATTACTTTAAAGAGACACTGGAGTTGGCAGCCGGAGCCCAAACATTGAATGAATCACACCCTGGAGTTGCAAGCAGCAGCAGCAGGAGCCCAAACATTACTTTAAAGAGACACTGGGGTTGGCAGCAGGAGCCCAAAAATTGGATGAATCACATCCTGGAGTTGGCAGCAGCAGCAGCAGCAGGAGCCCAAACATTACTTTAAAGAGACACTGGAGTTGGCAGCAGGAGCCCAAAAATTGGATGAATCACACCCTGGAGTTGGCAGCAGCAGCAGCAGGAGCCCAAACATTACTTTAAAGAGACACTGGAGTTGGCAGCAGGAGCCCAAAAATTGGATGAATCACACCCTGGAGTTGGCAGCAGCAGGAGCCCAAACATTACTTTAAAGAGACACTGGGGTTGGCTTCAGGAGCCCAAAAATTGGATGAATCACACCCTGGAGTTGCAAGCAGCAGCAGGAGCCCAAACATTACTTTAAAGAGACACTGGAGTTGGCAGCAGGAGCCAAAAAATTGAATGAATCACACCCTGGAGTTGCAAGCAGCAGCAGCAGGAGCCCAAACATTACTTTAAATAGACACTGGAGTTGGCAGCAGGAGCCCAAAATTGGATGAATCACACCCTGGAGTTGTCAGCAGCAGCAGCAGGAGCCCAAACATTACTTTAAAGAGACACTGGGGTTGGCAGCAGGAGCCCAAAAATTGGATGAATCACACCCTGGAGTTGGCAGCAGCAGGAGCCCAAACATTAATTTAAAGAGACACAGGAGTTGGCAGCAGGAGCCCAAAAATTGGATGAATCACACCCTGGAGTTGGCAGCAGCAGCAGCAGCCCAAACATTACTTTAAAGAGACACTGGAGTTGGCAGCAGGAGCCCAAAAATTGGATGAATTACACCCTGGAGTTGCAAGCAGCAGCAGCAGCAGCCAAAACATAGCTTGAAAGACACACTGGAGTTGGCTTCAGGAGCCCAAAAATTGGATGAATCACACCCTGGAGTTGGCAGCAGCAGCAGCAGGAGCCCAAACATTACTTTAAAGAGACACTGGGGTTGGCTTCAGGAGCCCAAAAATTGGATGAATCACACCCTGGAGTTGGCAGCAGCAGCAGCAGGAGCCCAAACATTACTTTAAAGAGACACTGGAGTTGGCAGCAGGAGCCAAAAAATTGGATGAATCACACCCTGGAGCTGCAAGCAGCAGCAGCAGCAGCAACCCAAACATAGCCTGAAAGACACACTGGAGTTACCTTCAGGAGCCCAAAAACTGGATGAATCACACCCTGGAGTTGGCAGCAGCAGCAGCAGGAGCCCAAACATTACTTTAAAGAGACACTGGGGTTGGCTTCAGGAGCCCAAAAATTGGATGAATCACACCCTGGAGTTGGCAGCAGCAGCAGCAGCAGGAGCCCAAGTATTACTTTAAAGAGACACTGGGGTTGGCTTCAGGAGCCCAAAAATTGGATGAATCACACCCTGGAGTTGCAAGCAGCAGCAGGAGCCCAAACATTACTTTAAAGAGACACTGGGGTTGGCTTCAGGAGCCCAAAAATTGGATGAATCACACCCTGGAGTTGGCAGCAGCAGCAGCAGGAGCCCAAACATTACTTTAAAGAGACACTGGAGTTGGCAGCAGGAGCCAAAAAATTGGATGAATCACACCCTGGAGCTGCAAGCAGCAGCAGCAGCAACCCAAACATAGCCTGAAAGACACACTGGAGTTACCTTCAGGAGCCCAAAAACTGGATGAATCACACCCTGGAGTTGGCAGCAGCAGCAGCAGGAGCCCAAACATTACTTTAAAGAGACACTGGGGTTGGCTTCAGGAGCCCAAAAATTGGATGAATCACACCCTGGAGTTGGCAGCAGCAGCAGCAGCAGGAGCCCAAACATTACTTTAAAGAGACACTGGAGTTGGCAGCAGGAGCCCAAAAATTGAATGAATCACACCCTGGAGTTGGCAGCAGCAGCAGCAGGAGCCCAAACATTACATTAAAGAGACACTGGAGTTGGCAGCAGGAGCCCAAAAATTGGATGAATCACACCCTGGAGTTGGCAGCAGCAGCAGGAGCCCAAACATTACTTTAAAGAGACACTGGAGTTGGCAGCAGGAGCCCAAAAATTGGATGAATCACACCCTGGAGTTGCAAGCAGCAGGCCAAACATAGCTTGAAAGACACACTGGAGTTGGCTTCAGGAGCCCAAAAACTGGATGAATCACACCCTGGAGTTGGAAGCAGCAGCAGCAGGAGCCCAAACATTACTTTAAAGAGACACTGGGGTTGGCTTCAGGAGCCCAAAAATTGGATGAATCACACCCTGGAGTTGCAAGCAGCAGCAGGAGCCCAAACATTACTTTAAAGAGACACTGGAGTTGGCAGCAGGAGCCAAAAAATTTAATGAATCACACCCTGGAGTTGCAAGCAGCAGCAGCAGGAGCCCAAATATTACTTTAAAGAGACACTGGGGTTGTCTTCAGGAGCCCAAAAATTGGATGAATCACACCCTGGAGTTGCAAGCAGCAGCAGGAGCCCAAACATTACTTTAAAGAGACACTGGGGTTGGCTTCAGGAGCCCAAAAATTGGATGAATCACACCCTGGAGTTGGCAGCAGCAGCAGCAGGAGCCCAAACATTACTTTAAAGAGACACTGGAGTTGGCAGCAGGAGCCCAAAAATTGGATGAATCACACCCTGGAGTTGCAAGCAGCAGCAGCAGCCCAAACATTGCTTGAAAGACACACTGGAGTTGGCTTCAGGAGCCCAAAAACTGGATGAATCACACCCTGGAGTTGGCAGCAGCAGCAGCAGGAGCCCAAACATTACTTTAAAGAGACACTGGGGTTGGCTTCAGGAGCCCAAAAATTGGATGAATCACACCCTGGAGTTGGCAGCAGCAGCAGCAGGAGCCCAAACATTACTTTAAAGAGACACTGGAGTTGGCAGCAGGAGCCCAAAAATTGAATGAATCACACCCTGGAGTTGGCAGCAGCAGCAGCAGCAGGAGCCCAAACATTACATTAAAGAGACACTGGAGTTGGCAGCAGGAGCCCAAAAATTGGATGAATCACACCCTGGAGTTGGCAGCAGCAGCAGGAGCCCAAACATTACTTTAAAGAGACACTGGAGTTGGCAGCAGGAGCCCAAAAATTGGATGAATCACACCCTGGAGTTGCAAGCAGCAGCAGCAGCAGCCCAAACATTGCTTGAAAGACAGACTGGAGTTGGCTTCAGGAGCCCAAAAACTGGATGAATCACACCCTGGAGTTGGCAGCAGCAGCAGCAGGAGCCCAAACATTACTTTAAAGAGACACTGGAGTTGGCAGCAGGAGCCCAAAAATTGAATGAATCACACCCTGGAGTTGGCAGCAGCAGCAGCAGGAGCCCAAACATTACATTAAAGAGACACTGGAGTTGGCAGCAGGAGCCCAAAAATTGGATGAATCACACCCTGGAGTTGGCAGCAGCAGCAGGAGCCCAAACATTACTTTAAAGAGACACTGGAGTTGGCAGCAGGAGCCCAAAAATTGGATGAATCACACCCTGGAGTTGCAAGCAGCAGCAGCAGCAGCCCAAACATTGCTTGAAAGACAGACTGGAGTTGGCTTCAGGAGCCCAAAAACTGGATGAATCACACCCTGGAGTTGGCAGCAGCAGCAGCAGGAGCCCAAACATTACTTTAAAGAGACACTGGGGTTGGCTTCAGGAGCCCAAAAATTGGACGAATCACACCCTGGAGTTGGCAGCAGCAGCAGCAGCAGGAGCCCAAACATTACTTTAAAGAGACACTGGAGTTGGCAGCAGGAGCCCAAAAATTGAATGAATCACACCCTGGAGTTGGCAGCAGCAGCAGCAGCAGCAGGAGCCCAAACATTACATTAAAGAGACACTGGAGTTGGCAGCAGGAGCCCAAAAATTGGATGAATCACACCCTGGAGTTGGCAGCAGCAGCAGGAGCCCAAACATTACTTCAAAGAGACACTGGAGTTGGCAGCAGGAGCCCAAAAATTGGATGAATCACACCCTGGAGTTGCAAGCAGCAGCAGCCCAAACATAGCTTGAAAGACACACTGGAGTTGGCTTCAGGAGCCCAAAAACTGGATGAATCACACCCTGGAGTTGGCAGCAGCAGCAGCAGCAGCAGGAGCCCAAACATTACTTTAAAGAGACACTGGGGTTGGCTTCAGGAGCCCAAAAATTGGATGAATCACACCCTGGAGTTGGCAGCAGCAGCAGGAGCCCAAACATTACTTTAAAGAGACACTGGAGTTGGCAGCAGGAGCCCAAAAATTGAATGAATCACACCCTGGAGTTGGCAGCAGCTGCAGCAGCAGGAGCCAAACATTACATTAAAGAGACACTGGAGTTGGCAGCAGGAGCCCAAAAATTGGATGAATCACACCCTGGAGTTGGCAGCAGCAGCAGCAGGAGCAGAAACATAGCTTGAAAGAGACACTGGATTTGGCAGCAGGAGCCCAAAATTGGATGAATCACACACTGGAGTTGGCAGCAGCAGCAGGAGCCCGGACATTACTTTAAAGAGACACTGGAGTTGGCAGCAGGAGCCCAAAAATTGGATGAATCACACCCTGGAGTTGGCAGCAGCAGCAGGAGCCCAAACATTACTTTAAAGAGACACTGGAGTTGGCAGCAGGAGCCCAAAAATTGGATGAATCACACCCTGGAGTTGCAAGCAGCAGCAGGAGCCCAACCATTACTTTAAAGAGACACTGGGGTTGGCAGCAGGAGCCCAAAAATAGAATGAATCACACCCTGGAGTTGCAAGCAGCAGCAGCAGGAGCCCAAATATTACTTTGAAGAGACACTGGGGTTGGCAGCAGGAGCCCAAAAATTGTATTAATCACACCCTCGAGTTGCCAGCAGCAGCAGCAGGAGCCCAAACATTACTTTAAAGAGACACTGGAGTTGGCAGCAGGAGCCCAAAAATTGGATGAATCACACCCTGGAGTTGGCAGCAGCAGCAGCAGGAGCCCAAACATTACTTTAAAGAGACACTGGGGTTGGCTTCAGGAGCCCAAAAATTGGATGAATCACACTCTGGAGTTGGCAGCAGCAGCAGCAGGAGCCAAACATTACTTTAAAGAGACACTGGAGTTGGCAGCAGGAGCCCAAAAATTGGATGAATCACACCCTGGAGTTGCAAGCAGCAGCAGCAGCAGGAGGCCAAACATTGGCTGAAAGGCACACCCTGAAGTTGGCATCAGCAGGAGCCCAAAAATTGGCCTAAATACATAAATATGTTTTGCACCATTTGGAAAGTGTAAAACGTGGCACCATGCTGAATCTAGTCGCATGCATCAGGCATTGGTGGGTGGAAATCCTGGCTGATCCATCCCTGATTCATTTTGACAAAGGTGAGTCTCTCCACATTTTTAGTTGACAGACGAGTTCTCCTCGCCGTAACTATGGCCCCCGCCGCACTAAACACCCGCTCAGATGGCACGCTACTTGCCGGGCAGGACAGCTTTTCCAGGGCAAACTCTGCTAGTTGCGGCCACAAATCAAGTTTGGCTGCCCAGAAGTCCAGCGGATCCTCAAGATGTGTTGGCATGGTCATGTCAAAGTATGACATGACCTGCTGGTTCAGGTCCTGCTCCAGGTCTTCCTGCTGCTCATGAGTAGCCTCACTATGTGGGTGTAGAAAGCTACTCATTAGCGAATGAAGACTGAGGCTGCCCCCCCAGCAGCCATGGCAGTGGAAGGTGAGCGCAGAGGTCTCCTCGAGTCAGACCTGCGAGAGTATGGACCATGGCGCAGATAGGCATCGGCCAACTGCCTACGTAGAATGTCTTTGTAGTAGTTCAGTTTGTCCTTCCTCTCGGTGTGTTTAAAAAATGCCCCCATTTTGTGCCGGAAGCGAGGGTCCAATAAGGTGGACAGCCAGAAGTCATCCCGCCGACAGATGGAAACAATTCTGGGGTCACTACGCAAGCACGTGAGCATGCTTCCTGCCATTTGCGCAAGTGACTCGGATGGACTACCTGTCTCCATCTCCACTGCATACTGCCACGGTGTGCCCGGGTCCTCTGTCTCGCCTTCCTCAAAAACCTCTAGCTCCTCTGGCTGCTCCTGCTCCTCCTCTCCTGTCCGCTGACTAGATAAACCAGCCATTTCGCCAAGCCTAAACTGTGTTTCGCTGGGCAACTCCTCCTCCTCTTCCTCCTCCTCCTCCAGTTCAGCTCCAACGGGGTTCATGTGGCCGTAAGATGTAAACGCCATGTCTCCAGTGCCCTGACCAGCCATGGTTTCCAACATGTGCTGTAGTACATGAAGCAGTGGAATCACGTCGTTCATCCCGTAATCCTGCCGACTGACAAATAAAGTGGCTTCCTCAAAGGGCCTGAGCAAAAGGCAGGTGTCACGTATGAGCTGCCACTGGTTGACATTGAAGTTACACAGGGGAGTCCCCCTATCTGCTTGGATCATCAGGACATCCGTGATGGATTTTCTCTGTTCATATAATCGGTCCAACATGTGAAGGGTGGAATTCCAACGGGTGGAAACATCGCAAATCATGTTGGGGGATACCGTTCTGACGCTGTAGCTCAAGAAGGGTGTGTTTGGCGGTGTATGAGTGGCTGAAGTGCATGCAAAGTTTCCTTGAAGTTGTTAGGATGTCTTGCAGATGGGGGGAACACTTCAGAAACTGCTTGACAACCAGATTGAAGACGTGAGCCATGCAGGGGGCATGGGTCAGGCTTCCTTGGCGCAGCGCAGACAAAATGTTCTTCCCATTGTCGGTAACCATGATTCCCATTTTTCTTGGAGTAAGCCATGTTTGGATTTCCTGATGAATAAATTTAAGCAGTTCCTCCCCTGTGTGACTCCGTTCGCCAAGACAAACCATGTGAAGCACTGCGTGACACCTCCGTGCCCTGCACACATGGTAGACTGGAGGGGAACTGAGACTTGAGCCTACAGTGGAGGGTGAGGAGATGGCGGAGGATGAGGAGGCCGAGTCGCACAGTGTCACAGGCCCAACGGGCAGGGAGCGCGGAGGCCGAATCGGCGTGACCTGTCCAAGTTGCTGCTGCTGCTGCTGCAAAGGGACCACATTCACCCAGTGGGCCGTAAACGACATGTACTGTCTGTGACCGTAGTTACAGCTCCAGACGTCGGCGCTGCCATGCACTTTGCTACACACCGACAGGCTCAAGGACTGGCCCACCTTCTGTTCAACAAAAGTGTGCAGCGCTGGTACTGCCTTCTTGACAAAGAAATGACGACTTGGGACTCTCCACCTCGGCTCGGCACAAGCCATCAGTTCTCTGAAAGGTGCAGATTCCACCACCTGAAAAGGGAGCGACTGCAGCACCAGCAACTTGGACAGGAGCACATTCAGCTTCTACACTGTAGGATGAGTGGGCGCATACTGCTGTCTCTTGGACATGGCTTCGCTGATGGATTGCTGGCGGGATGCATGACTTGGAGGAGGAGGAGCAGGAGCGACAGAGGATGGGTATGACGCACAGCTGCCTTCGGCTGAGGTGTTGGAGCCTTAGCTGGCAGAAATTGGGAGCGGCGTGCCACTTGGTGAGGAAGCAGACTGGATCACCCCTTGAGAGCCTCGGTTCTCCCAGGTCGCTTTATGGTGACGCATCATATGTTGACGCAGGGCTGTGGTGCCAACATTTGGGCCCTGGCCACGCTTCACCTTCTGCCTACATATCTTGCATGTGGCCATGTTACCCTCCTGCGGATGCTTCAGGAAAAACTGCCACACTGCCGAGTAGCTACTTTTCCCACTAACAGGCCTCACTGATTCGCTGCTATTGTCGCCAACTCCAGTAACCCCTGCCCCACTACCTCCCGATAAGGTAGCCTGCCGCGCAGCAGGTGCTCTACCCCAGCCCCGGCCCCGTTTGGCTCCAGGCTTTACAATTGTGCCCCCATGCTGACTGCCAACCATGCTGCTAATACCTTGCTGCCTGAGCTGCTGACTCCGGGACAACCTGCACCCCTCTTCTACTGATGATGACGATGAAGCCCCTTCATCACCCGGCTCCCAAGTGCGATCGGCTTCATTGTCATCATCATTATCACCGAGTTGTGGCTGTACGTCACTGATGTTCATGGATTCGTCAACAGTGTCTGGCGCAGGAGCTGGAACGCTCACAACACCCACGACACTGTCCACATCACTATTTGTCTGCCTAGCTAAAGAAGGATACGTCGCTGGGGGAGGGAACGGCGTAGGACAGAGGCAATGGGAGGACAGGGACTGCTCTCGGGGCATGCCAACTCAGGGTTGTGTCAGAGGAACCTACCGACCCTAGACTGGGGGTCTCAGACGTAACTTGTGATGATGTTGTTGATGAGCGC
Organism: Gastrophryne carolinensis; assembly: GCA_027917425.1. Lineage (NCBI taxonomy): Eukaryota > Metazoa > Chordata > Amphibia > Anura > Microhylidae > Gastrophryne > Gastrophryne carolinensis. The sequence continues at coordinate 4,693,858 of CM051240.1, read as the reverse complement.
GTTAACCAATCTACCAGGGCAGATGCGTTACTGGTGGAGACACGACCGCTAGCAGATACTGGCAGACCAGGTCTCTCACCGTGACTCCTGCTGCCACTCGCCCCTAGTCTGCTGCGACCTCTGCCTGCTGAATCTTGGCCTCTGCCACTCCTCTTTGAACATCCTGGCACTTGTCTGCCTGACATTTTTATGTATTTGCTTATTTAGTATAAACAGATAGGGTTCAAAGTGCAGTTTTGTGGTGCCCTGCGGCCTGGTTTATTAAAAGCAGTCAAAAACAAATGGGATGCCCTTACAGCAGACCTGAGATCAGTATATATGCACAGCAACAGTGTCTAAGCAGGCTCCAACAGGCCAAATTACTTTAAATAAGTGTGCAGCTTAGAGTAAATACAGAGGCTAATGTGATGTTACAGAATGGGATGCCCCCAAGCAGGCTTTAGAACAGTATATATGCACAGTAAAAGTGGATAAGCAGGCTCCAACAGGCCAAATTACTTTAAATAAGTGTGCAGCTTAGAGTAAATACAGAGGCTAATGTGATGTTACAGAATGGGATGCCCACAAGCAGGCTTTAGAACAGTATATATGCACAATAAAAGTGGATAGGCAGGCTCCAACAGGCCAAATTACTTTAAATTAGTGTGCAGCTTAGAGTAAATACAGAGGCTAATGTGATGTTACAGAATGGGATGCCCCCAAGCAGGCTTTAGAACAGTATATATGCACAGTAAAAGTGGATAATCAGGCTCATACAGGCCAAATTACTTTAAATAAGTTCACAGCTTAGAGTAAATACAGAGGCTAATGTGATGTTACAGAATGGGATGCCCCCAAGCAGGCTTTAGAACAGTATATATGCACAGTAAAAGTGGATAATCAGGCTCATACAGGCCAAATTACTTTAAATAAGTTTGCAGCTTAGAGTAAATACAGAGGCTAATGTGATGTTACAGAATGGGATGCCCCCAAGCAGGCTTTAGAACAGTATATATTCACAGTAAAAGTGGATAAGCAGGCTCATACAGGCCAAATTACTTTAAATAAGTTTGCAGCTTAGAGTAAATACAGAGGCTAATGTGATGTTATAGAATGGGATGCCCCCAAGCAGGCTTTAGAACAGAATATATGCAAAATAAAAGTGGATAAGCAGGCTCCAACAGGCCAAATTACTTTAAATAGGTGTGCAGCTTAGAGTAAATACAGAGGCTAATGTGATGTTACAGAATGGGATGCCCCCAAGGAGGCTTTAGAACAGTATATATGCACAGTAAAAGTGGATAATCAGGCTCATACAGGCCAAATTACTTTAAATAAGTTTGCAGCTTAGAGTAAATACAGAGGCTAATGTGATGTTACAGAATGGGATGCCCCCAAGCAGGCTTTAGAACAGTATATATGCACAGTAAACATGGATAATCAGGCTCATACAGGCCAAATTACTTTAAATAAGTTTGCAGCTTAGAGTAAATACAGAGGCTAATGTGATGTTACAGAATGGGATGCCCCCAAGCAGGCTTTAGAACAGTATATATGCACAGTAAAAGTGGATAATCAGGCTCATACAGGCCAAATTACTTTAAATAAGTTTGCAGCTTAGAGTAAATAAAGAGGCTAATGTGATGTTACAGAATGGGATACCCCCAAGCAGGCTTTAGAACAGTATATATGCACAGTAAAAGGGGATAATCAGGCTCATACAGGCCAAATTACTTTAAATAAGTTTGCAGCTTAGAGTAAATACAGAGGCTAATGTGATGTTACAGAATGGGATGCCCCCAAGCAGGCTTTATAACAGTATATATGCACAGTAAAAGTGGATAATCAGGCTCATACAGACCAAATTACTTTAAATAAGTTTGCAGCTTAGAGTAAATACAGAGGCTAATGTGATGTTACAGAAAGGGATGCCCCCAAGCAGGCTTTAGAACAGTATATATGCACAGTAAAAGTGGATAATCAGGCTCATACAGGCCAAATTACTTTAAATAAGTTTGCAGCTTAGAGTAAATACATAGGCTAATGAGATTTTACAAAATGGTAATGTTCTCACAGCAGACTTGAGATCAGTTCAGTATATATGCACAGTAAGTGTATAAGCAGCCTGAAAACGCTAACAAAGCCAGTCAGCCAGACAGTAACACTCAGGCTTGATGAAAAAAAAAAATCTCCCTGTGACTGCCTCCTATTTTTCCTAACTTTCCCTGCTTCTCGCTGACTTCCTGCCTGTCTCCTGCCTGTCCCTGTCTGTCCCTGGCTCTCTAACTGTCTCTCCCTGACTACAGCAGTGTCCTGTCTCTCACGAATGCAATAGAGAAATGAGGAAAAGCAAGATGTCCGCCGCCTTAAATAGCGCTGTGACGTCACCGGGCTTGCTGGCTGCTGATAGGCTGCATGTGACTGCCCCAGCATGCACTGGAGTGGGGTAGATGTCTGGACATGTCCTGTCCGCCATCTGAGAATGCCTGTAATGTAAATGAATGGATGTTAAAGAAAAACTTCGAGCGATCGAAGCACGGGGAAATTCGGATTCGATCCGAATCGAATTTTTCATGAAATTCGGATCGAATCCGGGTTCGTCCGGATCGATTCGCTCATCCCTATTTAAGAGCATTCCAGGCTACCATGTTGTCTGGGAAATAGATGTATTTTGGACACAGGGTAGCCATGGCATCCAAAAACTTGTTGAGCGTGCGGCTCAGCATAGGCTGGGACATCCCCACGGAGAGGGCACCCAGCCTCTGGAACGAGCTGCTCACCAAAAATTGCAGGCAGCCAAGCATTTTGGTCATACCTGCAATTGCACACCCCTTCCTTGTGGTGCGGGCTAACCACTATACAAGTTATGGAGGGAAACGCGGTAAAGTCGGGTCAGCTCGAACAACTCAACGGCATTCATGCGATGCTTGAAAACAGTAACGAAAATTACGAAAAAGCATGGAAAAACTCACAAAACGTACACAAACACATGCGAAAGTGCATGTGAAAGAGGCTCTGAATCAACCCTAATATTTCTTTATGTAAGAATCTGAGGTTTTGATCTTATCGATCAAAAATCTCAATCCCGCGCAATAATCGATTAAAATGTAACCTAAAAAATGTCGATCGACATTAAACATTAAAAACAATACTTTACAACCACATTAATAAAGTAATGATGATATATAGAGTCTATGGGGGCAAGGAGGCATTATAACTCTTGTATCCACCCCGTGTGCTTGAACTTCTTATCTACGTGATTTCCCAGTGTCAGGGATCACCAGACACCCCTCTTTCATAAGCCAAGCAATCCCCAATCTCCTCCGCCTCTTGTGCCTATAGACAAGCCCCCGCTCACTGGAGACACGGGTTATGCCTCTCCAGACTCGGTTGCCCCCAGGACTTACTGGCGCAAAGATTGCTGGCTTATGGTGAAGATAGGTGAACGGCGGGGTATCCCAAATCGGAAGTTCAAGAGGGCTGAGTCCGAAACGTCGAGTCCAGCAGGGTAGACAAGAATGGTCGAGACGAGCAGGGGTCAAAGCCGGGTGGTCACTGGGCACGGTATCCAAGGGGTTGAGACGGAGAATGGTCGAGACAGGCAGGGGTCAAAAGCCGGGGGGTCACAGAGCACGTTATCAAAGGGGTAAGGCAGAGACAAGGTCAGACAGGCAAATGGTCGGTGCGGGCAGCGGGCAGGAATGGTCAAAGACGGATCCGGATCAGAACACGCTAAACACAAATCCAAAAGCACACCCAAGCTAATAATGGCTATCACGGGCACCGATGGTCAGGGCAAGGACACTTTTAAGGGAGAACTGGCCAATGGGAAAAAGGGGAATGTCAGATGAGTGTATGTAGTGATTGGTGCATACTTTAACTCTGCTCCTGATAGGAGCCCCCCAGGGACTGGACCACCCTGACCAGCCAGGCTGTCCAGTCCCTGGGTTCATTTACCCAGAGGACCCCCCCTGGACCTGGATAGGTCCTTTTAAACTTGCCCCTGGCAAATACGCTGGGAGCAGCGCCGCCGGGGGACATAACTAGAACGTGCTCGCGCACGCGCGCGAGCATGAGACTGTCTGGCGGGCACGCCCCCCGGGGAGAAGGGGGAGGACGCGCTGGCAGACGCTGCAGAGCCGCCGCCGCCACCGCCGAGCAGGGGGCGAAAGCCGGAGCCCCAGCGAGGGGGAGCGACAGCGAGGCGGCTGTCCTGCGCGGCCGCCGGAGGACGGTCGGGACTGAGCAGAGGCGCCAGGTAAGTACCTTACACCCGGCCACCAATTCTCAAAAATAAACGTACCAGATAGCAGATGAAGCAATGCTTTTCAATGCTTCTCGCTGTCTCGCCGTAAGAGCTTCTCTTTCCACGGCCAGAGAACAAAGCGGCGGGCAGAACCGGTATCTGGAGTGCGGTGTGGAGGGATCCTTTGCATCTTGCTTCCCCTTGGGGTATATCATAAATGTGCTTTACTGTGAAACTCTAGTGAGCATTTTTAGATCTCTGTGCGCAGATTTTAAGCTTTAACAGTGTTGCGCTATGTGATGTTTTTGTGCTTTTTACCTAATGAGCTGCCACATTAAAATTGAGTGATTTAAACAAACCACTGGCTGGAAATTAATTAGAGAGCATTTCCAGGAGACACAAATTATATAAGATATTCCTAATGTATCTAAGTGGAGCTTAATTCACCCACCAGTGGAGTTTCTGGAAAGGTGGTGACGGGGGCCAAGGTGGAGGAGGATTGAAAAGCATTGCTTCATCTGCTATCTGGTTTATTATTGAGAATTGGTGGCTAGGAAATCACGTGTGGATAAGAAGTTCAAGCACACTGTTAGACACTTACCTTGTCGCCGTTCCGGGTCCCGCGGCGCGCTGTCGGGTGGGCCCCAGCGGGCTGCTGCTCGGCGGTCCCCGGGTCTTCCGTCCCCTCGGCACCGCCGTGGGGTCCAGGGGCTGGCGGCGCAGGACGCGGCTGATGGCCGCGTCGCAGCCCGCTCCTGCGCCGGCCTGCTGGGCTTCCGGGTGGCGTGACGCTGCCTCCTCCAGGCGGGGGCGCGCCTGTCTCGTATCGTGCTCGCGCGCGCGCGCGAGCACGTCTCTCTTATGCCTCCCGGCGGCGCTTTCCCCAGCGCGCCCGCCGGGGGCGAGTTTAAAGTGGCCAATCTGCGGCTGGATCCTGGGATCGGACCCAGGGACTGGTCGGCCTGTCTGGCCTGGGCCGTCCAGCTCCTGGGACCGATCCCATTATGTTTGTATGCACCAATCACTGTCCTTCCCTCCAATTGCCCCCTTCCCTACTGGCCAGTATTCCCTATAAAGTTTTCCTGCTCCATCATCCCAGGGCCCGTTATAGCCTCTGGGTTCTGGATGTGCGTTGCAGTGTCTCCTGTTATTATTCGGCTTTTGGACCTCGACTTCCCTTGCTTGCTGCCGGCCCTGACCTTTCGCTTTGCCTGACCACGATTCTGCCTGACCCCTCTGATACCTCGCACCGTGACCTCCTGGATTTGACCTCGGCTCGTTTTGACTACCCCTTTGTTACCTCCTTCGGATACCACGCCCTGTGACCTCCTGGTTTGACCTCGGCCTGTATTTGGACTTCTGCCATCCGGCATCCTCATTCGGGATTCCCTGCCATTCATCTGTCTGCACCTTAAGCTGGTATCCTTTGCGCCCTATAAGTCCTGGGGGCAACCGACTGGGAGAGGCATTACCCGCGTCTCCTACAAGCGGGGGCTTGTCTATAGGCAGAAGAGGCGGTGGAGATTGGGGGTTACCAGCTCAAGCCAGACGGGTGTTCGGTACAGTCCTGACACACACGTTATAACCCCTCCTTGCCCCCATAGACTCTATATCTCATCATTCCTTTATTTATGTGGATGTAAAGTATTGTGTTTAATGTTTAATGTTGATCGAAATTTTTTAAGTTAAATTTTAATCGATTATTGTGCGGGATTGAGATTTTTGATCGATAAGATCAAAACCTCAGATTCTTCCATTTGTATATAACAATTAATCCTCGTGCATGAGTGATAGATTGGTTATACTTAATTTTTAATTATTTTTATATCATTTTGATCAGCTTGGTGTATTATTGTTAAGAGCGCGACCCAATAAGATCTTTAGATCAGATCGTTTTTTTTTATTTGTAGTCAATATTTCCTTACTCTAAGGGCAAGTCAAACAATTTTTTTCAATACACCAGATGCAGTCCTCATTAAAATAGCGCCAAACGCACTTCTTAAGTCCTGATTCCTCAGACTGTAAATCAGGGGATTGAGGAGAGGAGTAATTACTGTATAAAAAACAGACATCACTATGTCGCTGGTAAACTGGTTACCGCCACTTGGTCGAAAATAATTAAACATGCAGGCAGCATAAAATATGAAGACCACTGTCAGGTGGGAGGAGCAGGTGGAAAAAACTTTCTTTCTGTTGCCCTCAACTTGAATTTTCAGAACAGTTTTAATGATAAAGACGTAGGGCAGGAAAGTCATCATTAGAGACCCAACTGCAAGGATCCCTCCCACCAGAAAGATGAGAAGAACATTGATGAAGACGTCACTGCAAGAGATCTGAAATAATTTGGGCAGGTCACAGAAGAAGCTTTTTATAGTATTTGATCCACAAAATGTCAGCTTTAGGGAATACAGTGTGTGTAATAAAGAATGAATAAAACCTAGAGACCAGACCCCTGAAGCCAACTGCACGCACACTGTCCGACGCATAATCTGCATGTAATGTAACGGGCGACAGATGGCGAGGTAGCGATCAATGGACATGACGGCCAACAGGAAAACCTCACATCCAGCAAATAAAAAAAAAAGGAAGACTTGTGTTATACAAGCCGCACTGGTAATAATTCTCCTCTTGGTGTGAAGGTCAAACAGCATTCGTGGAATGGTGACCGAGGAGTAACAGAGGTCCAAGCTGGCCAAGTTCCCCAGGAAGAAATACATGGGGGTGTAGAGGTGAGAGTCGGTGACTATGAGGGAGATGATCAGCAAATTCCAGGTGAGGGTCAGAAGGTAGATGAGAAGAAAGAAGAGGAAGAGAGGCAGCTGAAGACTCGGGAGGTCAGACAGACCTGAGAGAAAGAATTCAGGTAAAACTGACTGATTGGCCATTAAAATCTACAAATGCATCATTCTGTAACAACCAACTTAGTGCACTCTGTTCGTTTTACGTTCTGTCTTGAAATCTTGAATGTTTTTCCATGGCTTCTTTGCTGAGATAACCCAACTAGTTAAGCTGTTCTCCTGTGTTTAGTAGTTTCTGCACTTGTAATACTTTTAAACATCTTTTAGGAAAACAAATACATATAATAAAATATCTATAAATCCAGAATTGTGTGTTTTATGTTAGAATTATGTTAGATCTTCCCTTGGACGGGATGGTGGAAGATGGCCTACACCAGATTCTGTTACACGGGCCTGTTATCCAAGAAGTTCAGGACCACAAAACATTTCACAATGAAACTCATTGCAGAAGATATAGTATGAACGATGTTTAGTTTTCCGGAGGTGGCCGTCATTTAAGGGGGAAACAAAGTTTAATGATGTAAATCTGTTCAGGCTTTAGGATAGTTGCAGCTTAACAGAGAGTGAGAAGTAGTTATGGGACCAACTCTCCTTCTAATTGGGGTGAAGAAATAATGACTTACCTTTGAGTCATTTTAATTGATTTAATTGATAAAAATGTTAAAGTACTTGTTGGAGAACAAGTCGTCTTTTCACACACTCGCAAGCAAAACAGGCGTCATCAAAAGACCTTGAGGACGCATAAGAAAACTGAGGTCAGTGAGGACAAGTTATAATAAAACAAACTTACAGACAGAGAAAAATACTGGTTAAATGTTAGACAGAAACTAGCAATATTGACAGAAAACACTCTAAAACTTTATCAAACCTTGTTGCACTTGGCCACTGACACACATGTAAATACAACAAATCCCAGTATGAAAAATATAAAAACACAACGTTGTGTCACACTAAAATACGGGGGCCTCCCATGCAAGCACACCCCCCACATGCACACATTGCTTACCAGCCTATTATGTCCAATAGTCTGAAGACAAAGATACTAAAGGGCAGTGGGGCAAACTTGCCCGGAAGCAAAAGCCCGGCTCCAAGGATTCTCAAATCGTCAATGTGGGCAGAATAGCCACAGATAATGAAACACTGATCTACCATAGGCACCACTGAGGGACAGGGAAAATGACTACTGGGGCAGAAGCTAAGACCTCTGGGCAAGAGGGTCATATGTCAGTCTGCGTGCGCTTCACTCCGTCCCTCCACCAGGGCTTCGTCAGGCCAGGGGGTATTATACACCTAAACACCTAGCAGCACTATTCCCGGTGGCATCTTCTGAGTGCTGGAGATGTAAGGGGGAAGGGGGCTCCTTTTTCCATGTATTTTGGACCTGCCCTAAGATAAGGGCATTCTGGCCTAGTGTAATCCCAATAATTACAGAAATCGCAAGTCAGCAGGTCATAGGTTGCCCCACCCTGATGCTCTTGCACCATACTGAAGGCAGTGTTACAGGGTTCAAAGGTTCATTGTTAATGACCCTGATAAGCACAGCTAAGGCCTTAATCCATAGATTCTGGAGATCGGAGCACACACCCCCGGTGGTGAAGGACTGGCTTCGGGAGGTTAGTAGAATGAAGGAGAAGGAGGAGCTGACGGCAGCTGTCCACAATAGTGAGGAGCGGTTTCGGGTAGTGTGGACCCCCTGATACCTGTTTCAAGGCTCAGTAATCTTCAAACAAAACTGCCTCCCCTCCCCCAACCTTAACCCCTAACATAACTTAACCTTAATCTCACCTTTATCTAAATCTTATTCCCTACCTCTAATGCAAATCTCAACAGTAATGATTAGGGATGAGCGAATCGATCCGGACGAACCCGGATTCGATCCGAATTTCATGAAAAATTTGATTCGGATCGAATCCGAATTTCCCAGTGCTTCGATCGCTCGAAGTTTTCCTTTAACATCCATTCATTTACATTACAGGCATTCTAAGATGGCGGACGGGACATGTCCAGACATCTACCCCGCACCAGTGCAAGCTGGGGCAGTCACATGCAGCCTATCAGCAGCCAGCAAGCCCGGTGACGTCACAGCGCTATTTAAGGCGGCGGACATCTTGCTTTTCCTCATTTCTCTATTGCATTCATGAGAGACAGGACGCTGCTGTAGTCAGGGAGAGACAGAGAGCCAGGGACAGGCAGGAGACAGGCAGGAGACAGACAGAAAGTCAGCGAGAAGCAGGGAAAGTTAGGAAAAATCGGAGGCAGTCACAGGGAGATTTTTTTTTTTTTTTCATCCAGCCTGAGTGTTACTGGCTGGCTGACTGGCTTTGTTAGCGTTTTCAGGCTGCTTATACACTTACTGTGCATATATTCTGAACTGATCTCAAGTCTGCTGTGAGGCATCCCATTCTGTGACTACACCAGCCTCTATTTACTATAACCCTTTGCACTTATTCTAAAAGTAATTTGGCCTGATAAAGACACTTTTGCTGTGCATAGTAGTACTGCTGCCAGGTGCTCTCTGGTTGGGGCATCCCATTCTGTGACTACACCAGCCTCTATTTACTATAACCCTTTGCACTTATTCTAAAAGTAATTTGGCCTGATAAAGACACTTTTGCTGTGCATAGTAGTACTGCTGCCAGGTGCTCTCTGGTTGGGGCATCCCATTCTGTGACTACACCAGCCTCAATTTACTCTAACCCTTTGCACTTATTCTAAAAGTAATTTGGCCTGATAAAGACACTTTTGCTGTGCATAGTAGTACTGCTGCCAGGTGCTCTCTGGTTGGGGCATCCCATTCTGTGACTACAACAGCCTCTATTTACTATAACCCTTTGCACTTATTCTAAAAGTAATTTGTCCTGATAAAGACACTTGCTGTGCATAGTAGTATTGCTCCCAGGTGCACTCCGGTTGGGGCATCCCATTCTGTGACTACAACAGCCTCTATTTACTATAACCCTTTGCACTTATTCTAAAAGTAACATCTGCCGTGGTAGATTGGTTAACGCGCTCATCAACAACATCATCACAACTTACGTCTGAGACCCCCAGTCTAGGGTCGGTAGGTTCCTCTGACACAACCCTGAGTTGGCATGCCCCGAGAGCAGTCCCTGTCCTCCCTTTGCCTCTGTCCTACGCCGTTCCCTCCCCCAGCGACGTATCCTATGCTTTGGGTTCAGCTCCACTCTTTAGTGAGGAGGACTATCAGACAGAGGACAATCAGCAGCTACTGCCCAGCCAAGAAATGGAGGTGGCTTCTTTAGCTAGGCAGACAAATAGTGATGTGGACAGTGTCGTGGGTGCTGCGAGCGTTCCAGCTCCTGCGCCAGACACTGTTGATGAATCCACGATCATCAGTGACGTACAGCCACAACTCGGTGATAATGATGATGACGATGAAGCCGATCGCACTTGGGAGCCGGGTGATGAAGGGGCTTCATCGTCATCATCAGGAGAAGAGGGGCGCAGGTTGCCCCGGAGTCAGCAGCTGAGGCAGCAAGGTGGTAGCAGTCAGCATGGGGGCACAATTCCAAAGGCTGGAGCCGGCCGGGGCCGGGGCCGGGGTAGAGCACCTGCTGTGCAGCAGTCTACCTTATCGGGAGGTAGTGGAGCAGGGGTTCCTGTAGTTGGCAACAGCAGCAGTGAATCAGTGAGGCCAGGGGGTGGGAAAAGTAGCTACTCGGCAGTGTGGCAGTTTTTCCTGAAGCATCCGCAGGAGGGTAACATGGCCACATGCAAGTTATGTAGGCAAAAGGTAAGGCGTGGCCAGGGTCCAAATGTTGGCACCACGGCCCTGCGTCAACATATGCAGCGTCACCATAAAGCGGCCTGGGAGAACCTAGGCTCCGGAGAGGTGGGCCAGACTGCTTCCTCACCGAGTGGCACGCCGCTCCCAATTTCTGCCAGCCAAGACTCCAGCACCTCAGCCGAAGGCAGCTGTGCATCATACCCATCCTCTGTCGCTCCTGCTCCTCCTCCTCCTCCAAGTCATGCATCCCGCCAGCAATCCATCAGCGAAGCCATGTCCAAGAGACAGCAGTATGCGCCCACTCATCCTACGGCGCAGAAGCTGAATGTGCTCCTGTCCAAGTTGCTGGTGCTGGAGTAGCTCCCTTTTCAGGTGGTGGACTCTGCACCTTTCAGAGAACTGATGGCTTGTGCCGAGCCGAGGTGGAGAGTCCCAAGCCGTCATTTCTTTGCCAAGAAGGCCGTCATTTCTTTGCCAAGAAGGCAGTACCAGCGCTGCACACTTTTGTTGAACAGAAGGTGGGCCAGTCCTTGAGCCTGTCGGTGTGTAGCAAAGTGCATGGCAGCGCCGACGTTTGGAGCTGTAACTACGGTCAGGGTCAGTACATGTCGTTTACGGCCCACTGGGTGAATGTGGTCCCTTTGCAGCAGCAACTTGGACAGGTCACGCCGCTTCGGCCTCCGCGTTCCCTGCCCGTTGGGCCTGTGACACCGTGCGACTCGGCCTCCTCATCCTCCGCCATCTCCTCACCCTCCACTGTAGGCTCAAGTCTCAGTGCCCCTCCAGTCTACCATGTGTGCAGGGCACGGAGGTGTCACGCTGTGCTTCACATGGTTTGTCTTGGCGAACGGAGTCACACAGGGGAGGAACTGCTTAAATTTATTCATGAGGAAATCCAAACATGGCTTACTCCAAGAAAACTTAAAATGGGAATCATTGTTACCGACAATGGGAACAACATTTTGTCTGCGCTGCGCCAAGGAAGCCTGACCCATGCCCCCTGCATGGCTCACGTCTTCAATCTGGTTGTCAAGCGGTTTCTGAAGTGTTCCCCCCATCTGCAAGACATCCTAACAACTTCAAGGAAACTTTGCATGCACTTCAGCCACTCATACACCGCCAAACACACCCTTCTTGAGCTACAGCGTCAGAACGGTATCCCCCAACATAGTCTGATTTGTGATGTTTCCACCCGTTGGAATTCCACCCTTTACATGTTGGACCGATTATATGAACAGAGAAAAGCCATCACGGATTTCCTGATGATTCAAGCAGATAGGGGACTCCCCTGTGTAACTTCAATGTCAACCAGTGGCAGCTCATACGTGACACCTGCCGTTTGCTCAGGCCCTTTGAGGAAGCCACTTTATTTGTCAGTCGGCAGGATTACGGGATGAACGACGTGACTCCACTGCTTCATGTACTACAGCACATGTTGGAAACCATGGCTGGTCAGGGCACTGGAGACATGGCGTTTACATCTTACGGCCACATGAACCCCGTTGGAGCTGAACTGGAGGAGGAGGAGGAAGAGGAGGAGGAGGAGTTGCCCAGCGAAACACAGTTTAGGCTTGGCGAAATGGCTGGTTTATCTAGTCAGCGGACAGGAGAGGAGGAGCAGGAGCAGCCAGAGGAGCTAGAGGTTTTTGAGGAAGGTGAGACAGAGGACCCGGGCACACCGTGGCAGTATGCAGTGGAGATGGAGACAGGTAGTCCATCTGAGTCACTTGCGCAAATGGCACGAAGCATGCTCACGTGCTTGCGTAGTGACCCCAGAATTGTTTCCATCCGTTGGCGGGATGACTTCTGGCTGTCCACCTTATTGGACCCTCGCTTCCGGCACAAAATGGGGGCATTTTTTAAACCCACCGAGAGGGAGGACAAACTGAACTACTACAAAGACATTCTACGTAGGCAGTTGGCCGATGCCTATCTGCACCATGGTCCATACTCTCGCAGGTCTGACTCGAGGGGACCTCTGCGCTCACCTTCCACTGCCATGGCTGCTGGGGGGGTTGGCAGGAGCAGCAGCAGCAGCTCCATCAGCAGCAGCCTCAGTCTTCAGTCGCTAATGAGTAGCTTTCTTCACCCGCATAGTGAGGCTACTCATGAGCAGCAGGAAGACCTGGAGCAGGACCTCAACCAGCAGGTCATGTCATACTTTGACATGACCATGCCAACACACCTTGAGGATCCGCTGGACTTCTGGGCAGCCAAACTTGATTTGTGGTCGCAACTAGCAGAGTTTGCCCTGGAAAAGCTGTCCTGCCCGGCAAGTAGCGTGCCATCTGAGCGGGTGTTTAGTGCGGCGGGGGCCATAGTTACGGCGAGGAGAACTCGTCTGTCAACTAAAAATGTGGAGAGACTCACCTTTGTCAAAATGAATCAGGGATGGATCAGCCAGGATTTCCACCCACCAATGCCTGATGCATGCGACTAGATTCAGCATGGTGCCACGTTTTACACTTTCCAAATGGTGCAAAACATATTTATGTCTTTAGGCCAATTTTTGGGCTCCTGCTGCTGCCAACTCCAGGGTGTGAATCATCCAATTTTTGGGCTCCTGAAGCCAACCCCAGTGTCTCTTTAAAGTAATGTTTGGGCTCCTGCTGCTGCTGCCAACTCCAGGGTGTTATTCATCCAATTTTTGGGCTCCTGAAGCCAACCCCAGTGTCTCTTTAAAGTAATATTTGGGCTCCTGCTGCTGCTGCTGCCAACTCCAGGGTGTGATTCATCCAATTTTTGGGCTCCTGAAGCCAACCCCAGTGTCTCTTTAAAGTAATGCTTTGGCTCCTGCTGCTGCTGCTGCCAACTCCAGGGTGTGAATCATCCAATTTTTGGGCTCCTGAAGCCAACCCCAGTGTCTCTTTAAAGTAATGTTTGGGCTCCTGCTGCTGCTGCCAACTCCAGGGTGTGATTCATCCAATTTTTGGGCTCCTGAAGCCAACCCCAGTGTCTCTTTAAAATAATGTTTGGGCTCCTGCTGCTGCTGCCAACTCCAGGGTGTGATTCATCCAATTTTTGGGCTCCTGAAGCCAACCCCAGTGTCTCTTTAAAGAAATGCTTGGGCTCCTGCTGCTGCTGCTGCCAACTCCAGGGTGTGATTCATCCAATTTTTGGGCTCCTGCTGCCAACTCCAGTGTCTCTTTAAAGTAATGTTTGGGCTCCTGCTGCTGCTGCTGCTAACTCCAGGGTGTGATTTATCCAATTTTTGGGCTCCTGAAGCCAACCCCAGTGTCTCTTTAACGTAATGTTTGGGCTCCTGCTGCTGCTGCCAACTCCAGGGTGTGATTCATCCAATTTTGGGCTCCTGAAGCCAACCCCAGTGTCTCTTTAAAGTAATATTTGGGCTCCTGCTGCTGCTGCTGCCAACTCCAGGGGTGTGATTCATCCAATTTTTGGGCTCCTGAAGCCAACCCCAGGGTCTCTTTAAAGTAATGTTTTGGGTCCTGCTGCTGCTGCCAACTCCAGGGTGTGAATCATCCAATTTTTGGGCTCCTGAAGCCAACCCCAGTGTCTCTTTAAAGTAATGTTTGGGTTCCTGCTGCTGCTGCTGCCAACTCCAGGGTGTGATTCATCCAATCTTTGGGCTCCTGCTGCCAACTCCAGTGTCTCTTTAAAGTAATGCTTGGGCTCCTGCTGCTGCCAACTCCAGGGTGTGAATCATCCAATTGTTGGGCTCCTGAAGCCAACTCCAGTGTCTCTTTAAAGTAATGTTGGGCTCCTGCTGCTGCTGCCAACTCCAGGGTGTGATTCATCCAATTTTTGGGCTCCTGAAGCCAACCCCAGTGTCTCTTTAAAGTAATGTTTGGGCTCCTGCTGCTGCTGCCAACTCCAGGGTGTGATCCATCCAATTTTTGGGCTCCTGAAGCCAACCCCAGTGTCTATTTAATGTAAGATTTGGGCTCCTGCTGCTGCTGCTGCCAACTCCAGGGTGTGATTCATCCAATTTTTGGGCTCCTGAAGCCAACCCCAGTGTCTCTTTAAAGTAATATTTGGGCTCCTGCTGCTTCTGCCAACTCCAAGGTGTGATTCATCCAATTTAGGGCTCCTGCTGCCAAATCCGGTGTCTCTTTAAAGTAATATTTGGGCTCCTGCTGCTGCTGCTTGCAACTGCAGGGTGTGATTCATCCAATCTTTGGACTCCTGCAGCCAACTCCAGTGTCTCTTTCAAGCTATGGCATTATATTTGGGTAATATTTGGGCTGCTGCTGCTGCTTGAAACTCCAGGGTGTGCCAGTCAATTTTTGTGCTCCTGCTGCTGCCAACTCCAGTGTCTCTTTCAGCCAATGTTTGGGCTCCTGCTGCTGCTTGCAACTCCAGGGTGTGATTCATCCAATTTTTGGGCTCCTGCTGCGGCCAACTCCAGTGTCTCTTTAAAGCAATGTTTGGGCTCCTGCCCCTCATAGTGATGCCACTTCAACTCTCTGCAATTGTGCCGCTCTGCGATTCTATTAGCGATGCCTCTGATCTGCATGTGATATTTATTCAAAGTATTATTTAACTAACCCAGCACGCATCCTATGCGTGTTACAGCAAGGCAAAATGGTTTACAACCCTATTGAGGCTCTAGGAGGCTCAGAAATAGCCGTTTTTAATGGCGATTCGTCGCGAATAAATTCGGGTCGAAGCTATTTTTGACGGAAAATTCGTCGAATCAATCGAATCGAATTTTTCAAAAGTTCGCTCATCTCTTGTAATGATCATAACTAATAACCAGACTGGTAGGGATGCAGATGGATTCACTCTCCCTACCCAGCCTATGATAAGTCACCATGGCAGGTGCACACTAACATTTCCAAAAGGGGGGTTGCCAGGTCTGTGGTGGCGCCGATTCATACCAGAAAAAAACATGAAAGACCGGCCCTCCATATATTGTGGTAATTTGGCAAAGTTTTATTGGATAATCATGAGATAAAGCAAACTTCCAAAAACAATGCGAAATGCGTTAACAAGTCCATATACTGCAGTCTATCCAATGTTTCGGGGGGGTATTATCCCCCTTCAGAGGGGCCCTGTTTTTTACTGTGGAGCCCCGGTGGATGTAGGTAAGTATTCTATTATGTTTATACTTCATCATTTATTATGGATAACATTATTTTAATGTACTTCTTATATGATTACTTTGTGGACATCATATCATACAGTTTAACAGCCCCCTGACATCATTATGACATCATCATGATGTCAGGTGGGAATTTTGAATTCTCTTCATGCTCAGTATATTTTGGGCCATGTTATCTAGCTCTGTTTGGCAGTCCTCCCTGATGAAGGGGGATAATACCCCCCCCCCCCGAAACGTTGGACCTTGCATGGACTGCAGTATATGGACTTGTTTACGCATTTCGCATTGTTTACTGCATGATTATCCCAATACAACTTTGCCTCATTACCACAACATACAGAGTGGCAGTTTTTCAGGTTTTTCCTTACCCAACCTGACTCGCGAGCACCTCGATCTGCCTACCTACTTTCCCTGCGGCATGGTCAGGTGACATATCCAGTTGGGCAATGGGCTGGCGAATGTAGCCCTATATAGGATAAATGGATAGATTCTCAGGTGGTGCTGCTGCTATACGACAGACACCACTTACATCAATGACAGTGACCATCTGATAAATAGGAGCCAAGCCCTGCAGAATACTGGGTAAGGGAAGATGGGGAGTGCTCTGCCCTCTCGGCCTTCCAGGGTATGGTAAGATAACGGCGTCAAGGGAAGAGAGAGGCAGATGGAAAGGTCGGATAAGAAGCCAGCCCCGGATTGGTTGTATAGTTTTATGCTATATGCCTATATGTTATGTTCCCGCACTACTCTCTTCGATTTCTCTTGTCTATTTATTAAAACAAAATAAACAGTTAAAAAAAAGTGATGTATTAGAGATTTATAACCAGACCTTTTCTGTAGAAACACATGTTACTGGGGCTGAGAGGGAGACTAAGGGGACGGGGATTCAATGTGGCCCAACTGGCCACAAACCCTAGAGTCTCCCTATAGCCTGCCCACCCCACCCATCGGTTTACATGTCAAATTTAGATTGTTCATGCCACCATTTTGACACTTCAAATATGTACCGGTAGAGGCGCTCTTACCCAGTATTATGTCCGGGTGCAGTGGCTAGTGGTGGCCCCGCTTATCCTTGATATAACAGAAAAGGCCGGCACCTCATTAGTTCATGAAAGCTTGTATTATGCAAATGCAATCAATACAAATCCATAACCTGGAATGCGCCGTTGCTTTAAGTAAGTCCAACGTTTCGGGGCTTTAATGCTGCTCCCTGATGAAGGGGAATTAAAGCCCTGAAACGTTGGACTTACTGACAAGCAACCGACTTATGGGTTTGTATTTATTGAATGGACATTTGCATAATCCAAGTTTTCCTGAACTAAGTAGGTGCCGGCTTCTCTGTTATTTCAATTTAGCGACTCTTCTCTGATCTCAAACATGTGCAACAAAGGGCGTCACTGTGATTGGACATTTCTCTGGCTTAGAAACATGTAGAGCTAATGGAAGACATAAAAAGAATAAAAAAGGAACATAAAACCCAAATGTAGCCAAGGACTGGTGCAGAGAGATACAGGACAGGACAGCCAGTGTCACCTAACTTATATCAGCCTGGAAACAGGTAAGTAGGTCTTTTTGGACCCTGGTCCTGAGCTCCGTGTATCCCTGAGCTTAAACCGTCCGACCTCCACAAGTGTTCAAGACTAGCGAGATAAATGGTGAGCCATGTAGGATGTGGTCTGTGAGCCACAGGCAACTACTCATCTTTCTCCTCTCTGTTAAAGTGGACCAAAACCCACCGTGATCATATTTCCAGGCCGATCGATTTCCTCCCCCTGGGGGCATTCAAAATCGTGATTCCCCGCTAAGCGAAACCCTCCAGGACGCCCCATACACTTACCTTCTTTCTCAGTCAATTGGCGCATGTGCGAGCCACATCCGCATCCCCGATATCCCTTTAACAGGGCACGTGTCTGTTACAGAAGACCGGGGGTGCGACCTCCAGCGCGCTCCGAGTGGCTGGCATTAGAAAAAGGCTCAGATGACATGATGTCAGACAATCTGAGTGTGCTGATTGGAAGTGTGGCCACACATTCGCCATAGACCTGGAAGGAGGTGAGTTGCGCTCGGTGATCTGGAGGATTTCACACAAAATCCTGGGTTTTGGTCCACTTCCCTCCTGTGACATATATAAAGGTCTCCATCATGTCCCCCCTCTCCCTTCTTTCCTCCAGACTGTACAGATTAAGTTCTTTAACTCCTCCTGAGTTTAAGTCCTTCCACCATTTTTGTTGCTGGCCTTTAGAATTCAAGCGATGGGAAGCTGACAAGAGACTGACACTCACTTCCTGACACTCACTTCCAGACTAGACATGAGCGAAAAAAAAAAAAAAATAGTTTAGGTCCGAATTTATTCGCGGCAAATCGCTATTAAAAACGGCTATTTCTGGCCTATCGAGAGCCTCAATAGTGTTGTAGAACATTTTGCCTTGCTGTAACATACATAGAATTTGTGCTGGATTAGTGAAATAATACTGTAAAGAATTATGACATGCAGATCAGAGGCATCACTATTAGAATCGCTGTCGCAGAGCGGCACAATGACAGAGCCTTGAGGTGGTATCAGCATGAGGAGTCCATATATTTCCTGAAAGACACACACTGGAGTTAGCAGCATCAAGAGAAGCCCATATATTGCCTGAAAGACACCCTACCCTGGAGTTGGCATCAGCATGAGGAGTCCATATATTGCCTGAAAGACACACTGGAGTTGGCAGCATCATGAGGAGCCCATATATTGCCTGAAAGAGACCCTTGAGTTGGCATCAGCATAAGGAGCCCATATATTGCCAGAAAAACACACCCTGGAGTTGGCAGCAGCATAAGGAGACTATATATTGCTTGATAGACACACCCTGGAGTTGGCAGCAGCATAAGGAGCCCATATATTGCTTGATAGACACACGCTGGAGTTGGTAGCAGCATGAGGAGCCCATATATTGCCTGATAGACACATCCTGGAGTTGACAGCAGCAGGAGGAGAACATATGAAAATGTTTTACGTAATGCATTTCCTCAATAATTACTTGTGGTCTGATGTAGAGGAATGTCTGTAACTGGCGAGCAGCGATGTAAATCTGTTTTGCACAATCTATATTTGTGAAGTGTTGGTGTGGCACCATGATCAATCTACTCACATGCATCAGCTATTGGTGGGTGGAAATCCTGGCTGATCCATGCCTGATCTTCACACAGGTCAGTCTCTCCACATTTTTCGTGGAAAGACGAGTTCTCCTTGGCATGACTATGGCCCCTGCCGCACTAAACACCCACTCTGATGGCACACTACTGGCCTGGCAGGACAGCTTTCCCAGGGCAAACTCTGCTAGTTGCAGCCACAAATCAATTTTGGCTGCCCAGAAGTCCAGAGGATCCTCAAGGTGCGTTGGCATGGTCATGTCAAGGTATGCCACCACCTGCTGGTTCAGGCCCTGCTCCAGGTCTTCCTGCTGCTCATGAGTTGCCTCACTATGCGGGTGAAGAAAGCTACTCATTAGCGACTGTAGACTCAGGCTGCTGCTGATGGAGCTGCTACTGCTCCGACCACCCCACCCCTCCCCAGCAGCCATGGCATTGGAAGGTGACCGCAGAGGGCCCCCCCCCCCGAGTCAGACCTGCGCGAGGATGGATGATGGCGCAGCTAGGCATTGGCCAACTGACAATGTAGGATGTTTCTGAAGTAGGTCAGTTTGTCCTCACTCTCAGTGGGTGCACAAAAGTCCCCCATTTTTACACAACAGCAGCATGTGTCTGGCCTTTCACACTAATTAGACTATTAGCACTTGAAGATAAAACCAAATGCAAACACACTGTCAGATTGAATGAAATGGGATGCCCCGTGCTGAAAGTTAGTTAATTGCACTACAGCAAACTTTAAAAAGTCATTTTTTTAGAAAAGCAAAGGCCTGCAATGGGATGCCCCTGGTAAAAGTGATTTAAAAATATTACAGAAAGTTTTAAAACGTGTTTTTTGTGGAAAAGGAAAAGCTAAATAGGGGGGAGTGTATGTGATCTGTAGTAACACTAAAAAGGCTTGAAAGAGCAGGGCATGAAAGCAAATGCAAACACACTGTAAACTGTCTCTCTCTGTCACTGACTCTCCCTGTCTCTTTCTTGTCCTGCCTTTTTCTGTCTTTCCTTCTCCCTGGCTCTATCTGTCCCTGGCTCTATCTGTCCCTGGCTCTATCTCTCCCTGGCTCTATCTGTCCCTGGCTCTATCTGTCCCTGGCTCTATCTGTCCCTGGCTCTATCTGTCCCTGGCTTTATCTGTCCCTGGCTCTATCTGTCCCTGGCTCTATCTGTCCCTGGCTTCATCTGTTCCTGGCTCTATCTCTCCCTGGCTCTATCTGTCCCTGGCTCTATCTGTCCCTGGCTTCATCTGTCCCTGGCTCTATCTCTCCCTGGCTTTATCTGTTCCTGGCTCTATCTCTCCCTGGCTCTATCTGTCCCTGGCTCTATCTGTCCCTGGCTCTATCTGTCTCTGGCTCTATCTCTCCCTGGCTCTATCTCTCCCTGGCTCTATCTCTCCCTGGCTCTATCTGTCTCTATCTGTCTCTGGCTCTATCTGTCTCTGGCTCTCTCTGTCTCTGGCTCTATCTGTCTCTATCTGTCTCTGGCTCTATCTGTCACTGGCTCTATCTCTCCCTGGCTCTATCTGTCCCTGGCGCTATCTGTCCCTGGCTTTATTTGTTTCTGGCTCTATCTCTCCCTGGCTTTATCTGTTTCTGGCTCTATCTCTCCCTGGCTCTATCTGTCTCTGGCTCTATCTGTCTCTGGCTCTATCTGTCCCTGGCTCTATCTGTCCCTGGCTCTATCCGTTCCTTGGCTCTATCTGTCTCTGGCTCTATCTGTCCCTGGCTCTATCTGTCCCTGGCTCTATCTGTCTCTGGCTCTATCTCTCCCTGGATCTATCTGTCCCTGGCTCTATCCCTCCCTGGCTCTATCTGTCCCTGGCTCTATCTGTCCCTGGCTCTATCTGTCTCTGGCTCTATCTGTCCCTGGCTCTATCTGTCTCTGGCTCTATCTCTCCCTGGCTCTATCTGTCCCTGGCTCTATCCCTCCCTGGCTCTATCTGTCCCTGGCTCTATCTGTCCCTGGCTCTATCTGTCTCTGGCTCTATCTGTCCCTGGCTCTATCTGTCCCTGGGTCTATTTGTCCCTGGCTCTATCTCTCCCTGGCTCTTTCTGTCCCTGGCTCTATCTGTCCCTGGGTCTATTTGTCCCTGGCTCTATCTCTCCCTGGCTCTATCTGTCCCTGGCTCTATCTGTCCCTGGCTCTATCTGTCCCTGGCTCTATCTCTCCCTGGCTCTATCTCTCCCTGGCTCTATCTGTCCCTGGCTCTATCTCTCCCTGGCTCTATCTGTCTCTGGCTCTATCTGTCTCTGGCTCTATCTGTCCCTGGCTCTATCTGTCCCTGGCTCTATTTGTCCCTGGCTCTATCTCTCCCTGGCTCTATCTGTCCCTGGCTCTATTTGTCCCTGGCTCTATCTCTCCCTGGCTCTATCTGTCCCTGGCTCTATCTGTCACTGGCTTTATCTGTCTCTGGCTCTATCTGTCCCTGGCTCTATCTGTTCCTGGCTTTATCTGTCTCTGGCTCTATCTCTCCCTGACTCTATCTCTCCCTGGCTCTATCTGTCTCTGGCTATATCTGTCCCTGGCTCTATTTGTCCCTGGCTCTATTTGTCTTTGGCTCTATCTCTCCCTGGCTCTATCTGTCTCTGGCTCTATCTGTCCCTGGCTCTATCTGTCCCTGGCTCTATCTGTCCCTGGCTCTATCTGTCCCTGGCTCTATCTGTCTCTGGCTCTATCTGTCCCTGGCTCTATCTGTCCCTGGCTCTATCTGTCCCTGGCTCTATCTGTCCCTGGCTCTATCTGTCCCTGGCTCTATCTGTCTCTGGCTCTATCTGTCCCTGGCTCTATCTCTCCCTGGCTCTATCTGTCCCTGGCTCTATCTGTCCCTGGCTCTATCTGTCCCTGGCTCTATCTGTCCCTGGCTCTATCTGTCCCTGGCTCTATCTGTCCCTGGCTCTGTCTGTCTCTGGCCCGTTCTGCCGCAATACACCGCTGTGACATCACTGGGGAGCCTGGCTGCTTATAGGCTTCATGTGATACCTACCCAGGATTCTTTGCCCCATGGGACATGTCCTGCCATGTAGATCAACCATTTTAGATGGAGTTTAGGGAAGCTATTTGTGGCGATATTTGGATTAATTTAGAATCAAATTTTCCCTGACAATAGTAACAAATTTGGATTTGTCAGATTCAATTCACTCATCTCAATTCCTGACACTCACCTACTGACACTCACCTCCTCCTCACTCACCTCCTGACACTCACCTCCTCCTCACTCACCTCCTGACACTCACCTCAACCTCACTCACCTCATGACACTCACCTCCACCTCACTCACCTCCTGACACTCATCTCCTCCTCACTCACCTCCTGACACTCACCTCCTCCTCACTCACCTCCTGACATTCACCTCCTGACACTCACCTCCTGACACTCACCTCCACCTCACTCACCTCTTGACACTCACCTCCACCTCACTCACCTCCTGACACTCATCTCCTCGTCACTCACCTCCTGACACTCACCTCCACCTCACTCACCTCCTGACACTCACCTCCTCCTCACTCACCTCCTGACACTCACCTCCTCCTCACTCACCTCCTGACACTCACCTCCTCCGCACTCACCTCCTGACACTCACCTCCTCCTCACTCACCTCCTGACACTCACCTCCTGACACTCACCTCCTCCTCACTCACCTCCTGACATTCACCTCCTGACACTCACCTCCTGACACTCACCTCCTCCTCACTCACCTCCTGACACTCACCTCCTGACACTCACCTCCACCTCACTCACCTCCTGACACTCACCTCCTCCTCACTCACCTCCTGACACTCACCTCCTCCTCACTCACCTCCTGACACTCACCTCCACCTCACTCACCTCCTGACACTCACCTCCACCTCACTCACCTCCTGACACTCACCTCCTCCTCACTCACCTCCTGACACTCACCTCCACCTCACTCACCTCCTGACACTCACCTCCTAACACTCACCTCCTGACACTCACCTCCTCCTCACTCACCTCCTGACACTCACCTCCTGACACTCAACTCCTCCTCACTCACCTCCTGACACTCACCTCCACCTCACTCACCTCCTGACACTCACCTCCTCCTCACTCACCTCCTGACACTCACCTCCACCTCACTCACCTCCTGACACTCACCTCCTAACACTCACCTCCTGACACTCACCTCCTCCTCACTCACCTCCTAACACCCACCTCCTGACACTCACCTCCTGACACTCACCTCCTGACACTCACCTCCTCCTCACTCACCTCCTGACACTCACCTCCTCCTCACTCACCTCCTGACACTCACCTCCTGACACTCACCTCCTGACACTCACCTCCTGACACTCACCTCCTAACACTCACCTCCTGACACTCACCTCCTCCTAACTCACCTCCTGACACTCACCTCCTCCTCACTCACCTCCTGACACTCACATCCTCCTCACTCACCTCCTGACACTCACCTCCTGACACTCACCTCCTCCTCACTCACCTCCTGACACTCACCTCCTAACACTCACCTCCTGACACTCACCTCCTGACACTCACCTCCTCCTCACTCACCTCCTGACACTCAACTCCTCCTTTCTCACCTCCTGACACTCAACTCCTCCTCACTCACCTCCTGACACTCACCTCCTGACACTCACCTCCTCCTCACTCACCTCCTGACACTCACCTCCTAACACTTATCTCCTGACACTCACCTCCTGACACTCACCTCCTCCTCACTCACCTCCTGACACTCACCTCCTGACACTCACCTCCTGACACTCACCTCCTGACACTCACCTCCTGACACTCACCTCCTAACACTCACCTCCTGACACTCACCTCCTCCTCACTCACCTCCTGACACTCACCTCCTCCTCACTCACCTCCTCCTCACTCACCTCCTGACACTCACCTCCTCCTCACTCACCTCCTGACACTCACCTCCTGACACTCACCTCCTGACACTCACCTCCTGACACTCACCTCCTCCTCACTCACCTCCTGACACTCAACTCCTCCTTTCTCACCTCCTGACACTCAACTCCTCCTCACTCACCTCCTGACACTCACCTCCTGACACTCACCTCCTCCTCACTCACCTCCTGACACTCACCTCCTAACACTTATCTCCTGACACTCACCTCCTGACACTCACCTCCTCCTCACTCACCTCCTGACACTCACCTCCTGACACTCACCTCCTGACACTCACCTCCTGACACTCACCTCCTGACACTCACCTCCTGACACTCACCTCCTAACACTCACCTCCTGACACTCACCTCCTCCTCACTCACCTCCTGACACTCACCTCCTCCTCACTCACCTCCTCCTCACTCACCTCCTGACACTCACCTCCTCCTCACTCACCTCCTGACACTCACCTCCTGACACTCACCTCCTGACACTCACCTCCTCCTCACTCACCTCCTGACACTCACCTCCTGACACTCACCCCCTGACACTCACCTCCTGACACTCACCCCCTCCTCACTCACCTCCTGACACTCACCTCCTCCTCACTCACTTCCTGACACTCACCTCCTGACACTCACCTCCTCCTCACTCACCTCCTGACACTCACCTCCTGACACTCACCTCTTGACACTCACCTCCTCCTGACACTCACCTCCTCCTCACTCACCTCCTCCTCACTCACCTCCTCCTCACTCACCTCCTGACACTCACCTCCTCCTCACTCACCTCCTGACACTCACCTCCTCCTCACTCACCTCCTGACACTCACCTCCTCCTCACTCACCTCCTGACAATCACCTCCTGACACTCACCTCCTCCTAACTCACCTCCTGACACTCACCTCCTGACACTCACCTCCTCCTCACTAACCTCCTGACACTCACCTCCTCCTCACTCACCTCCTGACACTTACCTCCTGACACTCACCTCCTCCACACTCACCTCCTGACACTCACCTCCTGACACTCACCTCCTGACACTCACTCACCTCCTGACACTCACCTCCTGACACTCACCTCCTCCTTACTCACCTCCTGACACTCACCTCCTCCTCACTCACCTCCTGACACTCACCTCCTCCTCACTCACCTCCTCCTCACTCACCTCCTGACACTCACCTCCTCCTCACTCACCTCCTCCTCACTCACCTCCTCCTCACTCACCTCCTGACACTCACCTCCTCCTCACTCACCTCCTCCTCACTCACCTCCTGACACTCACCTCCTCCTCACTCACCTCCTGACACTCACCTACTCCTCACTCACCTCCTGACACTCACCTCCTGACACTCACCTCCTCCTCACTCACCTCCTCCTCACTCACCTCCTGACACTCACCTCCTCCTCACTCACCTCCTGACACTCACCTCCTGACACTCACTTCCTCCTCACTCACCTCCTGACACTCACCTCCTGACACTCACCTCCTGACACTCACCTCCTCCTCGCTCACCTCCTGACACTCACCTCCTCCTCACTCACCTCCTGACACTCACCTCCTGACACTCACCTCCTGACACTCACCTCCTCCTCGCTCACCTCCTGACACTCACCTCCTCCTCACTCACCTCCTGACACTCACCTTCTGACACTCACCTCCTGACACTCACCTCCTGACACTCACCTCCTGACACTCACCTCCTCCTCACTCACCTCCTGACACTCACCCCCTGACACTCACCTCCTGACACTCACCCCCTCCTCACTCACCTCCTGACACTCACCTCCTCCATACTCACTTCCTGACACTCACCTCCTGACACTCACCTCCTCCTCACTCACCTCCTGACACTCACCTCCTGACACTCACCTCTTGACACTCACCTCCTCCTGACACTCACCTCCTCCTCACTCACCTCCTCCTCACTCACCTCCTCCTCACTCACCTCCTGACACTCACCTCCTCCTCACTCACCTCCTGACACTCACCTTCTCCTCACTCACCTTCTGACACTCACCTCCTCCTCACTCACCTCCTGACAATCACCTCCTGACACTCACCTCCTCCTAACTCACCTCCTGACACTCACCTCCTCCTCACTCACCTCCTGACACTCACCTCCTCCTCACTCACCTCCTGACACTCACCTCCTGACACTCACCTTCTCCACACTCACCTCCTCCTCACTCACCTCCTGACACTCACCTCCTCCTCACTCACCTCCTGACACTCACCTCCTCCTCACTAACCTCCTGACACTCACCTCCTCCTCACTCACCTCCTGACACTTACCTCCTGACACTCACCTCCTCCACACTCACCTCCTGACACTCACCTCCTGACACTCACCTCCTGACACTCACTCACCTCCTGACACTCACCTCCTGACACTCACCTACTCCTCACTCACCTCCTGACACTCACCTCCTCCTCACTCACCTCCTGACACTCACCTCCTCCTCACTCACCTCCTCCTCACTCACCTCCTGACACTCACCTCCTCCTCACTCACCTCCTCCTCACTCACCTCCTGACACTCACCTCCTCCTCACTCACCTCCTGACACTCACCTACTCCTCACTCACCTCCTGACACTCACCTCCTGACACTCACCTCCTCCTCACTCACCTCCTCCTCACTCACCTCCTGACACTCACCTCCTCCTCACTCACCTCCTGACACTCACCTCCTGACACTCACTTCCTCCTCACTCACCTCCTGACACTCACCTCCTGACACTCACCTCCTGACACTCACCTCCTCCTCGCTCACCTCCTGACACTCACCTCCTCCTCACTCACCTCATGACACTCACCTCCTGACACTCACCTCCTGACACTCACCTCCTCCTCGCTCACCTCCTGACACTCACCTCCTCCTCACTCACCTCCTGACACTCACCTCCTCCTCACTCACCTCCTGACACTCACCTCCCCCTCGCTCACCTCCTGACACTCACCTCCTGACACTCACCTCCTCCTCACTCACCTCCTGACACTCACCTCCTCCTCACTCACCTCCTGACACTCACCTCCTGACACTCACCTCCTCCTCGCTCACCTCCTGACACTCACCTCCTCCTCACTCACCTCCTGACACTCACCTCCTGACACTCACCTCCTGACACTCACCTCCTGACACTCACCTCCTGACACTCACCTCCTGACACTCACCTCCTGACACTCACCTCCTGACACTCACCTCCTAACACTCACCTCCTGACACTCACCTCCTCCTCACTCACCTCCTGACACTCACCTCCTGACACTCACCTCCTCCTCACTCACCTCCTGACACTCAACTCCTCCTCACTCACCTCCTGACACTCACCTCCTAACACTCACCTCCTGACACTCACCTCCTCCTCACTCACCTCCTGACACTCACCTCCTCCTCACTCACCTCCTGAAACTCACCTCCTGACACTCACCTCCTGACACTCACCTCCTCCTCACTCACCTCCTGACACTCACCTCCTGACACTCACCTCCTGACACTCACCTCCTGACACTCACCTCCTAACACTCACCTCCTGACACTCACCTCCTCCTCACTCACCTCCTGACACTCACCTCCTCCTCACTCACCTCCTGACACTCACCTCCTAACACTCACCTCCTGACACTCACCTCCTGACACTCACCTCCTGACACTCACCTCCTCCTCACTCACCTCCTGACACTCACCTCCTCCTCACTCACCTCCTGACACTCACCTCCTACTCACTCACCTCCTGACACTCACCTGCTCCTCACTCACCTCCTGACACTCACCTCCTCCTCACTCACCTCCTGACACTCACCTGCTCCTCACTCACCTCCTGACACTCACCTCCTCCTCACTCACCTCCTGACACTCACCTCCTCCTCACTCACCTCCTGACACTCACCTCCTCCTCACTCACCTCCTGACACTCACCTCCTCCTCACTCACCTCCTGACACTCACCTCCTCCTCACTCACCTCCTGACACTCACCTCCTCCTCACTCACCTCCTCCTCACTCACCTCCTGACACTCACCTCCTGACACTCACCTCCTCCTCACTCACCTCCTGACACTCACCTCCTAACACTCACCTCCTGACACTCAACTCCTCCTCACTCACCTCCTGACATTCACCTCCTCCTCACTCACCTCCTGACACTCACCTCCTGACACTCACCTCCTGACACTCACCTCCTGACACTCACCTCCTCCTCACTCACCTCCTGACACTCACCTCCTGACACTCACCTCCTAACACTCACCTCCTGACACTCACCTCCTGACACTCACCTCCTCCTCACTCACCTCCTGACACTCACCTCCTGACACTCACCTCCTAACACTCAGCTCCTGACACTCACCTCCTGACACTCACCTCCTGACACTCACCTCCTCCTCACTCACCTCCTGACACTCACCTCCTGACACTCACCTCCTAACACTCACCTCCTGACACTCACCTCCTGACACTCACCTCCTCCTCACTCACCTCCTGACACTCACCTCCTGACACTCACCTCCTAACACTCACCTCCTGACACTCACCTCCTGACACTCACCTCCTCCTCACTCACCTCCTGACACTCACCTCCTGACACTCACCTCCTCCTCACTCACCTCCTGACACTCACCTCCTGACACTCACCTCCTAACACTCACCTCCTGACACTCACCTCCTCCTCACTCACCTCCTGACACTCAACTCCTCCTCACTCACCTCCTGACACTCACCTCCTGACACTCACCTCCTAACACTTATCTCCTGACACTCACCTCCTGACACTCACCTCCTAACACTCACCTCCTAACACTCACCTCCTGACACTTAACTCCTCCTAACTCACCTCCTGACACTCACCTCCTGACACTCACCTCCTCCTCACTCACCTCCTAACACTCACCTCCTGACACTCACCTCCTGACACTCACCTCCTCCTCACTCACCTCCTGACACTCAACTCCTGACACTCACCTCCTGACACTCACCTCCTGACACTCACCTCCTCCTCACTCACCTCCTGACACTCAACTCCTCCTCACTCACCTCCTAACACTCACCTCCTGACACTCACCTCCTGACACTCACCTCCTCCTCACTCACCTCCTGACACTCACCTCCTAACACTCACCTCCTGACACTCACCTCCTCCTCACTCACCTCCTGACACTCAACTCCTCCTCACTCACCTCCTAACACTCACCTCCTGACACTCACCTCCTCCTCACTCACCTCCTGACACTCACCTCCTGACACTCACCTCCTCCTCACTCACCTCCTGACACTCACCTCCTCCTCACTCACCTCCTGACACTCACCTCCTGACACTCACCTCCTCCTCACTCACCTCCTGACACCCACCTCCTCCTCACTCACCTCCTGACACTCACCTCCTCCTCACTCACCTCCTGACACTCACCTCCACCTTACTCACCTCCTGACACTCACCTCCTGACACTCACCTCCTGACACTCACCTCCTCCTCACTCACCTCCTGACACTCACCCCCTGATACTCACCTCCTGACACTCACCCCCTCCTCACTCACCTCCTGACACTCACCTCCTGACACTCACCTCCTCCTCACTCACCTCCTGACACTCACCTCCTCCTCACTCACCTCCTGACACTCACCTCCTCCTCACTCACCTCCTGACACTCACCTCCTCCTCACTCACCTCCTGACACTCACCTCCTGACACTCACCTCCTGACACTCACCTCCTCCTCACTCACCTCCTGACACTCACCTCCTGACACTCACCTCCTCCTCACTCACCTCCTGACACTCACCTCCTGACACTCACCTCCTCCTCACTCACCTCCTCCTCACTCACCTCCTGACACTCACCTCCTGACACTAACCTCCTGACACTCACCTCCTCCTCACTCACCTCCTGACACTCACCTCCTCCTCACTCACCTCCTGACACTCACCTCCTGACACTCACCTCCTCCTCACTCACCTTCTGACACTCACCTCCTGACACTCACCTCCTAACACTTATCTCCTGACACTCACCTCCTGACACTCACCTCCTAACACTCACCTCCTAACACTCACCTCCTGACACTCACCTCCTCCTCACTCACCTCCTGACACTCACCTCCTCCTCACTCACCTCCTGACACTCACCTCCTCCTCACTCACCTCCTGACACTCACCTCCTGACACTCACCTCCTCCTCACTCACCTCCTGACACTCACCTCCTCCTCACTCACCTCCTGACACTCACCTCCTGACACTCACCTCCTCCTCACTCACCTCCTGACACTCACCTCCTGACACTCACCTCCTCCTCACTCACCTCCTGACACTCACCTCCTGACACTCACCTCCTCCTCACTCACCTCCTGACACTCACCTCCTGACACTCACCTCCTCCTCACTCACCTCCTCCTCACTCACCTCCTGACACTCACCTCCTGACACTAACCTCCTGACACTCACCTCCTCCTCACTCACCTCCTGACACTCACCTCCTCCTCACTCACCTCCTGACACTCACCTCCTGACACTCACCTCCTCCTCACTCACCTCCTGACACTCACCTCCTGACACTCACCTCCTAACACTTATCTCCTGACACTCACCTCCTGACACTCACCTCCTAACACTCACCTCCTAACACTCACCTCCTGACACTTAACTCCTCCTAACTCACCTCCTGACACTCACCTCCTGACACTCACCTCCTGACACTCACCTCCTGACACTCACCTCCTAACACTCACCTCCTGACACTCACCTCCTCCTCACTCACCTCCTGACACTCACCTCCTCCTCACTCACCTCCTGACACTCACCTCCTAACACTCACCTCCTGACACTCACCTCCTGACACTCACCTCCTGACACTCACCTCCTCCTCACTCACCTCCTGACACTCACCTCCTCCTCACTCACCTCCTGACACTCACCTCCTCCTCACTCACCTCCTGACACTCACCTCCTCCTCACTCACCTCCTGACACTCACCTCCTCCTCACTCACCTCCTGACACTCACCTCCTCCTCACTCACCTCCTGACACTCACCTCCTGACACTCACCTCCTCCTCACTCACCTCCTGACACTCACCTCCTAACACTCACCTCCTCCTCACTCACCTCCTGACACTCACCTCCTGACACTCACCTCCTCCTCACTCACCTCCTGACACTCACCTCCTGACACTCACCTCCTCCTCACTCACCTCCTGACACTCACCTCCTGACACTCACCTCCTCCTCACTCACCTCCTGACACTCACCTCCTAACACTCACCTCCTGACACTCAACTCCTCCTCACTCACCTCCTGACATTCACCTCCTCCTCACTCACCTCCTGACACTCACCTCCTGACACTCACCTCCTGACACTCACCTCCTGACACTCACCTCCTCCTCACTCACCTCCTGACACTCACCTCCTGACACTCACCTCCTAACACTCACCTCCTGACACTCACCTCCTGACACTCACCTCCTCCTCACTCACCTCCTGACACTCACCTCCTGACACTCACCTCCTAACACTCAGCTCCTGACACTCACCTCCTGACACTCACCTCCTGACACTCACCTCCTCCTCACTCACCTCCTGACACTCACCTCCTGACACTCACCTCCTAACACTCACCTCCTGACACTCACCTCCTGACACTCACCTCCTCCTCACTCACCTCCTGACACTCACCTCCTGACACTCACCTCCTAACACTCACCTCCTGACACTCACCTCCTGACACTCACCTCCTCCTCACTCACCTCCTGACACTCACCTCCTCCTCACTCACCTCCTGACACTCACCTCCTGACACTCACCTCCTAACACTCACCTCCTGACACTCACCTCCTCCTCACTCACCTCCTGACACTCAACTCCTCCTCACTCACCTCCTGACACTCACCTCCTGACACTCACCTCCTAACACTTATCTCCTGACACTCACCTCCTGACACTCACCTCCTAACACTCACCTCCTAACACTCACCTCCTGACACTTAACTCCTCCTAACTCACCTCCTGACACTCACCTCCTGACACTCACCTCCTCCTCACTCACCTCCTAACACTCACCTCCTGACACTCACCTCCTGACACTCACCTCCTCCTCACTCACCTCCTGACACTCAACTCCTGACACTCACCTCCTGACACTCACCTCCTGACACTCACCTCCTCCTCACTCACCTCCTGACACTCAACTCCTCCTCACTCACCTCCTAACACTCACCTCCTGACACTCACCTCCTGACACTCACCTCCTCCTCACTCACCTCCTGACACTCACCTCCTAACACTCACCTCCTGACACTCACCTCCTCCTCACTCACCTCCTGACACTCAACTCCTCCTCACTCACCTCCTAACACTCACCTCCTGACACTCACCTCCTCCTCACTCACCTCCTGACACTCACCTCCTGACACTCACCTCCTCCTCACTCACCTCCTGACACTCACCTCCTCCTCACTCACCTCCTGACACTCACCTCCTGACACTCACCTCCTCCTCACTCACCTCCTGACACCCACCTCCTCCTCACTCACCTCCTGACACTCACCTCCTCCTCACTCACCTCCTGACACTCACCTCCACCTTACTCACCTCCTGACACTCACCTCCTGACACTCACCTCCTGACACTCACCTCCTCCTCACTCACCTCCTGACACTCACCCCCTGATACTCACCTCCTGACACTCACCCCCTCCTCACTCACCTCCTGACACTCACCTCCTGACACTCACCTCCTCCTCACTCACCTCCTGACACTCACCTCCTCCTCACTCACCTCCTGACACTCACCTCCTGACACTCACCTCCTGACACTCACCTCCTGACACTCACCTCCTCCTCACTCACCTCCTGACACTCACCTCCTGACACTCACCTCCTCCTCACTCACCTCCTGACACTCACCTCCTGACACTCACCTCCTCCTCACTCACCTCCTCCTCACTCACCTCCTGACACTCACCTCCTGACACTAACCTCCTGACACTCACCTCCTCCTCACTCACCTCCTGACACTCACCTCCTCCTCACTCACCTCCTGACACTCACCTCCTGACACTCACCTCCTCCT
The DNA here is from genome assembly GCA_027917425.1 of Gastrophryne carolinensis. NCBI lineage: Eukaryota > Metazoa > Chordata > Amphibia > Anura > Microhylidae > Gastrophryne > Gastrophryne carolinensis. The sequence goes on along the minus strand of CM051240.1, from coordinate 4,660,961 downwards.
CACTCACCTCCTGACACTCACCTCCTGACACTCACCTCCTAACACTTATCTCCTGACACTCACCTCCTGACACTCACCTCCTAACACTCACCTCCTAACACTCACCTCCTGACACTCACCTCCTCCTCACTCACCTCCTGACACTCACCTCCTCCTCACTCACCTCCTGACACTCACCTCCTCCTCACTCACCTCCTGACACTCACCTCCTGACACTCACCTCCTCCTCACTCACCTCCTGACACTCACCTCCTCCTCACTCACCTCCTGACACTCACCTCCTGACACTCACCTCCTCCTCACTCACCTCCTGACACTCACCTCCTGACACTCACCTCCTCCTCACTCACCTCCTGACACTCACCTCCTGACACTCACCTCCTCCTCACTCACCTCCTGACACTCACCTCCTGACACTCACCTCCTCCTCACTCACCTCCTCCTCACTCACCTCCTGACACTCACCTCCTGACACTAACCTCCTGACACTCACCTCCTCCTCACTCACCTCCTGACACTCACCTCCTCCTCACTCACCTCCTGACACTCACCTCCTGACACTCACCTCCTCCTCACTCACCTCCTGACACTCACCTCCTGACACTCACCTCCTAACACTTATCTCCTGACACTCACCTCCTGACACTCACCTCCTAACACTCACCTCCTAACACTCACCTCCTGACACTTAACTCCTCCTAACTCACCTCCTGACACTCACCTCCTGACACTCACCTCCTCCGAACTCACCTCCTAACACTCACCTCCTGACACTCACCTCCTGACACTCACCTCCTCCTCACTCACCTCCTGACACTCAACTCCTGACACTCACCTCCTGACACTCACCTCCTGACACTCACCTCCTCCTCACTCACCTCCTGACACTCAACTCCTCCTCACTCACCTCCTGACACTCACCTCCTGACACTCACCTCCTCCTCACTCACCTCCTGACACTCACCTCCTGACACTCACCTCCTGACACTCACCTCCTCCTCACTCACCTCCTGACACTCACCTCCTAACACTCACCTCCTGACACTCACCTCCTCCTCACTCACCTCCTGACACTCAACTCCTCCTCACTCACCTCCTAACACTCACCTCCTGACACTCACCTCCTCCTCACTCACCTCCTGACACTCACCTCCTGACACTCACCTCCTCCTCACTCACCTCCTGACACTCACCTCCTCCTCACTCACCTCCTGACACTCACCTCCTCCTCACTCACCTCCTGACACTCACCTCCTGACACTCACCTCCTCCTCACTCACCTCCTGACACCCACCTCCTCCTCACTCACCTCCTGACACTCACCTCCTCCTCACTCACCTCCTGACACTCACCTCCACCTTACTCACCTCCTGACACTCACCTCCTGACACTCACCTCCTGACACTCACCTCCTCCTCACTCACCTCCTCCTCACTCACTTCCTGACACTCACCTCCTCCTCACTCACCTCCTGACACTCACCTCCTCCTCACTCACCTCCTGACACTCACCTCCTGACACTCACCTCCTGACACTCACCTCCTGACACTCACCTCCTCCTCACTCACCTCCTGACACTCACCTCTTGACACTCACCTCCTCCTGACACTCACCTCCTCCTCACTCACCTCCTAACACTCACCTCCTGACACTCACCTCCTCCTCACTCACCTCCTGACACTCACCTCCTCCTCACTCACCTCCTGACACTCACCTCCTCCTCACTCACCTCCTGACACTCACCTCCTGACACTCACCTCCTCCTCACTCACCTCCTGACACTCACCTCCTCCTCACTCACCTCCTGACACTCACCTCCTGACACTCAACTCCTCCTCACTCACCTCCTGACACTCACCTCCTGACACTCACCTCCTCCTCACTCACCTCCTGACACTCACCTCCTGACACTCACCTCCTCCTCACTCACCTCCTCCTCACTCACCTCCTGACACTCACCTCCTGACACTAACCTCCTGACACTCACCTCCTCCTCACTCACCTCCTGACACTCACCTCCTCCTCACTCACCTCCTGACACTCACCTCCTGACACTCACCTCCTCCTCACTCACCTCCTGACACTCACCTCCTAACACTCACCTCCTGACACTCACCTCCTGAAACTCACCTCCTGACACTCACCTCCTGACACTCACCTCCTGACACTCACCTCCTCACTCACCTCCTGACACTCACCTCCTGACACTCACCTCCTAACACTCACCTCCTGACACTCACCTCCTCCTCACTCACCTCCTGACACTCACCTCCTCCTCACTCACCTCCTGACACTCACCTCCTCCTCACTCACCTCCTGACACTCACCTCCTCCTCACTCACCTCCTGACACTCACCTCCTGACACTCACCTCCTCCTCACTCACCTCCTGACACTCACCTCCTCCTCACTCACCTCCTCCTCACTCACCTCCTCCTCACTCACCTCCTGACACTCACCTCCTCCTCACTCACCTCCTGACACTCACCTCCTCCTCACTCACCTCCTGACACTCACCTACTCCTCACTCACCTCCTGACACTCACCTCCTGACACTCACCTCCTCCTCACTCACCTCCTGACACTCACCTCCTCCTCACTCACCTCCTGACACTCACCTCCTGACACTCACCTCCTGACACTCACCTCCTCCTCGCTCACCTCCTGACACTCACCTCCTCCTCACTCACCTCCTGACACTCACCTCCTGACACTCACCTCCTGACACTCACCTCCTGACACTCACCCTCTCCTCACTCACCTCCTGACACTCACCTACTAACACTCACCTCCTGACACTCACCTCCTCCTCACTCACCTCCTGACACTCACCTCCTAACACTCACCTCCTGACACTCAACTCCTGACACTCACCTCCTCCTCACTCACCTCCTGACACTCAACTCCTGACACTCACCTCCTGACACTCACCTCCTGACACTCACCTCCTCCTCACTCACCTCCTGACACTCACCTCCTGACACTCACCTCCTCCTCACTCACCTCCTGACACTCACCTCCTGACACTCACCTCCTCCTCACTCACCTCCTGACACTCAACTCCTGACACTCACCTCCTCCTCACTCACCTCCTGACACTCAACTCCTCCTCACTCACCTCCTGACACTCACCTCCTCCTCACTCACCTCCTGACACTCAACTCCTGACACTCACCTCCTCCTCACTCACCTCCTGACACTCAACTCCTCCTCACTCACCTCCTGACACTCACCTCCTGACACTCACCTCCTGACACTCACCTCCTAACACTCACCTCCTGACACTCACCTCCTCCTCACTCACCTCCTGACACTCACCTCCTCCTCACTCACCTCCTGACACTCACCTCCTAACACTTATCTCCTGACACTCACCTCCTAACACTCACCCCCTGACACTCACCTCCTGACACTCACCTCCTCCTCACTCACCTCCTGACACTCACCTCCTCCTCACTCACCTCCTGACACTCACCTCCTGACACTCACCTCCTAACACTCACCTCCTGACACTCACCTCCTGACACTCACCTCCTGACACTCACCTCCTGACACTCACCTCCTGACAGTCACCTCCTCCTCACTCACCTCCTGACACTCACCTCCTGACAGTCACCTCCTCCTCACTCACCTCCTGACACTCAACTCCTCCTCACTCACCTCCTGACACTCACCTCCTGACACTCACCTCCTCCTCACTCACCTCCTGACACTCACCTCCTGACACTCACCTCCTAACACTTATCTCCTGACACTCACCTCCTGACACTCACCTCCTAACACTCACCTCCTGACACTCACCTCCTCCTAACTCACCTCCTGACACTCACCTCCTGACACTCACCTCCTCCTCACTCACCTCCTGACACTCACCTCCTGACACTCACCTCCTCCTAACTCACCTCCTGACACTCACCTCCTGACACTCACCTCCTCCTCACTCACCTCCTGACACTCACCTCCTGACACTCACCTCCTCCTCACTCACCTCCTGACACTCACCTCCTGACACTCACCTCCTCCTCACTCACCTCCTGACACTCACCTCCTCCTCGCTCACCTCCTGACACTCACCTCCTCCTCACTCACCTCCTGACAGTCACCTCCTCCTCACTCACCTCCTGACACTCACCTCCTCCTCACTCACCTCCTCCTCACTCACCTCCTGACACTCACCTCCTCCTCACTCACCTCCTCCTCACTCACCTCCTGACACTCACCTCCTCCTCACTCACCCCCTGACACTCACCTCCTCCTCACTCACCTCCTCCTCACTCACCTCCTGACACTCACCTCCTCCTCACTCACCTCCTGACACTCACCTCCTCCTCACTCACCTCCTCCTCACTCACCTCCTGACACTCACCTCCTCCTCACTCACCTCCTGACACTCACCTCCTGACACTCACCTCCTGACACTCACCTCCTGACACTCACCTCCTCCTCGCTCACCTCCTGACACTCACCTCCTCCTCACTCACCTCCTGACAGTCACCTCCTCCTCACTCACCTCCTGACACTCACCTCCTCCTCACTCACCTCCTCCTCACTCACCTCCTGACACTCACCTCCTCCTCACTCACCTCCTGACACTCACCTCCTGACACTCACCTACTCCTCACTCACCTCCTGACACTCACCTCCTGACACTCACCTCCTCCTCACTCACCTCCTCCTCACTCACCTCCTCCTCACTCACCTCCTCCTCACTCACCTCCTGACACTCACCTCCTGACACTCACCTCCTGACACTCACCTCCTCCTCGCTCACCTCCTGACACTCACCTCCTCCTCACTCACCTCCTGACAGTCACCTCCTCCTCACTCACCTCCTGACACTCACCTCCTGACACTCACCTCCTGACACTCACTTCCTCCTCACTCACCTCCTGACACTCACCTCCTGACACTCACCTCCTGACACTCACCTCCTGACACTCACCTCCTGACACTCACCTCCTCCTCGCTCACCTCCTGACACTCACCTCCTCCTCACTCACCTCCTGACAGTCACCTCCTCCTCACTCACCTCCTGACACTCACCTCCTCCTCACTCACCTCCTCCTCACTCACCTCCTGACACTCACCTCCTCCTCACTCACCTCCTCCTCACTCACCTCCTCCTCACTCACCTCCTCCTCACTCACCTCCTGACACTCACCTCCTCCTCACTCACCTCCTCCTCACTCACCTCCTCCTCACTCACCTCCTCCTCACTCACCTCCTGACACTCACCTCCTCCTCACTCACCTCCTGACACTCAACTCCTCCTCACTCACCTCCTGACACTCACCTCCTGACACTCACCTCCTCCTCACTCACCTCCTGACACTCACCTCCTGACACTCACCTCCTAACACTCACCTCCTGACACTCACCTCCTAACACTTATCTCCTGACACTCACCTCCTCCTCACTCACCTCCTGACACTCAACTCCTCCTCACTCACCTCCTGACACTCACCTCCTCCTCACTCACCTCCTGACACTCACCTCCTGACACTCACCTCCTCCTCACTCACCTCCTGACACTCACCTCCTCCTCACTCACCTCCTGACACTCAACTCCTCCTCACTCACCTCCTGACACTCACCTCCTCCTCACTCACCTCCTGACACTCACCTCCTGACACTCACCTCCTGACACTCACCTCCTGACACTCACCTCCTCCTCGCTCACCTCCTGACACTCACCTCCTCCTCACTCACCTCCTGACAGTCACCTCCTCCTCACTCACCTCCTGACACTCACCTCCTCCTCACTCACCTCCTGACACTCACCTCCTCCTCACTCACCTCCTCCTCACTCACCTCCTGACACTCACCTCCTGACACTCACCTACTTCTCACTCACCTCCTGAAACTCACCTCCTGACACTCACCTCCTCCTCACTCACCTCCTCCTCACTCACCTCCTCCTCACTCACCTCCTCCTCACTCACCTCCTCCTCACTCACCTCCTGACACTCACCTCCTCCTCACTCACCTCCTCCTCACTCACCTCCTCCTCACTCACCTCCTGACACTCACCTCCTCCTCACTCACCTCCTGACACTCAACTCCTCCTCACTCACCTCCTGACACTCACCTCCTGACACTCACCTCCTCCTCACTCACCTCCTGACACTCACCTCCTGACACTCACCTCCTAACACTCACCTCCTGACACTCACCTCCTAACACTTATCTCCTGACACTCACCTCCTCCTCACTCACCTCCTAACACTCACCTCCAGACACTCACCTCCTCCTCACTCACCTCCTGACACTCACCTCCTCCTCACTCACCTCCTCCTCACTCACCTCCTAACACTCACCTCCTGACACTCACCTCCTCCTCACTCACCTCCTGACACTCACCTCCTGACACTCACCTCCTCCTCACTCACCTCCTGACACTCACCTCCTGACACTCACCTCCTGACACTCACCTCCTGACACTCACCTCCTCCTCACTCACCTCCTGACACTCACCTCCTGACACTCACCTCCTCCTCACTCACCTCCTGATACTCACCTCCTGACACTCACCTCCTGACACTCACCTCCTCCTCACTCACCTCCTGACACTCACCTCCTCCTCACTCACCTTCTGACACTCACCTCCCGACACTCACCTCCTGACACTCACCTCCACCTCACTCACCTCCTGACACTCACCTCCTGACACTCACCTCCTGACACTCACCTCCTCCTCACGCACCTCCTGACACTCACCTCCTGACACTCACCTCCTGACACTCACCTCCTCCTCACTCACCTCCTGACACTCACCTCCTCCTCACTCACCCCCTGACACTCACCTCCTCCTCACTCACCTCCTCCTCACTCACCTCCTGACACTCACCTCCTCCTCACTCACCTCCTGACACTCACCTCCTCCTCACTCACCTCCTCCTCACTCACCTCCTGACACTCACCTCCTCCTCACTCACCTCCTGACACTCACCTCCTGACACTCACCTCCTGACACTCACCTCCTCCTCACTCACCTCCTGACAGTCACCTCCTCCTCACTCACCTCCTGACACTCACCTCCTCCTCACTCACCTCCTCCTCACTCACCTCCTGACACTCACCTCCTCCTCACTCACCTCCTCCTCACTCACCTCCTGACACTCACCTCTTCCTCACTCACCCCCTGACACTCACCTCCTCCTCACTCACCTCCTCCTCACTCACCTCCTGACACTCACCTCCTCCTCACTCACCTCCTCCTCACTCACCTCCTGACACTCACCTCCTCCTCACTCACCTCCTGACACTCACCTCCTGACACTCACCTCCTGACACTCACCTCCTGACACTCACCTCCTCCTCGCTCACCTCCTGACACTCACCTCCTCCTCACTCACCTCCTGACAGTCACCTCCTCCTCACTCACCTCCTGACACTCACCTCCTCCTCACTCACCTCCTCCTCACTCACCTCCTGACACTCACCTCCTCCTCACTCACCTCCTGACACTCACCTCCTGACACTCACCTACTCCTCACTCACCTCCTGACACTCACCTCCTGACACTCACCTCCTCCTCACTCACCTCCTCCTCACTCACCTCCTGACACTCACCTCCTGACACTCACCTCCTCCTCACTCACCTCCTGACACTCACCTCCTGACACTCACCTCCTCCTCGCTCACCTCCTGACACTCACCTCCTCCTCACTCACCTCCTGACAGTCACCTCCTCCTCACTCACCTCCTGACACTCACCTCCTGACACTCACTTCCTCCTCACTCACCTCCTGACACTCACCTCCTGACACTCACCTCCTGACACTCACCTCCTGACACTCACCTCCTGACACTCACCTCCTCCTCGCTCACCTCCTGACACTCACCTCCTCCTCACTCACCTCCTGACAGTCACCTCCTCCTCACTCACCTCCTGACACTCACCTCCTCCTCACTCACCTCCTCCTCACTCACCTCCTGACACTCACCTCCTCCTCACTCACCTCCTCCTCACTCACCTCCTGACACTCACCTCCTGACACTCACCTACTTCTCACTCACCTCCTGACACTCACCTCCTGACACTCACCTCCTCCTCACTCACCTCCTCCTCACTCACCTCCTCCTCACTCACCTCCTCCTCACTCACCTCCTGACACTCACCTCCTCCTCACTCACCTCCTCCTCACTCACCTCCTCCTCACTCACCTCCTGACACTCACCTCCTCCTCACTCACCTCCTGACACTCAACTCCTCCTCACTCATCTCCTGACACTCACCTCCTGACACTCACCTCCTCCTCACTCACCTCCTGACACTCACCTCCTGACACTCACCTCCTAACACTCACCTCCTGACACTCACCTCCTAACACTTATCTCCTGACACTCACCTCCTCCTCACTCACCTCCTGACACTCAACTCCTCCTCACTCACCTCCTGACACTCACCTCCTCCTCACTCACCTCCTGACACTCACCTCCTGACACTCACCTCCTCCTCACTCACCTCCTGACACTCACCTCCTCCTCACTCACCTCCTGACACTCAACTCCTCCTCACTCACCTCCTGACACTCACCTCCTCCTCACTCACCTCCTGACAGTCACCTCCTGACACTCACCTCCTGACACTCACCTCCTGACACTCACCTCCTGACACTCACCTCCTCCTCGCTCACCTCCTGACACTCACCTCCTCCTCACTCACCTCCTGACAGTCACCTCCTCCTCACTCACCTCCTGACACTCACCTCCTCCTCACTCACCTCCTCCTCACTCACCTCCTGACACTCACCTCCTCCTCACTCACCTCCTCCTCACTCACCTCCTCCTCACTCACCTCCTGACACTCACCTCCTGACACTCACCTACTTCTCACTCACCTCCTGACACTCACCTCCTGACACTCACCTCCTCCTCACTCACCTCCTCCTCACTCACCTCCTCCTCACTCACCTCCTCCTCACTCACCTCCTGACACTCACCTCCTCCTCACTCACCTCCTCCTCACTCACCTCCTCCTCACTCACCTCCTCCTCACTCACCTCCTGACACTCACCTCCTCCTCACTCACCTCCTGACACTCAACTCCTCCTCACTCACCTCCTGACACTCACCTCCTGACACTCACCTCCTCCTCACTCACCTCCTGACACTCACCTCCTGACACTCACCTCCTAACACTCACCTCCTGACACTCACCTCCTAACACTTATCTCCTGACACTCACCTCCTCCTCACTCACCTCCTGACACTCAACTCCTCCTCACTCACCTCCTGACACTCACCTCCTGACACTCACCTCCTCCTCACTCACCTCCTGACACTCACCTCCTCCTCACTCACCTCCTGACACTCAACTCCTCCTCACTCACCTCCTGACACTCACCTCCTCCTCACTCACCTCCTGACAGTCAACTCCTCCTCACTCACCTCCTGACACTCACCTACTTCTCACTCACCTCCTGACACTCACCTCCTGACACTCACCTCCTCCTCACTCACCTCCTCCTCACTCACCTCCTCCTCACTCACCTCCTCCTCACTCACCTCCTCCTCACTCACCTCCTGACAGTCAACTCCTCCTCACTCACCTCCTGACACTCACCTACTTCTCACTCACCTCCTGACACTCACCTCCTGACACTCACCTCCTCCTCACTCACCTCCTCCTCACTCACCTCCTGACACTCACCTCCTGACACTCACCTACTTCTCACTCACCTCCTGACACTCACCTCCTGACACTCACCTCCTCCTCACTCACCTCCTCCTCACTCACCTCCTCCTCCCTCACCTCCTCCTCACTCACCTCCTGACACTCACCTCCTCCTCACTCACCTCCTCCTCACTCACCTCCTCCTCACTCACCTCCTCCTCACTCACCTCCTGACACTCACCTCCTCCTCACTCACCTCCTGACACTCAACTCCTCCTCACTCACCTCCTGACACTCACCTCCTGACACTCACCTCCTCCTCACTCACCTCCTGACACTCACCTCCTGACACTCACCTCCTAACACTCACCTCCTGACACTCACCTCCTAACACTTATCTCCTGACACTCACCTCCTCCTCACTCACCTCCTGACACTCAACTCCTCCTCACTCACCTCCTGACACTCACCTCCTCCTCACTCACCTCCTGACACTCACCTCCTGACACTCACCTCCTCCTCACTCACCTCCTGACACTCACCTCCTCCTCACTCACCTCCTGACACTCAACTCCTCCTCACTCACCTCCTGACACTCACCTCCTCCTCACTCACCTCCTGACAGTCAACTCCTCCTCACTCACCTCCTGACACTCACCTACTTCTCACTCACCTCCTGACACTCACCTCCTGACACTCACCTCCTCCTCACTCACCTCCTCCTCACTCACCTCCTCCTCACTCACCTCCTGACACTCACCTCCTCCTCACTCACCTCCTCCTCACTCACCTCCTCCTCACTCACCTCCTCCTCACTCACCTCCTGACACTCACCTCCTCCTCACTCACCTCCTGACACTCAACTCCTCCTCACTCACCTCCTGACACTCACCTCCTGACACTCACCTCCTCCTCACTCACCTCCTGACACTCACCTCCTGACACTCACCTCCTAACACTCACCTCCTGACACTCACCTCCTAACACTTATCTCCTGACACTCACCTCCTCCTCACTCACCTCCTGACACTCAACTCCTCCTCACTCACCTCCTGACACTCACCTCCTCCTCACTCACCTCCTGACACTCACCTCCTGACACTCACCTCCTCCTCACTCACCTCCTGACACTCACCTCCTCCTCACTCACCTCCTGACACTCAACTCCTCCTCACTCACCTCCTGACACTCACCTCCTCCTCATTCACCTCCTGACAGTCAACTCCTCCTCACTCACCTCCTGACACTCACCTCCTCCTCACTCACCTCCTGACACTCACCTCCTGACACTCACCTCCTCCTCACTCACCTCCTCCTCACTCACCTCCTGACACTCACCTCCTGACACTCACCTCCTGACACTCACCTCCTCCTCACTCACCTCCTGACACTCACCTCCTGACACTCATCTCCTGACACTCATCTCCTGACACTCACCTCCTGACACTCACCTCCTCCTCACTCACCTCCTGACACTCACCTCCTGACACTCATCTCCTGACACTCATCTCCTGACACTCACCTCCTGACACTCAACTCCTCCTCACTCACCTCCTGACACTCACCTCCTCCTCACTCACCTCCTGACACTCACCTCCTGACACTCAGCTCCTGACACTCACCTCCTGACACTCACCTCCTGACACTCACCTCCTCCTCACTCACCTCCTGACACTCACCTCCTGACACTCAGCTCCTGACACTCACCTCCTGACACTCACCTCCTGACACTCACCTCCTAACACTCACCTCCTCCTCACTCACCTCCTGACACTCACCTCCTGACACTCACCTCCTGACACTCACCTCCTGACACTCACCTCCTGACAGTCACCTCCTCCTCACTCACCTCCTGACACTCACCTCCTGACACTCACTTCCTCCTCACTCACCTCCTGACACTCACCTCCTGACACTCACCTCCTAACACTCACCTCCTCCTCACTCACCTCCTGACACTCACCTCCTGACACTCAGCTCCTGACACTCACCTCCTGACACTCACCTCCTGACACTCACCTCCTGACACTCACCTCCTGACAGTCACCTCCTCCTCACTCACCTCCTGACACTCACCTCCTGACACTCACTTCCTCCTCACTCACCTCCTCCTCACTCACCTCCTGACACTCAACTCCTCCTCACTCACCTCCTGACACTCACCTCCTCCTCACTCACCTCCTGACACTCAACTCCTCCTCACTCACCTCCTGACACTCACTTCCTCCTCACTCACCTCCTCCTCACTCACCTCCTGACACTCACCTCCTCCTCACTCACCTCCTGACACTCAACTCCTCCTCACTCACCTCCTAACACTCACCTCCTGACACTCACCTCCTCCTCACTCACCTCCTGACACTCACCTGCTGACACTCACCTCCTGACACTCACCTCCTGACACTCACCTCCTGACACTCACCTCCTAACACTTATCTCCTGACACTCACCTCCTCCTCACTCACCTCCTGACACTCACCTGCTGACACTCACCTCCTGACACTCACCTCCTGACACTCACCTCCTGACACTCACCTCCTGACACTCACCTCCTCCTCACTCACCTCCTGACACTCACCTCCTCCTCACTCACCTCCTGACACTCACCTCCTAACACTTATCTCCTGACACTCACCTCCTAACACTCACCTCCTGACACTCACCTCCTGACACTCACCTCCTCCTCACTCACCTCCTGACACTCACCTCCTCCTCACTCACCTCCTGACACTCACCTCCTGGCACTCACCTCCTGGCACTCACCTCCTAACACTCACCTCCTAACACTCACCTCCTGACACTCACCTCCTGACACTCACCTCCTAACACTCACCTCCTAACACTCACCTCCTGACACTCACCTCCTCCTCACTCACCTCCTCCTCACTCACCTCCTGGCACTCACCTCCTGGCACTCACCTCCTAACACTCACCTCCTCCTCACTCACCTCCTGGCACTCACCTCCTGGCACTCACCTCCTAACACTCACCTCCTAACACTCACCTCCTGACACTCACCTCCTGACACTCACCTCCTAACACTCACCTCCTGACACTCACTTCCTCCTCACTCACCTCCTAACACTCACCTCCTAACACTCACCTCCTGACACTCACCTCCTGACACTCACCTCCTAACACTCACCTCCTGACACTCACCTCCTAACACTTATCTCCTGACACTCACCTCCTGACACTCACCTCCTAACACTCATCTCCTCCTCACTCACCTCCTGACACTCACCTCCTGACACTCATCTCCTGACACTCACCTCCTGACACTCACCTCCTAACACTCACCTCCTCCTCACTCACCTCCTGACACTCACCTCCTGACACTCACCTCCTGACACTCACCTCCTAACACTCACCTCCTCCTCACTCACCTCCTGACACTCACCTCCTGACACTCACCTCCTGACACTCACCTCCTGACACTCACCTCCTAACACTTATCTCCTGACACTCACCTCCTGACACTCACCTCCTGACACTCACCTCCTGACACTCACCTCCTGACACTCACCTCCTCCTCACTCACCTCCTGACACTCACCTCCTGACACTCACCTCCTGACACTCACCTCCTCCTCACTCACCTCCTGGCACTCACCTCCTGACACTCACCTCCTCCTCACTCACCTCCTGACACTCACCTCCTGACACTCACCTCCTCCTCACTCACCTCCGGACACTCACCTCCTCCTCACTCACCTCCTGACACTCACCTCCTCCTCACTCACCTCCTGACACTCACCTCCTCCTCACTCACCTCCTGACACTCATCTCCTCCTCAGTCACCTCCTCCTCACTCACCTCCTCCTCACTCACCTCCTGACACTCACCTCCTCCTCACTCACCTCCTGACACTCACCTCCTCCTCACTCACCTCCTCCTCACTCACCTCCTCCTCACTCACCTCCTGACACTCACCTCCTGACACTCACCTCCTCCTCACTCACCTCCTGACACTCACCTCCTAACACTCACCTCCTGACACTCACCTCCTGACACTCACCTCCTGACACTCACCTCCTCCTCACTCACCTCCTGACACTCACCTCCTGACACTCACCTCCTAACACTCACCTCCTGACACTCACCTCCTCCTCACTCACCTCCTGACACTCACCTCCTGACACTCACCTCCTCCTCACTCACCTCCTGACACTCACCTCCTGACACTCACCTCCTAACACTCACCTCCTGACACTCACCTCCTCCTCACTCACCTCCTGACACTCACCTCCTGACACTCACCTCCTAACACTCACCTCCTGACACTCACCTCCTCCTAACTCACCTCCTGACACTCACCTCCTGACACTCACCTCCTAACACTCATCTCCTGACACTCACCTCCTCCTCACTCACCTCCTGACACTCACCTCCTGACACTCAACTCCTGACACTCACCTCCTGACACTCACCTCCTGACACTCACCTCCTCCTCACTCACCTCCTGACACTCACCTCCTGACACTCACCTCCTGACACTCACCTCCTGACACTCACCTCCTGACACTCACCTCCTGACACTCACCTCCTGACACTCACCTCCTCCTCACTCACCTCCTGACACTCACCTCCTGACACTCACCTCCTCCTCACTCACCTCCTGACACTCAACTCCTCCTCACTCACCTCCTGACACTCACCTCCTGACACTCACCTCCTCCTCACTCACCTCCTGACACTCAACTCCTCCTCACTCACCTCCTGACACTCACCTCCTGACACTCACCTCCTGACACTCACCTCCTCCTCACCCACCTCCTGACACTCACCTCCTGACACTCACCTCCTGACACTCACCTCCTGACACTCACCTCCTCCTAACTCACCTCCTGACACTCAACTCCTGACACTCACCTCCTGACACTCAACTCCTGACACTCACCTCCTCCTCACTCACCTCCTGACACTCACCTCCTCCTCACTCACCTCCTGACACTCACCTCCTCCTCACTCACCTCCTGACACTCACCTCCTGACACTCACCTCCTGACACTCACCTCCTGACACTCACCTCCTGACACTCACCTCCTGACACTCACCTCCTAACACTCACCTCCTAACACTCACCTCCTGACACTCACCTCCTCCTCACTCACCTCCTGACACTCACCTCCTGACACTCATCTCCTGACACTCACCTCCTGACACTCACCTCCTAACACTCACCTCCTCCTCACTCACCTCCTGACACTCACCTCCTGACACTCACCTCCTGACACTCACCTCCTAACACTCACCTCCTCCTCACTCACCTCCTGACACTCACCTCCTGACACTCACCTCCTGACACTCACCTCCTAACACTCACCTCCTGACACTCACCTCCTAACACTCACCTCCTGACACTCACCTCCTGACACTCACCTCCTGACACTCACCTCCTGACACTCAACTCCTGACACTCAACTCCTGACACTCACCTCCTGACACTCACCTCCTGACACTCACCTCCTGACACTCACCTCCTCCTCACTCACCTCCTGACACTCACCTCCTAACACTCACCTCCTCCTCACTCACCTCCTGACACTCACCTCCTCCTCACCCACCTCCTGACACTCACCTCCTGACACTCAACTCCTCCTCACTCACCTCCTGACACTCACCTCCTGACACTCACCTCCTGACACTCACCTCCTGACACTCACCTCCTCCTCACCCACCTCCTGACACTCACCTCCTGACACTCACCTCCTGACACTCACCTCCTGACACTCACCTCCTGACACTCAACTCCTGACACTCAACTCCTGACACTCACCTCCTGACACTCACCTCCTGACACTCACCTCCTGACACTCACCTCCTCCTAACTCACCTCCTGACACTCAACTCCTGACACTCACCTCCTGACACTCACCTCCTGACACTCACCTCCTCCTCACTCACCTCCTGACACTCACCTCCTGACACTCACCTCCTGACACTCACCTCCTCCTCACTCACCTCCTGACACTCACCTCCTGACACTCACCTCCTGACACTCACCTCCTGACACTCACCTCCTGACACTCACCTCCTGACACTCACCTCCTGACACTCACCTCCTGACACTCACCTCCTGACACTCACCTCCTGACACTCACCTCCTGACACTCACCTCCTGACACTCACCTCCTGACACTCACCTCCTCCTCACTCACCTCCTGACACTCACCTCCTGACACTCACCTCCTGACACTCACCTCCTAACACTCACCTCCTGACACTCACCTCCTGACACTCACCTCCTGACACTCACCTCCTAACACTCACCTCCTAACACTCACCTCCTGACACTCACCTCCTCCTCACTCACCTCCTCCTCACTCACCTCCTGACACTCACCTCCTGACACTCATCTCCTGACACTCACCTCCTGACACTCACCTCCTAACACTCACCTCCTCCTCACTCACCTCCTGACACTCACCTCCTGACACTCACCTCCTGACACTCACCTCCTAACACTCACCTCCTCCTCACTCACCTCCTGACACTCACCTCCTGACACTCACCTCCTGACACTCACCTCCTAACACTCACCTCCTGACACTCACCTCCTAACACTCACCTCCTAACACTCACCTCCTGACACTCACCTCCTGACACTCACCTCCTGACACTCAACTCCTGACACTCAACTCCTGACACTCACCTCCTGACACTCACCTCCTGACACTCACCTCCTGACACTCACCTCCTCCTCACTCACCTCCTGACACTCACCTCCTGACACTCACCTCCTCCTCACTCACCTCCTGACACTCACCTCCTCCTCACTCACCTCCTGACACTCACCTCCTCCTCACTCACCTCCTGACACTCACCTCCTCCTCACTCACCTCCTCCTCACTCACCTCCTGACACTCACCTCCTAACACTCACCTCCTGACACTCAACTCCTCCTCACTCACCTCCTGACACTCACCTCCTCCTCACTCACCTCCTGACACTCACCTCCTGACACTCACCTCCTGACACTCACCTCCTCCTCACTCACCTCCTGACACTCACCTCCTGACACTCACCTCCTGACACTCACCTCCTCCTCACTCACCTCCTGACACTCACCTCCTGATACTCACCTCCTGACACTCACCTCCTCCTCACTCACCTCCTGACACTCACCTCCTCCTCACTCACCTCCTGACACTCACCTCCTCCTCACTCACCTCCTGACACTCACCTCCTCCTCACTCACCTCCTGACACTCACCTCCTCCTCACTCACCCCCTCCTCACTCACCTCCTGACACTCACCTCCTCCTCACTCACCTCCTGACACTCACCTCCTAACACTCACCTCCTGACACTCACCTCCTCCTCACTCACCTCCTGACACTCACCTCCTCCTCACTCACCTCCTGACACTCACCTCCTCCTCACTCACCTCCTCCTCACTCACCTCCTGACACTCACCTCCTCCTCACTCACCTCCTGACACTCACCTCCTGACACTCACCTCCTGACACTCACCTCCTGACACTCACCTCCTCCTCACTCACCTCCTGACACTCACCTCCTAACACTCACCTCCTGACACTCACCTCCTCCTCACTCACCTCCTGACACTCACCTCCTCCTCACTCACCTCCTGACACTCACCTCCTCCTCACTCACCTCCTCCTCACTCACCTCTTGACACTCACCTCCTAACACTCACCTCCTGACACTCAACTCCTCCTCACTCACCTCCTGACACTCACCTCCTCCTCACTCACCTCCTAACACTCACCTCCTGACACTCAACTCCTCCTCACTCACCTCCTGACACTCACCTCCTCCTCACTCACCTCCTGACACTCACCTCCTGACACTCACCTCCTGACACTCACCTCCTCCTCACTCACCTCCTGACACTCACCTCCTGACACTCACCTCCTCCTCACTCACCTCCTGACACTCACCTCCTGACACTCACCTCCTGACACTCACCTCCTCCTCACTCACCTCCTGACACTCACCTCCTAACACTCACCTCCTGACACTCACCTCCTCCTCACTCACCTCCTGACACTCACCTCCTGACACTCACCTCCTCCTCACTCACCTCCTCCTCACTCACCTCCTGACACTCACCTCCTCCTCACTCACCTCCTCCTCACTCACCTCCTGACACTCACCTCCTCCTCACTCACCTCCTGACACTCACCTCCTAACACTCACCTCCTGACACTCACCTCCTCCTCACTCACCTCCTGACACTCACCTCCTCCTCACTCACCTCCTGACACTCACCTCCTCCTCACTCACCTCCTCCTCACTCACCTCCTGACACTCACCTCCTAACACTCACCTCCTGACACTCAACTCCTCCTCACTCACCTCCTGACAGTCACCTCCTCCTCACTCACCTCCTGACACTCACCTCCTGACACTCACCTCCTGACACTCACCTCCTCCTCACTCACCTCCTGACACTCACCTCCTGACACTCACCTCCTGACACTCACCTCCTCCTCACTCACCTCCTGACACTCACCTCCTGACACTCACCTCCTGACACTCACTTCCTCCTCACTCACCTCCTGACACTCACCTCCTCCTCACTCACCTCCTGACACTCACCTCCTCCTCACTCACCTCCTGACACTCACCTCCTCCTCACTCACCTCCTGACACTCACCTCCTCCTCACTCACCTCCTCCTCACTCACCTCCTGACACTCACCTCCTCCTCACTCACCTCCTGACACTCAACTCCTCCTCACTCACCTCCTGACACTCACCTCCTCCTCACTCACCTCCTGACACTCACCTCCTGACACTCACCTCCTGACACTCACCTCCTCCTCACTCACCTCCTGACACTCACCTCCTGACACTCACCTCCTAACACTCACCTCCTGACACTCACCTCCTGACACTCACCTCCTGACACTCACCTCCTCCTCACTCACCTCCTGACACTCACCTCCTAACACTCACCTCCTCCTCACTCACCTCCTGACACTCACCTCCTGACACTCACCTCCTAACACTCACCTCCTGACACTCACCTCCTCCTCACTCACCTCCTGACACTCACCTCCTGACACTCACCTCCTCCTCACTCACCTCCTGACACTCACCTCCTGACACTCACCTCCTAACACTCACCTCCTCCTCACTCACCTCCTGACACTCACCTCCTGACACTCACCTCCTGACACTCACCTCCTCCTCACTCACCTCCTAACACTCACCTCCTGACACTCACCTCCTCCTCACTCACCTCCTGACACTCAACTCCTGACACTCACCTCCTAACACTCACCTCCTGACACTCACCTCCTCCTCACTCACCTCCTGACACTCAACTCCTCCTCACTCACCTCCTAACACTCACCTCCTGACACTCACCTCCTGACACTCACCTCCTGACACTCACCTCCTAACACTCACCTCCTAACACTCACCTCCTAACACTCACCTCCTGACACTCACCTCCTGACACTCACCTCCTGACACTCACCTCCTCCTCACTCACCTCCTGACACTCACCTCCTAACACTCACCTCCTAACACTCACCTCCTAACACTCACCTCCTGACACTCACCTCCTCCTCACTCACCTCCTAACACTCACCTCCTCCTCACTCACCTCCTGACACTCACCTCCTGACACTCACCTCCTAACACTCACCTCCTGACACTCACCTCCTGACACTCACCTCCTGACACTCACCTCCTCCTCACTCACCTCCTGACACTCACCTCCTGACACTCACCTCCTAACACTTCTCTCCTGACACTCACCTCCTCCTCACTCACCTCCTAACACTCACCTCCTGACACTCACCTCCTCCTCACTCACCTCCTGACACTCACCTCCTAACACTCACCTCCTGACACTCACCTCCTAACACTCACCTCCTAACACTCACCTCCTAACACTCACCTCCTGACACTCACCTCCTCCTCACTCACCTCCTAACACTCACCTCCTCCTCACTCACCTCCTGACTCTCACCTCCTGACACTCACCTCCTCCTCACTCACCTCCTGACACTCACCTCCTGACACTCACCTCCTGACACTCACCTCCTAACACTCACCTCCTCCTCACTCACCTCCTCCTCACTCACCTCCTGACACTCACCTCCTGACACTCACCTCCTAACACTCACCTCCTCCTCACTCACCTCCTGACACTCACCTCCTGACACTCACCTCCTGACACTCACCTCCTGACACTCACCTCCTGACACTCACCTCCTAACACTCACCTCCTGACACTCACCTCCTGACACTCACCTCCTAACACTCACCTCCTGACACTCACCTCCTAACACTTATCTCCTGACACTCACCTCCTGACACTCACCTCCTGACACTCACCTCCTGACACTCACCTCCTGACACTCACCTCCTAACACTTATCTCCTGACACTCACCTCCTGACACTCACCTCCTCCTCACTCACCTCCTAACACTCACCTCCTGACACTCACCTCCTGACACTCACCTCCTGACACTCACCTCCTGACACTCACCTCCTGACACTCACCTCCTGACACTCACCTTCTGACACTCACCTCCTGACACTCACCTCCTGACACTCACCTCCTCCTCACTCACCTCCTGACACTCACCTCCTGACACTCACCTCCTCCTCACTCACCTCCTGACACTCACCTCCTCCTCACTCACCTCCTGACACTCACCTCCTCCTCACTCACCTCCTCCTCACTCACCTCCTCCTCACTCACCTCCTGACACTCACCTCCTCCTCACTCACCTCCTGACACTCACCTCCTAACACTCACCTCCTGACACTCAACTCCTCCTCACTCACCTCCTGACACTCACCTCCTCCTCACTCACCTCCTGACACTCACCTCCTCCTCTCTCACCTCCTGACAGTCACCTCCTAACACTCACCTCCTGACACTCACCTCCTCCTCACTCACCTCCTGACACTCACCTCCTGACACTCACCTCCTAACACTCACCTCCTGACACTCACCTCCTCCTCACTCACCTCCTGACACTCACCTCCTGACACTCACCTCCTAACACTTCTCTCCTGACACTCACCTCCTCCTCACTCACCTCCTAACACTCACCTCCTGACACTCACCTCCTCCTCACTCACCTCCTGACACTCACCTCCTGACACTCACCTCCTGACACTCACCTCCTCCTCACTCACCTCCTGACACTCACCTCCTGACACTCACCTCCTAACACTCACCTCCTCCTCACTCACCTCCTCCTCACTCACCTCCTAACACTCACCTCCTGACACTCACCTCCTAACACTCACCTCCTCCTCACTCACCTCCTCCTCACTCACCTCCTCCTCACTCACCTCCTGACACTCACCTCCTCCTCACTCACCTCCTGACACTCAACTCCTGACACTCACCTCCTAACACTCACCTCCTGACACTCACCTCCTGACACTCACCTCCTGACACTCTCCTCCTGACACTCACCTCCTCCTCACTCACCTCCTGACACTCAACTCCTCCTCACTCACCTCCTGACACTCACCTCCTGACACTCACCTCCTGACACTCACCTCCTGACACTCACCTCCTCCTCACTCACCTCCTAACACTCACCTCCTGACACTCACCTCCTCCTCACTCACCTCCTCCTCACTCACCTCCTCCTCACTCACCTCCTGACACTCACCTCCTCCTCACTCACCTCCTGACACTCACCTCCTGACACTCACCTCCTGACACTCACCTCCTGACACTCACCTCCTCCTCACTCACCTCCTGACACTCACCTCCTGACACTCACCTCCTCCTCACTCACCTCCTAACACTCACCTCCTGACACTCACCTCCTGACACTCACCTCCTGACACTCACCTCCTCCTCACTCACCTCCTGACACTCACCTCCTGACACTCACCTCCTCCTCACTCACCTCCTGACACTCACCTCCTCCTCACTCACCTCCTAACACTCACCTCCTGACACTCACCTCCTGACACTCACCTCCTGACACTCACCTCCTCCTCACTCACCTCCTGACACTCACCTCCCGACACTCACCTCCTGACACTCACCTCCTCCTCACTCACCTCCTGACACTCACCTCCTGACACTCACCTCCTGACACTCACCTCCTGACACTCACCTCCTCCTCACTCACCTCCTGACACTCACCTCCCGACACTCACCTCCTGACACTCACCTCCTCCTCACTCACCTCCTGACACTCACCTCCTGACACTCACCTCCTGACACTCACCTCCTCCTCACTAACCTCCTGACACTCACCTCCTCCTCACTCACCTCCTGACACTCACCTACTCCTCACTCACCTCCTGACACTCACCTCCTGACACTCACCTCCTGACACTCACCTCCTCCTCACTCACCTCCTCCTGACACTCACCTCCTGACACTCACCTCCTGACACTCACCTCCTCCTCACTCACCTCCTCCTCACTCACCTCCTGACACTCACCTCCCGACACTCACCTCCTGACACTCACCTCCTCCTCACTCACCTCCTGACACTCACCTCCTGACACTCACCTCCTGACACTCACCTCCTCCTCACTCACCTCCTGACACTCACCTCCTGACACTCACCTCCTGACACTCACCTCCTGACACTCACCTCCTCCTCACTCACCTCCTCCTCACTCACCTCCTGACACTCACCTCCTCCTCACTCACCTCCTGACACTCACCTCCTAACACTTATCTCCTGACACTCACCTCCTAACACTCACCTCCTGACACTCACCTCCTGACACTCACCTCCTCCTCACTCACCTCCTGACACTCACCTCCTCCTCACTCACCTCCTGACACTCACCTCCTGACACTCACCTCCTCCTCACTCACCTCCTGACACTCACCTCCTGACACTCACCTCCTGACACTCACCTCCTCCTCACTCACCTCCTGACATTCACCTCCAGACACTCAACTCCTGACACTCACCTCCTAACACTCACCTCCTGACACTCACCTCCTGACACTCACCTCCTCCTCACTCACCTCCTGACACTCACCTCCTCCTCACTCACCTCCTGACACTCACCTCCTAACACTCACCTCCTGACACTCACCTCCTGACACTCACCTCCTGACACTCACCTCCTCCTCACTCACCTCCTGACACTCACCTCCTCCTCACTCACCTCCTGACACTCACCTCCTAACACTTATCTCCTGACACTCACCTCCTATCACTCACCTCCTGACACTCACCTCCTGACACTCACCTCCTCCTCACTCACCTCCTGACACTCACCTCCTCCTCACTCACCTCCTGACACTCACCTCCTAACACTTATCTCCTGACACTCACCTCCTATCACTCACCTCCTGACACTCACCTCCTGACACTCACCTCCTGACACTCACCTCCTGACAGTCACCTCCTCCTCACTCACCTCCTGACACTCACCTCCTGACACTCACCTCCTCCTCACTCACCTCCTGACATTCACCTCCTGACACTCAACTCCTGACACTCACCTCCTGACACTCACCTCCTCCTCACTCACCTCCTGACACTCACCTCCTCCTCACTCACCTCCTGACACTCACCTCCTCCTCACTCACCTCCTGACACTCACCTCCTCCTCACTCACCTCCTGACACTCACCTCCTGACACTCACCTCCTAACACTCACCTCCTGACACTCACCTCCTAACACTTATCTCCTGACACTCACCTCCTGACACTCACCTCCTCCTCACTCACCTCCTGACACTCACCTCCTCCTCACTCACCTCCTGACACTCACCTCCTGACACTCACCTCCTGACACTCACCTCCTGACACTCACCTCCTGACACTCACCTCCTGACACTCACCTCCTCCTCACTCACCTCCTAACACTCACCTCCTCCTCACTCACCTCCTGACACTCACCTCCTGACACTCACCTCCTGACACTCAACTCCTGACACTCACCTCCTGACACTCACCTCCTGACACTCACCTCCTGACACTCACCTCCTAACACTCACCTCCTCCTCACTCACCTCCTGACACTCACCTCCTAACACTTATCTCCTGACAC
Source organism: Gastrophryne carolinensis (assembly GCA_027917425.1). Lineage (NCBI taxonomy): Eukaryota > Metazoa > Chordata > Amphibia > Anura > Microhylidae > Gastrophryne > Gastrophryne carolinensis. The sequence goes on along the minus strand of CM051240.1, from coordinate 4,637,359 downwards.
TCACCTCCTGACACTCACCTCCTCCTCACTCACCTCCTGACACTCACCTCCTGACACTCACCACCTGACACTCACCTCCTCCTCACTCACCTCCTGACACTCACCTCCTCCTCACTCACCTCCTGACACTCACCTCCTGACACTCACCTCCTAACACTTATCTCCTGACACTCACCTCCTGACACTCACCTCCTCCTCACTCACCTCCTGACACTCACCTCCTAACACTTATCTCCTGACACTCACCTCCTGACACTCATCTCCTCCTCACTCACCTCCTGACACTCACCTCCTGACACTCACCACCTGACACTCACCTCCTCCTCACTCACCTCCTAACACTTATCTCCTGACACTCACCTCCTGACACTCACCTCCTGACACTCACCTCCTCCTCACTCACCTCCTGACACTCACCTCCTCCTCACTCACCTCCTGACACTCACCTCCTGACACTCACCTCCTAACACTTATCTCCTGACACTCACCTCCTGACACTCACCTCCTCCTCACTCACCTCCTGACACTCACCTCCTGACACTCACCTCCTGACACTCACCTCCTGACACTCACCTCCTGACACTCACCTCCTGACACTCACCTCCTCCTCACTCACCTCCTAACACTCACCTCCTCCTCACTCACCTCCTGACACTCACCTCCTGACACTCACCTCCTCCTCACTCACCTCCTCCTCACTCACCTCCTTACACTCACCTCCTCCTCACTCACCTCCTCCTCACTCACCTCCTCCTCACTCGCCTCCTGACACTCACCTCCTCCTCACTCACCTCCTGACACTCACCTCCTCCTCACTCACCTCCTGACACTCACCTCCTGACACTCACCTCCTCCTCACTCACCTCCTGACACTCACCTCCTGACACTCACCTCCTAACACTCACCTCCTGACACTCACCTCCTGACACTCACCTCCTGACACTCACCTCCTCCTCACTCACCTCCTGACACTCACCTCCTAACACTCACCTCCTGACACTCACCTCCTCCTCACTCACCTCCTGACACTCACCTCCTGACACTCACCTCCTCCTCACTCACCTCCTGACACTCACCTCCTGACACTCACCTCCTCCTCACTCACCTCCTGATACTCACCTCCTCCTCACTCACCTCCTGACACTCACCTCCTAACACTCACCTCCTGACACTCACCTCCTCCTCACTCACCTCCTGACACTCAACTCCTCACTCACCTCCTGACACTCACCTCCTCCTCACTCACCTCCTGACACTCACCTCCTCCTCACTCACCTCCTGACACTCACCTCCTGACACTCACCTCCTCCTCACTCACCTCCTGACACTCACCTCCTGACACTCACCTCCTAACACTCACCTCCTGACACTCACCTCCTGACACTCACCTCCTGACACTCACCTCCTCCTCACTCACCTCCTGACACTCACCTCCTAACACTCACCTCCTGACACTCACCTCCTCCTCACTCACCTCCTGACACTCACCTCCTGACACTCACCTCCTGACACTCACCTCCTGATACTCACCTCCTGACACTCACCTCCTGACACTCACCTCCTCCTCACTCACCTCCTGACACTCACCTCCTCCTCACTCACCTCCCGACACTCACCTCCTGACACTTACCTCCTCCTCACTCACCTCCCGACACTCACCTCCTGACACTCACCTCCTCCTCACTCACCTCCCGACACTCACCTCCTGACACTCACCTCCTGACACTCACCTCCTGACACTCACTCACCTCCTGACACTCACCTCCTGACACTCACCTCCTGACACTCACCTCCTGATACTCACCTCCTGATACTCACCTCCTGACACTCACCTCCTGACACTCACCTCCTCCTCACTCACCTCCTGACACTCACCTCCTCCTCACTCACCTCCTGACACTCACCTCCTGACACTCAACTCCTGACACTCACCTCCTGACACTCACCTCCTGACACTCACCTCCTGACACTCACCTCCTAACACTCACCTCCTCCTCACTCACCTCCTGACACTCACCTCCTCCTCACTCACCTCCTGACACTCACCTCCTGACACTCACCTCCTCCTCACTCACCTCCTGACACTCACCTCCTGACACTCACCTCCTAACACTTATCTCCTGACACTCACCTCCTGACACTCACCTCCTGACACTCACCTCCTCCTCACTCACCTCCTGACACTCACCTCCTCCTCACTCACCTCCTGACACTCACCTCCTGACACTCACCTCCTAACACTTATCTCCTGACACTCACCTCCTGACACTCACCTCCTCCTCACTCACCTCCTGACACTCACCTCCTGACACTCACCTCCTGACACTCACCTCCTGACACTCACCTCCTGACACTCACCTCCTCCTCACTCACCTCCTAACACTCACCTCCTCCTCACTCACCTCCTGACACTCACCTCCTGACACTCACCTCCTGACACTCACCTCCTCCTCACTCACCTCCTGACACTCACCTCCTCCTCACTCACCTCCTGACACTCACCTCCTCCTTACTCACCTCCTGACACTCACCTCCTCCTCACTCACCTCCTCCTCACTCACCTCCTCCTCACTCACCTCCTGACACTCACCTCCTCCTCACTCACCTCCTCCTCACTCACCTCCTGACACTCACCTCCTCCTCACTCACCTCCTGACACTCACATCCTGACACTCACCTCCTCCTCACTCACCTCCTGACACTCACCTCCTGACACTCACCTCCTGACACTCACCTCCTCCTCACTCACCTCCTGACACTCACCTCCTGACACTCACCTCCTGACACTCACCTCCTGACACTCACCTCCTGACACTCACCTCCTGACACTCACCTCCTCCTCACTCACCTCCTGACACTCACCTCCTCCTCACTCACCTCCTAACACTCACCTCCTGACACTCACCTCCTGACACTCACCTCCTCCTCACTCACCTCCTGACACTCACCTCCTGACACTCACCTCCTCCTCACTCACCTCCTGACACTCACCTCCTCCTCACTCACCTCCTGACACTCACCTCCTGACACTCACCTCCTGACACTCACCTCCTCCTCACTCACCTCCTGACACTCACCTCCTGACACTCACCTCCTCCTCACTCACCTCCTGACACTCACCTCCTCCTCACTCACCTCCTGACACTCACCTCCTAACACTTATATCCTGACACTCACCTCCTCCTCACTCACCTCCTGACACTCACCTCCTGACACTCACCTCCTCCTCACTCACCTCCTGACACTCACCTCCTGACACTCACCTCCTGACACTCACCTCCTCCTCACTCACCTCCTGACACTCACCTCCTGACACTCACCTCCTCCTCACTCACCTCCTAACACTCACCTCCTGACACTCACCTCCTGACACTCACCTCCTGACACTCACCTCCTCCTCACTCACCTCCTGACACTCACCTCCTGACACTCACCTCCTGACACTCACCTCCTGATACTCACCTCCTGACACTCACCTCCTGACACTCACCTCCTCCTCACTCACCTCCTGACACTCACCTCCTCCTCACTCACCTCCCGACACTCACCTCCTGACACTTACCTCCTCCTCACTCACCTCCCGACACTCACCTCCTGATACTCACCTCCTGATACTCACCTCCTGACACTCACCTCCTGACACTCACCTCCTCCTCACTCACCTCCTGACACTCACCTCCTCCTCACTCACCTCCTGACACTCACCTCCTCCTCACTCACCTCCTGACACTCACCTCCTCCTCACTCACCTCCTGACACTCACCTCCTCCTCACTCTCCTCCTGACACTCACCTCCTCCTCACTCACCTCCTGACACTCACCTCCTGACACTCACCTCCTCCTCACTCACCTCCTGACACTCACCTCCTCCTCACTCACCTCCTGACACTCACCTCCTGACACTCACCTCCTCGACACTCACCTCCTGACACTCACCTCCTCGACACTCACCTCCTGACACTCACCTCCTGACACTCACCTCCTCCTCACTCACCTCCTGACACTCACCTCCTCCTCACTCACCTCCTGACACTCACCTCCTCCTCACTCACCTCCTGACACTCACCTCCTGACACTCACCTCCTGACACTCACCTCCTCCTCACTCACCTCCTGACACTCACCTCCTGACACTCACCTCCTGACACTCACCTCCTGACACTCACCTCCTGACACTCACCTCCTGACACTCACCTCCTCCTCACTCACCTCCTGACACTCACCTCCTCCTCACTCACCTCCTAACACTCACCTCCTGACACTCACCTCCTGACACTCACCTCCTCCTCACTCACCTCCTGACACTCACCTCCTGACACTCACCTCCTCCTCACTCACCTCCTGACACTCACCTCCTCCTCACTCACCTCCTGACACTCACCTCCTGACACTCACCTCCTGACACTCACCTCCTCCTCACTCACCTCCTGACACTCACCTCCTGACACTCACCTCCTCCTCACTCACCTCCTGACACTCACCTCCTCCTCACTCACCTCCTGACACTCAACTCCTGACACTCACCTCCTCCTCACTCACCTCCTGACACTCACCTCCTCCTCACTCACCTCCTGACACTCAACTCCTGACACTCACCTCCTCCTCACTCACCTCCTAACACTCACCTCCTCCTGACACTCACCTCCTGACACTCACCTCCTGACACTCACCTCCTCCTCACTCACCTCCTGACACTCACCTCCTGAGACTCACCTCCTCCTCACTCACCTCCTGACACTCACCTCCTGACACTCACCTCCTAACACTCACCTCCTCCTCACTCACCTCCTGACACTCACCTCCTCCTCACTCACCTCCTGACACTCACCTACTGACACTCACCTCCTAACACTTATCTCCTGACACTCACCTCCTGACACTCACCTCCTCCTCACTCACCTCCTGACACTCACCTCCTGACACTCACCTCCTAACACTTATCTCCTGACACTCACCTCCTGACACTCACCTCCTGACACTCACCTCCTCCTCACTCACCTCCTGACACTCACCTCCTCCTCACTCACCTCCTGACACTCACCTCCTGACACTCACCTCCTAACACTTATCTCCTGACACTCACCTCCTGACACTCACCTCCTCCTCACTCACCTCCTGACACTCACCTCCTGACACTCACCTCCTGACACTCACCTCCTGACACTCACCTCCTCCTCACTCACCTCCTGACACTCACCTCCTGACACTCACCTCCTGACACTCACCTCCTGACACTCACCTCCTCCTCACTCACCTCCTGACACTCACCTCCTCCTCACTCACCTCCTGACACTCACCTCCTCCTTACTCACCTCCTGACACTCACCTCCTCCTCACTCACCTCCTCCTCACTCACCTCCTCCTCACTCACCTCCTTACACTCACCTCCTCCTCACTCACCTCCTCCTCACTCACCTCCTCCTCACTCACCTCCTGACACTCACCTCCTCCTCACTCACCTCCTGACACTCACCTCCTCCTCACTCACCTCCTGACACTCACCTCCTGACACTCACCTCCTCCTCACTCACCTCCTGACACTCACCTCCTGACACTCACCTCCTAACACTCACCTCCTGACACTCACCTCCTGACACTCACCTCCTGACACTCACCTCCTCCTCACTCACCTCCTGACACTCACCTCCTAACACTCACCTCCTGACACTCACCTCCTCCTCACTCACCTCCTGACACTCACCTCCTGACACTCACCTCCTCCTCACTCACCTCCTGATACTCACCTCCTCCTCACTCACCTCCTGACACTCACCTCCTAACACTCACCTCCTGACACTCACCTCCTCCTCACTCACCTCCTGACACTCAACTCCTCACTCACCTCCTGACACTCACCTCCTCCTCACTCACCTCCTGACACTCACCTCCTGACACTCACCTCCTGACACTCACCTCCTGACACTCACCTCCTCCTCACTCACCTCCTGACACTCACCTCCTAACACTCACCTCCTGACACTCACCTCCTCCTCACTCACCTCCTGACACTCACCTCCTGACACTCACCTCCTCCTGACACTCACCTCCTGACACTCACCTCCTGATACTCACCTCCTGACACTCACCTCCTGACACTCACCTCCTCCTCACTCACCTCCTGACACTCACCTCCTCCTCACTCACCTCCCGACACTCACCTCCTGACACTTACCTCCTCCTCACTCACCTCCCGACACTCACCTCCTGATACTCACCTCCTGACACTCACCTCCTGACACTCACCTCCTCCTCACTCACCTCCTGACACTCACCTCCTCCTCACTCACCTCCCGACACTCACCTCCTGACACTCACCTCCTGACACTCACCTCCTGACACTCACTCACCTCCTGACACTCACCTCCTGACACTCACCTCCTGACACTCACCTCCTGATACTCACCTCCTGATACTCACCTCCTGACACTCACCTCCTGACACTCACCTCCTCCTCACTCACCTCCTGGCACTCACCTCCTCCTCACTCACCTCCTGACACTCACCTCCTCCTCACTCACCTCCTGACACTCACCTCCTCCTCACTCACCTCCTGACACTCACCTCCTGACACTCACCTCCTCCTCACTCACCTCCTGACACTCACCTCCTGACACTCACCTCCTCGTCACTCACCTCCTAACACTCACCTCCTGACACTCACCTCCTGACACTCACCTCCTGACACTCACCTCCTCCTCACTCACCTCCTGACACTCACCTCCTCCTCACTCACCTCCTGACACTCACCTCCTGACACTCACCTCCTCCTCACTCACCTCCTGACACTCACCTCCTCCTCACTCACCTCCTGACACTCACCTCCTGACACTCACCTCCTCCTCACTCACCCCCTGACACTCACCTCCTCCTCACTCACCTCCTCCTCACTCACCTCCTGACACTCACCTCCTCCTCACTCACCTCCTGACACTCACCTCCTCTTCACTCACCTCCTGACACTCACCTCCTCCTCACTCACCTCCTGACACTCACCTCCTCCTCACTCACCTCCTGACACTCACCTCCTGACACTAACCTCCTCCTCACTCACCTCCTGACACTCACCTCCTGACACTCACCTCCTCGACACTCACCTCCTGACACTCACCTCCTGACACTTACCTCCTCCTCACTCACCTCCTCGACACTCACCTCCTGACACTCACCTCCTCGACACTCACCTCCTCGACACTCACCTCCTGACACTCACCTCCTGACACTCACCTCCTCCTCACTCACCTCCTGACACTCACCTCCTCCTCACTCACCTCCTGACACTCACCTCCTCCTCACTCACCTCCTGACACTCACCTCCTGACACTCACCTCCTGACACTCACCTCCTCCTCACTCACCTCCTGACACTCACCTCCTGACACTCACCTCCTGACACTCACCTCCTGACACTCACCTCCTGAGACTCACCTCCTGACACTCACCTCCTCCTCACTCACCTCCTGACACTCACCTCCTCCTCACTCACCTCCTGACACTCACCTCCTCCTCACTCACCTCCTAACACTCACCTCCTGACACTCACCTCCTGACACTCACCTCCTCCTCACTCACCTCCTGACACTCACCTCCTGACACTCACCTCCTCCTCACTCACCTCCTGACACTCACCTCCTGACACTCACCTCCTCCTCACTCACCTCCTGACACTCACCTCCTGACACTCACCTCCTCCTCACTCACCTCCTGACACTCACCTCCTCCTCACTCACCTCCTGACACTCACCTCCTGACACTCACCTCCTCCTCACTCACCTCCTGACACTCACCTCCTGACACTCACCTCCTCCTCACTCACCTCCTGACACTCACCTCCTGACACTCACCTCCTGACACTCACCTCCTGACACTCACCTCCTCCTCACTCACCTCCTGACACTCACCTCCTGACACTCACCTCCTCCTGACACTCACCTCCTCCTCACTCACCTCCTAACACTCACCTCCTGACACTCACCTCCTGACACTCACCTCCTCCTCACTCACCTCCTGACACTCACCTCCTCCTCACTCACCTCCTGACACTCACCTCCTGACACTCACCTCCTGACACTCACCTCCTGACACTCACCTCCTCTTCACTCACCTTCTGACACTCACCTCCTCCTCACTCACCTCCTGACACTCACCTCCTGACACTCACCTCCTCCTCACTCACCTCCTGACACTCACCTCCTGACACTCACCTCCTCCTCACTCACCTCCTGACACTCACCTCCTCCTCACTCACCTCCTGACACTCAACTCCTGACACTCACCTCCTCCTCACTCACCTCCTGACACTCACCTCCTCCTCACTCACCTCCTGACACTCACCTCCTCCTCACTCACCTCCTGACACTCACCTCCTCCTCACTCACCTCCTGACACTCACCTCCTGACACTCACCTCCACCTCACTCACCTCCTGACACTCACCTCCTCCTCACTCACCTCCTGACACTCACCTCCTGAGACTCACCTCCTCCTCACTCACCTCCTGACACTCACCTCCTGACACTCACCTCCTCCTCACTCACCTCCTGACACTCACCTCCTCCTCACTCACCTCCTGACACTCACCTCCTAACACTCACCGCCTAACACTCACCTCCTCCTCACTCACCTCCTGACACTCACCTCCTCCTCACTCACCTCCTGACACTCACCTCCTGAGACTCACCTCCTCCTCACTCACCTCCTGACACTCACCTCCTGACACTCACCTCCTCCTCACTCACCTCCTGACACTCACCTCCTCCTCACTCACCTCCTGACACTCACCTCCTGACACTCACCTCCTGACACTCACCTCCTCCTCACTCACCTCCTGACACTCACCTCCTGACACTCACCTCCTCCTCACTCACCTCCTGACACTCACCTCCTCCTCACTCACCTCCTGACACTCACCTCCTGACACTCACCTCCACCTCACTCACCTCCTGACACTCACCTCCTCCTCACTCACCTCCTGACACTCACCTCCTGAGACTCACCTCCTCCTCACTCACCTCCTGACACTCACCTCCTGACACTCACCTCCTCCTCACTCACCTCCTGACACTCACCTCCTCCTCACTCACCTCCTGACACTCACCGCCTAACACTCACCTCCTCCTCACTCACCTCCTGACACTCACCTCCTAACACTCACCTCCTCCTCACTCACCTCCTAACACTCACCTCCTGACACTCAACTCCTCCTCACTCACCTCCTGACACTCACCTCCTGACACTCACCTCCTCCTCACTCACCTCCTGACACTCACCTCCTGAGACTCACCTCCTCCTCACTCACCTCCTGACACTCACCTCCTCCTGACACTCACCTCCTGACACTCACCTCCTCCTCACTCACCTCCTAACACTCACCTCCTGACACTCAACTCCTCCTCACTCACCTCCTGACACTCACCTCCTGACACTCACCTCCTCCTCACTCACCTCCTGACACTCACCTCCTGAGACTCACCTCCTCCTCACTCACCTCCTGACACTCACCTCCTGACACTCACCTCCTCCTCACTCACCTCCTGACACTCACCTCCTCCTCACTCACCTCCTGACACTCACCTCCTGACACTCACCTCCTAACACTCACCTCCTCCTGACACTCACCTCCTGACACTCACCTCCTCCTCACTCACCTCCTAACACTCACCTCCTGACACTCACCTCCTGACACTCACCTCCTCCTCACTCACCTCCTGACACTCACCTCCTGACACTCACCTCCTCCTCACTCACCTCCTGACACTCACCTCCTCCTCACTCACCTCCTCCTCACTCACCTCCTGACACTCACCTCCTCCTCACTCACCTCCTGACACTCACCTCCTGACACTCACCTCCTGACACTCACCTCCTGACACTCACCTCCTCCTCACTCACCTCCTGAAACTCACCTCCTGACACTCACCTCCTGACACTCACCTCCTCCTCACTCACCTCCTAACACTCACCTCCTGACACTCACCTCCTCCTCACTCACCTCCTGACACTCACCTCCTGACACTCACCTCCTAACACTCACCTCCTGACACTCACCTCCTCCTCACTCACCTCCTGACACTCACCTCCTAACACTCACCTCCTCCTGACACTCACCTCCTGACACTCACCTCCTAACACTCACCTCCTCCTCACTCACCTCCTAACACTCACCTCCTGACACTCACCTCCTGAGACTCACCTCCTCCTCACTCACCTCCTGACACTCACCTCCTCCTCACTCACCTCCTCCTCACTCACCTCCTGACACTCACCTCCTCCTCACTCACCTCCTGACACTCACCTCCTGACACTCACCTCCTCCTCACTCACCTCCTGACACTCACCTCCTGACACTCACCTCCTGACACTCACCTCCTAACACTCACCTCCTGACACTCACCTCCTCCTCACTCACCTCCTGACACTCACCTCCTAACACTCACCTCCTCCTGACACTCACCTCCTAACACTCACCTCCTCCTCACTCACCTCCTAACACTCACCTCCTGACACTCACCTCCTGACACTCACCTCCTCCTCACTCACCTCCTGACACTCACCTCCTGAGACTCACCTCCTGAGACTCACCTCCTGACACTCACCTCCTCCTCACTCACCTCCTCCTCACTCACCTCCTGACACTCACCTCCTGACACTCACCTCCTGACACTCACCTCCTCCTCACTCACCTCCTGACACTCACCTCCTGACACTCACCTCCTGACACTCACCTCCTGACACTCACCTCCTCCTCACTCACCTCCTCCTCACTCACCTCCTCCTTACACTCACCTCCTGACACTCACCTCCTCCTCACTCACCTCCTAACACTCACCTCCTGACACTCACCTCCTGACACTCACCTCCTGACACTCACCTCCTGACACTCACCTCCTGACACTCACCTCCTCCTGACACTCATCTCCTCCTCACTCACCTCCTGACACTCACCTCCTGACACTCACCTCCTGACACTCACCTCCTCCTCACTCACCTCCTGACACTCACCTCCTGACACTCACCTCCTGACACTCACCTCCTGACACTCACCTCCTCCTCACTCACCTCCTAACACTCACCTCCTGACACTCACCTCCTGACACTCACCTCCTGACACTCACCTCCTGACACTCACCTCCTGACACTCACCTTCTGACACTCACCTCCTGACACTCACCTCCTGACACTCACCTCCTCCTCACTCACCTCCTGACACTCACCTCCTGACACTCACCTCCTCCTCACTCACCTCCTGACACTCACCTCCTGACACTCACCTCCTCCTCACTCACCTCCTGACACTCACCTCCTGACACTCACCTCCTGACACTCACCTCCTCCTCACTCACCTCCTGACACTCACCTCCTGACACTCACCTCCTCCTCACTCACCTCCTGACACTCACCTCCTGACACTCACCTCCTCCTCACTCACCTCCTGACACTCACCTCCTGACACTCACCTCCTCCTCACTCACCTCCTGACACTCACCTCCTCCTCACTCACCTCCTGACACTCACCTCCTCCTGACACTCACCTCCTCCTGACACTCACCTCCTCCTCACTCACCTCCTGACACTCACCTCCTCCTCACTCACCTCCTGACACTCACCTCCTGACACTCATCTCCTCCTCACTCACCTCCTGACACTCATCTCCTCCTGACACTCACCTCCTCCTGACACTCACCTCCTCCTGACACTCACCTCCTCCTGACACTCACCTCCTCCTGACACTCACCTCCTGACACTCACCTCCTCCTGACACTCACCTCCTGACACTCACCTCCTCCTGACACTCACCTCCTCCTGACACTCACCTCCTCCTGACACTCACCTCCTGACACTCATCTCCTCCTCACTCACCTCCTGACACTCACCTTCTGACACTCACCTCCTGACACTCACCTCCTGACACTCACCTCCTCCTGACACTCACCTCCTCCTGACACTCACCTCCTGACACTCACCTCCTCCTCACTCACCTCCTAACACTCACCTCCTGACACTCACCTCCTGACACTCACCTCCTGACACTCACCTCCTCCTCACTCACCTCCTGACACTCACCTCCTCCTCACTCACCTCCTGACACTCACCTCCTCCTCACTCACCTCCTGACACTCACCTCCTCCTCACTCACCTCCTGACACTCACCTCCTCCTCACTCACCTCCTGACACTCACCTCCTGACACTCACCTCCTCCTCACTCACCTCCTGACACTCACCTCCTCCTCACTCACCTCCTGACACTCACCTCCTCCTCACTCACCTCCTGACACTCACCTCCTGACACTCACCTCCTCGACACTCACCTCCTGACACTCACCTCCTGACACTCACCTCCTGACACTCACCTCCTCGACACTCACCTCCTGACACTCACCTCCTCCTCACTCACCTCCTGACACTCACCTCCTCCTCACTCACCTCCTGACACTCACCTCCTCCTCACTCACCTTCTGACACTCACCTCCTGACACTCACCTCCTGACACTCACCTCCTGACACTCACCTCCTCGACACTCACCTCCTGACACTCACCTCCTGACACTCACCTCCTGACACTCACCTCCTGACACTCACCTCCTCCTCACTCACCTCCTGACACTCACCTCCTGACACTCACCTCCTCCTCACTCACCTCCTGACACTCACCTCCTCCTCACTCACCTCCTAACACTCACCTCCTGACACTCACCTCCTGACACTCACCTCCTGACACTCACCTCCTGACACTCACCTCCTCCTCACTCACCTCCTGACACTCACCTCCTCCTCACTCACCTCCTGACACTCACCTCCTCCTCACTCACCTCCTGACACTCACCTCCTGACACTCACCTCCTGACACTCACCTCCTGACACTCACCTCCTGACACTCACCTCCTCCTCACTCACCTCCTGACACTCAACTCCTGACACTCACCTCCTCCTCACTCACCTCCTGACACTCACCTCCTCCTCACTCACCTCCTGACACTCAACTGCTGACACTCACCTCCTCCTCACTCACCTCCTGACACTCACCTCCTCCTCACTCACCTCCTGACACTCAACTCCTGACACTCACCTCCTCCTCACTCACCTCCTAACACTCACCTCCTCCTGACACTCACCTCCTCCTCACTCACCTCCTGACACTCACCTCCTCCTAACTCACCTCCTCCTCACTCACCTCCTGACACTCACCTCCTCCTCACTCACCTCCTGACACTCACCTCCTCCTCACTCACCTCCTGACACTCACCTCCTCGACACTCACCTCCTGACACTCACCTCCTGACACTCACCTCCTGACACTCACCTCCTGACACTCACCTCGTCCTCACTCACCTCCTGACACTCACCTCCTGACACTCACCTCCTGACACTCACCTCCTGACACTCACCTCCTGACACTCACCTCCTCCTCACTCACCTCCTGACACTCACCTCCTGACACTCACCTCCTCCTCACTCACCTCCTGAAACTCACCTCCTAACACTCACCTCCTGACACTCACCTCCTGACACTCACCTCCTGACACTCACCTCCTGACACTCACCTCCTGACACTCACCTCCTAACACTCACCTCCTGACACTCACCTCCTGACACTCACCTCCTGACACTCACCTCCTCCTCACTCACCTCCTGACACTCACCTCCTCGACACTCACCTCCTGACACTCACCTCCTGACACTCACCTCCTGACACTCACCTCCTGACACTCACCTCCTCCTCACTCACCTCCTGACACTCACCTCCTGACACTCACCTCCTCCTCACTCAACTCCTGACACTCACCTCCTCCTCACTCACCTCCTGACACTCACCTCCTGACACTCACCTCCTGACACTCACCTCCTGACACTCACCTCCTGACACTCACCTCCTGACACTCACCACCTCCTCACTCACCTCCTGACACTCACCTCCTGACACTCACCTCCTGACACTCACCTCCTGACACTCACCTCCTGACACTCACCTCCTGACACTCACCTCCTCCTCACTCACCTCCTGACACTCACCTTCTGACACTCACCTCCTGACACTCACCTCGTCCTCACTCACCTCGTCCTCACTCACCTCCTGACACTCACCTCCTGACACTCACCTCCTGACACTCACCTCCTGACACTCACCTCCTCCTCACTCACCTCCTGACACTCACCTCCTGACACTCACCTCCTGACACTCACCTCCTCCTCACTCACCTCCTGACACTCACCTCCTCCTCACTCACCTCCTGACACTCACCTCCTAACACTCACCTCCTGACACTCACCTCCTGACACTCACCTCCTGACACTCACCTCCTCCTCACTCACCTCCTGACACTCACCTCCTCCTCACTCACCTCCTCACACTCACCTCCTCCTGACACTCACCTCCTGACACTCACCTCCTGACACTCACCTCCTGACACTCACCTCCTACACTCACCTCCTGACACTCACCTCCTGACACTCACCTCCTGACACTCACCTCCTCCTCACTCACCTCCTGACACTCACCTCCTCGACACTCACCTCCTGACACTCACCTCCTGACACTCACCTCCTGACACTCACCTCCTGACACTCACTCCTACCTCACCTCCTCACTCACCTCCTGACACTCACCTCCTGACACTCACCTCCTGACACTCACCTCCTGACACTCACCTCCTCCGCACTCACCTCCTGACACTCACCTCCTCCTCACTCACCTCCTGACACTCACCTCCTGACACTCACCTCCTCCTCACTCACCTCCTGACACTCACCTCCTCCTCACTCACCTCCTGACACTCACCTCCGACACTCACCTCCTGACACTCACCTCCTGCACACTCACTCTCCTCACTCTCACCTCCTGACACTCACCTCCTCCTCACTCACCTCCTGACACTCACCTCCTCTCACTCACCTCCTGACACTCACCTCCTGACACTCACCTCCTGACACTCACCTCCTGACACTCACCTCCTACACTCACCTCCTGACACTCACCTCCTCCTCACTCACCTCCTGACACTCACCTCCTGACACTCACCTCCTGACACTCACCTCCTGACACTCACCTCCTGACACTCACCTCCTCTCACTCACCTCCTGACACTCACCTCCTGACACTCACCTCCTGACACTCACCTCCTGACACTCACCTCCTCCTCACTCACCTCCTGACACTCACCTCCTCCTCACTCACCTCCTGACACTCACCTCCTCCTCACTCACCTCTACACTCACCCCTCCTGACACTCACCTCCTGACACTCACCTCCTCCTCACTCACCTCCTGACACTCACCTCCTCCTCACTCACCTCCTGACACTCACCTCCTCGACACTCACCTCCTGACACTCACCTCCTGACACTCACCTCCTGACACTCACCTCCTGACACTCACCTCCTGACACTCACCTCCTCCTCACTCACCTCCTGACACTCACCTCCTCCTCACTCACCTCCTGACACTCACCTCCTGACACTCACCTCTCCACTCACCTCCTGACACTCACCCTCCTGACACTCACCTCCTACACTCACCTCCTGACACTCACCTCCTCCTCACTCACCTCCTGACACTCACCTCCTCCTCACTCACCTCCTGACACTCACCTCCTGACACTCACCTCCTAACACTCACCTCCTGACACTCACTCCTCTCACTCACCTCCTGACACTCACCTCCTCCTCACTCACCTCCTGACACTCACCTCTCTCTCACTCACCTCCTGACACTCACCTCCTGACACTCACCTCCTGACACTCACCTCCTGACACTCACCTCCTCCTCACTCACCCTCTGACACTCACCTCCTCCTCACTCACTCCTGCCACTCACCTCCTGACACTCACCTCCTGACACTCACCTCCTCCTCACTCACCTCCTGACACTCACCTCCTCCTCACTCACCTCCTGACACTCACCTCCTCCTCACTCACCTCCTGACACTCACCTCCTGACACTCACCTCCTCCTCACTCACCTCCTGACACTCACCTCCTCCTCACTCACCTCTCCTCACTCACCTCCTGACACTCACCTCTGACACTCACCTCCTGACACTCACCTCCTCCTCACTCACCTCCTGACACTCACCTCCTGACACTCACTCCTCCTCACTCACCTCCTGACACTCACCTCCTCCTCACTCACCTCCTGACACTCACCTCCTCCTCACTCACCTCCTCCTGACACTCACCTCCTGACACTCACCTCCTGACACTCACCTCCTCCTCACTCACCTCCTGACACTCACCTCCCTCACTCACCTCCTGACACTCACCTCCTGACACTCACCACCTCCTGACACTCACCTCCTCCTCACTCACCTCCTGACACTCACCTCCTCACACTCACCTCCTCCTCACTCACCTCCTGACACTCACCTCCTGACACTCACCTCCTGACACTCACCTCCTGACACTCACCTCCTCCTCACTCACCTCCTGACACTCACCTCCTCCTACACTCACCTCCTGACACTCACCTCCTGACACTCACCTCCTCCTCACTCACCTCCTGACACTCACCTCCTCCTCACTCACCTCCTGCACTCACCTCCTGACACTCACCTCCTGACACTCACCCTCCTGACACTCACCTCCTCCTCACTCACCTCCTGACACTCACCTCCTCCGACACTCACCTCCTGACACTCACCTCCTGACACTCACCTCCTCTACACTCACCTCCTGACACTCACCTCCTCCTGACACTCACCTCCTGACACTCACCTCCTACACTCACCTCCTCCTCACTCACCTCCTGACACTCACCTCCTGACACTCACCTCCTGACACTCACCTCCTGACACTCACCTCCTCCTACACTCACCTCCTGACACTCACCTCCTGACACTCACCTCCTGACACTCACCTCCTGACACTCACCTCCTCCTCACTCACCTCCTGACACTCACCTCCTCCTACACTCACCTCCCTGACACTCACCTCCTGACACTCACCTCCTCCTCACTCACCTCCTGACACTCACCTCCTACACTCACCTCCTCCTGACACTCACCTCCTGACACTCACCTCCTGACACTCACCTCCTGACACTCACCTCCTCCTCCACTCACCTCCTCCTGACACTCACCTCCTGACACTCACCTCCTCCTGACACTCACCTCCTCCTGACACTCACCTCCTGACACTCACCTCCTGACACTCACCTCCTCCTGACACTCACCTCCTGACACTCACCTCCTGACACTCACCTCCTGACACTCACCTCCTGACACTCACCTCCTCCTCACTCACCTCCTAACCACTCACCTCCTGACACTCACCTCCTGACACTCACCTCCTCCTCACTCACCTCCTGACACTCACCTCCTGACACTCACCTCCTGACACTCACCTCCTGACACTCACCTCCTCCTCACTCACCTCCTAACACTCACCTCCTGACACTCACCTCCTGACACTCACCTCCTCCTCACTCACCTCCTGACACTCACCCTCCTGACACTCACCTCCTCCTGACACTCACCTCCTGACACTCACCTCCTGACACTCACCTCCTCCTCACTCACCTCCTGACACTCACCTCCTCCTCACTCACCTCCTGACACTCACCTCCTCCTGACACTCACCTCCTCCTGACACTCACCTCCTGACACTCACCTCCTGACACTCACCTCCTGACACTCACCTCCTCCTGACACTCACCTCCTGACACTCACCTCTGACACTCACCTCCTGACACTCACCACCTCCTGACACTCACCTCCTGACACTCACCTCCTGACACTCACCTCCTGACACTCACCTCCTACACTCACCTCCTCCTGACACTCACCTCCTGACACTCACCCCTCCTGACACTCACCTCCTGACACTCACCTCCTCCTCACTCACCTCCTCCTCACTCACCTCCTCCGCACTCACCTCCTGACACTCACCTCCTGACACTCACCTCCTCTACACTCACCTCCTCCTCACTCACCTCCTCCTCACTCACCTCCTGACACTCACCTCCTGCACCACTCACCTCCTCCTGACACTCACCTCCTACACTCACCTCCTACACTCACCTCCTGACACTCACCTCCTCCTGACACTCACCTCCTGACACTCACCTCTCCTGACACTCACCTCCTGACACTCACCTCCTCCTCACTCACCTCCTCCCTCACTCACCTCCTGACACTCACCTCCTGACACTCACCTCCTGACACTCACCTTCTCCTCACTCACCTCCTGACACTCACCTCCTGACACTCACCTCCTCCTCACTCACCTCCTCCTCACTCACCTCCTGACACTCACCTCCTCCTCACTCACCTCCTCGCTCACTCACCTCCTGACACTCACTCCTAGCACTCACCTCCTCCTGACACTCACCTCCTGACACTCACCTCCTGACACTCACCTCCTCCACTCACCTCCTGACACTCACCTCCTCCTCACTCACTCACCTCCTCACACTCACCTCCTCCTCACTCACCTCCTCCTCACTCACCTCCTCCTCACTCACCTCCTGACACTCACCTCCTGACACTCACCTCCTGACACTCACCTCCTCCTCACTCACCTCCTGACACTCACCTCCTCCTCACACTCACCTCCTGACACTCACCTCCTCCTCACACTCACCTCCTGACACTCACCTCCTCCTCACTCACCTCCTGACACTCACCTCCTCCTCACTCACTCACCTCCTGACACTCACCTCTCCTCACTCACCTCTGACACTCACCTCCTAACACTCACCTCCTCCTCACTCACCTCACTGACACTCACCTCCTCCTCCTGACACTCACCTCCTGACACTCACCTCTCCTCACTCACCTCCTCCTCACTCACCTCCTCCTCACTCACCTCCTGACACTCACCTCCTCACTCACCTCCGACACTCACCTCCTGACACTCACCTCCTGACACTCACCTCCTCTCACTCTCACCTCCTCCTCACTCACCTCCTGACACTCACCTCCTGACACTCACCTCCTGACACTCACCTCCTGACACTCACCTCCTGACACTCACCTCCTGACACTCACCTCCTCCTCACTCACCTCCTCCTCACTCACCTCCTGACACTACCTCCTGACACTCACCTCCTACACTCACCTCCTGACACTCACCTCCTGACACTCACCTCCTCCTCACTCACCTCCTCCTCACTCACCTCCTGACACTCACCTCCTCCTCACTCACCTCCTGACACTCACCTTCTCCTCACTCACCTCCTGACACTCACCTCCTGACACTCACCTCCTGACACTCACTCTCTCCTCACTCACCTCCTGACACTCACCTCCTGACACTCACCTCCTCCTCACTCACCTCCTCCTCACTCACCTCCTGACACTCCACCTCCTCCTCACTCACCTCCTGACACTCACCTCCTCCTCACTCACCTCCTGACACTCACCTCCTGACACTCACCTCCTACTCACCTCCTCCTCACTCACCTCCTGACACTCACCTCCTCCTCACTCACCTCCTGACACTCACCTCCTACACACTCCACCTCCTCCTGACACTCACCTCCTGACACTCACCTCCTGACACTCACCTCCTCCTCACTCACTCCTGACACTCACCTCCTGACACTCACCTCCTCCTCACTCACCTCCTGACACTCACCTCCTCCTCCTCACTCACCTCCTGACACTCACCTCCTGACACTCACCTTCTCCTCACTCACCTCCTGACACTCACCTCCTGCCACTCACCTCCTGACACTCACCCTCCTGACACTCACCTCCTCCTCACTCACCTCCTGACACTCACCTCCTCCTCCTCACTCACCTCCTGACACTCACCTCCTGACACTCACCTCCTCCTCACTCACCTCCTGACACTCACCTCCTGACACTCACCTCCTCCTCACTCACCTCCTGACACTCACCTCCTCCTCACCTCCTCACTCACCTCTGACACTCACCTCTCCTCACTCACCTCCTGACACTCCTCCTGACACTCACCTCCTGACACTCACCTCCTCACTCACCTCCTGACACTCACCTCCTGACACTCACCTCCTCCACTCACCTCCTGACCTCACCTCCTCCTCACTCACCTCCTGACACTCACCTCCTCCTCCTCACTCACCTCCTGACACTCACCTCCTCTCACTCACCTCCTCCTCACTCACCTCCTGACACTCACCTCCTGACACTCACCTCCTCCTCACTCACCTCCTGACACTCACCTCCTCCTCACTCACCTCCTGACACTCTCACCTCCTACACTCACCTCCTGACACTACTCACCTCCTCCTCACTCACTCCTCCTCACACCTCCTGACACTCACCTCCTCCTCACTCACCTCCTACACTCACCTCCCTGACACTCACCTCCTCCTCACTCACCTCCTGACACTCACCTCCTCCTCACTCACCTCCTGACACTCACCTCCTCCTCACTCACCTCCTGACACTCACCTCCTCCTCACTCACCTCCTGACACTCACCTCCTCCACTCACCTCCTGACACTCACCTCCGACACTCACCTCCTGACACTCACCTCCTCCTCACTCACCTCCTGACACTCACCTCCTCCTGACACTCACCTCCTGACACTCACCTCCTCCTCACTCACCTCCTGACACTCACCTCCTCCTCACTCACCCTCCTGACACTCACCTCCTGACACTCACCTCCTCCGCACTCACCTCCTGACACTCACCTCCTCCTCCTCACCTCCTGACACTCACCTCCTGACACTCACCTCCTGACACTCACCTCCTACACTCACCTCCCTGACACTCACCTCCTGACACTCACCTCCTGACACTCACCTCCTCCTCACTCACCTCCTACACTCACACCTCCTGACACTCACCTCCTGACACTCACCTCCTCACTCACCTCTGACACTCACCTCCTGACACTCACCTCCTGACACTCACCTCCTGACACTCACCTCCTCCTCACTCACCTCCTGACACTCACCTCCTGACACTCACCTCTCCTCACTCACCTCCTCCACTCACCTCCTGACACTCACCTCCTCCTCACTCACCTCCTGACACTCACCTCCTCACTCACCTCCTCCTCACTCCTGACACTCACCTCCTACACTCACCTCCTGACACTCACCTCCTCCTCACTCACCTCCTGACACTCACCTCCTCCTCACTCACCTCCTGACACTCACCTCCTCCTCACTCACCTCCTGACACTCACCTCCTCCTCACTCACCTCCTGACACTC
Source organism: Gastrophryne carolinensis (assembly GCA_027917425.1). Lineage (NCBI taxonomy): Eukaryota > Metazoa > Chordata > Amphibia > Anura > Microhylidae > Gastrophryne > Gastrophryne carolinensis. Next base: position 4,616,225 of record CM051240.1, on the reverse strand, counting down.
ACCTCCTCCTCACTCACCTCCTGACACTCACCTCCTCCTACACTCACCTCCTCTCACTCACCTCCTCCTCACTCACCTCCTGACACTCACCTCCTCCTCACTCACCTCCTGACACTCACCTCTCCTCACTCACCTCCTGACACTCACCTCTCCTCACTCACCTCCTGACACTCACCTCCTGACACTCACCTCCTCCTCACTCACCTCCTGACACTCACCTCCTCCTCACTCACCTCCTGACACTCACCCTCCTGACACTCACCTCCTGACACTCACCTCCTCCTCACTCACCTCCTGACACTCACCTCCTCCTCACTCACCTCCTGACACTCACCTCCTAACACTCACCTCCTGACACTCACCTCCTCCTCACTCACCTCCTGACACTCACCTCTCCTCACTCACCTCCTGACACTCACCTCCAGACACTCACCTCCTGACACTCACCTCCTCCTCACTCACCTCCTGACACTCACTCTCTCACTCACCTCCTGACACTCACCTCCTAACACTCACCTCCTAACACTCACCTCCTCACACCCTGTCACTCACCTCCTGACACTCACCTCCTCCTCACTCACCTCCTGACACTCACTCCTCACTCACCTCCTCCTCACACCTCCTGACACTCACCTCCTGACACTCACCTCCTGACACTCACCTCCTGACACTCACCTCCTGACACCTCACTCACCTCCTCACTCACCTCCTGACACTCACCTCTCCTCACTCACCTCCTGACACTCACCTCCTGACACTCACCTCCTCACTCACCTCCTGACACTCAACTCCTGACCCTCACTCCCTCCTCACTCACCTCCTGACACTCAACCTCCTCCTCACTCACCTCCTGACACTCACCTCCTCCTCACTCACCTCCTGACACTCACCTCCTGACACTCACCTCCTCCTCACTCACCTCCTCCTACTCACCTCCTCCTACACTCACCTCCTGACACTCACCTCCTCACTCACCTCCTACACTCACCTCCTGACACTCACCTCCTCCTACACTCACCTCCTGACACTCACCTCCTGAACTCACCTCTCACCTCCTGACACTCACCTCCTGACACTCACCTCCTCCTCACTCACCTCCTACACTCACCTCCTGACACTCACCTCCTCCTACTCACCTCCTGACACTCACCTCCTGACACTCACCTCCTCCTCACTCACCTCCTGACACTCACCTCCTCCTCACTCACCTCCTGACACTCACCTCCTGACACTCACCTCCTCCTAACTCACTACCTCCTGACACTCACCTCCTACACTCACTCTCCTCCTACACTCACCTCCTACTCACTCACCTCCTGACACTCACCTCCTGACACTCACTCCTCCTCCTCACTCACCTCCTGACACTCACCTCCTGACACTTCACCTCCTGACACTTCACCTCCTGACACTCACTCTCCTCCTCACTCACTCCTGACA